>JANHMN010000001.1:43696680-43709681 GCA_030674055.1 Rhabdomys pumilio | reverse complement strand
ATGGGCATGGGCATGGGCATGGGCATGGGCATGGGCATGGGCATGGGTATGGGTATGGGTATGGGTATGGGTATGGGTATAGGCATGGGTATAGGCATGGGTATAGATATGGGTATGGATGTAGATATAGATATAACCTGTTGAGTCTATATAATGTTACTTTATTCAATATTTATTTTTTATTCATTTGTTGTTCTATAGGTTTCTTGTACCATATAGCCATCTCTTTCTTTAGGTTTGGCAAGTTTTATTCTATGATTTTGTTGAAGACATTTTCAGGTCCTTTGAGCTGGGAATCTTTGTTCTCCTCTATTCCAATTATTCTTAGATTTGGTCTTTTCATTTTATCTTTCATTTCCTGGATGCTTTTGGTTAGGAATCTTTTACATTTTGAATTCACTTTGACAGTCATGTCAATCTTTTCTGTGGTATCTTCTACACTGGAGATTCTCTCTTCTACCTATTTTAGTCTGTTGGTAATACTTACATCTCTTATTCCTGACCTCTTTCCTAGGTTTTCCGTTTCCTGGTTTGCCTCCATTTATGTTTTCTTTATTGTTTCTACTTCCATTTTTAGGTCTTGGACCACTTTATTCAAATCCTTTACCTGTTTACCTGTGTTTACCTGTATTTATTTCAGTTTGTTATTTATATCCTCCATAAATGACTCTATTACCTTCATGAAATAGGATTTTAGGTCAGCCTCAGAACTTTCAGGTGTGTTGGTGTAATCAGGGCTTGCTGTGGTGGGAGTTCACAGGACTCCCTGTGGCACCTCTGGGATTTCGGGGAAGGGGTGTTCTTACCAACTGCTCTGAGTACAGTGGATCTTCTAGGATGGCTCAGGATATGGTGTCTTCAGAGGAGCAGACTGCCTAGCAGTCTACCCAGCAGAAAGTACTGGGCAGAAGGGAAGTGGTATTTTGCCGGCAAGGCTCCTAAAGGGCACTGGTTCCCGAATCTACTGTGCTCTTAGCAACAGCAGTGGGACTTTTGGGAAGTTCTTACCAACTCTCAATGCAGGGGATCTTCTGGCTTGGCTCAGGATATGGCTTCTCTGGGGAGCACACTGGTTAGCAGTCTACCGCAGCAGAAAGTACTGAGTGGAAGGCAATTCAAATTATTCTTAAACCTTTTTTTTTTTATTTCTCATTCAAAATGACAGTTTTAGCCAGAAGAAAAATACTCACAGTAACATTTTGTTTTAGTCATAAGAAAAATAGGAAATAAATTCTAATTATTTTTAATATTATAAATGTTTATATATGTATATCTATAGGTGTACAAAAACAAATTTATAGATATATCTATTATTTCTCTTATATAGAACAAATTACTGTTCTAATATCTACAGAATGGAAAAATTCCTCAAAAAAAGAATTTTTGTACTAATATTAATAAGTTTAACTTTAATAAGAATAATCATGAAAATATTGACATATAATATACCTTAATGTATTAGATTAACAAGTTTTAAAATAATATTTTAAATTGTAAAATTTGTTTTCCATTCATGGTTAAAAATGATAACCTATATTTAAATTCTCACATTTAAGACAATGTGGTTGTTACTAAATAAGCAACCTTCCAATTATATATTTTTATTATATTAGTAGAACATGACAAGTGAAAGAGTATTCTTTGGCGTAAAGAATGGTAGCCAATCCAATCAAACTGTAAATTGGTTCCTGAGGATCTGAAGTTCAGGAGATTTTTGTTTGGTTGATTTTTGGTTTTATTGTATGTTTGGGTTTTTTTGTTTGTTTGTTTGTTTGAATTAATGAATGAATGAGTGATTGATACCTATTCATACAATGAGGTCAGTTATTATTTTAATAAATTGAAATTAGTTATTTAGGGGCAAGCATTTTTTCTAATATATTTCTGCTTTCTATTTTTCTAGTCCTTCTTTAGAAAAAGAATATGGCCACAGAGGTAAACGAGTCTTTCTAACAAAGTGTCCACCATACTAGATCTTCCATTAATACTTTCTTGTGTACTTCTACATATTCTTCTGTGTTGATGTAGAAAATGTACATTTTAACTATAAAATATTTCTACTGATCTCAGAGAATGGGCCTGCTTTCATATCATTAACAAGGCAGAAAGCTTAAACATAAGCCTATAAATAATTCTAATTATACTCTTATAGTAATGCAAATATGTAATGAAAATATTAGCAGAGTTTAGAAAAACAAATCAAATTTGGGGCTGGAGAGATTCCTCAACAGTTAACAGCACTCATTGATTCTACAAAAGTGTTTGGTTCACTTCTCAGCACATACATGGTGCCTTAAAACCAACTATAAATACATGTTCAGGGGCCCTTTCTATTCATTGTGGATTCCTGCACAATAAGTACATGGAAACTTATTACAAGCACATAAACAAACACAAAATTATTTTCAAATTTTAATATTAACTTATTCACCTATTTCATAAGTGCTTGTCAGTGGTATCTTGAGAGTATTAGTAGTCTTTCATAATTTAGAAAAGTTATCTCTAATATAAAGATTTCTTGGGTTCTTAAAGCTTGAGACTATATGTGCTTGAAAAATGTATGAAAAAGACTAAATTACATGCATTTTCAAAAATGTTTGAATGTATCTATTTTCAACAAAAGATAGTTTATAAAACTTAATAGGTAGAGTTATATGACTAGCAACAGAAATTAATAGGCATGAGATTAGGATTTAAAAATTTAGCCAGAATAAAATGGCTCTTAATGTCTTATTAATACACTGCAGTATTGTGACATGAACATATAGTGAAGAAAGATATATTTTATAAGAATTAGAACAGTCTTACATTAATTTAACACCAGTGCTGTATGCAGTGATCTTCAGTATAATATATGAAAGCAATTTCCATTAACCTACTGAACTGAAATGATCAATTTGAGATTTTCTAATTATGGAGTTACCATGAGCTTCAACTAAAAAAAAAAAAAATTGGAAGAGAGAGGAAAAGAAGCAAAAGAGAAATCATGTACCAACCAATTTACTGAAATGGCCAGGCAACAAGCAGAGCAGCAATGACTGCCCAATTTGCTGTTCCTGTTTAATGAGAAAAAAAAATCTTTGTGTTAATGAGTAGTCACTTCACAGGTATGTGAATACAGCCTCTACTGCCTGTAAAATAATTTTACAATTTCCAATATTGCCCACTTATCTATATTTTTCTTCACTCTACATTGTTGTTAATTTAGAATTTTTAGTCAATTAAATTCTTTATATTAGCTGTCTAATTTTCTGCATTGTCAAACTTTTAAAGATGTAATTTATGTGTATGTGTGTGGACTAGCGTGTATGTGTATGTGTGGGGGGGCAGGGATGTGTCTTTGTAGGTCAGAGCAGTTGTCAGATCTGCAGAAACTTGGATAGAGATACAAATCACTTGATGTCTGTGCTGGTACCCTTTGTTGAATTCTCTGGAAAAGGAAGATATGCTTCTAAAGATTGAGGCACCACTCTAGCCCCTCTGACTTCATAATTATCCTTCACATAGATGCATTCTGCTTCTTATTTGATGTTCTACTACTCCAACGTAGTGTCTCGTGGCTTTTTTGGAACCACTGTAAATAATTTGATTCATGTGAGCAAATGCACATTAAGTGGGCAGATAGTGTTATAGAGTCATGGGATCTAGTGAAAGAATGCCAAATTCCTCCAATCCTACATGAAGAAAAGATACGAAATAAGCAAACAATATTGCCCTGAATGGCCATGGGTGTTGTAGGAAAGGTAATATGATATGGAGTTGCCTACAAACAAATTTGAGACGAGTTTTCAGATGATAAACAAAGTCAGTGATATACAAGGAAGAGGACAACTACAGAAAAAATACACAAAATCTCAATGGTTTAAGATGAAAGACAGTGTTATTTATTTATTTATTTATTTATTTTAAACTCCAGATTTTATTCCCCTCCCAGTCTACCACTGATTTTTCTACAGACCCAAAAATACATGGATGCTATGTATTTACTAATAATTATTAACCAAAAAAAAATATAGAATATCCAAAATACAGTCCACAGAACTCAAAACTGTCAACAAGCTGAAGGGCCCAATTGAGGATGCCTCAGACCCACTTAGGAAGGAGAAGAAAGCAACCACAAAGGTGGGAGGAGTAGGTACCTTGGAGGAAAAGGGAGTGGGGGGTGGAGAGGGTAACATAATCTGGTATTGGGTAGGGGGAAAGGACTCAAGCCCTGAGGGTCAGCAGAAAAAAATGGAAACAGGCAACTTCTGAAAGTAGGAGACTCTCCAGAATGTACCAGAGATCTGGTAGGTGAGAAAATCTCAGAACTTAGATGAAATGCCCGACATTGGGGAGAGAAAATTTGTAGCGCTCACTCCCAGAAGAAATACAGGGCATCAAGTGAAGGATGGGGTTGCCATCCCACAGTCAAAACTCTGACCCACGATTGTTTCTGTTGAAAAACTGCAGGGATGGAAAGAAAAAAAAAGAGGAGACTGAGAAAAAGAAGGTTCCAGCTACCAGCTCAACGTAGGATCCAGCTCAAGTGGTGGCCTCAAGACCTGATTCTATTACTGAGGCTGTCTAGTACTCACAAAAAGTGACCTATCATGACTGCCCCTGAAAGACCCAACAAGCAGCTGAAAGAGTCTGATGCAGACACTTGCACCCAACCAATGGATAGAAGCTGCTAACTTGTGTGTTTAAATTAGGGGAAGCTAGAAGCTGAGAAGGAGGATGACCTTGTAAGAGGACCAGCCGTCTCAATTAACCTTGACCCCTGAGATATCTCAGACACTGGGCCACAAACCAGGCAGCATACACCAGCTGATATGAAGCCCCCAACACATATACAGCATAGGACTGCAGGTGCTGGGTTTAGTCAGAGACGATGCACCTAACTCTCAAGAAACTGGAGGCCCCAGGGAGTTTAGAGGCCCATTGGAGTTGAGAGTGGGAATAGGGACATCCTCGTGGAGACTGGGGGGGGGGGGACAGGGAGGAAGTATTGCGTGTGGAAAACAACAGTGTTTTTTATTCTTGAAAATAACAAGTGAAATAGGAACGTTTATGAAGAAAGTCACAGGTCTCGGGAGAAGAGAAATATGTTTTATATATATGCATTATGAGACATAGTGAGAAAATAGGATTTTTTTTTAAATTATGAGAAGTTACTAAAAGTTATTAAATAAAAAGGAGATAAAATGTCGAATTACAAAGAACTGAAAGAGCATACATAGAGTGCGTGCTCAAGTCTTTTCTGGAACTACTATAATTAACTTAATTCATGTGAGCATATGCAAATAAAGTAAACATATGCAAGTGTACAAACAGGAACTATATCAGTGATATACTAACACAGAGAAAGAAAGAGATATTAACTATATTTAAAATTAGAAGGCTCAATATTTGTTAAGAGCAAACCATGAGGAAATGAACAAAGGAGGATAATACAATAGTCCCAGATATCTGACCTTTATGAGTATAGGGTGAAGACTAGATGAGCAAAGGAGGCCTTGATTCAAAAGCAGTGTCTGTGGTGACTGTGAAGGTCAGAAGGTAAAACTTCATTCACAGTGATCAGTGATTTCAGGCAATATGTCCAATGTATTTATAATATTTCTATTTTTCAACTGATCTCAGTAATTTGACCTAGCTAATGCTTCCATTTTTGGCCCCAGTCCTCTAGATTTTTAAAATAGCATATTTTTTTCTAGTCTTCGTATCAGACCATAGAGTGTTAATATCCTTCAGTAGTTGTTTTTCTTTTTAAAGACTCCATATTTTAGTTTTCACAGCATATTGATACTGGCTTTTATTCTTTCATCTTTTCTTTCCCTACATTTTAATCACGTGAATTACTAATTTTAGTCTGTATGCATTGCTCTAACTACATTATCAACTATAAGATCTTTTAAAAAATTTATTCTTCAATTTATTTTTAACAGTCTAGATTTTATCCCCTTCTTGATCCACTCTCCTACTGTTCCACATTCCACATCTCCTCCCTCCATCTCCAAGAGGATGTCCCCACTTGAACCTCCACTCCACCAGACCTCCCCATTCCCTAGGGCCTCCAGTCTCTTGAGGGTTAGGTGCATCTTTTCTGAGTCCAGACTCTGCAGTCCTCTGCTGTATATGTGTTGGGAGCCTCATATCAACTGGTGTATGCTGCTTGCTTGATGGTCCAGTATCTGTGAGATCCCGGAGTTCCACCTTAGTTGAGACTGCTAATCTTCCTATGGGGTCACCATCCTCCTGAGCTTCTTCCAGCCTTTTCCCTATTCAACCACAATGGTCAGAAGCTTCTGTGCATTTGTTGGGTGCAAATATATCTGCATATGACTCAGCTGCTTGTTGGGCCTTTCAGAGGGCAATCATGATTGGTCCCTCTTTGTAAGCACACCACAGCATCAGTAATAGTGTCAGGCCTTTTTCATACTGCATAGATTTTAAAAATCCTTGTTGATTTTTTCAGCACAATGGCTGCAGCATCTATTGAGTTCCTTCTTCTTGTTTCAAAGAGGTTCATTTGTTCATGGTAACTTTACATGGCAGAACAGGAAAAATGATTAGTTTGTCTCTGAAATAGGAGACTAGTCATATTCATGAAAGCTCTAAACTTTTGAATTAAACATCACACAAAAGACCTACTCAGATACTCTTACTTTGGGGACTCAGCTTAAACATTTGAATTTGTTACTAGAAGGAAAGTACCTAATCTAAATAAAGACTTTGCATATTCATCTTATTATATACATATTAAATATATATATTTTCAAAGTATATACATACTTTGAGTCAAAAATAATGTATCTACCTACCAAGTCAAGTCCAGTTTGGTTGCCTCAGAACACTCAGCAATTAAACATGGAAAACAGAAACAATGTTCCTTCCTCTTCCATGGGTCTACTTCACATTTATTTGTTTATTTATCAATTATTTCTCTCTTTTTCAGAATATGCTGCAAATACCATCAGAAAAATGTATTATAAAATAAAATTCATTGAACATCAGCAGTAGTAGTGCATGCCTTTTCCCCATAACATTTTTTATCATTGTATTTGTTTATATTTCAAATACTATTATCTGTGACAACCCCACCCCATCCCCATTCCTATCCCCTTTGAGTCTAAAAGGCTGCTCTCCAACACATCCACCTACTCTCCCCTCACACATTTAGCATGCCTCTTCTCTGTGTCATCACACCTTCACAGAAACAAGCAACTCCTGTCCCACTGACGCCAGATGAGGCAGTCCTCTGCTACATATGTAGCAGGAGCCATGATTGAACCATGTATACACTTTGGTTGGTGGTTTAGTCCCTGAGAGCTCTTGGGGTCCTGTTAGTTGATTCTGTTTTTCTTCCTATTGGGTTGCAATCCCCTTCATATCCTTCAGCTCTTCCCTATCTCTTCTACTATGGTCCCTGTGGTCACTCTGATGATTGGCTGTGAGTATATGTATATGTCTTGGTCAGGTGCTCGCAGAACAGCCATGCCAGGCTCCTGTCTGCAAGCCCATCTTGACATCAGCAATAGTCTCTGGGTTTGACGGCTGTAGATAGAATGGATTGCATGGTGGGACGGTCCCTAGAACTTTTAGTGTAGAGGCATGCATATTGCTATAAACTCCAGGCTACCATAATCTAGGTAGCCAATTCAGGCAATTCAGGGCCTTGTGACACCTTTTATTAAAATAAGGAAAATATAAATAAAAATAAAGTCATTGAAAATGTCTGCTTTTTTTCCAAAACTTAGTAACATATATTGTGACCTCAGTTAAAAAGTGTGAAATTTTAATCATGAGCTAGTGAAGAAAAACCTGTGCAAAGCACAATATAAGAAATATATACTTAATTTCATTAACTTTAATTGACTGTTTGATTTGTATGTGTGGTCTTTCTCTTTCTCTCTTATGTGTGTGTGTGTGTGTGTGTGTGTGTGTGTGTGTGTGTGTGTATGTTTGTGTTTGTCTGTGTCTGTGTGTCTGTGTCTGTGACTGTGTCTTTCTGTGTTGTCAGGATGTAATCAGAGGGAACCTCTGTTCCTTTGTTCCACAATATGGTCTTGAAAATTAAACTTAGGTCATAATGTTTGGAGCTCAGCAGCTTTATGACCTATCTCACAGGCTCTATTGTATATATTTTTATTTAAGGTGCATAGTTCTGTGTTTTAAATTGCCTCAATAAAATGTTCCAATTCAAATTACTGAGATTTAAAATAGACTAATCTGTGAAGGTGTCAGGTCACATTTTTAAAAATCCAAGTACATCTGCAAATATTCATTCTTTTCCCTCATCCTTCATTGCTGGGTAGGGGCAGGATCATGTAAGTAGACAATAAATCAGGCCTATCATGACACATGGTTCTCCACTGTAAAGATAAGCCTGAGTTTTCTACTTATCAATTTCTACGCTCATCAACTCTACCTTGTTTTTTTTTTTTCTTAGATATTTTCTTTTTACTTCTGAACAAATTATCATCTGGCATTCTAATTCATACTCATAAATGTAATTTTAAAAATTTTAAAATTTCACAGGTATAATGTTTTATTCCTTATTGAAGACTTAGAGAGTTTTCATTACTGAATTAGTGAAAATCAAGGTTATTTTGTCATCACCTCAGAGTTAACCACACTGTTTACATGCTTGAACACGATTCTTACTTTTCATAATTATATGTCCATTTCAAATCTGCTAATAAAGATTTATCCCTTTCATAAATCTTCTTTGTCTTTAAAAATATATATCATAATTAACAAATGTACACATATGTAGAATACTGGATATTTTTCTTAATAACTATAATTCAGCTATTTTGTGTAAAATTATTGGGTTTATAAGTAATGTCTTTTAGGGTTTCATATTGAATTATGGCAAGAATTCTAAGTGTTATCGTTTGTACTTTTGTCTCTGAATTTGTGTTGTGGTGTATCAAAATTTACCTCAATATGTACAAATTAAATGAATGTTTCATAAATAATCATTTAATAGCAAACCAGGTAATTTCTAGTAGCAAAACATGAATATAATGAAATCAATATATTTAAGAAAAATTATGATTTTGATATTTGGTTGAGTATGTAATGAGAATTTTCTTTTTGGTTTTTCAAGACAGGGTTTCCCTGTGTAGCTCTGGCTGTCCTCAAACTCAGAAATCTGCCTGCCTCTGCCTCCCAAGTGCTGGGATTAAAGGCATGTGCCACCACTGCTTAGCATGAGAAGTTTAAAGTATATAATTTATGTGTATGTTTACTTAATTTTGAATCTCAAAATAAATTTATTGTTCTCTAAAAAATTAAAAAAAATATTTTTAAAGGTAGTAAATTAATTTCAAGATAACATATGATGTACTCTGTTGTATTTACATTAATGTTGACTTAATAGTAAGTAGTTTTCAGTATATTAATTTTTATATTTTGATTTTATCATTGCAAAATTTATTTTATAATAGGTGAATATAATAACTATTTGCAGAATATGATATGTATTATTTTGATATTTATAGATAACTCAAAGTTATATGAGATTCCATTCATTGATTAGATGGTACATTAAATCTGAGCTTGGTTCATTAAAATCAAAGCTACTGTGGTGGTTAAACCTATATTCTTTCTTTTTTGGAGCTGTTGTACTGGCCCTGATTTGTCACTCAGATTAAAACTTGGCATGTTTCCGGTTAATGTCTAAATCTAGTGAGAGAAAATGAAAAGCATTAGAATGTGCTAATGTTCTCTGATGTGTTCCCTCTGTTTCTGTTTCAGTCTGCTTTCCTACTAGATATCTCTGATTTCATTGTTTTTCTCATTATTTTTTCCTTAATTGCACTTATATTTTTTTCTAACTTGGCACAATTTATGTTCACTGACTCTGGACTAATCTGTTCTTTTTCTGATTTGTAGACTGTGCATTTTTTTTAAGGTTAATGCTAAAAAGTTACATCTCTGTTCATGATATCCAACAGAAAAATTGGCTGGTCTTATCAGTCATACATGCTTCTCTGATTTTTCTTTTCATTATTTATCCTCAATACTCCTACCAAGCACATGCACACACACTTGTTCATTGTGTGTTTCTTGTTAACACATCTTAATATCTGAATGAGAAAAGGAAGATTCTTATTACACATCCATCATCTAAAACAATGACATATTTAAGTCACAAGTTATAATTTAATACTGAAAACAAAAATCACTGAATGATAAATAATTTTCCCATATATTAAATTCATTATATTTTTTAATATCATAAAGTGTGAACATGAAGACAAGAAGAGCCAACCATAATGATGTCAGTTGTCATATATGTCAGGCTATGATTAGATGACTTCTGTAGGTACCAGTGCTCAGAACAATACTAAATATGAATTGATGTCAAATAAATGAATGATACACTAAACCCAAACCAACAAGGGTGAATTGGTGCAATGTAATGCATTGATAAAAAAAAAAAAAAGACGAAACTTCCAGAAATCAGTAAAATTTGGCATTAATTTGGAGATTCTAACTTTGTATTGTAATTTAGTATAATTACTTTGTTAATTGTATATAAGAAAGTAAATTTTAAAACAAAATTTCCCTGTAATTTAATAAGGTCTCAGTCCCATCCCACTAGTTAATTTTAGGTTGTGGATAAGAATATTACAAAATATGTACTGCCCAATAGTGGTGGTGCACACTTTTAATCCTAGCAGTGGGAAGCAGAGACAAGTGAATCTCTGAGTTCAAGGCCAGCCTGGTTCCAGTCTGAGTTCCAGAACAGCCTGGGTACACAAAGAAACCCTATTATTTATCTATAGCTACCATACTCCCAGAAATTATACATGAAATTTTTGCAAAAAATGCTAGACTTTTAAATTATTTTAAATGCCCCCAAGTGTTCTTCAAAGCACTGTGTGCTCATCAGATTTGAGAACCAATAATTCCACTTAGCAATGTTGAGTTTTGTAGTCAGTGAGCTGAATGTAACTCAAGGGAATTATATCCTTGTACTATGAAGTATTTGAAAATGTTCTGAATAAACCCGTAAACATTCCCATTTCTAGCCTTTCTTGAAAAATGAGAAGCAAACTGAAAAGAGACAGTAAGTGCTTTACTAACAGGAATGTACTATACCTGTCATCAGCCAACTCCCTGCGTATGTTATTCCTTCATTCATTTATTCAAATAGGTATTTATTGATAATTCACTCTGCAGTACATTTTTATATTTGCAAAGTAAACTGAACTAAAATAGTCCTAAATTTCAGAATTGCACTCTATCTTGTAATGTTTGAGCTAGGTGACATTGAGAAAACTTTCCAGTGAGATTTCGAAGATATTAGGAGATACTACATCAGGAGGTATTTGTAAATCTCTGTGAGGCTTTCTGGGTTCTTTCCACTACACTCTTCTGTATTTCAGAAAATCAATTCTCATAGCTTATGCTGGTCCCACTAATGCCACAAAGAGAGGTCAACAGACTGATAATTAGTCAAACTATGTGTCTGGATTCAAGAATAATGACAGGAACCTATACACTTTGGCATGGGATGTCAAAAGACTAAGGAATATTCTCTTCCTATATGCTGACTACATCTAAGGTATAGAAGAACTTTAATTCAGCAACATGTTAGTTCTGGCAAGGGATTACATTTAAATCTTTCTAGGTCTGTGTAATATAGAAAAATGCAGACATACCCTTAATATAAACCTTTAATCCACAAAAGCATAGATACTACTAATTTGTAGAAGGAAGCAGCCATGTATGCAAGTCAAGTCTGATTGAGAGACAAAGTGATGAATCAGAGAAAGAGTTAGTAGATGAGTCAGAAATAGGATAGGTTCAACCCTCAGAAAAGCATACAGGAAGGGTGGGTATTTAAGAGCAGCAAAGGAAGACAGAGTTCAGTTATGGAGTAGTTTGGGGCAGTTCAGTTTAGTTTTGGAAGTCAGTACAGTGAGTGTAGTGCAGTAGAGTTGAGTAGAGTTAATTCAGGAGTTCATGTGGTTTAGTGAAAGTCAGCAGAGGCAACTGAAGCCAGAAAATAAAGAGTCAGAGGAGTAAAGCAAATTGACAGTGTTAATTTGAGATCAAGAAGAACAATTCAATGAGAAGCTAAGAGAAATGAAGTGGAATCAGTCAGTAAGCTTAGAGAGGAGTTTGATTCAAAATAGCTGAGTGGACTCAGCAAGCCAGTTATTTAAGAAGAAAGAACTAGGAAATGTGAGCATAGACAGCAGTAAGCCTCCAGGATGACATTTACTTCAGAGAGAAATGTTACTTTTATACTAAGGTGCCTTTTCTTGACCATTTCCTAATCTTGTAGATTCTGCACATTCCCATAGTGCAAGGCTAGACCTCTTCTTCTTCCATCCAAATGTCTTAACCTATCCTCCTTAATTTTCTTAGTTTCCAATATTCCTTGTCCAAGTACATTGTCTGTGGCATTATATAAACATTGAACTTTCAAGGAAGCTCTTTTTCTAGCTACTTATGCCATGTATACTGTCACTTATCAATATGAGGCACATAGTTGAACTTTGACTTTCTTGAGAAGATATAATTAGAGGTTTCTTGAAGGGCCACATTCTATTTTATAGTGTAACTTAAGAGACTATAGTATAAGTGTAAGTTTCAGTTTCACAAAATCTCCTCCTTCATTTTACAATGAACTCAACATCCAACTGCAGAAAGAAAAACTCAAGAATAATAGTGAATAAAGTTAAGACTTTCATAACCGTGGAAGTGCAACATCTAGAGGTGAAGCAAACCATTTCCCAATTGAGTTCCTTGTGGTAACAAATTCCCTGTCTAGTACAGAGCAGAAGCTAGGAGGTGACGTTTGTACTTGGATAGATTTTCAACTTTAAGTCTCTATCTCTGTCCCTCTGTTGTTCTCTGTTTTATTCTCTGTGTCTGTCTGCCTAGCTCTGCATCTGTCTCTGTTTCTCTGTTTCTCTGTCTCTGTCTCTCTCTGTCTCTGTCTCTCTGTCTCTCTCTCTCTCTCTCTCTCTCTCTCTCTCTCTCTCTCTCTCTCT
>JANHMN010000001.1:43601137-43687498 GCA_030674055.1 Rhabdomys pumilio | reverse complement strand
CTCTCTCTCTCTCTCTCTCTCTCTCTCTCTCTCTCTCTCTCTCTCTCTCTCTCTTTTTTCCCATATTCTAGAAGAGGAAGCTTCTTTAATGATGATTGAATAAGTATAACAGACTATTAATAGTTTCATTTCAATGTTATATTTTAAATCAGTATTATTTACGTTTATGCATATGTCTCTGAGCTATCTAGTCTCTGGTTCTTGGTGACCCAACCAGTGTCAGTTACAGTTCTATCTTGTGAAGTAGGTCTTAAGTTAAATTAGACATCTTTTGGTTACTCCAACATGATTTGTGCCACCATTGATCCAGCACACTTTGAGTACTAGATGTAATGTTGATCAAAATGTTTAAGGCTTGGTTGCTATTTATGTTTCTCTTTTAGTAGTCTGCCAAGTACTTTCCTGCAACAAAGACACTACATAATGTTAATGTAGTTTCTATGTAGTCACCAACTGGATCTCTTCCTGTTCAATGTTTGTGTGGATGTTATTTTCAGCAATGGGACCTTGCTTTCAGTTTGTGGAGAGCAACCTGCCTTGGAAACAAAATGGATTGTTGGATATTTCTATGGGATTAGTTGTCTAAAACCTCAGTTGGTCATAAACTAGTCCAAATGCTGGAAGCTTTGTTTGATGACAAGAGTCAGCCTTTTGAGACCTCAATTTTCCCATACCTTGGAGATTTTATTAGGATCATCATTATATGATTTAGAAAATTTTTATTGCACTAGGTTTTCATACTGCTCTCAGATGTCCTTTAATTCAGATGTCCCTCTATGCACTTGCTTCTACCTCATCACCACTTCCTCCCCCTTCCTGGAGCTTCTATTCTCATTCCCCACACCAGCTCCAGTAAATCCATATAATGTATTCTATTTCTCTCTCCCAGGGAGACCCAGGGACCCTACTCCCTTCTATAGTTACTCTCTTTAGGTTTACAGATTTTACACAGGTTATTTAATTTAATTGCTAATATTCACATCTGAATGAATACATACCATATTTGTCTTGCTTCTATTTTTATTATAACTACAAAAAACATTTTGTATGAATACTCCAGCCACCTAATTTCCTTGCACTTAGACTAATTATTGCTTATTCTTTGTGTGAATCAACACACTTTGGGTTCTAAATATATTAAAGACATTTTCCTGTATACATGATGGATGCCAACTCTCAGAGATATGGGATTATAAAACAAAGGCCATGTATTTAATTTGCTAAGTCTAATTTTTTGCATGCATAATTAGGAAAAATATATGTCAGAGGTTCAGTTAATCAACAGCAGAATCACAAACACCAATAATTAGTAATGATATAATTGGAATAATATCCACAAATCTTATGATGAAAGAAATTGGAAGCAAGTTTATAGGACAACACTATGACTGTTAAAGGAATCAACAGACAGAATTATTATTATTTTCATGCAGATCTTTAAATTTTGAGCCACTAAGATTAACATTTTGAGCATATAATTAGTGGGACACTGAATATCTTTAATTAATTTTGTTGAGACTATAGATGCCATAATGTGGGGAGCCGACAGAAGGCAGCTATCATCCTGCAGCCATCTTGAGCCATATACCCTGACAAGAGACTTGTTTTCAACAGCCTACAACAGCTGAGTATTCTCTGATAATATCTTGTTTTATATATCCAGTATTTTCCCTTCAGTGTGTGTGTGACTTAAAGGCATGACTTAAGAAGTGAGACTTATAAAAGGCGAGAGGCAGACAGAAAAGGACTGGAAACTTGGAATTTGGAGGCACTAGGGACTAGGAACTAGGTACTAGAAACTCTAGATTTGGCACTTGGACAAGGAACAAGAAACTTGGAAAGAAAGAAAAGAGAGACTTGAGAATAAATGGGACTGAATCACACTCTGGTCTCGATTCTTTGCGTCCACCCTCACTCTCTCTCTTGCTGAACCCTGACCCGCAGACTGGAGCAGCAGTACGAGCTGGGAAGATTTAGTCCCCAAAGCTTGGAGTAGTGCAGGCTCTAACAATTTTGGCCCCGAGCCTTTGACATTGTGGGTTCCAACATTTGCCAGAGCGGTCCCCTGTTGGGAGCCAACTTTTAGCAGAAAGCGGCTAGAATGCAGCTATCCATGCCTGTAAGGCGCACCTGCTAGCCATGCCTCCAAGGCTTACATCATATCCACGCCCCTTGTAGGGGCGTGGCAAAGTGTATAAATACCCCAGATTTCCCTTCAATAAAGGACTTGAGACTGGATCAGAACCTCTGTCTTGTCTCCATTCCTAATGTCTCTTCCCCTTATCCCCATTCTCTTTCCCTCTAGACCCTGACCTGAAGACCAGAGCAAGCGGCAACATTTTTTGTTAAGTCTTTTGTCTCAAGCCAGGTAGAGCGGAGCTGGTTGCAACAGTCCCCAACACCATAATTATTTGATTTGTAATGCCCTTAATTGGATGGGACACTAGCCTTTTAGAAATACTTTGCTTTATATGAGTAAGACAGAATAAAACAGGTTAATGAGATTGATATTGGACTATGGAGTACACAGTAGCTACTTTCTTTTATTTCTTAGCTAAAACCTCAGTGAGAAGACACCAAGTGCCTCTTCTTACTAAGTGAAAACAATACTGGGATAATATCTTAATGTCATGTAACTCTGAAGTCTGGTATTTGCATCACCAAGGTAATGTTATGACTACAAGGAGTGGAAATAAGCCTTGATTCTCTTCAGGATACCTAGCCTTCTCATGTTGCTTAGCTCATGGTTCCTTTGTTCCTTTTCCAATATTCTATTAACACTTCTTACATCATCTTCATCTGGTATTCCTTCCATTGTTAATTCTCTCCTTTTTCACAACCCTGGTTACAGCTTTTTACTTTCATGGATTTCTGTTAAAAATGGAAGTCACCTCAGGTATCCAGGTTAAACTTTCCATCCAAAGGCTTTTAACTTTAATCACATTTGGTAGGAATCTTTTCCCAGATAAGGTAACAAATTCATATTCTCTTAGACTGAGTATTTCAGAGGATCCTACACACAGTCTTCTTACTGATTTCCTCCTACACACAGTCTTCTTACTGATGTGATGGTTTGGCTACATGGTATGCTGTAGTTTGTCCTTAAGAGAATTTTAGAAATAGATATATGTAATATACGTTGGATATTCTTAAACTGAGAAAGACTCTGAACTTTCTTGAATAATTTCTGTTTATTCATTCATAATCCAACTTTCTGAAATTTGAACGTCTGTTGACCACTAAACAGGAGTGTCAAGAAAAAAGCTTATTTCTGCGCAGTCTGGAGAGCTTAAAACTTCTATGTAAACTCAAATGTAACATGTACCATACAGATAACATTGTATTATGGTACTTATTTTAGTAGCCTTTAAATAATTTCTAAGTAAGTATTGTCACTGAAAAAAATTGAATTGGTTTTTATAACTGTATTTCTGAAGCCTGGTATTTACATCACCAAGGTAATGTTATGACTACAAGGAGTGGAAATAAGCCTTGGTCCTCTT
Organism: Rhabdomys pumilio; assembly: GCA_030674055.1. NCBI lineage: Eukaryota > Metazoa > Chordata > Mammalia > Rodentia > Muridae > Rhabdomys > Rhabdomys pumilio. The sequence continues at coordinate 43,683,995 of JANHMN010000001.1, read as the reverse complement.
CAGCATACTTAGCCTTCTCATAGAAAGTTCTATGTTGACTACATCATGGGCTTTTATTTAAAACATGAATGTGATTATCTATTCAGTAATCTTCCTTCCTGGTTTCAGACAGTATTATCAACTTTTGAATTGATAAACAGCAGAGACATGGACAAGGTACGTAATTGGGGATGGCAATGCAGAGTTAATGTTCAGTTAAATGCTTATCTATAATTAAGCCAATAACCACCCATCAAAATAAATGTCAGTATTATGAGAAAACAGATTTCGTTGCTCTAATAACATGGTAATAATTTAATTAGTATTTGCATTGAATTTTGAAACAGAAAACTGTAAATGTGATGTAAACATATTTGCATATTAAATTTACACAATTCATATAACATAAAACTATATTTTAATGTAAAATTTAATATTCCTACAAAACATGTTTATAAAAGTAAAGTACTTTTGAAAGGAATATTTAAAATAAAGTTTAGAAGTATCTCTTTTAGATTAACAGTATCATTAAATATGTTCATACTGTTCTTCATGACTTTTTATATATTAAATAGAAAGCCTAAATTCTGAATGTATGCTTTATGGCAAGTTGCATCATATATAAATAAAGAATCAGAGTTATGTACTCAGTAATGAAACTGAACTGATTTAAAATACTTTATGTGAATCAAGATTATTGAATAGATGGATAAAAATTAAACTTATTTTGTATTTCTGAGAATATTTTCTTGCTGATTGCAGATACAATGTTAAGTTTTAGAAGCATGCATTCTGTGAACCAATTCTGGTAAGTACAATACTATGTCAGTTTCATACCTCATATTACATTTTGCTACATTGCACACACAATGAGTATCATCTGTTCTAGCATGCTTGGTTGAGTAATTCTTATTTTGTCACGCATTAGTGAGTATTTAATTCAGATTTTTAGCTTAGTTTGTTCATCCATCCATACTCACTTCTTTAACAACTGAAATTTATAAGCATTGGAAAAAACACATATGCTAATTTCATAAAACCATGTAAGCAACTAACTGCAGTTTTAAAGTACCAATTTCTTTATTTTTTAACAAAAATACAAAGTTGAAGAAAATACATAAAGTAAAATAAAACAATGATTTTTCTGTACAAAAAAATGGTGGTGAACCATGGATATATTCAAATTTCTGGGTGTTAATTCATTTGGAAAATAGATTAAAAATAGACAGATAAAGGGAAAAATATAAAATAGAGGAAAAGGCACTGGTAGAATGGAGCAGAGATTAAATATAAACTGATGCATAAGAACAGCTATGCCTTCCAGTTCTCCTCTAATTCCAGAAACTAGCAGGGAGACATAGGACAAAATTTTCCTCAGAGTATATAGAGAGGATTTTATGCCAGCATTTTCATCTTGAAATATGTTATCTTGATCAAGAGGCTCATATTTTATGGTATTTTAAACTATATTTTCAAAGTAATCTGTTATACTCACAACTGGAAAATTTCTAAATTTGAGGTCAACTTACAATTTTCAGTTAATCATTATTTTTGTCAAATTAATAACCTCAAAGTTATATTTACTCCATTTGTTTTTTAAAAAGTTTCATATAAAGACGTTTGCTTTAAATTCATCTGAAGGTGGTAGCTTAAATCTATATGTTCAGTTTTGGCCCATTTGAACTTACTTAAAGGGAAGAATTTAGTGTCTACACACAAGGATACAGGAATTCTTATAAAAGCAAGAGAAAACACATTTTAAAAAATGAGCATCATTGTAGATTGGCTGTAGAGATGTAGAAGGCTGCAGATTTAATCTAGTCGATAATGAGAAACAAAGAAGGGTACCCTAACTGAAACAGAAAGAAGAACTATTAATCAGACAAGTGGGAGAAATGCCCATTCACGTGTTTGGTGTATTAATCCTCCTATGTTCAGGATTCTTTTCTGTAGGCTTAGATTTTTAAAAGCCAACTTTAATAAGGGCTCTTAAATGCCTCAACCTCCCTTCTAGCCCACCTACCAGAGGTAGAGAAACAGAAAAGTCAATAGGAAACAGGAGATGTGGACTTGTTTAGAAGTAGTTCTTTGAGGTGTTTTCAGTCTTTATTGTCAAGATATTACCAGTCAGTCTAAAACACCAAACATGAATCAAGAGCAGCAGCTTGATCCAGAAGAAACTGTGAGGATCCACTGGATCAGCAGGTGTCCACAGAAGTGACAAAAAGCAGCCAAAACACCAGGAGATTTTCTCTGGCACATTTTTCTCTTTTAAGTCATGACATGTGAAGATCTGCAAAGCCCAGCAAAGTGTTGCAAGGCATACCAATGCAAGAGGGTCGTTAGTGAAGACCTTCAAAGCATCACAAGGCAAACCCATCTAAGAGTGTTGTCTGTGGGGTTATATTTATATCTTTCTAGATATCACAACCCCTGTCAAGAATCCTCTCCAGCAAAACCACACATTTTTTTTCACAATACAGCTTCCAGAAAAAAAAAAAAACAATATTACATATCTGTCTCCCCAAAACATCCTCTTACATTTCTGCTTTAGCAAAACATCCCCTCATAATACAGCTTCCAGAGAAACATCATATAACACATCTGAGTCTCTAAAGAAACCAGTAATTTTATCTTCACTCTGTCTTTCTGTAGGGATTTTTTTTCTCCTTCAAGTAGAAGTATTTTTCTTTCAGGAAGACCTAGACTCAATATCTGAAGAAAAAAATAGAGAGTAGAGTATCTTGTTGATTAATAGGAATAGACAATCTAAAACAAACAGTTATTTATACTTATAAAGAGATAATTTATCTATCAATCTATTGGTTCTTGGACCTCATTCTATTCAGAAAGTCAAGCAAAGTCATCTGAAGAAATTGGACCAAGGATTAAGAATGTTAGTTTTATTTATTCTCATCAGGACCCCAGAGAGTTCATCCCAGAATGAAGTCAATCAACCAAAGACCAGTATTTCCCATAGACAAAGCTTCTGTTTTGCCTCCAACACTTCCTTCCTAAAAGTTATCAGATAACCAAGAAGGCATTTAATATGAGATTTTAATTAAAAAATACAGAAAACTGAACTTATTGTGTATGGTCAAAAGTAAGCAGAGAACATAGAAATGTAGATATCTCACCAGCACAAGTGTATTCTAAAACACATTAATAAGACATTCCTACTATTCAAAGCATTTGCGAAAAACAATTAAAACATAAACCAAGAACTGCTGGAACAAAAATGGAGAAGAGCCTGAAGAAAAGAAGTTCCAGTGACAGGCCCAAGTTGAGATCCAGCTCAGGGGGAGTCCCCAAGGCCTGACACTATTACAGATGCTGTGGTGTGATTACAGCCTATCATGACTGCCCTACAAGCAGCTGAAAGAGTTGGATGCAGATATTTACACCCAGCCAATAGACAGAAGCTGGTGAGCCCTGTGTTGGAGTTGAGAAGCTAGAAGAGGCTGAGGAGGAGGATGACACTATGGGAAGACCTGTAGGCTCAACGAGTCAGGACAATGGAGATCCCTTGGACACTGAGCCACCAACCAGGCAGTATACACCAGCTGGTATGAGGTCCTTGACAAACATACAGCAGAGGACTGTACTCAGGTCCAGGTCTGGACTCATAGAAGATGCACCTAACCCTCAAGAGACTTGGAGCCTCAGGAATGGAGGTGGTATGGGGGTGGGGTCATCATCTTGGAAGCTAGAGGAGGAGGTGTGGGATGTGTAGCAGTCAGGGTGGACCTAGATGGGGATGGAATCTAGTCTATAAAAAAGGATTAAAGAATAAAAAATAAATAAATAAATAAAAATAAAAAACAACCAAAAACAACAACAACACAACAACAAAAGCCAGCAGTAACCAGATTGATTTCCAGACAGGTTGTACCAGTTTTCAATCCCACCAGCAATGGAGGAGTGGTCCTCTTTCTACACATCTTTGCCAGCATGTACTGTCTCTTGAGTTTTTAATCTTAGCTATTGTGATTGGTATAAGGTAGAATCTCAGGGTCATTTTGATTTCTATTTCCTTGATGACTAAAAGCTTTGAACATGTCTTTAAGTGCTTTTCAGCCATTGGAGATTGCTCTGTTGTGAATTTTCTCTTTAGTTCCCCAGTTTTTTGATTTGGTTGTTTGGCTTTTTTTGAGATTAGCTTCTTGAGTTCTTTATATATTTTGTATATTAACCCTCTAATGAATATGGGGTTAGTGAAGACTTTTGCCAATCTATATGTTAATGACTTGTCCTATTGACTATGTTCTTTGACTTACAGAAACTATCCAATTCAGGAATTCTCATTTATCACTTCTTGATCTTAGAGCCTGAGCCATTGCTCATAACTACCTGTAACTCCAACTTCACTGTATTGGAGAACTAGTTCTACAGATACTCAAACAGAGGCACACAGGCACCTGTGCAGACCGCTCATACATATATGTAAATGCCAAAATTAATTTAAAAATAAGTTTTCAGTACTTATTGAAGAACTGTTATTTTGTTCAGAATTGTATTTTTTTAATTTTGTGGCACTACATTTTCCATTGTTTTAGATTACTTAAATTTTATGTCTGCAGAATAAAAAAAATAATGTTCAGCACACAATGTTTAGTAAAAACAATGACCTGGCAAGAATTTCAGTGAAGAAACTCGACACCAAATGAGTCACAAAATCTGGGATCCACAATTTATCTTGCTTACAAATGTGCAGAGATAAAAGATGGAGCAGAATTTGAGGGAAGAGTGAATCAATGGCTAGACCAGCTTGAGACGCAGGCCATGAGAATGCACCCACCCATGACACTATTTATGATATTCTTCTATATTTACAGACCAGGAACCTAGCATAAGTGTCATCAAAGAGGCTTGGCCAGAAACTGATGGAAATTAATACAGAAACCCACAGACAAAAATTAACTGGAGCTTGGGGAATACTTTGAGGAGGAAGAGGAAGGATTTAAGTAGCCATAAAGCTCAAGAATACCACAAGAAAACCTACAGAATAAACTAACCTTGCCCCCATAGAGGGCAATATATACTGAAGTGCCCAGCAGAACGCATACATGGGGTAGATCAAGGCCCTCTGCATATATTTAACAGTTGTGCATCTAAGTCTTTATGTAGATCTTTTAAAGCAGGAGAAGGGGCTATCTCTGCTTTCACTGTCACTTTCCTCTAAGTGGGCTGCATTGTTTAGTCTCAATAGATGTGCCTAGACTTATTGCCATGCCAAGGCTAGTTGATACTCACAGGAGGCCTCCAGTTTTCCAGAGAAGGGGAGGAGAGGTGAATAGTGATTTGAGAAAGAGGGACAGAGAGGAGAGAAAGAAAGGGAAGCAGTGATCAGCTGTAAAGTAAATAAATAACTTAATTAGTAATAAACAAATTAAAAAGAAAAAGGAAAAAATACATAATTTAGCAATTATGTTGAAGTTTTGTTAGAAAAAAGACATCCACACTGACGTTTTTTCCCCCTTGGTCACTGTCTCTTTAAATTGGAAAGTGACTGCTAAATTTGTCACATTATAAAAAAAATAAAAGTAAAAAACCAAAAAAAATCCCAAGTGACAGCTTTTTGTTCCCAGGGTCTTTCTTTTCCACAGTCAGCACAAAAAGATCAACTAAAGATATAGTGGAGCTTGGTCTTGTGAAGGCTCAACTCACCAGTGTAGCAGAATGCCAGGGCTGGAGTAAGTATATGGGAGTTTGAGCATTCTCATAGAGGCAGTGGAGGGGGATGGGATAGGGTGTTTCTGGAAGGGAGACCTAGAAACATTTGAAATGTAAGTAAAAAATTTAATAAAAGAAAAAAGATATTAATATTAAAATATGCTATTTATTTTAATTCAAACACTCTTATTTTAATTCAAATACTTCCTCCTCTTAATACTTTCATCATCATCATCATCCTACTGGAATTTCTCAAGACGTCATATTACAGTCTTGCTATATATTATCAGATCACAGTAATATAATATAGAGATTTTTATTTGTTTAAGAAAAATTGTTAGGAACAAAGTGTGTTATCATTCCCATGAGAATTCTTTAGTGTGAGACTGTTTCTTAATAAAATCCCTGTATATTCTAATTTTTTTTGTTTGAAACAAGTTCCCCAAATTGCTCATGTAATTTTATTTAAACATGACTCATTTTATTTCATATACTATGCTTTGTTGATACTCACACGCATGGCATTGAGAAAATTATATGAATGATTTGTGGTAAACTTTACTACTATAGAAATTCTGCTCTCTTTATGATTCTTGAAATTACATACCTGAGATCTATGTGTAAGAATAACTCACAGGAATAGTTCATTTAATGTCTATTCTGGCATACATTTCTAACTGTTTTAACTGTTTCTCTTCTGATACCAAAAAAATAAATAAATAATAGGGTGGTATGTTTAAGTAGGGAGAGGATGCAAGATGTGATAATAAAGAGGGAAGAGAAATCTACTACTCAGGATATTTTAAAATGCCATATGTAAATCAAATAATTTGTAGCCTCCATACTTAGGATCACACACATTTTCAGAGAAAAGCATGGATTTAATAGACGCTACACTACAGACATGATTCCTGAAAACACATAGTTTGTCAAGTGAAATTCTGGGATACAGTCCCTCATGTTAGTTTTCACAACAAATGGATGGAACTAGAAAATATCCTGCATGAGATAACCCAGACCCCAAAGGACATGGAAATTATATACTCACTGATGGACATCAGTCAAAAAGTATAGAATACACACGCATTATCACTGAGGCTAAGGTAAAGAGAATGATATTGATTGCATTGACAAACCAAGTCTCAAAAAAGCCAAACAGGGTCTTCATTTTCAGTTTAAATCTCAAAGAGACCAATTTGACCAAGTGTAGCAAATTTAGAAAGGAAAAATACAAATTATTAAATATTAAAGGGTCACTGGAAGTAGAATGGAGCTGAATCGTATATTCTAGGAGATAATAGATTAAGGAATTTTATGGCAAGACACTTGCTTAATATGTCACCTGCTTTAGGATGAGTTTATGAAGAAATCAAGCTAAAACTCATCTGGAAGCTTTTGGTATCATAAAAATATATCCTTCTTACGTTTTTAAAATCTTGTCTCTACAGTATAGCACTATACTATCCTCTAAATTATTTTCTTATTTTTAGTAATTAATTTTATTTTATATATTTACACCCAGAATGCTGCAATCCCTCCCTGTGGGAAGTCATGGCCAGACCTTACTCTTGGCAAACACTCACCCTTGGCTCACCTGTCTACTATTCTTTCTGCTTACTTTCCATGATTTACTTGTCAGTTTTCAGAACTTCAAACAAGGAGTCATAGCAACCCAGCTTAGTAACCCTTCCTCCTGATCTTTACATTTAGCCAACATCCTGCTAAATAGATGTTTTTAGAATCCCTTGTAATGGCAAGGGTTTGTAAGAATAACCTAGTTAGACTCCACAACTGTAGCTAGCTTTCTCCACCTGCAAAACCCCTCCCCATATCCTATTTTCAGAGTATATAATGTGTGAACAATTAAATCTTTGCCAGTTTGATCAGACTTTGTGACTTGCTGTGCCTTTTTTATTTTCTTACTCATCTCAGTCCTCTCCACAGGGTCCCACTTGATTGTCCAGCTGGCCTGGACACCTCCCAATTTCCTCTCACAGAGTTCATCCTCCCACCGCCAACCAATTTGCCTTTGAGAAGGTCCCCTACCCTAGGGCATCAAGTCTCTACAGGATTAGGTGTGTTCTCTTCCACTGGAGCCAGACAAGGCACCATTCTGGTACATATGTGCCAAGAGCCTAGGAATAGTTGGTGTATGCTCTTGGTTGGTAATTTAGCCTCTGAGAGTTTCGATGGGTCCAAGTTAGTTAACTCTGTTCTTATGGGGTTGCCACACCCTTCAGTTCCTTCAATCCTGTCCCTAACTTTTCCAAAGGGGGTCTGACCTCCATCTAGTGCTTGATGTTCACTCTTGATTTGTAGCTATTAGAATTACAAATAGATAAAGGATGTGGAACACAGATCTTTGGAAGTGATGGTTTTGAGTGATCTTTCTAATTTCCTTTGGTAATCATAAAGAAGTCTAAAAATAGTAATCAGTTTATTAATATTTTACATATGTTGTAATATATGATTCATCAGCTTTTAAATATTTTATAATTAAAAACTTTCTCTAAATTCTTGTTGATTTATTATATATGCATCTCTGAATTTATATCTTTACTTATAAAACTATAGGATAAATTGAACTTTAGGATGAGTTTTAAAAGCACAACTCTTTGGTTTCCAGCATAAAATTATACTGTGATCAATTATCCTACAAGCCTTACTTAAAGTAGTATGAGATAAAATTTAACTTATAGCTTGAGGGGATATAGTGCATCATGATGAGAACTTATAGCAACATAAGCCTCAGTCTGATTATTACATTACATCCAATTATAATGCAGACATCAAGAACTGCTTATGTTCAGCTAGTTTTCACTTTTTTTATTTATGTCACTCTTATCAATAGAATGGTACCATTTACATTAGAATGTGTTTTTTCATTTCACCTACTAATCTTGTTGTATGAGACCCTGCCTTAGAGCATCTTTGGATCTGTGTAATGTATAAAGAAGTGAAACAAGAAGAAAGGCCCAAGAGAAGATTCTTGAATCTCACATAGAAAGGAAAATACAATAGTCAAAGGAGGTAGATGGAAAGAGGAAACCCAGTTGAGAGGAGATGGATAAGATCAGGTTTGGAGGAAAAGGGTAAGAGGGCCAGGAGAATGAATGGAAATTTGCAGCTGGTAGGGTAGGGGTGTGAGGATCATCTCGAGAACATGCCAAAGACCAAGAATTGGGGAGGCTCCCAGGAGTCAATGCTATTGACTTTTGCTGAGACACAGAGCAGAGAGAATACGGGCCTGAAGAAACCACCTCCTGTATCCAGGCAGGATACCCAGTGAAAGGATAAGAACACCAATCCTCCCACAAAAATTTTGACCCCAAAATCATCCTATCTACAAGAAATGAAGGGACATAAATGGAGCAGAGACTGTGTGAATGGCCAATTAGTAACCAGTCCAAATTTAGACCCAGCACATAGGCAAGCACCAATCCCTGACACTATTAATGATACTTGTTTTGCTTGCAGACAGAAGCCTAAGATAAGTGTCTTTTGAGAGGCTGCACTTAGCAGTGGAATTATATAGATGCAGCACCTTCAGCCTAACCTGAGATGGAGGTCAACAACTCATTTGGAAGAGTTGGAAGTAGTATTCAGGGCCCCAAAGCAATAGTAACTCCACAGAAAGACCAACAGAGTCAACTGACATGAACCCTTGGGAGCTTTCAGAGACTGAGCCACAAACCATTGATCATAAATGGGTTAGACTGAGTCCCACAGCAGATGTAACAGATATATATCTTGGTATTCACATGGGTTGCCCAACAACTAAGGAAGGTCCCTTAAATAGTTGTTTTTCTGTAGAATCCATTTCCAAACTGGGCTGCCTTCTCTGGCCTCTGGGAGAGGATAATCCTAAGCCTTCAAAGACTTGATATGCCAGGATGTAGAGATATCTAGGGAGCCCCCACCTTCTCAGAGGAGAAGGAAAGGAGAGATGAAGAGATAGACTGTGCACAATGATAGAAAACTATGTATTAGCCCTCACCCTTTAGCAGATTTCTACAGAACAACAAAAATGTACTGGCTTGTAGTGATGCTATATAGACAAATCAATGATATCTTAATTCTTAATAATGATCCTATAAAAATTCTTAAAATTATATTAGTAATTATTAAGCATTTTTATAATGGGACTGCCAGTAAGTCCTTTCTGATGTGAAAATTGCAATGCAAACTCAGCTAGTCTTCAAGTCTCACCAGTTAATTGCTTTTGAGATAGAAAGCAGGCTTTTACAACTCAGAACATATATACCAAAAGGTTGGAAAATAATTAACCTAAGGTGATTTAAAAAAAAAAAAACCTACCTAGCAGAAATACCCAACAGTGAGAGATGGAACATGAAGAAATCACCTCCAGTAGATAGATTTTTTTTTCTCCAGTAGAGGAATGTTGTCACCAACCTCCCTTCAAATTTTTGATCCAGAATTGTTCATTTCTAAAAGAAAAGGAGTGACAAAAATGGAGAAGAGATTGAAGGGTAGTCCATCCAGTGACTGGCGCAACTTGGATCCATCCCATGGGTGGGCACCAAACTGTGACATTATTACTGAAGACATGTTGTGCTTGCAGAGAGGAGACTAGCATGAGTATCCTCTGATAGGCTCATTAACTGAATGAGACAGATATGGATAATTACAGCTAACATTTGAACTTAGGTTAATGACCATTATGAAAAAGTTAGGGGAAGGTTTAAAGGAGAGGAAGGGGATGGCATCTCTATAGGAAGATCAACAGTATTAGTATTAACTAACATGGACACCTGGGAGCGTCAGTGGTTAAGTCACTAACCAAAGAGCATGCATGAGCTGGCCTGAGGTTCCAGGCACATGTGTAGAAGAGGAATGGGTTTGCTAGACTTAGTGGGAGAAGATGCAGCTAATCCTATGGACACTTTATTCCCCAGGGAAGGGAGACGAGGCGGTGGGTTAAGGTGAGGGTGGGTTGGTACAACAGAGGAGTACAGGATGGGGAAGTGGGGAACACCCTCCAAGAGGCAAAGTGGAAGATGGAAGGGGTGAAGAACTCTTGGTGGAGGGACCATGAATGGGAGCAACATTTGAAATCTAAGTAAATAAAACAACTTTTTAAAAGTGGAATTAATGATTTATTATAAGTTCAAAGACAGAAGATAAAATATTGACTGGATTAATCTACATAAAACTTTAATGATAACTTATTTGTGGTCTTTAACTTCCCATGAGCCTGTAGAGCTAGTGACAGATAATGAATGTTTAGCCAGATAATTAGTCTTAATGGATACACATATAAACATTCTCTGTTGTAAACTTCTTGTTACATTTATGATTTAAATTTATGTTTATAGATTTAGTGAAACTTTAAAAAAAAAAGATGCTTGAAAAAAATCATGTAATCTATTCTCTTAGAAAAGATACAAAGGACTAAAAACCATTACTATGTTATTACATCAGAGATCATTATAACATTATAGCAGAAGGAGAAAGTAAGAATGGGAGGATGAAGAAGGATAGCATTTAGAAGGATGTAGAAATTAAAATGGAACTTAGAAATCAAGACAATAGTACTCAAATTCAGAGAGAAAGAGGGACAAAAAAGACACTGAAAAGAGAACAGAAGGAATGGGCAGGGATCTCCTTACTACATGAAACAACAGGGTTTTTTGTTTGTTTTTATTCTTAACAGCATGGAATGCTCAATATTTCTAAAAAGGATGACCCTTTTTTTTCTTACAGACTTGGGTTTATTTCATTCAGCAATAAAAGTTTAGAAACTTTTCTTTAATGAAAATGCAGCTCTTTTTTATTTTCTTCCAGAATGAGTGAGTTCTTTCTGTACTGGCACTTGGTCTTACGTTCTGTATGCGTATGTTGTATGACTGTGTGTGAGTAAGTATGTGATTGTAAGTACATAGCTAAACCAAAACGATTTGCATAAAAATATATGGGTGTGTATGTGTGAATTTGTATATGATTATGAGGCTATACTTGGCTACGTCATGCACTGCTGACCAGACTAGGTTATGTAGCAACACCCTTAACTCATATAGCACAATCTAAAATAAAACAAACAAAATAAAAGACTACCAAAAGAAAAATTCAACATTTGCATAAATGTCATTTGGAAACCTTGGGCATTTTATGATAGACAGCGAGAATAAATAGACTTCTCAGCTCCTGCTTTCTATTATTCTATCATATTAATGTAATATCAGCATTTCTGGTGACTACTAATGTTTCAGGTATAGCTACATATTTTCTTCTACTTTTTTAGTCCAAAAATTGCTTTTTTTTAAATATTAAGATGCATTGCTAAGCATTTCATTTTTAGAACATGGAACTCATTCAATACTTTTTAATTTTTTCCCTATATGCCAGTGTGTAAAAGAAGAGGTTATACATCTCCAATCACTAAACACCTACCTCTCAGATTCTTACTTATTCATTTATATCTGAGTTAAACTAATATTTTCATTATTTGTTTCAGTTGATTTAGGCATGTTAGAGGTAGATTACCATACTCTTTAACAGGAAGACTGCTTTAAACATAATATGAATTTAAACTTAATTTATTTTATATTTAAAATGATGCTTCTATAACCACTTAGTAAGAGCAGCAGCACATGATTTGAAGACAAGATAATTCATATGTTATATTTTTTTCTGTGTTTGATGGTTGCTAAATATACAATAAAGTATCTAACACGTGATACAAGGAATGAATGATATTAGCATTCTTTAACTATAGCTTAAATAAATAACTTTATTCTCATAAAATGAAATGATAATATCAGAAATTAGATTATAGTGGTATTAACACATGGACAAAAAAGGGTATATTTTATAATCTTATGTGAAGGTATAGAAATTAGAAAAAAAATTGAATTAACCAGTTTCTGATGAGAGATAAAGACTGGCAAATTGGAATAGTGCCAACTATTATATATCCATCAAATGAGAATGATTCTTCAGTCATAGCACCATGGATAAATTATATGTAAAGATAATGTTTACCTGACAAAAACCGATTACTCATGATTTGGTTTTTTAACCCTCTAAATTAAGAATATTTATATTCATCCTTTTTCATTGTATTTAGAAAGAGTCATTCTGAATATATATACATGTATATATATATATATATATATGCATATAAAATATATAAACATATATGTGACACACACATATTCTTGCTTAATTCTAATTTAAAATCTTTCTTTTAATTTGGCTTTTAAATAACAAGAAGATTTCAAGTTTATTAAACTAAGGTTTATAAAAAGCATCCATAAAAACTATGTGGATGTAGAATAATGAAAATATTTCATATGTAATTTCAATAAGCACGAATAGAGTTGTGATTATTTGTAATGCATAAAGTAATCCAAGCTTATAATTTAAAGTACTTCTTATGTCTACATTAAAATGTTTAAAATAATGGTAAAACATAAATGGTTGAAAAAATGTGTCAATAAGGTTGGGAAAACTGGATTAGGAAGAAATTAAGTGACTCAGAAAAGGTATGAAGTATTTACTGTGTGTACTTCTAACTGTTCTTAAAATTACACAGCTAGCTGATAGTGAATGAAAGTAGAATCTACTTGTATGTATACTACTTGGGAGCAGGTATGATGTGAAAGTCATTGAGGAGACTAAGCTCACCAATACAGGAAATACTTAACTAAAGAACTACTCTAAGATGCAAGAAAAAAATGAATTTAGAGGAGAGTAGGAAAGTGATTGGAACAATGAATAATTTCTTAGTGTATTACCATATGATACAGTAAATGATCTGGAAACTAAAAATAATATATAATTTTGAAATTAGACATAATTTGTTGAAGTTTTACTTAAAACTTAAAATATGTATTTACTCTATAGCTTTGAAAGTTTGAAAGGGAAGAATAAGAAAAATCATAGCACAAACTAACTAGAATCGTGGTATAGAAAATTTGATAAGCTTATAATAACAGGAAATGTTTCAAGCTGATATAATGATTGTTTTGTTTCCTTTAACAATAAAACAAATATCCTAATTTAATTCTGATCAATATTATTATGTTTTTGATGTTTTAAGTGTCTTCATTTTTTGTTTTTGTTTAATATGAAAGTTAGTGTACAAAATACAATAAATATGCTTATTGTAATAATCCTAAATATGGAGCAACTGAGTACTTTGGAAATTAAAGGAAGAAATAAAAAAATTCCCTTAGAAATGTAAGAAGAAATATGACTACCACATTCTTTATAAATGTATCTAATTTCATTAGTAATATTTTCTGTTTTGCCAGCATGAATGTCTACAGCACATACATTCCTGGTGCCAGTCTGTTTTTTAACTAGAGTCACAAATGTTTGTGAACTGCTATGTTGGTGCTGGGAATTAAACACGGGTTTTTGGTAAGAGCAGTAAGCATTCTCTATCACTATTCCTCTCCAGCCCTGATTAATGCAATTTAAGCCTCTTCTTTCTGTAATGAGAGTGTTTAAAAAAAAAGAGAGAGAAAATGGGGAAAACAAATAAGTTTATACATTATCAAAATTAAGATGTAATTCTATCAATACTTCATTGTCCTTTTAATGAAATTGAAAGTTAACATATAAAAGAGTGAATATTAATCTACAATAAAAAAAAACCTTGACTTCCATTCTGGGCAATATCATAGCTCAACCTGTGATGCTCATCTTTAATTTATAATTCCTAACTCTGCATTTACAGTCAACTATAAATATATTCATTTGTATAATCTGGAAAAACATTGTAAATTTATTTGGCCAGAGTTTGGTTTTCTGCTGAGAAAATACTAGAGAAAAAATAAAACTCATTTATAAAAATGAATTATCATTATTTTCATGAGTATAATCACAATATATGATATCAGTAAGAAAACTGATGAGATCAGCATAGATAGGCGTATAATATTGCTGAAATCTTCATAGATTTAACTACATGCCAGGTAGTATAATAAAGAAATTGTCTCTTTTAACTGGGTTTTAAGGAACAGCAAAACATTTTATATGTACTGCAGTGAAGGTTACAATGGTAGGATTATTAAGAGATTTACATGAGTGGATAGTTTTCATAGATGAAAATAGCATTAAAAAGCAGAGATTTGAGAAAAAATTACTTATTTGTTGAAATTATGTAATGGTAAGGTCAGCACACTGATATGCTGATGAATAATATTAGGTTAAAGCTAAATATGAATGATACAAAATTTTATGTAAGTTAATATAAAGCAAGCACAATCAAAAGTACAAAAGAGTTGTGTGATATGAGGGAGTTATTTTTTAACAAAATCAAAAAACCAAAATAAACTGTATCATTGACTAAGTTTAATTCAAATGCCAATTCGACTCATTCTGATACTAATTTTCCTAAGCCAATGTCAGATTTCACATATTAAAAATAAATCCTCAAAATCTGGTACTAAAGTGAGAGATTTTCATCTCAGTAGGTGGTGATTTTACTAGTCTACTGACAAGACAGGTTATTTTAACAATAGAAGTAACTGGGATATTTTTGTATGGCTACAGAGCCACTGATAAGTCTTGATTATAAATAGGAGGTATATATGCATTCTTCAGAATTCAAAATTCACATGTGAAATTCATGGAACTTACCATTTGCACTAAGCTTCCAGTTAGTATTTTCTAATAATCCACAACAATCAAGTAGGACAGAAAAGTAGATTAAATTCTGGTTAGAGATTCTCAGGAACTCTTGAGTCCTGAAATAAGGGATATTAAACTTTAATGTACGTAATATATTTCTGTTGTTTTGCTTACATTTTTATTGATGTAATAGTTCCAAGACCAATACAACTTGTAGAAGGAGGGCTTTATTCAATTTTAAGATTATAATTAGATTATTATAGAGAGCAGAAAGTATAGCACCACACATAGTAACTACAATAGCAAGCTGAGAGCTCACACTTTCAACCATAAGCATAAAGAAAGAAATTGCCTAAACATTTAAAATCTCAAATATTATTCCCAGTGACATATGTACTCAAGCAATGCCATACTTGTAAACCTATGTAAACATTACCATCTACTGGGGACTAAGTATTCTTGTACTTAAGACTATGGGCCTATGTCAGATTACTCCCAAATAGCCCATTTCCTTGTCCTTGGCCAATGTCAGATTCCTGCCAGGCAGCCCCAAAGCTCTCCACATCTCCCCCTTTTTACTGCAAGAACCATACTGAGCCTGTCTTAGGTCATTCTGACAAGAAAGCCTTCTTTACCAGTTGTGAAATATGCATTGTCTTAAGCAATGCACTTATGTCTTAGGTTGGTAAGGTTCTGTGCAGTCTTACCCATCCTTGGCTTGTGAGCCTGTTAAATTAATAACTCTGTCTGGGAGTCCATTTTTAGTTTCAAGTAATAGCACATAGACCAAGGACAAGGAAGTGGAATATAGGCAAAAATCTGACATTAGACTGGAACAAACAAGTAATTTCAGGCAGAAACATAAAACTTAGGCTAGAACAAAGAAGTAATTATAGGCAGAAATCTAAATCTTAAGCTAGAACAATGAAGTACACTTCAGGCATGAAAATGACTTTGGGCTAGGACAGGGAAGTAGGCTCAGATATTTTGGTCATACTGGTAATCCCTTAGAAATAGTGATCACAGAAGTAATCATAGGACTGTTTATTGTCCTATGTGTTCTTTAACTTTCTGGGTTTATTGTCTTCATTGTTTCTTGACTATTTGCATCTATTGTATTGCTAATTCCTCAACCTAGAGCTGACCTTAATACTTGCATGTAATTTAAACAATATAAAGGCAAAAAAAAGGAGGAGGAGGGATGGGATAGAGGATTAATGGGGAGATGGAGAAAGGGATGGCATCTAAAATGTAAATAAATAAAATATCAAATTAAAAAAATAAAAAGAAAGGACTGTGGGCTACTTTTGTCTTTTAAACCACCACACATACTTTGGAACAAATCTGAGCATTGTTGCTCAAAATGTTTATTAATTTTCTAGTAGTCATGATTGATGCCAATCTTGGCCATGCCATTACAATAGTTTCCATCCTTCCTCTTGTCCCATTAGGTTTATCTAATAAATATACTGTAGGATGGAGACCTTTAATCACACAGGAACATTTTTAATTTTGGTGATTAGTTGTTACTTGAAGCTACCAAAAATATCTAAAAAAAAAAAAAAAAAGTAAAATAAAAATACCTGGTATGGTTAAGAAAGATAGATCTATCATTCAGAATATTCAATTTTTTCTAACTTTTTCTTAGGAACTGGGAACAAGGATTCTTATCATTCACTGAATTTCAGATTGTATTTATTTGATTTTGGAATGGTTGCAATAAAACAAAAGTCTTTGAGGGTGTATATGCTGCAATCAAATTCAGAAATATACTATTGAATTACTCAGTTCTCTTGCCATTCTTTCTGTACTTTGTACGCTATAAAGTAAATGGAAACAATGATTACAATTGTTGCTTTGAATAAGAAAGAAAACCACATTGCTAAACATCATGTAAAGTGCTTTCAGGATCAGAAGACTAGGTTCTTCAAAGAAGGTTTAGTTTATGTACATAGAAAATTGAGAACTAAACATTTAAAACAAACATTTGGTAAATATGAATTGATTTCTCAGCTCAAGTCATACATTTCCTGTTTGATCCCTACCCTGAATCACTCTGAATTATAACTGAGGTTATTTTAAAGAAAGTATGTTATAATTATCATTTTACTAATTTTTGTATATATGTGTAGTACATATATTTTATGTTTATATTTTTTATTGGAGCTTACATAGAAATTGTGTGCATGCAAATCCTTATTTATGTACATTTGAATACCACTCACAAGCTTGGCTATTAACTAATTTTCAAGTGCCTACCATCTTGCTTTTTAAAATAGAGCCTCTCACTGGGGTCTGGTGCTTAGCTTAAACAACTTGCTGGAAACAACTTCAAATATCACCTGTATCTTCTTCCCCAGCCTTGGAATTAATAGATTATGCCACTATACTGAGCATTTAATAAGTGGGTTTGGTTTATACCATCCCTTGACACCTCCCTATTCCTCTTCATCTCCACTTCCATCCTAATCCATTCCTTTTTTATCTGTTACCCTCTGGAAGAATGTGGGGAATGATTGTTGGAATTAGAGAGGATGGAATACATCAGGAGAACATGGTCCACCCAGTCAACTAAGCACAGAAAACATTGGTTCACAGAGACTGAAAAAGCAATATGGGACTAACATGGCTCTGCATCATGTCCTCTGCATATATGTTATGACTTAACTTGATGTTTTTTGTGTAACTTCAAACAGTGGGAACAAGTATATCTCTGACTCTTTTGATTGCCTTTGGGACTATTTTTATCCCATTTTGTTGCCTTTTCTAGCCTCAATATGAGGGTTTTTTTTTTTTTTTTAAATCTTATTACATCTTGTTTTTCTAAGTTTTACTGTCATGTCTTTGTGGCCTATCTTTCCTGAAAAAGAAAATAAATGGTAAGTGGATCCTGGAGTAGACAGTATGTGATAGAGAGATGGAAGGCAAAGAGGGAATAGTAACTGTGGTATGGATGTATTGAATAAAAGAATAATCGATGTTCAAAAACATGAAAAACAAATGAACATAAAAGCACAGGCTTTTAAGAGATAAAAACAAAATACATACAATGAATAGTAAATAATAAGAAAAAACAAAAATCATAATATCAAAATTTGACAATGTAAACTACTAAAAAACAAAAAGCCCAAGAGAAAACCCTTCTCCCAGGAATTTGTAGAATCATGAGTATAAAATAAAATATATGAGCATGTAGCTTGGTACAGAAAACTTTGTTTTTAGACACAAGTAACCTCACACAGGCAAGATGACAAATTGTTATCTTTTGTGACTTTTGAGATTCCCTAAAGATTTAGAATTCTTACTACTTTTTCACAGATTCTAAATATCTTATTTGGTAGCTGACAACTGCTTATAGCTCTAGCATTAAGGTAATCATCACTCTTTTTAGAAACATATAGACACATAGACACAGACACAGACTCAGACACAGACACAGACACAGACACAGACACACACACACACACACACACACACACAAACACACACATACACAGAAAGAGAGAGAGAGACAGAGAGAGACAGAGACAGAGAGAGACCGAGAGAATTAAAAATTAAAAATAAAATAAAATTTTAGAAACAAAATGAGTGAAACTTATTTTATACTCTGTGTTATTGTCTTTCCTTCACCCTTGTCAGTTTCCTAACCTTATGCAAGTCAATATTGGCAAGGGGATTCATGCTATTCCCAGTCTCTGAATTTACTACTTGATTCTGGATGAGAAGTCACAATAGCAGAAAACTTCTTTTGAATACTTAGTTGATTTTTGAGATCTGCTATATTATCTTTCCTAGGAGAAATTTCCCTTGAACCTGACTGATGCTAAATTATGACAAGAAAACTGAGGTGCCCCGTCAACTGTAACAAACTGTTTAAAGTTCTGTTTGATTAATCAGTGCAATGACGAGTCTAGAATCTGATTTAGATTTCTTGGCTAAAGACTTGTAAGAGTAAATGGTAGAGTTGGTGGAGAAAATCATTAATATATGACACTGCTGCTTTTAGAAATACTCTTCTAGTTTTTTACTTTTAGAAATAAATATATATATATATAATGGTTTCAAATATAAAAATAATTCTTACTGATATGCAATTGATATTTCAGAATAAATTATATACTAATTTTATTTAACACAATCTTTAGAAATAAAATGACAACACATTGAAATAAGTGTATATATTAATCTTATCTACTTCTTACTCTAGAATGATGAGTAGCTATGTTTAATGTGGAATATCTAGAAAAGTTAGTAGTTAACAACATAGAGTTGATGTAATGAAAGCAATAATAATCCAACATCTTGTGATCTTAAATGGGTAATATTTATGAAACCAACATAAAAACACCTTATAACATTACAAAGGCTAATTGGAAAGAACTGTGTTTATAATTAATGAAATCCTTTTCTTGTATTCTTCTAGTAACTTTTATCCCTTATTTGATATTTAAGCCAACAGCTGCTACTGAGTCTTAATTTATAACTAAATATGCAGGAAGCACAAGAATAAAGCTCTATCTGAAATGCTAAATTTCGGGATTCTTCGGTGTTCTTGTAGTTGTTTTGTTCTGAATTTATTATTCTAGTGGCTAAACATAGTATATTTTCTGTTGATTTAAAGTTTTAAGACAGTTTTCAAATTTGTTTTTAATTTTAATTTTCTGTCTGTATGAGTGTTTTGTCTCCATAAATGAGTGTGTGGCATGCTTGTATAGTGGCCACAGAAGCCAAAAATGTTGTTTGAAATCTGAAATTAAAAGTACAGGAAGTTATTATAAATAAGACTTCTATTTATAATAACTTCCTGTACTTTTAATTTGAAGCTGGAAAGAACCCAGATCTTCTTCATTGGAGGAATGGACACAGAAAATGTGGAACATTTACACAATGGAATATTACTCAGCTATTAAAAACAATGAATTCATGAAATTCTGAGGCAAATGGATGGAAGTAGAAAATATCATCCTGAGTGAGATAACCCAATCACAAAAGAACACACATGGTATTTACTCAGAGATAAGTGGATTTTAGCCCAAAAGCCTGAAATAGCCAAAATTCAACTCACAGACCACATGAAGCTCATGAAGAAGGAAGACCAAGTGTGGATGCCTTGGTCCTACTTAGAAGG
Source organism: Rhabdomys pumilio (assembly GCA_030674055.1). Taxonomy (NCBI): domain Eukaryota; kingdom Metazoa; phylum Chordata; class Mammalia; order Rodentia; family Muridae; genus Rhabdomys; species Rhabdomys pumilio. The sequence continues at coordinate 43,663,615 of JANHMN010000001.1, read as the reverse complement.
AATAACAAAATACACATGGGAGCAAATATGGAGAAAAAGCATGGGACAGAAACTGAAGGAGGAGCCATCTGGAGACTGTTTCACCTGGGTATCCGTCCCATGTGAAGTCACCAAAGGCAGACGCTGATGTGGATGTCAGGAAGTGCAAGCTGACATGAGCCTGATATAGCTGTCTCCTTAGAGGTCTGCCAGAGCCTGACATATACAGAGGTGGATGTTCACAGCTAACCATTGAACTGATCATGGGATTCCCAATAGAGGAGTGAGAAAGAAGACTGAAGGAGCTGAAAGGGTTTGCGGCCCCATGGGAAGAGCAACAATACCAACCAACCATAGCTCCCAGGGTCTAAACCATCAGTCTGGGAGCACATAGGGAGGGACCAACGTCTTCAGCAGTATATGTAGGGAAGGATGGCTTTGTACTGCATAGGTGGGAGAGGAAGTCCTTGGTCTAGTGAAGGCTAGATTCCCCAGTGTGGGGGGAATTCGCTGGTGAGGAGTTAGGAGTGGGCAGGTGGTTGGGGCACATCCTTATAAAAGCAGGAGGAGGGGGGATGGGATAGAGGGTTCCTAGGTGGGAGGGAAATGGGGAAAGTGGATCACATCTGAAATGTAAATAAAATATCCAATAAAAATAGAAAAAAAGTATAGGAAGTTGAGAGCTACATTGTAGGTGCTAAGAACTGAACTTATATCCTTTGTCAGAACAGCAAGATTTCTTAATCATTGAGGCATCTCTCTGTAGCCCCCTGTTTAAATTTCTACATTAAGCTTGTGTTACTTGCTAATACGGACTGAATTAGAAAAAAATTCACAGTAGTAGTGATTATTCTTAATCTCAGGAATGGTTCAAAACTTATGCAATGTATTTACTATATTTCAATTTTTCTTCACTATGCATACACAGTTATAAAAATAATTTTAATTATTGTAGAAAACATATGTATTTTTAAGTATTGTAGCTCTGAACAACTGTATAATTATGTATATGTTATGTTATGCCTCTGATATTTTCCAAAATATTAATAGTTAAAAATTGTATGTAGGTTTAAGATACTATTGCATACTTTCAATGAAGGCTATAAAAAGTTAACTTCAACAAATAGGAGAATGTCTTCTTGATGTCTTGGTTACACAGTGCCAGAAGGTGCTACATATTTTACTGTGAAAAAGAAGGAAAAACAATCAATACTCAATCACAATACTGGGGTTTATACTATAGAGTAACATCTGTGTGGAGGAATTTTAATCCAGCAACACGGTTGCTCTGATCACATTTAAACACTCCTTAGTTTTTGTTATCTAACTGGAATACAGTCATGCCACACATGTTCTTCTGGGTAGAATACAGACACACACCTAGTATACATATTTCATGTCAAGCACTGACTTCTGGTTATAGCATAGACAAAGTGGTGAATCAGAGAAAGATGTGACAGATTATGATATACCCAACTCTCAGGAGAACAACACAGGAATGAGAGACTGTTTAAGAAACTGCAGAGAGTGGCATGCAAGTTGAATTAAAGTCACTTCAGTTCAATTAGTTCAATTGGATACAGGTGAATTCAGTGCAGTACGTTGAGAGTCAATGCAGTGAGCACAGTATTTAGTGGAGTTGAATTCATTAGTAAATTCACACAGTTCAGAGGAGGTCAGCAAATGCAGTTGAAGCCAGAGAATAAGAACAACCAGGAAGTGTAAAACCAATTGCCAGAGTTCATGAGGGCAAACAGAGCAATTCACTGAGAGGCTGAGAGAAGCTTGTAGGCTTAGATTTTCAAAACTTACTTGAATTATAGTTCTTTAATGCTTCACCCTCCCTTACAGGACATCAACCAAAGGTAGGGGAGCCAGATGGCTAATAGGACAATGAGGATGATGTGAACCTGTTCTGAAGTTATTCTTTGGGGGCATTTCTCTCTATGAAGTGAGGAAAAGTGAAGATCAGAGAAGAAAGCAAGGCAAACCAATGCCGGAGCATATTCTATTGTCTGTTGGGTTATTCTTATACTTTTTCCAAGCACCATGTGTCCCCTCATGCATCTGCTCTAGTAAAGCATCACATGTCCTTTCACCAGGCAGCTTGCAGAAAATAAACATGTGTCTGCTTTCAACAAAACATCCTCTCATGAGAAGTTTCCATAAAAACAAACAAACAAACAAACAAAAAACCAAATCACATGACACAGTTGGGTTTCTAATAAAACCAGAAATTTCCACTTTAGAAGCCAGAGTGAATCAGAGCGCTTAGAGAGGAATATAAACCAGAATGGCTGAATGGAACCACCCAGCCAGAGTTCAGGAAAAAAAAAAAAACTAGAAAGGGTGAGCTTATTCAGCAGTCTGCCAGAAGACTGTAATATCAGGTGAATAAAAGCACATTTATACATCTATCGACAATCGCTGATAACATCAAAAAGTAAATCACTGAGAGAGAATGAGACCAGAAATCTAGGGTACCTAAAACCCTCTTGAGAGTATAATATCCCTCTGGACTTAAAAATCTTCTACTGGGACTCATTTCCCAAAAGTTGAGCCACTGCACAGCAGTTTCACTGTGAAAACAAGTCTGGAATTATAATGGATAATGAAGAGATACAAAAAGAATATAATAAAGCAGCAGCAGTAATTCAGAAATCATTCAGCTGAAAATTAGAGAAAAATAATTTCAAAGGTGCTGCTTTCCAAGCAATAAAAAGGAGTTATTGATATCAAGAAGAAACAAAAATCTTTTCCAAAAGAGGGTACATTGAAGATTAAGTGAGGATTTGAGGATTTCTGGGGCCTATCTGACCAATAACTCCTAAAGATGTATCCCATGCCTTGAGCTGCTATTTTCTCTAACTAACCTGTATCCTCTGGGAACATCATTGTCTCCCATGCAGGCAAATTCTGTTCAAACACTTCTCTCTTTTAAAGATTTATCTCACAATTTGCTAACTGGTGGGTTTGTGTACGGCTTTCTTATTCATCCTTAGTTTGGTTTAACCAATTCTCTTTTCTCCCTTATCCTCTCACTCTCACCCCCGGCTAATCTTCAACCTTCTGTATTCTACATCTTTCTTTTCACATGTGTTATACTGTACTTTAACTTATTATTTCCAGGTCAGGCTGTGAGATTATGATAGACTTCCCTGTGTCTCTACGCAACTCATCTCTTGACTTAACCCTTCCTTTTACTTGTTTTTCTTATACCCCTAAAACCCTCTTTTTCTGCCTTTCTTTCACCAGTATTTCAACACATAATTTTTGTTTTACTTATAACCAATTGCCATATCTTACATTATCATGTCCCTATTAAAAGGGAACTTTCTACTTTCTGACTTCTATTTGCACTCCAAATTAATAACGAAAGAACAAGATTTGAAGATAGATTTCATATATGAGAAAGTATAAAGTGTTTGTCTTTCCAGCCATGAGTAGTTTTCTTGATAAAAATTCCCTTAAAATTGGTTAATATTTCATAATGTATATGTGTCACATTTTTTATTCAGTAATCTATTGATGGACAATGAGATTGATTTTGTTTTTACACTACTCTTAATATAGCACCAATGATCGCAAGTTTTTTTCCTATGGTAGGATACAGACTGTAGGATCATATGCAGGAGTAGCAGAGCTGGTTCAACCAACAATTCTGCTTCTAGTGTTTGGAAAAACTATTAGAATTATTCCCAAAGTCCCAGCACTAGTTTACTCTTCCAAAAACAGTGTATGATTGCCTGCATTTCCCCATATACACACCAAGATTTGTTGTCATTTTTGTTTCTGATTATGATCATTTGGAACATTTAGGTGGTTTAATACCTATTTTTTCTGAGTATATTTTAAACTGTTTCAGGCCCATTTGATTTTTTTCTTTTGAGAATTTTCTTTTTAGAACCATTACCTACATTTTTCCTTCCTTATTTCATTCCCTTTCTTTCTTCCTTTCTTTCTTTCCTTCCTTCCTTCCTTCCTTCCTTCCTTCCTTCCTTCCTTCTTTTGTTCTTTCTTTCTTCCTTTCTTTCTTTTTTTCTGTTTTTTTTTTTTAAGTTCTGTGTATATCTTCTCATTAATCGTCTTCCAGATAAACAGTTTGCACTGATTTTGTCCTACTCTGTGGTCTGCCTAATTGTTTGCTTCACAGTATTTGTTGCTATACAGGCATTTCTTCATAAGACTACATTTGCTGATTGTTGGTCTTATTCATTGTGTTACTGGAGTACACAATACAAAATGTCCTTGCATTTCTAGACCAATTGAAATATTTTCTCTGCTTCTTCCTCTAGCAATTAAAGGTATAAAATTTTACATTAATATTCTTCATTTATTTAGAGGTGAATCATGCACATTGAGAAAGAATGCTCTAAATTACTTATTCCGCATGCTGGCATTTAGATTTTCCAATGCCATTTGTTGAAAATATTATCTTATTTCCAGTGAATATTTTTAATATCTTTGATAAAAATCAGGTACCTATAGTGTTATTAAGTTGTGAATGAACAATTACTTATATTGGTATATAAATCTCTCCTTTTTAAAATTGTTATTTTCCTTGGTTGCACACAATAATTACATGGTAAGAAATTATTGGTGAAGAAACTATGTACTTTGGCTACAGAGAAATAAATTGCCAATTGACCAGGAAAATTTCTTCCTGTTAGGTAACACTTATAGTACCACAGGGTAATATTTAGAGTAACAGGAGGGTAAAGAAATCAGAGATCTTAATATTTCTGGAACCTGAACTCAATAATAGTGATCATGTACATTAGTGGCACAACTCTTACATGGTGTGTAAGAGTTTGATAATTGCATTTTAGGATTGTACCACAGGAAACAATATAATACCAAGCACTGATATGCTAATTAAAAGCCATGGGTATGGGGCCTCATCACAGATTCAGCATTTTTTATTTTGCTGAAAAGTCATGTCATCAAAATGCCTATAAATATTTACATTTTTTGGCCATAGATCTAGGCTATTATCACCATTAGTTAATGGAACTTGTTTTGACAATGCATCAGTAAATGCAGAGATGAAAACTTTTTTTTTCCTGAGAATAAGAAGCTGAGCACAGAGTCATAATTGAAACTTCTAGGTTAAGCACCATTTTTGTCCCCACTGAAGACCTAGTTTATCAAGAAAAAGGAGAAAGCTGTAAGGAAATCAAGGAAAATGTAAGAGATTTAGGATGGGGAACAGGGCCATGACACTGTATCTTCTGTAAAAGACATGAATTTTATAATACTGAACTAATTCAGATGTGGTTATAAGGATAAAACCTGTGTAATATCAAGCCAGGCCAAACTTGCCATAGCTGGGGTAATGATATGTAGCCCCTATCTCATTTTAAAAACCTATTAGCAGTGGATGGTTATACCACACACACACAAATAAAGAATCATACTTTGATTTTTTAATTCTTTAATCTTTTTTACAGTCCAGACCTCATTCACCTCCTGGTCTGCCCCTGACTGCTCTGGATCCCGTCTCTCCTTCCCCCCTCATCTCCAAAAAGATGTCCCCATCCCACCATCCCCACCCCACCAGATCTACCAATTCCCTAGGACCCCAAGTCTCTCAAGGGTTAGGTGCATCTTCTTTCACTGAGGACAGATCAGGCAGTCTTCTGCTGTATATGTGTTAGGGGGATCAAATCATCTGGTGTATGCTTCCTGGTTGTTGACTCAGTGTCTGAGAAATCTCTGGGGTCCAGGTCAGTTGAGACCCCTGAACTTCTTATAAGGCCACTGTGCTCCTCAACTTCTTCCAGCTTTTCCTTAATTCAACCACAGGAGTCCCCAGCTTCTGTAGATTTGTTGGGTGCTAGTATCTGTATCTGAGTCATTAAGCTGCTTGTTGGACCTCTATGAGAGCAGCTATGCTAGGCTCTTGTCTGCAAGCACATTATATCTTTAGTAATAGTCTCAGGTCCTTCGGCCTCCCCTTGAGCTGGATCTCAATTTGGGCCTATTACTGGACTTCCTTTTTCTCAGTTTCATCTCCAATTTTGTCCCTGCAGTTCTTTTAGACAGGACCAATTCTGCGTTAGAGTTTTTGACTCTGAGCTGAGAACCTCATCCCTCCACTTGATGTCTTGTTTTTCTAATGGAGGTGGACTCTACAAGTTTCCTCTCCCTACTGTTGGGCATTTCATGTAAGGTCTCTCCCTTTGAGTCCTGAGAGTCTCTCAACTCCTAGGTATTTGGTACATTCTAGTGGTTCTCCGCACAACCTACCTTCAAAGTTTGCCTGCTTCCATTCTTTCTGCTGTTAGGGCTTCAGTCCTTTTCTTGCCCACATTCATGATAATATTCCTCCCATATTCTTCCTGTCTTTTCTCCCACCCAGGTCCTCCATGAATGCTTTCTTCTCCCTCCCAAGAGGGATTGAGGCATTCTCACTTGAGCCCTTTGGCTTATTAACTTTCCTATGTCATGTGAATTGTGTCCTCAGTATTCTGTAGTTTTTTGGCTAATATCCACTTATTTGTGAGTACATGCCATGCATGTCCTTTTGGGTCCTAAGATACCTCACTCAGGATGATATTTTCTAGTTACATTCATTTGCCTGCAAAACTCATAATTTCCTAGTTCTTGATAGCTGGGTAGAATTTTATTGTGTAAATGAACCACAGTTTGCCTATCCTTTCTTTCATGATGGAATTTCTGGATTGCTTCCAGCTTCTGGATATGACAAATAAGGCCACTATGAACATAGTGGAACACTTACCCCTATAACAGAGGGTGGCATCTTTTGAGTATATACCAAGAGTGGTATAGCTGTGTCTTCAAGTAGATCTATTTCCAATTGTCTGAGGGATGTCCAGAGAGACTTCTAGAGTGGTTTTACCAGTTTGCAATTCCAACAGCAATGGAGAAGTATTCCTCTTTCTCCACATCCTCGCCAGCATGTGCTGTCACCTAAGTTTTTTATCTTAACCATTCTGATTGGTATGAGGTGGAATCTCAGGATTGTTTTGATTTGCACTTCCCTGATCACTAAGTGTGGGGAGCCAACAGAAGGCAGATATCATCCTTGCAGCCCTGTTGAGCCATATACCCTGACAAGAGACTTGATTACAATAGCCTACAACAGCTGAGCACACTATGATAACATCTTGTTTTAGATACCCAGGATTTTCCCTTGGATGTGTGAGACTTAGAGGTGTGTGGCTTAAGGGCGTGACTTAGAGATCAGATTTAGAGACAAGACCTAAGGGCATGACTTAAGGGCATGATTTAGAGGCGTAGCTTAGAAGTGAGACATATAAAAGGAGAGAGGCAGACAGAAGAAAGGAGTAGTTACTGGACATTAGGTATTAAGCACTTGGCACTTGGAGGAAGAACTTGGAAGGGCAACAAGGATTAGACACTTGTACTTGGATGAAACTTGAGACAGAGAACTTGGAAGAGGAAACTTGGAACTTGGAGGAACTAGGGACTAGGAACTAGGGACTAGGAACTCAAGACTTGGGACTTGGAGAGAAGAAGAGAGACTGAAGAATAAACAGGATTGAATCACACTCTGTCTGGTCTCCATTCTTCTCATCCATCCTCACTCTCTCTCTCTTGCTGAACTCAGACCTGTGGACCGGAGCAGCTTGGGGCAGTGCGGGCTCAAACAATTTAGCCCACAAGGATTTTGACAGTGGGGATTCCAACACTGACAGAGCACTCAAACATTTTGGCCCCCAAACGTGGGCTAGAGTGGCTCTCAACATTTTTAACATCCAACTTTGGGCAGCTTGGGCCACAATAACTAAGGACTTTGACCATTACTTTAAGTGCTTCTCAGGCATTTAAGATTACTCTATTGTGAATTCTCTGTTCAGTTCTATACCACATTTTTTTAATTGGGTTGTTTTTGTTTTTGTGGTTAGTTTGAGTTCTTTATATATTTTGGATATTAGCCTGCTATCGGAGGTGTAGTTAGTAAAGGTTTTTCTTCCAGTCTGTAGATTGCACATTTGTCCTATCGACTACGTATGTCCTTGGCCTTACAAAGATTTTCCTGTTTAATGAGGTCCCATTTATCAATTCTTGATTTTAGAGCTTGATTCATTAGAGTTCTGTTTAAAAAATTTCCCCCTGTGCCAAAAGAATTTAAGGCTCTTTCTCAATTTCACTTCTATTATATTCAGTATGTCTGGTTTTATGTTGAGGTCCTCGATCAAATTGGACTTGAGCTTTGTGCCAGGCAACAAATCTGTATTTATTTTCATTTATCTGCATACAGACTATCAGATAGACTAGAACCATTTATTGAAGAGAATGTCTTTTATTTATTTTATATTTTTGGTTTCTTTATCAAAAATCAAGTGGCAATAAATGTGTGGTTTTATTTCTGGGTCTTCAGTTCTATTCCATTGATCAACCTGTCTGTCTCTGTACCAATACTATGCTATTTTTTTTATCACTATTGCTCTTTAGTATAGCTTGAGGTCAGGGATGGAGATTTCCTCAGAAATTCTTTAACTGTTAAGGATTCTTTTCCCTCTTCTGATTTTTGTTTTGTTTTGTTTTTCCAGATGAATTTGAGAATTGTTCTTTCCATGTCTTTGAAGAATTGTGTTGGTATTTTGATGGAGATTTCCTTGAATCTGTAGACTGCTTTTTAAAGGATGGCCATTTTTACTCTGTTAATTCTATCAACCCATGAACATTAGAGATCTCTCCATTTTCTGAGGTCTTCTGCATTTTCTTTCCTTGTAAACTTAAATTTCTGGTCATATAGTTCTTTCACTTCTGTGGTTAGAGACACTCAAACTTATTTTATATTATTTGTGACTATTGTGAAGGGTGTTGCTTCCCTAATTTCTTTCTCAGCCTTTTTATCCTTTGAGTTGAGGAAGGCTACTGATTTGTTTGAGTTAATTTTATACCCAACCACTTTCCTCAAGTTGTTTATCAACTGTAGAACTTCTCTGGTTGAATTTTTGTGGTCACTTAAGGATACTATACTATCATCTGCAAATAGTGATAGTTTGACTTTTTCCTTTCCAATTTATATCTTTTTGACTTCTTTTGTTTTCTAATTGCTCTGGCTAGAACTTCGAGTAGTATATTGAATAGACAAGGAGAAGTAAACATCCTTCTCTTGTCCCTGATTTTAGTAAGACTGCTTCAATTATCTCTTCATTTAATTTGATATTGGCTGTTGGTTTTCTGTATATTGCTTATGTTAGTTTTAGGTATGTTCCTTGAATTGCTGATCTCTTCAATACTTTTAACTTGAAAGGGTTTTGTATTTTGTCAAATGCATTTTCAACATCAAATGAGATGATCAAGTCATTTTTTTGAGTTTGTTTATATAGTGGATTATATTTATATAGTGAATTATATAATGGATTTTCATATACTGAAACAACCTTGCATCCCTGGTATGAATCCTACTTGATCATGGTGGGTGATGGTTTTGGCATGTTCTTGGATTCAGTTTGAGAAAATTTTATTGAGTAGTTTGGTGTCAATATTCATAAGTGAAATTGGTCTGAAGTTCTCTTTTTTTTGTTGAGTCCTTGTGTGGTTTAGGTTTTAGAGTAATTGTGGCTTCATAGAATGAATAAGATAATGTTCCTTCGTTTTTTCTATTTTATTGAATAGTCTGAAGAATATTGGTATTAGCTCTTTTTTGAAGGTCTGGTAGATTTTTGCACTACAGCCATCTGGCCCTGGGCTCTTTTTGCTTGGGAGGATTTTAAGGACTTCTATTTCCTTATGGGATATGGACCTATTTAGATAGTTTACCTGCTCTTGATTTAACTTTGGTCCATGATATCCGTTTATAAAATCATCCATTTCATGTAGAATTTCCAGTTTTGTTGAGTATAGGCTTTTGTCATAAGATCTGATGATTTTTTTTTTTAATTTTCTCAGTTTCTGTTGTTATGTCTCTCTTGTCATTTCTGAGTTTGTTGATTCAGATACTGCCTCTGGAATCTTTGTTTAGTTTGGTTAGGGGTTTATCTATTTTGTTGATTTTCTTTAAAAAAAAAAAAAAAGCTTTGGCTTTGTTGATTCTTTGTATAGTTCTCCTTGTTTATATTTAGTTGATTTCATCTTTAATTTGACTATGTCCCACTATCTACTTCTCTTGATTTTGTTCTAGAGCTCTCAGGTGTGCTGTTAAGTTGCTAAGGTAGGATCTCTTCAATTTCTTTGCCAAGGCACTTAGTGCTATAAATTTTCCGCCCAGTACTGCTTTCATTGTGTTCCATAAGTGTAGGTATTCTGTGTCGTCATTTACATTGTATTCTAGGAAGTCGCACAAGCTTCACCTGATAAGAGAAGTTAGAAATAATCCCATTAATCCTATCAGATAACCAGGGACTAAATTGGTCTTCAATAACAACAGAAACTACAGAAAACCCATAGCCATAGAAATTGAACAACTCTCTACTTAATGATAACTTTGTCAAGGAAGAAATTAAAAAAAAAAAAAAAGAATCATTATTAGTTGAGAAAAGACCCACTGATAGGACTTCAAGGCTACAGTGGGTATGTATCCCCAAACCAATGGACTTATGGGCAGCACTAATGGAATTCAGTAAATTATGTAAAAAATTAAATAAATAAAATTGGAAAGAGGTATGATGCAGATGTATGAGGAAATCAGAAGGGGGAATTATATGTATATGCATATATGACTATATTTAATTTTACTTTATAAATATAAAACTTTCAAAGTGGGATTACATGATTAAAGAAACAAAGGAAATAAAATAAAATAAAATAAAATAAAATAAAATAAAATAAAGGTAGATCAGAAACATATGTCAGTTAAGACCACAGAACCAAACTCCACACAGGTTAAAAAGTATATATTTATTAAAATATACAGCAAAGAAAATAGATTCTAAAGAAAAATATTCTTTTAAAGGAAAATACAGATTAACTTAGTAAAAGAATACTATCTTTTAATAGCTTATGGAAGCAAATATTTGGTATATTTATTATATATATCAAACTTCTTTATCAGTCTCATTAATTAAATGAATATTTTTATGTGTGTAAATTCTTGGGCCATATGATAATGGTGATTTATTAACACATCTTATTATATGATCTCTATCTCTTTATCTTACCACACAGTGACTGGAAAACAATCAGTAATAAAACTGAATATTTTTCATTTCAGATGTAAGATGCAAAACTGATAAATTATTAAATTTATAATATGTATATTCTGATAAAGTACTGACACTAGAATATTGAAAAATTGTGTTTCTACATCAGTCTCATTTTGTAGTCACACAGTGCCTTTTGTAACTGACACCTTAACAATATATTTTTGCAGGATAAAATGCGATATATTCCATTACTTAAAGGAATAAGCCTATGTACGCCTCTAAAAAAGAAAAGAGAGTATATAAAGATTTGTAGAATTAGGACTTTCGGTGCAGGTTTACTACAACATACACTCTCATTCTCTTCCATTGGTTTAAGCTTAAATAATATCACTATCTTTCCTTCGCTCAGACTGAAGAATTAATGAAGTTTAACTTGGCCTGCACAATAACAATTATCATGTGATAAAACCTATGATAGAGGAACTATAGAAATACTGAGTGTAATTATTAGTATACCAGATACTTTTCTCAAAAACTATTCTCAGAAGAAACTTATGTATTAATAAAATTTTAAATAATAATGTGAGTAAACAAATAAAATATATAATGTATAATAATAAATTTAAAGGTGCTTATTTTTATTTTAATTAATTAAGTAATTAATTAACTTTATCGTCTGAATACAGTTTTTCATCCTCCCTCTCCTCTGATTTCTTCTCCAGTTGCCTCACTTCTGACAAACTTTTCCTCATACTATACTCAAAAACAGGGGAGGCCTCCTATGGATATCAACTAGCCTTGGCATATCAAATTTCAGTATTGCTAGGCAAATCTTTGTCTATTGAGGCAAACATGCTAATTTTAAATGCAGGCTTTCCAGTTTATGGCAAAACTAACCTCTCAATTCATATAAATTATTATAATTTTTGAAGCAATGGAAAAAACCAAACACAATAGAGATGTGAATGGTGCAAGAAAACAAACAGCACATATACTGTAAATTGATTTAACACTTACTGAATAACTCTATTAGTTCTTAATATTAGAGAGCCAGCCCACCAATAATTGAGTCAGAGTCCTATGGATCTTTTTAATCAGCTGTTCTCCAATTACTGGGGGATCACCTCTACTGTATTTTTCTATATGTTAGAATGTTTACATCTCAGCTGATCTCCACAAGTACTTGCTGTTTGAGTCTCTCTCAAGTAACTTCTACTCCAGCAGTCTGTCCTTGGAGATGGGAGAGCATTTCATTTAGGTATGTGTTCTTGGTCAATTACATGGAATCATCAAGACCTCCTGTTTCTCAATCTTCCTCCTTCCTCTCCTCTCTCTCCTCCTGATCCCTACCTGATCTCTACCTAGGCCCCCATCCAGGTAAATGAAACTCTGTTCACCTCTATGCCTCCCCCCTGCAGGAATTATCTGAAACCACTTTTAATTAACAAACAGCTTTAAATTAGTAAGCAAATTTGATATAGCATCATTTGGCGTACATAAGAATCTGCTGATCAGGGACAAAAATAGATATTGGGACCAGTGTTTAGCATATATATATATATATATATATATATATATATATATATATATGCTAACCAAACAGTAGAGGAAATAACAAACAGTCTAAAAAACATACAATATATACAATACAGTTCATAAAATAGATTTTAATGCAATAGATGCACGTGTCATGGATCAGTAAAGTTAACTTATTAAAAAGGCCATCTTACTAAAAGCTATCTATAAATTTAATGCAATTTCTTTCAAAATTACAACAAATTTCTTTACAAATTTAAAATAATTATATTTATCTTCATATGGAAAAACTAAAAACCAGGACAGCTAAAGCAACTCTGTATAATAAAAGAAATTCTAGAGATAACAGCATCCTCAATTACTAGCTGTACTACAGGGAAATATTAATGAATACACTTATTATTGGAATAGAAACAGACAGATTGATCAATGAAAGCAAATTGAAGACACAGCTAAATTTACATACAATTTACAGTTAATTTTTGACAAAGAATCCAAGTTTATTAAATGAGAAAAAAGTATATACAAGTACTGCTGGTCTAACCTAATATTCACATGTAGAACAATACAAAAAGATCATATCTATTGCCCTGAACAAGGCTTAAGTCCAAATGAATCAAAGACTTCAACATGAATCCGGGTATAATGAACCTGATAAAAGAGAAAGTAGGAAATAACTTTTAACACCGTGGCACAGGAGATAACTTACTGAACAAAAACACCAGTAGTGCAAGCACTCAGATCAATAATTAATAAATGGGACCTCATGAAACTGAAAATATTCTTTGAGATAAAGGACTTAGTAATAGAAAAATCAGCAGCTTACAGAATGGGAAAAGATCTTCACCAGCACCACATATGAGAGAGAGCTAATTTTCAAAATATATAAAGATTTCAAGAAACTAGACATCAACAAACCAAACAATCCAATTAAAAAATGAGGTGTTGATCTAAATTGAATAATTCTCAACAGAAGAAACTCAAATGGCCAAGAAGCACTTAAGGAAGTGATAAATATCTTTATTCATCTGAGAAAGGCAAGTTAAAATGACTCAGAATCAACTCACAGACATCAGAATGGATATAATCAAATGATAAGTGACAGCTCATGCTGGTGGAAATATGGAGCAAAGAGAACACACATCCATTGTTGATGAGAGTACAAAGTTGTACAGCTACTGTGAAAATCAATATGTTGACTTCTCAGAAAACGGTATCAAGTTTTCTCCAAACCCAGCTATACTACTTCTAGATCTATACACAAAGGGCCCTCAGCCATATAAAATAACACTTGCTCAACCATGTTCATAGCAGCATTATTCATAATAGCTGGGAAATGGAAACACTTTACATGTTCTTCAACTAAAAATGGATAGGGAAAATAAGGTGCATTTGCACAATGGGATATTACTTAACTTTTAGAAACAATATCATTATGAAATTAGGAGGCAAATGAATAAAACCAGAAAATATCATCCAAGTGAGGTAACCCAGAAATAGAAAGACAAACTTGGTATGTACTCACTTAAAAGTAGATATTAGGTGTAAAATAAAGGTTAAACATGCTACAATCCACAAATCTACAGGAGCTAAGTAACTTGATCTAAGGCCTTAAGGGATTGGGTCATATGAGTAGCCCTGGAAAGGGGATATTGAAAAGACATTGGGGATAGATTAGCTGGAGCTATTGCTCAAGGAGGAGAGTGGGTATAATAAGAAGAGGGATCAGGCTGGATAAAGATGGAAGAAAAGAGTACTGGAATACTGGGTGATACAAATAAAAATGGACTAAAATTTAGATTCCTGTCTGAAATTACTTCTTTGTTATAGCCTAATATTTAGATTCCTACCTGAAATTACTTCTTTGTTCTAGCCTAATGTCAGATTCCTGCCTGAAGTTTACTTCCTTGTCCTTGGCCAGGGTCATATTCATGCCAAGCAGCCCATTTCCTTGTCCTTGGCCCATGTCAAATTATTGCCAAGCAGCAACAAAGGCTCTCTGCCTCTCCCCATTTTTAATTTCATTAACAAGACTGAGTGTGTCTTAGGTTATTCTGACAAGAATGCCTTTCTTACCCATCATTGAATATGCATTATAAAAAGCAATGCATTTATGTCTTAGGTTGGTAAGGCTCTGTGTAGAATCTTACCTGTCCTTGGCTTGCCAGACTGTTAATTTAATAAATCTGTCTGGGGGGGTCCATTTTCAGGTTCAAGCCACGTATTTTGCTGCCAACATGTTGATGTTGTTGAAGAAAAGCTTTAACACAATGGGCAGGAATAAAAGTATTCCCATGACAAAAAGGGCCTGCATGATGAAGCTATATATGCTCTTTTTGAAAGTTGACCAAAATAGAAATACTGATCTTAGGCCATGGGTAATTTTATCTGCAGTATCTACTGCATCAATGCTCAGCAGAGCAGCATTCTTGAAATTCGTAAGCTCCCTATGTATCATTAAAACATCCCGAGAGGTTTTAGAATTATACCAAATACACTGCACGTGTCATTAAACTTCATCCTATTTATAATGACTACCACTGTTAATTATAGAACTAATACGAATCCAATAGTATTTGGCATGACACCCAGGATGGCTCCTTACCTTTAAATTCTGAACCTCCTTCCAGTAATTTGAATAGGATAGAGAGCATCAGTCCATTCTTCCAAATGCCTATCTAAATTATCTGGTATATTCAACACATTAGTCACATTTTTTTGTTAAATGATTAACAAAAGTAGCTGTCTTAACTTCTTGTGTCACAGCAATTGCAGAAGCAGTGGTGCTAGCAATTAATGTAATTAAAGTTGTTATACTAGCAATAATTCAGCCAACTACCCACTCTCTTGCTTCTGCTTAAAGCCCGCCTCATTTCTTCCAGAACTTGCAAGCTATATTTAGAATACCAAGGTTCTGTGAGATGCAGGACACTAAAACCAAAGCTGGTTGATAGACCTCCATAACTGACATGCCAGATTTCAAACCACGAACACAATTAGAATGTGTAAATCAATGTAACTTACATTAAATACTGTAGAAGAAACAAAAGTATTTTTAACTTAACAACTAAAAGAGCCTTAACATATGTGCTAACACCAGTTTGAAATACAGATCCTGCCCCAACTTTATCCCTTGCTAACATAACATCATAGAGAACTACAGTTAATTTCCATATATGTCTCTGACTGAAAATGTCCATAACCAGACTTCCAAATGAAGACTGTTATTTTCAATATTGGATTGATTTCTAGACCAGTCCATGATTGAGTCTGAATAAATAGTCACATTTAATAACAATACAAGAGGCATCATAACTTCTCTTTTTGATTCTCTGTTCCATAAGGTCTATGAATTTGAGGCAAGACAGCTTATCCCATCATGGTTATAGGTAAACAATGGTAGGTTGAGAACTTATGTCCAATACAGCTTCCCAGTCACCATTGTCAGGGCACTCAGAAAGCTCACAGGTCAGCATCATTCTTTTTTCTCGCATCAGCATATCTCACACATTGCTCTGAAGGCCACCATACTCCTTCAGCATCCTGCAGAAAAAACACAAGCATGCCTTCTTTTCCATATTTTATACCTAATCAGGATCATGCCTTATGCCAGTAAATGGAACCTTTCCTTTCACCTATGCATGAGTATGCCTAGTTGTAAAGCACTATTGACACTCACAGAAAGTTCCTGGACATCCAAATTAAAAAAACAAACAAACAAACAAACAAAAAACTTTAAAATAAAAAATAAAATAAACAAAATATAATTTAAATAAATTTTTGGTGTATCTCCCCCTTTTTTTATTTTATGCAGATATTGTTTTAAAGTTCCATGGGCCTATTCCACAGTCTCTTGTCCTTGACAGTTATAAGAAATCCCCATAATATGGGTAATGTTAAATTGCTGCTAAAGTGTTTCAAATGTTCGACTGCCATAGCCCGTTCTATTATTTGTTGGTTTATTTCTTTTACATTTTCTTTTTAAATTATTGGGTACTTTATTTATCTACATATCAGATGTTATTCCCTTTTCCCATTTCCCACCCCCAGAAACCCCTTAACCCATCCTCCCTCCTCCTATTTATATGAGGGTGTGCCCCACCTACCTACCTCCTATCCCATTTCCCCTCACTGGGGCATCCAGCCTTCAAGGGACTAATGCCCTCCTCTCCCACTGATGACCTACAAGCCCATCCTCCTCTACAAATACAGCTAAAGACATGGGTCCCCCCATGAGTGTTCCCAGGATAGCTGTTTAAATACAGGGAGCTCTGGTTGGTTGGAATTGTCACTTTCTCTATGGGGCACAAGCCCCTTCAACTCCTTCATTCTTCTCTCTAACTCCTTCACTGGAAACCCTGTGGTCTGTTTGATCATTATCTGTGAGCATCTCCCTTTGTATATGTCAGGTATATCAGGAGACAGGTATATCAGGCTTCTGTCAGCATGCACTTCGGACATCCACAATAATATTTGCTTATGGTGACTGAATCTGGGAGGGATCGCCAGGTGGAGCAGTCTCTGGATGGTCTCTCCTCCAGTTTTTGCCCCACACATTGTCTCATATTTGCCCCTGTGAGTATTTTGTTACTCCTTTTAAGAAGGACTAAAGCACCCACACTTTGGTCTTTCTTTGTCTTGGACTTCATGTGGTCTGTGACTTATGTCTTGGTTATTGTGAGATTTTGGGTAAATATACACTTATCAATGAGTATGTACCATGTCTGTTCTTTTGTGATTAGGTTACCTCACTCAGGATAATATTTTCTAGTTCCATACATTTCCCTAAGAATTTCATGAATTCGTTGTTTTTAATAGTGAGTAATACTCCATTCTGTAACTGTATCACATTTTCAGTATCCATTCCTTTGTTGAAGAACAGCTGGGTTGTTTCCACTTCTGGCTATTATAAATAAGGCTGCTATGAACATAGTGGAGCATGTGTCCTTGTTATGCATTGGAGCATCTTCTGGGTATATGCCCAGGTATCACTGCATCCATAGGTAATATTATGCCTAATTTTCTGAGGAAGCACCAGAATGATTTCCAGAGTGATTGTATAAGCTTAGAATCCCACCAACAATGGAAGAGTGTTTCTCTTTCTCCACATCCTCTCCAGCATCTGCTGTCATCTTAGTTTTTGATCTTAGACATTCTGACTAATGTGAGGTGGAATCTCAGAGTTGTTTTGATTTGCATTTCTCTGATAAATAAAGATGTTGGACATTTCTTTAGGTGCTTGACAGCCATTTGAGATTTCTCGGTTAAAAATTATTTGTTGAGCTCTGTACCCCATTTTTAATAGGGTCATTTGATTGTCTGGAGTCTAATTTTTTGAGTTTTTTGGAAATTTTGGGTATTAGCCCTCTATTAGATGTACAATTGGTAAAGATCTTTTCCCAATCTATGGGTAGCATATTAATCTTATTGACAGTGTTCCTTGCCTTACAGAAGTTTTGAAATTTTATGAGGTCCCATTTGTCAATTCTTGATCTTAGAGCATAAGCCATTGTCCTGTTCAGGAACTTTTTTCCTTGTGCCCTTGTGTGCCATGTGCCCACTTTCTCTCTATTAGTTTCAATGTGTCCGTTTTATATGGAAGTCCTTGATCCACTTGGACTTGAGTTTTGTACAAGGAGATGAGAATGGATCAATTTTTTCTACATGCTGACTTCCAGTTCAAACACCACATTACAAAATTATAAAGTCTTTGATTAACATTTTTAAAAATTGTATAAAAGCAAAAAAAAAAGGGGGGAAGCATGGGATAGGGGTTTTCTAGGGAAGGGGAAATGGGGAAAGGGGATGACATCTGAAATGTAAATAAAATATCCAATAAAAAAAAAAAGAAGAAAAAGAAAATGTCTTTTTTTTTTCACTGTATGGTTTTAGCTCATTTGTCAAAGATCAAGTGACTGTAGGTACATGGCTGGTGAGACCTGAGCTGCCCCACACTTGGGGGCCAAAAATGTCAAGAGCCGCTCTGTCAATGTTTGATCCCGCACTGCCAAAAAGTCTTAGGGGCTAAATTTTTAGAGCCCGCACTGCCCCAAGCTGCTCAGGTCCACTGGTTGGGGTTCAGCAAGAGAGAGAGAGTGAGGACAGATTCGAAGAATGGAGACCAGAGTGTGATTCAATCCCGTTTATTCTTCAGTCTCTCTTCTTCTCTCCAAGTCTCTAGTCTTGAGTTACTAGTCCCTAGTTCCTAGTCCCTAGTGCCTCCAAGTTTCAAGTTACTTCTTCCAAGTGCTAAGTGCCTAATGTCTAATGATCTTCCAAGTGCCTAATAACTAGCTCCAAATTGTACTCAACTAATTCCTAGTTCCAAGTTGGACTAATGCCAAACAATCTGTTGTCTGGTAATTTCTTCTGTCTGCCTCTTGCCTTTTATATGTCTCACTTCTAAGTCATGCCCTTAAGTCATGCCCTTAGGTCTTATCTCTAAATCTGATCTCTATGTCACACCCTTAGGTCTCAGCTCTAAATCACACCTTTAAGTCTCACACACCCAAGGGAAGATCCTGGGTATCTAAAGCAAGATGTTATCAGAGTGTTCTCAGCTGTTGTAGGCTACTATAATCAAGTCTCTTATCAGGGTATATGGCTCAATATGGCTGCAAGGATGATAGCAGCCTTCTGTTGGCTCCCCACACATGGGTTCATTTTTGGGTCTTCTATTCTATTCCATTGATCTTCTTGCTTATCTCTGTACCAATGCCTTGCAGTTTTTATCACTACTGCTCTGTAGTACAGCTTGGGATCAGGGATGTTGGTTCCCCCAGATGTTCTTTTATTGTTGAAAATAGTTTTCACTATCCTAAGTTTTTTGTTATTCCAAATGAATTTGAGAATTGTTCTTTCTATCTCTGTGAAGAATTGAGTTGAAATTTTGATGGGGATTGCATTAAATTTTTAGATTGCTCTTGGCAAGATGACCATTTTTACTATATTAATCCTGCCAATCCATGAGCATGGGAGAACTCCTCTTCGGAGATCTTCTTCAATTTCTTTCTTCAGGGACTTGAAGTTCTTGTCATCTGTAGATCTGTCACTTGCTTGGTTAGATTCACAGTAAGTTATATTTATATTATTTGTGACTATTGTGAAGGCTGTCATTTCCCTAATTTCTTTCTCAGCCTGCTTCTCCTTTAAGTACAGGAAGGCTACTTATTTATTTGAGTTAATTTTATATCCAGCCACTTTGCTGAAATTGTTTATTAGGGTTAGGAGTTGAAGTAAGCTTCAAACATGAAAATGACCTTGGGCTAGAACAGGGAAGTAGGCCCAGATACTTTGTTCATTCTGATAAGCCCTTAGAAATACTGATCTTGGGAGGGAATGTTCACGTAATTGGGTTTAATGACTTGCTTTTTCTTTGACTATTTCTGTTTATTGTACTGCTTGTTTTTTGACTATTTGCATCTATTGTGTTGCTAGACCTTCAACCTAGATCTGACTTTAATACACGCATTCAATCAAAATGGTATTAAAGCAAAAAGGAGGAGGGGGTGGGATAGGGGTTTCTAGGAAGGGGAAATGGGAAAAGAGATGACATCTGTATTGTAAATAAATAAAATATCCAATTTTAAAAAAGACCTAATAAGCTATCATTCAATAGAATTCAAGTTACATGTTATTTTACACCTTGCTGAACTGTTTATTTATTTGCTTAATGGTCATTATATAGAAACACTTTTGTCAAATGCTGTTTTTTTTTTTTTTTAGTCTTTATAAAATAAATTGAATATAAATGACTCTAAAAACAAAAACAACAACAACAAAAATGGAATTGGGGAGCATCTATAGGATGACCTAAAATCCTAGTGTGTGGAAACTCCCAGGATCTTAGAAGGGTGATGCTAGCTAATACTTCTAGCATGGGGGATATGGAGGATTTACCAGCCCTCTCCTAAAACCAGGCAAGAAGTCTAGTGGAGGTATTGTGACACCCACCCAGCCACATAACCTTTGACCTATACTTTATCCTGCCTACAAAATGTGCTGGGTTAAAGGCAGCTCAGAAATTGTTGGAGTTTTCTACCAATGACTGGTTCATTGTAAGACTCAAATCATGAGAAAGTACCCATATAGGTACTGCCTGTATGGCCAGGTCCCAAAGGATTTATATCCTAAAGACCTAGGAGAGAAAATAATTCCTAATGATATTCTCCTAGGCTTCTAAACTGGTGCCTAATCCAGTTTTCATAGGAGAGGGTTCACCCAAAAACTGATGAAAACATGCAGAAAATCACAACCAAACATTCGACAGCTCAGGCAATCCTAGGGAAGAGAGGATAGATCATGGGAGAAAGAGTGATTGAGAACATCCTAAGAAAACACACAAAATCAACCAACCTAGCATAATAGGGTGTCACAAAGCTGACCTGACAACCAGAGTTTGCATGGGACTGACCTAGGTCATCTGTATATATGTTACAGTTATGTTTTTCAGTCTTCTTGTGAGAATTTAACAATAGAAGCAAGAGCTATCTCTGACTCCTTTGTCTGTCTTTGGAACATTTTCCTCAATACGAATTCAGGAGTTTCATGTTACTGCAACCTGATATGCCATAATTTGTTGATATCCATATAAGACTTGCTGTTTTCTGAAGAGAAATAGAGGAGGAGTGGATGGGGAGTGATTAGAGGAGGTGGTGAGAGAGATTGAAAGGAAAGGAGGTGGGAGAAAATCCAGTCAAGATATTAAAAAAAATAGCCAGAAAGAAAGAAGGAAAGAAACAAACAAAATGTAATTTTATTTAAAAATTAGTTTTTGTAAAAGATAAGTGACAGAAATCATTAAAGAAATATAGAAAAAACATTTAAAAAATGATTTTATAGACAGAACTACCCCTTAAAGCCTTTTTTTGCCTGAGTTTTGAAGCTTACATAATGATTTTTGTTTGATCATACAATATGATACCTGAAGTTTTGTCCTGTGATCTCTGGGTATAAGACACTTTACAGTGTATTTGGACACTGGAAGTGAAAATGACATCCTAGGTGATATATCTGGACATGGCATATCCATAAATAAAATAATCCATAATTGTTCCACCACAGTTTTCTCACGTCAACATTTTTTTTATAGTGAAAATACTTAATATAGAAGCCAAGCAGGTATTTCAAATGTGCCAGGTACTTATTCAGTCAAGATCCCAACTTTTTCACTTACCTTTCATAAAGTAACAGATACATGTAGAATTTTGTTAACTTTTTTTTATTCTTATTTTTGTCTTTTGTTTATTTATCTATTTACACTCCAGATTTTATTCCCCCCTCCCAGTCCACCCTTCAATATTCCACATTCCATACCTCCTCTCTACCCACTTTCTCCACGAGGATGTCTATACCCCTCAATCCCTACCCAACCAGACTTCTGAACTTCCTGGAGTTTCCAGTCTATTGAGTGTTAGGTGCATCTTCTCTGACTGAACCCAGACCGAGCAGTTCTATGCTGTATGTGTTAAGGGTCTCATATCAGCTGGTTTATGCTGTCTGGTTGGTGGTCCAGGTTTGAGAGATCTTGGGGGGCCAGGTTAACTGAGACTGCTAAACTGCCTACGAGTTGCTCTCCTCTTCAGTTTCTTCCAGTCTTTTCCTAATTCAACCACAGTGGTCAGCAGCTTCTGTCCATTGGTTGGGTTCAAATATCTGCATCTGACTCATTCAGCTGCTTGTTGGGTCTCTGGAGTGCAGTCATGATAGTCAAACTCAGGGCTGAAATCAAGCAAATAGAAACAAAGAAAACAATACAAAGAATCAACAAAATCAAAAGCTGTTTTTGAAATAAAATTAACAAAATAGATAAACCTCTAGCCAGACTAAATAAAAGACCCAGAGATAGTAACCAAATCAATAAAATCAGGAATGAAAGAGAGATATAACATTTACACAAAGGAGTACTACTCAGCTATTAAAACAATGATTTTATGAAATTCTTAGGCAAATAGATAAAATTGGAAAATATTATCCTGAGTGAGGTAACCCAGTCACAAAAGAACACACATGGTATATTCTCACTGTTAAGTGGATATTCGCCAAAAGGCTCAGAATACCCAAGATACAATTCACAGACCACATGAAGCTCAAGAAGAAGAAAGACCAAAACGCGGATGCTTCAGTTTTTTTTAGAAGGGGAGACAAAATACTCACAGGAGGAAATACAGAGACAAAGTCTGGAGCAGAGATTGAAAGAAAGGTCATCCAGAGACTGTCCTTCCTGGGTATCCATTCCATATACAGTCACCAAACCCAGACTATATTGCAGAAGAAGTGCTTGCAGACAGGACTCTGATATAAATGTCTTTTGAGGGCCTCTGGCAGAGCCTGACAAATACAGAGGCAGATGCTAGTAGTCAACTTTTAGACTGAGCAAGTGGTCTCCAGTGGAGGATTAGAGAAAAGAATAAAGGAGCTGAAGGGGTTTGTAACCCATAGGAAGAACAACAATATCAACCAACCAGACCCCCCAAAACTCACAGGGACTAAATCACCAACCAAAGAGTACACATGGAGGGTTTAATGGCTCCAGCCACATATGTAGTAGAGAATGACCTTGTTGGACATCAATGAATGGAGAGGCCCTGGGTCCTGAGAAGGCTCAATGCCCCAGTGTAGGAGCCTTTTAGGGCGGGGATGCAGGAGTGGGTAGGTGTGTTGTGGGAACACCTTCATAGAAGCAGAGAGAGGTAGGATGGGATAGGGCATTTCTGGAGGGGAAACAGGGAAAAGGGATAATATTTGAAATGCAAATAAATAAAGTATTCAATTAAAAAAGATTAAAATGTTAAAAAAATTAAAAATGCCTTATTGGGGCATTGTTTCAGTCCTTATATGGTGATATTATTTAAATGCATTTCATTTATGTTTATAACTTAGAAAGCTTCTATAGTAGTTGATTTCCATACAGTAGTCATAAGGCCATGTTTCTTGTCTCTCTCTCTCTCAATTTTTTTTCTTCTTTTTCTGTCTTCTTTACCCTCTCCATTTAAGATACAGCTTTGTTTTATTCTCATCAACATGGTTTTCTGTACAAGGCTTAAACATATATAACACTAGTAGGCACTGAATGTGTTTTTAATCTTCAATACATAATCTGTTTTGAGAAACACCTTTACTCTTGAGAGAGTTCCATTCATTAAGTGGACATGTCATTATGTACCAAGTAAGAGACTATGGTTACCTTGGATTTTTCTATAACAATGTTCTATTATCATATAGTTCATTCAACCTTCATTTCATTCCTGCCATTGATGTCATTATAGTAAGCCAGCACATAACCTAATATTGCATGGGAAAAATGTATGAGATTTACCTGAAATATGAGATTTACCTGAAAGTTGTATAGAGCAGCACTGATGGTAATGTCTCTTCAGTCACTTTTCCCAAATCATCTTTGGTGCTGCTAATTTCTGTTCATGTAAACAGTGTGTTATGTGGCTTTTCCTAGCAAGCCAAACAAACAAACATACAAACAAAACCCAAAACAAACAAAAAAACCCCTGCTCTTCAGAGATGATATATATTCCAAAAAAAATCCAACTCTGTGAACCTATAAGTTCACTGGAGTTTGTCTCATGCCATTTATTAAGGGTTATTTATAAGAACATGGACACCTCAAAGGTAGGTACATCACCAAAACACCCATTCCCAAATTGATAATTTTGCCTGTGAGCTTCTTCCTTGGAGTGATATGTATCACTTGTTGAAAGGCTCACCTATGTAGCCATTATTGGACATGTACCCCCAGAACAGTGATATCTTGTGCATCTAGTATGTTTCATGGACTTTCTATTTGTTATTTATATTGTAAACTTACATGAGTAACCACAATGGAAATATTTAATTCAAAGGATATTTTTTACAACATAAATTTTTAAGGTGTTTGTTCTGATTAAGTAAAGAAATGAATATTTTTCTTTTTGAATTAATAAACAAAAGATAAGATGATGTTTTACAACAAATAAATAAACAAATGACATATTTTGGTACGTACCATATTGAAAGTGAGATGCCTTTTGCATATCTCATAATGGGGTCAGCATTCAATAGAAAAGCACAATTTCCAATGAAATAAGTACCTTAATAGAAAGAGAATTTACTTATAATAAATTTTAAAACACAGGGCCTTGACCTCAGTGGGAAATAACACATGATACCAAGCTAGATGACCTAAGGTTGATTCATAGAACATCTTGTTCAAAAAGAAGAATTGACTTTTGCAAGTTGTCCAATGATCTTTATATTTTTGTTGTGGCTTGTCATGGCAACAAACACACACACACACACACACACACACACATACAAATGATTTTTAAAAGCCATGTAATCAGTATAAGATTATCTAATGTGCAAGCAGGGGAGTATATATCAAATATGAAGAATAAGAAATTAGTTATTTCTAAGAATAAACAAAATTTTCTCTCAGTTCAAACTAAAGACAACACGTAGTTTTATGCAATTATATGTGTTACATAGTTTGTGTTGTGTTTGAGTATGTGGATGGGCGTAAGTGTATTTGTGTGTCTGTGTATTGTGCATTCCTATATGTGTCTACATGTGTAGCTGAGGAACATAATTCACTACATAGTAACAAAATACTATTTTGGTTTTCTTTTACATATAAGAGAGATTAGCAGTCTTGTTCTCCCCATCAGGTAGAATCCTCTTTCAATATTTTCCTCTCTGAATCTCACCCTACTAGGAAAATATTTCTACTTATATTTGTTTTTCTTGTTGAAGATTAATTTTAGTTGTTGTTGTTGTTGTTGTTTGAGGTTCTGAGTATTTCCTGCAACCTGTCAGCAGATGCCATCTCACTCCTATAAACAAGACTCTGCCCATTTTGTTTGAATTCACCATGGCCTGCCATCTGTGCATACAGCCATGCTGTGCTGGTGATTTCTGAGTCGTACCTTGGCACTCACTTTAGCCCAGTGACTTCACACAGTGCAGTTTAATCTTAGACAACTATCAGTCCTTACAAAATGTACTGATTTGGACTTCCAAATGTCTCATAGCTTCAAGCAAGTACCTGTCGGATTTTCTATTTTGAGATGGATTAAATCAATTAAAAGAGCTGCAGAGTGATTTTTACAATCCCAGTGAAGAAGTACATAAGAATGAAAATAAATCATTTTCTGATTTATTATAAAACATTTTTTATTTATTGTTCTTAGACATATTTGCCCTTTTGCTACTGTTACTACTTCAGGACAAAGAAATATTAACTTGGGTTGACCTTCACAACAGCTTATAAAAGTGCACAGTTTACTTAAATTCCTTTTTATCTGACCTTTACTAGATTGGGTTAAGATGGATTATTTTGCTCTCACTTGAAGTTTTTTACTCTTAGGATGCCCTTGTGTGTGTATGTATACATATATATTTCCCTCAAGGATAGCATTATCAGTAATGTGCTGAATACACATTTTGAATGTATTTAATTCCATTGATTAGTAAAGTTTCACTATAGTTTACCAAGACTTTGTGAAGAATGATTTATGCTCTAAGATGCAGCAGGTTTTACAATTCTTTACAATTACTTTGTGCCTCTGACCTCGGGTTGTGTGAAACACATAGTTAAAGTTCATCCTCTGTTCCTGCAAATGCCACATTTTTCAAAATATCTGATTACAAAGTATCTTCCTTACAGTGGGTGAAAAAGATAAATAAGGATAAGCTGTGTATTTTCTCAAACCTGAAAAATAATTTGGCTGTGTAACTGTCAGATATTTGAGTTGATATATTTATACCATTATGTAAAAATTGTTAAACAGCATGTGTTGAATCAGTCTTTTATATTTTAGAGAAGTAAATACATATGATCTATTTTTCTGTGCTTGTGAGTGTTAAACATTTTTGCATAGGCTTTTAAATCTACTTATTTTACTAATCTATAAAAGGAACACAGATAATTTTCTTTAACCTACAGTTTGAGTATTTTCACAGAATACATTGCGGTACAGTAAACATTTGTTTGCTTTTAGAATGTTTGCATATAAATGAAGTTGTTTATATTCTTTGAGTGTGATTAACTCGTGAAAAATTCATCTAGCATCCCAAGATCTGCAGAGCTTATTTAAAAATTATGTATGAAGTTTGGAAGAATAAAAATGGTTTGACAAGTAGGCAGCCCACAAAGAAACTGACACATCAAGGGAAGAAGATCAAATAGAAATATAGCTGGCATATTCACACTGTAGGCTGCAGTGCCTGGCTGCACTCCAAGAGGGTTGAAAGAACAGGCATACATGAAATACAGACAGAGAATAGAGACATGAATCTCGAGCTAGAAAAACAAAAGACCATTTGACATTCAAAAATGACTTTTTTAAAAAAAAAAATTGACATACAGTCAATAAGTTCACATCAGTTTATCTCACCTAACTCAGTGCAAGTGCTTTTCTAAGCCTAAAGAAAGCAGCACAATAGGAAAGTATCAACAATGGTTACATACCTTAAAAGGACTATCGTATTTGAGTTTATAGTCTTTCAGAGACACAATAATGTCAAGATATGATATATTCAAGCTTAAATTTAGCATGCCATTTTACAAATTTTAATGTTTTTATTTTAGTTTACTTTATTGAAGTATATATTTTATTTATTTTTAGAATTATATATAGAGAGATTTATATTATATATAACATATAGTTTATATTATATACAACTATACCTTCAACTGTGCTAAAACACCCCATCAGTTTCCTCTTCCAACTTCATATTTCTTTTATATTTATGTACATAGTAAATAACCTACTGAGATATTTTTCTATCTTGCATTCAATGAGTATACTGCCTTCTGCAGTGCATAGAGAATCTATTAGAAACCACACCCACATGGAAAAGTGATTTTTCATCCCCCACAAATCAACAATTATCTGTAACTCCACAACTTGATGTCAGGCCATGAAAGCCTCTCCACTATGCATGCAGGACTTTTTAATTAACTTGATTTCATACAGGTATCATGAGAGAGGCATTGCTCTTTTTCATTTTTTAGTGTAGGTGCCATTTATGTCCAGAAGGCACTGTCTCCCAGTATTTTCCACAACCATTTGTCTCTTACAATCTTTTTAGCCTCCTCCACTCTTTACTTCTTCAGTGTTCTCTGAGTCTTAGATGAAGGAGTAAGGTATAGATGTTCCACTTAGGGATGAATAATTCACAGTTATGTCTTCTCTGAAGTTGAACAATTTATGAGTATTCAATTTTTATGTCATTTTGAACATAAAAATTGGATACTCATAAATTGCACATCTCTTTATTTTAAATACTATAATTTTTTATGTATAGATACTTTGACTACATGTATGTCAATGTACAAGATGCATGCTTGATGTCCCGAGACACAAAATAAAGGGTGTCAGATCATTTGGAACTAGAGTTACAGAAAATTGTGGACTGCCATGTGGTTGCTGGAAATTGAGTAAGATCTTCTGGAAGAACATCCAGTGCTCTTAACTGCTGAGATATTTTAAGGTTCTTTTAAATATATATACTTGTTATTTTTAACAAAATCTAAAGCATTTGATTTTTTGTCAATAAAGACTCAGGAGCAAGATACTGGGGTGAAAGCCTTCCACCTCAAGAGGCAGAGAAAGCAGCCAACTGACCTTCCACAGCCAATGTTCAAAAAGGATGTTCTTCCCCATGCCTTCTCAAGAAAATTATCCTGAATCTTGCTCCTTTCTACTTCCTATATGTATCTCTATCTCTCTTTCTGACCTCCTCTTACTCTGTTTTTTTCCTATGTTCACTCCCTGTCACTTGGTTGCTTTCTCTGCCTCTCCAAGTTAGCACACTTTCACACCAGCATCCGGCTCCCAAGCTGTAATTGGCAAAATTGGATTTTGAGATTTTTGTTAAAAACATTTGCCACTCCAACATGTCACACAACCACATAGAAAGAGAAATTACTGCAGCTGCAGACAAACTAAGAAGCCATCAGATCTGGTAAGTCATCTGGGAAACTGTCAAGGAGAGAGTTAGTGACAGAAAATACTACAGTAAAAGGCATTAGAACCTTGTGTATTGCCACTTTAGAAGGCTTGAAAATAGAAACAGAAAATGAAAATATAAATGACTTAATTAAGATTGACATAATACTGACTATAATTACTATCATCTAGTACTTCATATTTTAGCCTTAATATCATAGTAGTTTATAATATACAAACTTTAGAAAGACTTATAAATGAAAATAAGAAAAATACTCAGACACAGGCAGAAGAATTTAGTTACTTATAAATGAAAAATTTAAAAACATCCTCAGACACAGAAGAATGAAGGCAAGAACCTACTGCACAACCACGTGATGAAACAGAAGAGGGAGAGATGAAACTGTTATAAAGCTAACCTTAGCTTATCTAGTTACTCTACAAGACCAACCATCAGATGACAGGTGCACCCAAAGGTGTGAAGAATTTAAGGAACCCTACAGACATATTAGCTTTGTGATTTAAGGAAATGATCAGTTTTTATGGTACACATTACAGTGTGTGAAATAGATATGGAATTTATTGACAGCTTGCAAATGAATTATCCCCCAAGACTGGACAGATTTGAAGACAGCAATATTGGAGCTGTTCCACTGTTACAATATGAATATGGTGAAAAGCGGGAGCTAGAGCCATAGGACAATGAAGTAGCATAGAGGAAATATTTCCCAGAATCAACTGATCTTAGTGAGTTCAATATGCTGTGGTAGAAAGGCAGCTTGAATTTGGTGATCACACTTTGGTGCCAGGCCATTTAGCCTCTTTAAATGCTTGGGACAAGGTTAAAGAATGAGGGTCAAGAAATTTACTAAAATTACACAAGGCAAAATGAAGCCTTCACTTATTTTTTGCAGTGGTTGACATCAGTTGTAAATACAATAGTATCAGATTCAGAAGTTGAAAAGTACTTACAGAAACTTTGGCTTTTGAAAATGCTAATTCAGAATGCAAAAGGGTGATTAGGCCTTTAAAGACAAGGTCAGCCTGATTATATCTGCCTAGACAGAGAAATCAGCCTTTAATAATTCTGCATCACTATGGTCTGTCAGATGATCCTGGGCCAGAAGGCTGAAGATCAGATGCTATAACGTTTTGAAGTATAGGGACTGTCGAGGTGTTCAGCAGTCTCTATAAATTGGCTAAGTTTTAGAAGCTATGCTTTGTGCGTCCCATAACTTTAGTTAACTCAGTCATTCTGAATTTCTGACGGGGTTGAAAACTTATAGTCTCATAGCCAATCCTGGCTATTTACTATGAGAGAAAGATTTGAGTGAATGGTTTTCAGCTGATATTCATTCTAAAGCCAAGAAAAAATTCAGGTTCAGAACTAAGTGTTTTAGTTAGGAGAGATGACAGAGGTTCTGGTTAGTCAACAAAATGATGGTCTGGGTATTAGGACTATCTTGTACCTCACTGGTACAAATTGGCATAACTATGCTCTAATTGTATTTTGAGAGAAAAGTTTTATTTTAACAGGAAGGGTGATATGTAGGAGGAGCTAAGGTGGGAGGAGTACGGAAAGGAAGAGAAGGAGTAAGGAGAGGAGGAGAAGAAGGAGAAGAAAAGCTAGGTGATGAGAGAGAGAAAGAGACAGGAGGACATGGAGGCAGATATTCCTGTGTCTCCACCAGTCAAAGATAGTTTATATATCTAGGTT
Source organism: Rhabdomys pumilio (assembly GCA_030674055.1). Lineage (NCBI taxonomy): Eukaryota > Metazoa > Chordata > Mammalia > Rodentia > Muridae > Rhabdomys > Rhabdomys pumilio. The sequence goes on along the minus strand of JANHMN010000001.1, from coordinate 43,633,358 downwards.
GAATATTGGGTTACACTTCTGATTGAGCATTACCAAATTTATAAAGCCTTTGATTAACATTTAAAAAAAAATTGTATAGAGGCAAAAAGGAAAAGGGGGCATGGGATGGGGGTTTTCTGGGGAGGGAAAATGGGGAAAGGGGATGACATCTGAATGTAAATAAAATATCCAATAAAAAATATAATTAAAAAAACAAGGTCATCACCAATAGGTGAATGGATTAGAAATATGGCTGATATTAGATCTCATGTTTATGATGCTATTATGATAGGAAAAAATGTAAATAAATAAAATATCCAATAAAAAATTTAAAAATAACAAAATACCAAATCAAAATATTTTAACTGAGGTAAGCAATTAACCAGGAAGTGGGATATCATTTGAATTGTAAACTAATAGGATTATTAACAGAAAACAAATGAAAAGAAAAAAGAAAAGAAATATTAGGCAAGCTATTTCCAGAAACAATGTTTTTTTTTCTTTTTTCATTAATCAATTTATTTATTTACTTTACACCCTGGTCGCAACATCCAACATCCTCTCTTCCCAGTCACTCTCCCATTACACCCTGCCCTTCTTTGAGGAGAAGGGACAATCCCCTTTGAATACGAACAAGTCCTAGAATATCAGGTCACAGAACAACTAAGTGAATTCTTTCCCTCCGATACTTGGCCAGAAAGTCCAGGTAATGATAGGGGATCCAATGGCAGACATCATAGTCAGATACATCCTGTGCTTCAATTTTTAGGGAACTCACATGAAGAGCAAAGAGTGTATCTGTTATAAATGTGTAGTGGACCTAGGAAACAATGTTTTTCTAGAGATGTACAAAAAGAAGGCCACAACTTCTGGAGTATATAGAAGATATGGAAAAGGTCAGCACTGGAATAATGAATGTCTATCAACAAGGGACAAGCAGGGTAACCTTTTGCAAGAGAAGATATACCTAACCCTCAAGAGACTGGAGGCCTCAGGAAGTTTAGAAGTCTTGTGGGGTTGGGGTTGGGGGTAGGGAAAACCTTGTAGAGACAGGAGGGTGGGGAGGAGGTATGGGATGTGGAACAGTTGGGTGGACTAGAGGGGAATAAAATCTGGAGTGTAAAATAACAGACAGAAGGGTGGACGAGGAGGGAAATAAAATCTGATGTGTAAATTAAATAAATAAATCTTCTCTGACTAAATTCAGACCCAGCAGTCTTCTGCTTATATGTGTTGGGGGCCTCTGTTCCCTTATTCATATTTTAATAAGTGTCTTTTTCCAGTTAATTTCTTATAATTTTAAATGTTATAATCTTTAAATATTAAAATCTTATAAATGTATTAATTTCTTATAACTTTTAAAGCTATTTTCTTATATGTATTTTGAATTACGTTTTGCCCTGAATTTCTAATCATGATCAATAAGAAAAGTTATACCTTATAAATCTTAGTTTTCACATTAATATGTAAACAAGTATACAGCATAATTCATTTCCCCTAATGTAAATCTGGAATTCTAATCTTCAAAGGACCTGGTAAGTACTTAATTATAGAGTTATCATTCTATTTGATGGAATCCATTACTCCATTGTTGGAATGATTTGACCCTGTGAGGATAATTTCTATCCCTTATGGAAATCTGATTAATGTCATAGAAAGAACTTTAATTTTTATAAAATCATATTTTTCTATATTCTTTGGTTTCTTCACTATCCAACAGAAAATGAAAATTATTTTGTTCTCATGGTTCTGGAACATAATTCCTTTGAACTTTCCATTGAATTCCATCTTCTCTGTCTCTACATCTCTGTCTCCCTCTGTCTCTGTCTCTCTGTCTCTGTCTCTCTGTCTCTGTCTCTCTCTCTCTGTCTTTCTCTGTCTCTCTCTGTTCCTCAATTATTACTGCAGTTGAAATCTTGAACTGCAGAGAGAGAGGTAATAAGGCTGATCTATGCTAAAGTACACTGTGGAGAGCTTTTTGGGACTGCTGGCAGGAATCTGACATTGGCCAAGGACAAGGAAATGGGCTTCAGGCAGGATTCTGACATTGGGTTATGACAAGGAAGTAATTTCAGGCAGGAATCTAAATCTTAGACTAGAACAAAGTAGTAGGCTTCAGGCATGAAAATGACTTTGGACTAGGACTGGGAAGTAGGCTCAGACATTTTGGTCATCCTGATAAGCCCTTAGAAATAGTGATCAGGAGAGTGATCATGGGACTGTCTTCCTTGTTCTTTGACTATTTGTGTTTATTGTCTTGCTTGTTCCTTGACTATTTGCATCTATTGTATTGCTAGTTCTTTAACCTAGAACTGGCCTTAATACTTACATGCAATTAAAATGGTATAAAAGCAAATTGGGAAAAACTAAACCTGCCTCAGCCTCAGAACTGGCTGGGTCATGCTACAATGTTTTCTAATTGTCTCTTTCCTTTTAATCTTCACTCCTGCCCTGGAGATTCTGTTGACTGACTGAGCTGGCTTGGTCAGTACGAATACAACCCAACAAAACTGCGACTTGATATTTGCTATAATGAAAAACAAACATCATGGCATTGAGTGGGGAAGTTGTGGTGTTTAACTTAATTCTGACTCTTTTTGTTTGTTTTTGTGTGTTTGTTTTGTTTTCATTCTGGTTATTGACATTGTGTTAGAAAATACCTTTACTTTTTGAGCCCCATTGTTAGCCTTGTTATTTAGACTTAACAGAAATTTTAGAAAAGATAGTAGCTTATAAATGTTATTCAAATAATGTAACATAGCATTTTAAAAACTGAATATGAATTTAAATAAGTATGTAATGTCAAACAGTTAAATTGTTATTTGCATATTTTCAACCATTCAGATCATGTCTGCTATCTATCCTATACTTTCTTGTACCAATTCTACCTCCTCAGAGCATTTGCATTTTATGTTCTTTATAGAGAAGTTATAGATGGCCTGAAGGGTCCAATGTTTCAAGAAAAGGTTACATTCTTGCATTATAGTGAAGACATTGTAGCAGAAATTTGGAATTCACTGTGCTAGATTTTACCTATGCACAGTTGGAAAATTGTACCCAAATCAGTGAAAATTTTAGCTACTTGTGAATATATATGTGAAATAATGATTAATTGGTAAAATAATTTGCCTTTTATGAACTTATAATAATCATCACAATAAGATATAAGATTTGAAGTTGAATCATAATTCAAGTCATCTTCCATTTCTTCATACAAGGGTTTATTAACTTGAACATCACATGTTCAGAAGTAAGAAGAAACTGTGGCTTTTTTTATGGATACAGTATTGTAGAATTTCAACTACTACTTGTTTATTGTTTGTTTGTTTTAATCATAAAGAATTTTGCACTAATTTTTAACTTGAGTTATTTTTATTTGTAACTCAGGATGTTCCCCTTTACAGATAAGTAGATGGTGTTCAATTGAGGGTTTCTATGCTAATACTTTCATTTTAATAGATTCTCACTATTGGGTTAACCAATAGACTATGTTTCACTTTCCTCATTCATGTTCAAAGATTTACTTCAAAACATCTCCTTTTCTATATCGTGCTTTGATTTTCCCAGTGGTGTTTTCATTTTTAACAAGATTTACCAATGGAGAGCTTCAACAATATTGGTAATTATCCTTGCTCTTCAGTAATGTTTTCATTAAATGCAAACATATTTTCCTACCTAAAATCTTTAAGCCCATGATAATACATTTGCTTTGTGTTCTTTTTGGATCTTCCATTGTTTCTCTTCATGAATGATGTTTACAGTCTCTTCTATAATGCTTTGACCTTTTTATTTTTCTATCCAACATAATTCCAAATGTAATTAAATCTAACATATGCTCACTTCATTCTTTATATGTCTGTGAGAAGTCTTTGATTCAATGTTCAAAGTTACTTTACTCTTTTGAATAAAGTTATAACTATGAAGTATTTATTCTATTTTGGTTGAATATATACAGAATATCTTGTAAAACAAGAAACAAATTTTCAAACTTTGTATTTTATGATTTTCAATAGAAATGTTCAGTCAAGAATGAAGTCTAAAATGATAATAAAATGTATTCCTTTACTAATTCAGTTTGTTATCACACCTTTGAACTGCTTTGTTATCTAACATTTTAGTATTTATTTGCAGTTAGTATTCAGATCTCTTTGTTCTTATAAATATCATTTTATACATCTTATGCCCATCACAGTTTCAATTTTCAATTGATTCCCAAAATACTTTAGCCTAACAAATATAATATCATTTAATATATCTGTTGTAAAATCAGATGTGATCATGTTTACCTTTACTAAATGATTTTTGGTGACTACAATATTATACTCAAATGTCGTTTTGAAATTGCTATGCAGGGGAGTTTGCCTTCATGTATGTTTGTGCAGTATGTTTGTTCCTGATCATGGTAGCTGCTGAAAAAGATATAGTTGTTGGACAATTTATGAAACATTTATCTATAAGAGGCTTGCTAATTGAAGTTTCTCCAAAGGCTCAATTTCTCTCCAAATTTGAGTAGTGTTTTGTAATAATTCTGCATTTACATGAATACATACTGTATTTCTTTGCTAGGGAACTGAGTGTTCTGTTTGGAGCCACATTGTTTCTTTGATAAGAAATAACAACTGAAAATTTGACTCTTAACTTGGAGTCCTTCATTGTTTCATCCCAATGTAGCACCATTACAACTGATCAACATTAGAGAAATATGCTTTTACGTCTAATATCTCAATTCAGTTTTCAAGTATATGTATGTGGTTTTCATGAGCAATGTACTTTTTCTTCTGTCTTTTGCTTCAATTTGCTCACACTATAATCATGATCTCTTTATATATCTGCAAATTACAAACTTTGTTTTGATTTTAACTTGTAAAGGCAGTTTCTTCTTTTATGACTTACATTAGTTTTCATGATTCCTGTGTGAAGTGTTCCAGATGTCCCTATATATCCAAGACTTCATATTTTCTTTCATTCACTAAAGCTTTCTATAAATATTAGCCATAAGCATTCATGTGGCCTGTGCAATCGTCTCGCCGGCAAGAACGCATGCGGGCACCAGGATCCTTCTGCAACAATCGTTTATTGCCATGAACGGAGGAAGAGAGAGAGACCCAAGATGGCACTGCTTTATATACACCCTAGGGTGGGGTGGACATATCTGATTGGCTGCTTGCTCAAAACCCTGTATGATGCCCCGGGTTGGGCGGTGACTTGGCGAGCTTTCACCATTTGCACATGCGCAATTTTACTTGTTTACCCAGGAGTGCCAGGTGCCAGCGCCATGTTGCAATGGCGAATGCTGTCACCGCTCACTGTGGCTTTCTACACATTCATCAGTAGATTATTTCCCTATGGAGATCTTTTCATTCCTCACTTGTAAAGGGCAAGCTGTGGGTTACTATTTCAAACTTCTACATGCTTAATTTTTATAGCAGTAGAGCATTAAGTTGAACACTAGTGATGTTACCAACAAAAGTCATGGTTTAAGTTTCTAACACACAGTTGTACTGATTCCATTGTGTTAGGGACAAAATTTTCATGAGATTCTGCTCAATATTTTATTGCTGCTAATTTCTCTAATTCTGGTTGTTTATCTGTCTTAGTAAGTGCTTTGGCCTATCCAGAATTCTTCAGCAAAGCCCTTTCCTCTTAGCCAGATCTGGTGGCTGTTGTTTCTACCATTTGGATTATCTTTGTATGATAACTGTAAATTTTGTTTTGAAAGCAACTGAACCACAATTATTACACTGTCTAAATCAACAAGAAGCAAGGAGACATTTTTAAAACTACTTGAAACCACATTTAAGTGATAAATATCTATTTGCATGTTTGCCTATGTATAGAACCTTATGGTATATATTTGCTGAAAATATGTTAATATATACAATTCATCTTCTAGACTTTATAAGCTAGTGTTATAAGTAAGAAGACCCTATTGGGATATCGTGTCTAATAGTGAAGTTTATGAAGTTTATTCTCAACATAGAAGGTGTGTATTACACTTAAATTCTAAGTCTAGCTGTCTTACTACTAAAATCTATTTATTATACAATCAACTGTATTGATTTTGGTGTTGTATGTTGCATGTCCCTGTAATATTTTATCTTAGATGATGGCTGTACAATCTCCCTTAATTTCTTCTGACAGTTCTGTTTTTCTTTTCTTTTCTGCTCTATGTTTCTCACTGTTTCTCTATATTCCTCCCCTCACCTCACTCACTCTTCTATTTCTCTATGAGGTAGGACATCATTATGTAAACCAACCTGGCCTTGAACATATATATGTGTGTGTGTGTGTGTGTGTGTGTGTGTGTGTGTGTGTGTGTCTGTGTCTGTGTGTGTCTGTGTGTCTGTATGTGTATACCTGCTTCTGCCTGTTCCTCTGCCCCTGCACCTAGAGTGCTGGAACTAAAAGCATTTGAGCTACAACACTAAGCTAGTATTATGACATTTTATGAGGACCTTAAAGTAAGGAAAGCCAATACTAAAAATTAAAAGCTTTACTTTTTTAATAAACAATTAAATTTAGTCATGATGTCAATAATTTGAATTTTGGAACTAATTGAAGAGTAATTTCCATAGTTCCCATCCGATATAGAATAAAGAGGTCTTTTTGCAAGAACATGCAAATAACATCCCAATTCTAAGTGTTATGTTCAACATCTTCTCCTTAAACATGTATTTCTTGAAAACCAGTAATCTAGCTATAAGAATTCTAGAAAGAAAAAATAATGTCTCCTGGCAACTGTTTTTGGCATTGCTAATGGGGTAGGTTGTGTCTCTTCATTCAATTTCAGTTTCCCCATCTAAACTTGTTTCTCATGTGACAATTCTCTCCATGGGATGTTGGATAGTCATCCAAATATCAGCTGCTGTAAATAGTATTGCAAAAATTAAGTGAAATAACAAATTGATTTCATTAATTTACATAAAATAAAACATTCAAGGTCAGTAAGCAGTAAATAAAAATTGAACAATACTATTTTGGTGTAACGACATAATCATTTTTGAATAATCATGGGTATCTTTTTTTTTCACACCATTTAAATCTCTGCTACTGGGAAACTGCTTTTCTGCAGTGAATGTAAATCACCTTCAGAGGAGTCAGACATTTATCTTTCGCAAGGTCATCATTGCTTTGCTCATTTGGCCATAGTGACCTCTGGATTTCTGAAAGTCCTGGTTTTATTATTTGAACAGCTGCCAAAAGATCATAAAACGATTTACTTCATAAACTCTCCAGAGTCTAAATCCTTTATTTGACCTATTTTTCCTTGTTTAAGAGGATCAAGAAATTATAAAACTTGTAAAAAATACTGAGAAATCTCAGGCCCATTTCACACACAATCATGGCTTCCAAAGTAGGTTAAATTTGAAAGTACTGAATAATAAAGTAAATTAGTAGATTCCTTTGTGGTCCTTCCCCTAAATAAGAATCGATTCTCTTGCATTGGCTTTTTATGATGTCCTAAATATTCATTAGTTATTTTTAGAGGAGAACTGTATGTTACCTAGATTCTCAGAAGTACTTTATGTGTGTGGGCAGTACATAGTTTTGTTAGTAAGATGAAAGTTAATGTAGGTTCCATTGAAATAAATCTATAGTGTTCTCTCTATAGTTCTCTACCTCCTGTGTCAGAATATTTCTGCCTTTATCCTACCATTATTTAGATCCTGAGCATGGGGACAATGTCCAGATAGAGCTCACAGATCCAGTGACTGAAGTGACTATTTCTTTGGGTACTAAATTTGAAATGCGTAGTTTTTGGAGTGTTATGTAATATTGTTACATAAATAAAGGATTATTTATGTTTTGCATCATTTTGATTTTTTAAGCTCAACCTTAAGTAACTTTGGAACATTAAAAGAAGCAAAAAACATTTCTTCCATTCCTGCTTCCTATAGGCGGCCATGACCTTGTTTCCTTGAATACTTCATTTTTAATGCTGTTCTTTATTCTTTTCCAAGTAGTTACATTGAATTATCAAAAGTTTGATATAGTTTTCTCCATTTTCACATATAGAATTATACCTGTCTGATATATTTTGAATAGAAGATTAAGAAATGAGTATTTAAACTGATTTCATTATTCTCCAGATTTAAGATATACTCTTTTTACCCCAAGTTCATGTGTATTTATATATGTTTTAATGCATGAGTATATATGCATACATGTGTCTCTGTGTATGTATATGTATGTGTTTTCACATAACCATATTTTTATCAGCACGTATACATGCATGTAAGAATGCTTTCATGCTAATCTGTTTTTATATGTACTTGTGTGTGTTTATGTCATTTGTAATTTTTGAGTGCGTGTGTGTGTGTATGTGTATGAGTGTATGTTAGCATATCTTTAGCTGTCTATAGTCTTGTCCACAGTGTTCTATCAGTTACTCAGAACTCAAATTAACTAGCCATTTTCTATGTTTGAGCAGACATAGTAAATTTCCCTTTAATAGAAAGATATTGATAATATTTCTTTCTCTTATTATTAATTATTTTATTAATTTAAATTTCAAATGTCATCCCGCTTCCTGGTCTACTTCCATTAGCACCCCACTCTCCCCTTTACTTCTAAAAGGGTGGCCCCCCACACACACTCCCTACTCACTCCTCTAGCAATCCTTTTTTCTAGTGCATCAAGCCTAAGGAACAAGCATATCCCCTCCCTCTAAGGCCAGACAGGCAGTCTTCAGCTTCATATTTGTGAGGGACCACAATATGGTCATGTATACTCTTTGGTATACATGTATGCTTTTTGTTGATAATACCAGTACATGTATGCTCTTTGGTTGGTGGCTTAGTCCCATTAATTGTTGTTGTTGTTTATCCTATGATGTTGCAATACACTTCAGCTCATTTGGTCCATCCCCTAACTCTTTCATAGGGATTCCAGGGCTCAGTCATACTTCGAGTTGGCTTGAAGTATGTGCATTTTTCTCAGTCAAGTGCTGGTAGAGCCTGTCAGACGACAGCCATACCAGTTTCCTGTCTGCAAGAGCACATTGGCATCAGCAGTAGTGTCGGGGTTTGATATCTGTACATGGGATTGATTTAAAGTTGAGGCAGTTTTCGGATGGCCTTTTCTTCAGTCTCTGCTCCATTTTTTTTTCCTGCATGTGTGGGTGTCCCCATCCCTTAAAATGGGCCATGTCTATCTTCTGGAGGTGGTCTCTTCAGGTTTTATCTCCCACTTTTGGGCATTTCTGCTAATGTTATACCCATTTTGTCCCAAGAAACTTTCACATCCCTGGTGTCTAGGAAGTTCTAGAGGTTCCCCTCAACATCCCCCACCTCACACTGTTGCATATTTCTATTCATTCTTTTGGCCCTCTTAGCTTCTTTCCTGTATCACCCACACCGTACCCTGACCCCATTTTTTCCTCACCCTTTTCTCTCCCATTTAGGACCCTCCCTCTCTGTGTCTCCTGAGACTATTTTGTTCCCCTTCTAAGTGGTATTGAAGCATCAACCTTTGAGTCTTCCTATGGTCTGTGCTTGAGCTTCATATGGTCTATGAATTGTATCATTGGTATTCTGATCTTTGTGGCTAACATCTACTTATCAGTGAGTACATACCATGTATGTCATTTTGGATTGGTTTACCTCAGTCAAGATGATATTTTCTAGTTCCATCCATTTGCATGCAAATTTCATGATGCCCTCATTTTTAACAGCTGAGTAGTATTTCATTGTGCAAATGTACCAGATCTTTTGTATGCATTATTTTGTTGAGCAATATCTGGGTTGTTTTCAGCTTCTTGCTATTATAAATAAAGCTGCTATGAACATAATGTAGTATGTGTCTTTGTGTTATGGAGTAGCAAGTTTTGGGTATGTGACCAGTTGTGGAATATCTGGGTCTTCAGGTAGAAGTATTTCTAATATTCTGAGGAATTGTCAGATTGTTGTCTTTAAAGTTTCTTACATGTGTATTCTTTCTTTGTCTCATTAATCATGAAAGAATGATTTTTACACCACATTATTCTTTGGCACTGCTGTATTTTGTAGCCCCAATGAGACCAGGACAGTAATCAATAGGTGAAGGAAAATACATAAGAGACAAAGGAAAATGTATCTTTTTTTCTTTTATGTCTATCGTATTGTCTGCTGATTTGTAATGTAGTTCTTTGTTTAGTGATTTCATATCATTTAAATTCTCTTAGTCCTTCATTCATAAGTGAGTTTGGATCAATGTGGGTGGAATACTCACATCTTATGTTTTTGATCATGGAGTGTTAATAACTTCAAAATTAGGAAAAATTCTTCTTCTCCTTCAAATTATATTTATCCTGTCTGTAACATGAAGAGTAATTTTTCATTAAAATTTCAAGTAGTCTATAAATATGAGCTTTGTTTGCCCATAGTTGACAAAACTTAAAAACATTAGGTAACATATATGAGCTCTTTTCCTTTCAATGACCATCAAAATGTTAACAATATATTATTAAGTTTTAATATATACAACTATTATAAAGTATTTATATTTTGGGTGATTCTAAAATAAATAATTTTAAAGTGGCTTAGTGGGCAGCCATCATCCTTGCAGCCATCTTGAGCCATATACCCTGACAAGAGACTTGTTTATAATAGCCTACAACAGCTGAGCACACTCTGATAACATCTTGTTTTAGATAACCAGGATCTTCCCTTGGGTGTGTGAGTCTTAAAGGTGTGAGACTTAAAGGTGTGACTTAAAGGCTTGACTTAAAGGTGTGGTTTAGAGGCAAGACTTAAAGGCATGATTTAAGGGTGTGACTTAAAAGCGTGACTTAGAAGTGATACATATAAAAGGTGAGAGGCAGAAAGAAGAGAGTACCTGAGACTTGTAACTAGACATTAGACACTTGGAACTGGAACTTGAGACTTATTACAGCTGGAACTAGGATTAGGACTTGAGACTTGGTATTATGAACTAGGGACTTAGAACTTGGAACTAGGGACTTGGAGAGAAGAAGAGAGACTGAAGAATAAACACAATTGAATCACACTTTGTCTGGTCTCCGTTCTTTGTGTCCATCTTCACTCTCTTGTTGAACTCCAACCCACAGACCGGAGCAGCTTGGGGCAGTGTGGGCTCTAACAATTTAGCCACCTAGGCTTTTGGCAGTGTGGGTTTCAACATTGATAGAGTGATTCACGACATTTTGGCTCCCAAGCGTAGGGCAGAGTGGTTCTCAACAGCTTACAGGAGAAACTCAAAGAATATCATATTCAAGGACACTTGAGCCCTGTGTTGGTTTGAATGAAAATGTCCCTTTTAGGTTTATATGGAGTGATACTGTTGGGAGATTTCAACCTGCTAGGGTAGATGTAATTTTTATTGGAGGAATTACACCAATGAAGGCAGGTTTTAGGTTCTCAGATGCTCAACCCAAGTCTAGTATTACTCTCTTCATGGTGCCTACACATCCAGACATAGATATCTTAGCTGCTTCTCCACTACCATGTGTGCCTCCATGCAACCATGATTCTCACCATAACAATAATGAATCAAACCTCTTAAATGTAACCTAGCCCCAGTTAAGTGTATTTCTTTATAAGAACTGCTATGGTCATGGTGTCTGTTCACAGCAATGGAAATTCTAACTAGGATAAGATCAATGGGCAATTATATCGAGCTGATATCACTAATGAGAATAATTTCTCACTCCCTATATGCTTAGGAACATCTGTGAGGGAGTCAGTTACTGTGTGTCTGTCTTCTATTTCTCCTTGTGGAAAACGCCCTCAGACATGAAACAAGTAAGTAAAAATCAGAATAGAAGCTTCAGACAGGTGATGTCACCTTATATTTTCTGATTCAATAATAGTTGATAAACAAATTAACAAAATGAAGAACTTTGTTTTAAAGTAGCAAGAGGTAAAATTTTATTTTATGGGCCAAAGGGGATTTAATATTTTGTAAGCAGCTAATAGTTTATGAAATATTATCCATAAATATTTCAGATATATTGCAAAAATATTTTTGTATCATACACTAAAGCTTTCTTTCAATAGTTAATGTATTTAACTGATATATATTGAGCACCTAAAATTGGTTCCAAGGTGTATTCCTGATATTTTATGATGCAATTTTCTTTCTTAAGACATAGTATTAATTAACTTCTCAATCTGATTGAGGTTATGCTCATTTTTTTAAAAGATAATATTTTTCCAGGTCATTTGATACAGAAGAATGGCTTTCTCTAGGTTTCACATAAAATAATAAATGGGAAAATTAATTAAATGCCAACTGTATAATAAGTACTATGCTAAAAACATCTTCTCTATTAATCCTCTCAACAACATTATGAGGTGTTATTATAATATCTACTTCCAGATAAAGGAACAATGCAGTGCAGTCTGGTCATTCCCTGTAGTTATCTGAACCATAAACATTAAGTCTGGCATTGAGATCCATGGTTTCTCTGACTTCAAACCCATGTGTAGTAGAAAACCAATTTATACTACTCTCTTAGGTAACAATAACCAGGGATCAAAAAATACATAAATAAAAAGCTAAATTATGGGTAAATTAATTGGGTTCATATGCTGGAGAAATGGCTCAGAGGTTAAGAGCACTGTCTGTTCTTCCAGACAAGTGCTCTGGAATTTCCAGCAAGCACATGACAATGCACAACCATCTATAATAGGATCTGATTTCCTGTTCTTGCACATGTGTATGCATACAGACAGAGCACTCATACACTAAAAAATTTATAAATAAACTTTTAAATTAGCTGGGTTCACAAATAAAACTGATAACTAATGGATAAATAAGAAAAATAAAATAGTTTATTTGTCCATGGAATAGGGAAAAACTTTAAAACAGTAAGGTATCAGTAGAATTGGAGTCATTTGTACAATCTTAAAATGATCAATATTGATGGAGAAATAATAAACAAAGCTGAGGGGTTTAATCTTGTTGCATTAATGTTATTGATTGTTTTTAGCTGATATGAAAAGTACTCAAGATTTTTCAAATTGTAAGTAAAGAAAGATTTACTAATGGAGCTGCCTGTTGGGTAGTCACTCATGCTGCCTTTACACAAGGCAGCAAATCAGAAGGAGAGCAAGCATATTTAGAAGAGTGTGCATTTGAGAAAAAAGGGGCAAGTTTTTATGCTCTTTTTTTTTCACAAATATATGTCATGGTTATTGATTCTATCTCTTGAGATGTAACTCACTCTTTGCAGACTTAACCAGGTCAGCAGACCACTAGTCAAGTTCCTCTGAAGCATATCTACGTATTCTTAAATAGAGTAATTTTACAAAATTACTGTCTTCATATGTCAGTGTCATTACAGTGGACATCAAAATGTCAGCATATGATTTCTGGTATGTAACTTGTAGTCAGATCACACCTAATATTGATAAGTATACGAGGCAAAATAATAACAGACAAAGATTGTTTTAGGAAAATTTGGTTTTTGAAGTCAACCTTGTACCAGATTCTGGTATTTGTAAATAAATACAATAAATGCTGGCTTCTTGTTCTTGCTATGGCAGCAGGTAAGAAAACCATCCTGTGAAGGGATGTTTATATTATGTCTTTGGGTAAAAAGAGAGGAGGTCAAGATGGTTTCTGGGTTTAAATTTGTTTTCAACTTAAGCTAATACTGAGCTCAAAGACTGTATTGAGAGTAAAGTACTGTATGTGTATCTCTCACATATAAAACAATAATATACAAGTAGTTATTTCATAAAAGGAGTTTTAAATGTACTCTGTATTAAATATATATAATATTCTATGATAACCTTCTTTATATGCAATGCTTTTGAGTTATGATCTTTTGCTTCCTTATAGTATTATTCTAGTGAGATTATGTATATTTATGACAATATTTCAGTAGGATTTGTCCAAATATGAGTTTTATTTTAAGTTTGCCAAAAAACATGACATAAACACCCTCATTTCATAAACAACATACTTTTATTCTTGTTTAACGTATTTCAAAGAAAAACATTAAATTACCAAATATTTTAACCACTCAGATATAATGATTACTGTCATCCTTTGCAACACTTGCTCTGATATTTTATTCATTTTTTATTTTTCTTTAAACTCCCAGAAAAATGCTAATATTTTAATATCTTTAGAACTTCTTTTTCAGTAGTACACCCAAATGGATAATCTAATGTAAATTCATGTTTCACAGTAACTCCGAAAACATCAAAATTATAAAGCTTTCTGTGATTCCCATATTGGTGTATTTAAAATGTCTTATTTGTTGCCTTTTGAAATTTTGATACTGTCAAGCTGTATCATTTTTATTATTAAAAATAATAAAATTCAGTTTACTATGAATAATTCAATACATTACTCATCTATATTTATGATTCTGTGTTTCATGTCTGTATGACAGTGTCTCACTGTATATCCATGGCTGGTTTGGTACTTTTTATATATTTTAAACTTAGTTAAAAAAATGAAGAATTCTCTACACCTCTGCTTTCTATGTGCTGGGATTAAAGGCATGTGCCAACATGACCAGCCATTCAATGACTCTCAATAAACTTCATAGTAGTTTTACTATTCTTTCATATCACTTTTTTATTTGATAAAAATATCAGTTAGAAAAATGTACTTGTAATTCCTAGACCCTCAAACTAGAACTGCTGTTAATACATGCATGTAATCCAAAAGGAGGAGGGAGGATGGGACAGGGGGGTCCTAGGGAGTGGAAATGGAGAAAGGGAATGACATCTGTATTATAGGTAAATAAAATATCCAAGAATAAAAAAGAAAAAATCATGACCAAAGTACATTGTATAAAAACATCTTTAATTAAAAATATTAAACATTAATAATAAAAAAGTACATTTTATGCCAGCCACTTTTTCAATCATTTTATAAATGCTAATATAATTAAACCTTCATATTAGTTCTAAGGATTATTGTTATTCTCAATTTAAAAATGAGTGAAACAGAAAGATTAATTAAATTGTCTCAGGTTAACTAGGATGTCAGGACCATGCTATGACCCTAGTCATTCAGTGTCAGGTAATACTATATCATAAGAAGATTTACACTGTCTTATTAAAATAAATCAACAGAATGCTTACTGCATACCACTGTGCTGTAATGCTAAGTAACATCAAACTCTTGCATAAATCTTTGGAATGTGTTGATGAAGCCATTCATGGGCATTAAAAAGTGGAATTAAAAAGTACTGTACAGACTAATGCTCTTAAGAATAATTTTGTCATGCTTTGGTTAAAATAGTAATTATAATACTGATATATTCAATATTAAAATGAACAAGTTAAATATTCAAAGACTAATTAATCTTAAAAATAAACAAACTTATTTCGAATGAACACCTTAAAATTATTTTGATATTGAAACAAAACTGTAGTTGATTTTATAATATCTTATACCATAATTGAATCTTTTCAATTTACTTTGGTTTGTATTTGTTAAAGTAAATAGTATATATTCTTGAACTGCTAAGTAAGAATTGACTCACAAATTACAAGATAAAAGTATCTAGTTGTAGTGAAATTATACAATTTTAAAGGTTAATTATTTTTAAATGCTATAGGAAATTTCAAATAGACCATGAGAACAAAATATTATCATTGTCATTTAAGGAGAGTTGTATCTTTCACTTGACCTAAAAATGAGCTCTGATGTTCACAATATATACTTGTAGCTATTCACTGAATGGTATGAAAATGAAAGAATAAAGTCACAATTAGGGAATGAAAATATCTTGCTAAAATATATAACGATAAAAGAAAATAATAATTATTAAATATGTTTTAAATTTCCACATAAAACACAAAATTTGAGGGATATTTGGGTTATTGCCAGCTTCTAGCTTGAATAAGGCTGCTATGAACATAGTGGAGCAGGTGTTCTTGTTGTATGGTGAAACATCTCTTGGGTATATGCCCAGGAGCAGTATAGGTGGGTCTTCAAAGAAAAATATTTTGAGTTTTCTGTGGAATGGCCAGAATAATTTCCAGAGTAGTTGTACAAGGTTGCAGTTCCACTGGCAATGAAGGAGCGTTCCTGTTTCTGCACATTCTCTCCAGCATATGCTGTCAATTGATTTTTTGACCTTTGCTGTTTTGATTGGTGTAAGGGTTGTTTTAATTTGCACTTACCTAATGACTAGGAATGTTGAACTTTTGTTTTTCTTTTGGTTATTTATTTATTTATTTTTTAATTTATTTATTTTTTATTTATGTATTTTTACACTCTAGATTTTATTTCCCTCTCCTGGTTCACCCTCTGATTTCTCCATATCCCATACCTCTTTCCCACCTCCTGTTTCTACAAGATTGTCCCCACCTCCCACCCTACAATCAACCTTTTTTAAGTGCTTCTTGGCCATCAGCCATTGGTTTGTTGGGAATTCCCTGTTTACCACTGTACTCCATTATTAATTGGGTTATTTGGATTTTTGGAGTCTTCTTGAGTTCTCATATATTTTAGATATTAGCATTCTATTGGATAAAGGGTTAATGAAAAGCTTTTCCAAATCTTTAGGTTGCCATTTTGTATTATTGATAGTGTCATTTTCATTACAGAAGCTTTTCAGTTTCATGAGGTCCCATTTGTCAATTGTTGATCTTTGAGCCTGAGCCATTGTTGTTCTGTTCAGGAAATTTTCCACCAAGTCAATACATTCAAGGATATTTCCCACTTTCTCTTCTATTAGATTCAGTGTATCTGGTTTATGTTGAGGTCCTTGATCCATTTGGACTTTACTTTGTACAAAGTGATAAATATGGATCAATTTGTTTTGTACAAAGTGATAAATATGGATCAATTTGTAGTCCTCTCCAATCAGTCCAGAGTTAGACAAGGAACATTTGTTGAAGATGCTTTCTTTTTTTTTAGTGTATGGTTTTGAATTCATTGCCAAAAATCAAGTGTCCATATGTGTGTGATTTTATTTCTGGGTCTTCGATTCTATTCCATTGATCAACATGTCTGTCTCTGTACCAATACCATGTGCTCTTTATCACTGTTGCTCTGTAGTACAACTTGAGGTCAGTGATAGTGATTCTCCAGTTCTTTTGTTGTTGAGAAATGTTTTCACTATCCTGAGATTTTGTTTTTCCATATGGAATTGAGAATTGCTTTTCAATAACTGTGAAAAATAGATTTGAAATTTTGATTGGAATTCCACTGAATTTGTAGGTTGCTTTTGGTAAGATGGTAATTTTTACTGTTAATCCTACTTAATCATAAATATGGCAGGTCTTTTCATCTTTTGAGACTTTCTTCAATTACTTACTTAGAGACTCGAGCAATAGATACGTAAAATATGATTCATTTACACAATGGAATACTATTCAGATATTAAAAGCAAGGACAACATGAATTTTCCAGGTGAATGGATGAAACTATGCAATACCATCCCTAATGAGGTAACTCAGACCCAAAAAAGAAATATATGTTATATACTCACTGATAAGTGTATATTGGTCAAAAAGTTCTGAATACCCATGATAAAACCCACAGACCACAAGAAATTTAACAAGAAGAAAGGCTCCAATTAGGATACTTCAATCCCACTTAGAAGGGGATATAAAATAGTGAAGGGAAGAAGAGGGAAGGAGAGACCTGTGGCAGATAAATATTGTGGCAGAAGGTTGAGTAAGGGGAAACATGAAGGAGTATCAGGTATCAGAAGATTCAAGAGAGAAGGCCAGAGGGTCAGGGGAATAAATGGAAATATGCTACTGCAGGGGAAGGTTAGGGACAGGGAAACTTTATTGAATGTTCCAGATCTGGGGTATAAGGATTGCCTTAGCCAAAATATACAAGAGTGGGAAGATGAAACCTGAAGATACCACCTCCAGATGAAGAGATGGGGTCAGTAACCTGCCTTCAAAATTGTTGACCCAGAATTATCCCTGTCTAAAGGAAATGCAGAGACAAATATTGAGCAGAGATAGAAGAAAAGGTTATCCAAAGACCAATTCAACTCTGATCCATCTCATGAATTGGCCACAAACCCTGACATTATTACTAAAATATAGAGAATCTGTAAATCGTGTTTGCTTTTTTTTATAAAGGTACAGATTGTTGTACCACAAAATAATTGAAAAATTATTATCAAAAGCCACTTACCTATGACAATTATAATGTAATAATCATGACAACTGTGATAATTGACAAAAATAACACAAATAGTCCAAGAAAAAGCAGGGTTTTAAAGCCAATTACATGAACATCCCCATGAGCACTGTTTCTAAGGGCTTATCAGGATAACCAAAGTATCTGAGCCCACTTCCCTCTCCTAGCTCAAGGTCATTTTAATGTCTGAAGCCTGCTTCCTTGTTCTAGCCTAAAATTTATATTCCTATCTGAAATTACATATTTGTTCTAGCCTAATATTTAGGTTCCTGCCTGAGATTACTTCTTTGTTTTAGCCTAATGTCAGATTCCTGCTTGAAGCCTATTTCCTTGTCCTTGGACAGGGTCATCATATTCCTGCCAAGGAGCTCGTTTCCTTGTTCTTAGTCAATGTCAAATTCTTGCCAAGCAACCACAAAGGCTCTCTGCCTCTCCCACTTTTTTATTTCATTAACAACACTGAGCCTGTCTTAGATCATTAGGACAAGAATGCCTTCCTTACCTATCATAGAGTATGCATTATCAAAAATAATGCATATCTGTCTTAGGTTGGTAAAGATTTGTGCAGAATCTTACCCATCCTTGGCTTGCCAGCCTGTGAATTTAATAAATCTGTCTTGGGGTCCATTTTCAGGTTTAAGCTATGTATTTTGCTGCCAACATGTTGATGTTGTTGAAGAAAAGCTTTAACACAATGGGCAGGAATAAAAGTATTCCCATGACAAAAAGGGCTTGCATGATGAAGCTATATATGCCATTTTTGAAACTTGACCAAAATAGAAATACTGATCTTAGGCCATGGGTAATTTTATCTGCAGTATCTACTGCATCAATGCTCAGCATAGCAGCAATCTTGAAATCCATAAGCTCCCTATGCATCATTAAAACATCCAGAGAGGTGTTAGAATTATGCCAAATACACTGCACATGCCAGTAAATGTCTTCCTAATTATAGTACCTACCACTGTAAATTGTAGAACTAACATGAATCCAATGGTATTTGGCATGACACTCAAGATGGCTCCTTACCTTTAAATTCTGAACCTCCTTCCAATAATTTAAATAGGATAAAGAGCATCAATCCTTTCTTACAAATGCCTATCTAAATCCTTTGGTATAGTCAACACATTAGTAACATTTTTTTGTTAAATGATTAACAAAAGTGGCTGTCTTAACGTCTTGTGTCACAGCAATTGTAGAAGCAGTGGTGCTAGCAATTAATGTAATTAAAGCTGTTATACCAGCAATAATCAAGCCTACTACTCTCTTCTGATTAAAGTCTGATTCATTTCTTCTAGTACTTGGAAGCTATTTTTAGAATACCAAGGTTCTGTGATACTCAGGGCACTAAAACAAAACCTGGTTCATAGACTGCCCTAACTGACATGTTGGATTTCAAAACACAAACACAAAGAAAAGCTGGCTGATAGACCTCCATAACTGACATATTGGATTTCAAAACACAAACACAATTATAAGGTGTACAATCAATTCAACTTACATTAAATACTGTAGAAGAAACAAAAGTATTTTTAACTTGACAATTAAAAGAGCCTTAACACATGTGCTAACACAGATTTGAAATATAAATCCTACCTCAACTTTATCTCTTGCTAATGTAACATCATAAAGAACTGCAGCTACTTTACATGTGTGTCTCTGAAAATGTCCAGAACCAGACTTCCAAATAAAGACTGGTATTTACAATACTGGATTTATTTCTATACCAGTCCATGATTGAGTGTGAATAAATGGTAACATTTAATAACAATAAAAAGGCATTGTAACTTCTCTTTTTGATTCTCTGTTCCATAAGGTCTATGAATTTGAGGCAAGGCAGTTCGTCCCATCAAGGATATAAGTAAGCAGTGGTGGGTCAGGAACTTATGTCCAAAACAGTTTCCCAATCACCATTATCAGGGCACTCAGCAAGCTCACAGGTCAGCATCATTCTTTGTCCTAGCATCAGCATGTGTCACCCACTGCTCTGGAGGCCACTATATTCCTTCAGCATTCTGCAGAAAAAATACAAACATGCCCTCTTCCCCTTATTTAATACCTGATCGGCATCATGCCTTCTTCCAGGATCTACTTCCCTTTCACCTATGCATAAGTATGCCTAGTTATAGATTGCCGTAGACAATCAGCAGAAAGTTCCTTGGCATATGATTTAAAAAAAGAAAACAACTTTAAAGTAAAAATAAAAAGAATATAATTTGTATAAATTTGTGGTGCACAGGTATGTATTTTCCCCCTTTTTATTTTATGAAGATATTGTTTTAAAGATTCATGGTCTCATTCCACAGTTTGTTGTCCTTGACAATTATAAGGAATCCCCATAATATGGGTAATGTTAAATTTTTGTTAAAGAGTCACTTAGTTTTTGTGCGTTTTGATATCCCACGAAACGCAAAGACATATCCAATATTAAGAGCTGCTGGTTTCTCATCATGATTGTAGTATCTCTCATTTAAAGGAGGCACAATACTCAGAAAAAGACAGTGGATCACTTTGAAATAAAGATTGCCTACTCTGGATGTTTACGTTCATGTTCATTGAGCTCTGGAATCAACATTTAGGGTGTGTGTGTGTGTGTGTGTGTGTGTGTGTGTGTGTGTGTGTGTGTGTCTTTTTTAAGTAAATGTCTTTGTATGTAGCCCTGACTGTCCTGGAAATTGCTATATAAGTGAGTTTGGCCTTCTTTTTCTTGTATACTGGGATGAAATACATATGCCACCATGTTTGGCCCTGAAGGTATTGTTTATTGTCATATCCCAGATTAGAGAGAGAACTTGAGAGCTGAGAACAAAGAAGCATTTTCAAATTGGAATGTAATATGTTTCTCAAAACATATTTTTCATTTTGTAAGAAAGCCTAACTAATAAACTCAAGAATCTGCAGATTTATAAGATCCATTATGTAAACATAGTGGCATTTGTGAAGAGATTTGTTAGAACATAGTTATTTTTTTTATTTTTGAAATTTTTATATAATTGCATCATATCATTCTATCTTTTCCTCCTTTCAAATCACAGCATATACACTTCCTTGCTTTGTGTTAAATCCATCCTTCTTTTTACTCTTGTCCTATTTTCTCTCTTTTCCTCCTTTCCCCTTGTTCCTCAAGCCCTCTCTCCTATCTTTATCTCTGTCTCCTCTCTCTCTCTTCCACCTGATTCTTGCCCTTGTTTATTCATAGTCTCTTGTTTGTTTCTCTAAGAACAGAGAGAAATATGAATGTGAAAATACAATGCAAAGAGCTATTTCTTTAAGGAAATAATGTTTCACAAATCTAAGATTTCTGGGATGTTTATTTTGCAATTTTCATTGAAAAACTCCAAGAAAATAAATCTACATAATTTAAGCCATACAACAAGTGACATTTTTATGGCACACTGAGAAAAAGGCTTTAGTAAAAAAAATATGCAGTCAATTTTCTAATGAAATGATATAAAATAGAGATTCAAGGAACAAGGAACAAAGTGTGCACACACACACACACACACACACACACACACAGGTATGTACTAAATTAATATTACCCCCAATAAAACACAAAGTGTTTGTGTTCATATGTGTGTGGGGATGCGTAATATGAAATACAAAATTGAATGGGACCACATAAAAAACATAATTGGGAGAACAAGTGCAGTGATAGGAATATCAGTGAAATACACCTTCTAGTAGAAAAGAATGATAGATGAGTTTGTAAAAAGGGAATAGCTGGCTCAACCAACTGTAATGGCATCAGGCAAACTCAGAAAGGTGTTTGATGTTTGATGTCTGTCATAAAAGTTGATTATCATTTCACAAGTCATTTAAATGAAGTGTGAAACATCAAAACTAAAGTAAAGGCCCATTACATAATCTGGAATATGTGGAATAAGACCAAGGATATCTGAAAAAGTTTTTAACATGTTTTCTAAAAAAAAAAACACAAGACATGGCAATGCAATTATAATGTAAGACTAGTTGATGTCCAAAAAGTAAATGTTAGTAATAAGATAGTGAATTGTTCTTTTGGGGAAATCTTTTGGAAGATTGCATTGGCCTGTCTTATACTTTTTTTCAGGAAAATATGTTAAAAACATTTTTAGATTTTCAGCAGTCATTAATGAGGCAAAATTCATGTTTGTGTTGCTTCAGATTATTTCTGCCAGTCAACTGTAGGACATGAAAAGACAGCATGGTTTCTGGTTGAGCACCGGCTGAAGCTGGCTGGAGACCCTACAAGGAACGGCATGCATTTTGCCACATTCCCAGACTCTAGGCTCCCGACATGAGGCTGAAGACCTCCACAGAATGACATTCCTCAGGCACGTAGGATTCTAGCTCCTCCAAAGGTAGAACACAAGACTACAGGCCATAGAGTCTCAAGACAGATCTCTATATTACCGAGATACCAAAAGGCTAGAGAATATAGCCAATTAAATATTTTTTCCCAGACCCTACTCGTTACAAATGGTATTTAACTTCAGGCCCACCCTGAGAATACTGGGGTGTAATGTCATCAATTTTCCACCATGACAATAAATATCTTAAGATCATAGCCTATTTTTCCTCTCTGGGACCTGCCATGAGGAACAGCAGAGCAGGTCTTCATCCACAAAGCTGCTGTCTAATCCCCTGATGATGATCTTTCCGTGTTCTCCATCATGGAGGCCCAACAACGCAAGCCAGCAAGCCAAGCCAGCCACAACCCAGCCAAGCCGGTTGCCATGACCGGTTGCCATGACCAGAACTCTCATCCCAGTGGAACAGAGCCACACCTTCTCCTCCTCCCCGCTTTGGCTACGGCCGACCTACTCTGTATGCCCCACTTTGGTTAGCCCTTCTATGGCCTCTCAGTGGCACCTGAGATTCCAGAGGCCTGAGAACTAATGGTTCTTGGCCACCTTTTGGCATGGGGACCCAAACCCAAGAGCTCTGCCTCCACCCCCTCAACCCCATCCGCTGGACCTCAGACTGTGTTCTTCCACCTCGAGTGGTGTCCTGGAGCTTCTCATGGCCTGATGTCTGCCTTCTGAGCAGCAGCTCTAACCCCTTGAGGGGGGTCCAGATGTGGAACACACAATTCAACCCAATAATGGACCTGTGCACACTACAACCCAACAGTCAACCAGTTCACAGAAATCTACTAGAACGCCAGTTGAGATTATCAGCACCTTGGTCACAGAGAGTTGTAAAGTAAGATCCATAGTACACTGAAACTTAGACTGCAACCACAAAAGTTACAACACTCACACTTAGTTCTTGGGTGTGGAGCAATATCCCTGATCAATACTTGAAGATAACCCTACTTGAAGATAACCCATGGACTCAAGACATTACAGAAATTTTTTGTTATCTTAATGGTATTAAATGAGCTTAATTATTTGATTAAATAAATTGGATTAAAAAATTAATTAAATGAGCTTATTTCTGTTGTTCATGAGTTCTTCTGCTTTTCAAATTAAGAAAAAACACATATTATATTAAAACATTCCCTCTGAGAATGAAAGTTAAAGGTGTTAGAACTAGAAGTAAGCAAGATATCATGGGCCTAGGTAGAAAGAAGTTTCTAAGATTTTCAAGGTTTCCTCCTAAACTCTGTGGAAAGGAAACAACAGGTTAAAGAAGACAATCCTGACTAGTGAAGTTTCCAAGAGGAGATTCTTGGAACATATGAGCTACTTTCAGGTTACTTACCTGAAAGCATAAGTCACCACCTATGTTGGTGCATGATTTTCAGTGATGCAGCTACTCTTTAGTCATCCCAGCTCCTGAAAGTAAGCTCTCAACAGTAGTGATTATTATAACTACAATAAAAAAATATTGGTTCTCCATGTTCACCTTGGTCTCTCATGGGTTTACTCTGTGGGGAGGATAGATGTGTTTGTAGATACCTGTTATGGCTCCTCAAGAAAACTCTCTCAGACAACAATAATATAGAAGACTATTAATTTCAAGATTATTTAAATATAAAATAACATATAAAATTGCATATGTAACTAAGAAAATATTTATATAGAGAAAAATCATGTACTATAATTTCAAGAGCTGTCAATTCCAATGATGCCAGAAAGTACAGAACATTAAACAAAAAATAAAGGATTAATATATAGCCATTTAATTGTCTATCTTTGATGGCACATGCTTTGAATAATTTTACATATGACAATATGCTTTAATACAACTTTTAAGAGAGTGAGTAAAAAAATAATTTATTTCTTCATGTGGCATGGCATGATTGTATATTCTTTTTTGGCATTATATCCAATAAAAAAAATAACACCTATTATTTATGGCAGTTCAATGGTTTTAAACAGGAGGAATTCCTAATTCCTGATTTTTTTCTACTTTGCATAATCTCACATATTATGTTTAAAAGTATTATCCATATTGTGTTGTTGATGTTGTTTTATTGGTTATTTTATTTATTTACATTTCAGACATTATTTTCCTTCTTGCTGTCTTCTCTGCAAACCCACTGTGATATCCTCCCTCACCTTTGCTTCTATGAAGGTGCTCCTCCACCCATCAACCTACTCCCACCTCACCGCTCTAGCATCACCCTAAGCTTGTGCATCAAGCCTCCACAGGACCAAGGGCCTTGCCTCCCACTGATGAGAGATAAGGCAATCGTCTGCTATATATGTAGCTAGAGTCAGGGATTCCTTCATGTATATACTTTGGTTGGTTGTTTAGTCCCTGGGAGCTCTGGGGACTCCAGTTAGTTGATATTGGTCTTCCTACAGGATTGAAATCCTTTTCAGTTCCTTTAGTCCTTCCCCTAACTCTTCTACTGAGGTCCCCAATCTCAATCTGATGGTTGGATACAAGTGTGTGATTCTGTATTAGCCAGGCACTGGCAGAGTCTTTCAAGGGACAGCCATAACATGCTTCTGTCCGCAAGCACTTCTTAGCATCAGCAATAGTGTCTGTGTTTGTAGTCTGCAAATGGGATGGATCCTTCGTCGGGTGGTCTCTGGATGTCCTTTCCTTCAGTCTCTGCTTCATATTTTTTTATTCTTTCATTTCCTTTAGACAGAAACAATTCTGCATTAAAAATTTTGAGATGGGTTGATGATCATCCCTCATCTGGGGGTTGTGCCTGTCTACTGGAGGTGGTCTCTACAAGTTCTGTCTGCCCTTTGTGAATATTTCAACTAATGTCATCCCTTTTGGGTCCTGGGAACCACTCACTTCCCTGGTGTCTGGGACTTTCTAGTGGCTATACATAGTTCTCCACCCCCCACTGCTACATAATTCATTTTATTTTCCTGACTCTGTACTACTCTCCTGCCTCTTCCCATACCTGAGTCTGCTGCCTCTTTTTCCCGACCCCTTCTTTCCTTTCCAGGTCCCTCTCTTTTATACCTCTCCTGATTATTTTGTTCCTAAGTAGGATTGAAACATGTAGACTTTGGCCTTCCTTCTTTTAAAGCTTCATATAATCTATGAGTTGTATCTCTATCCATTCCTCTGTTGAAGGACATCTGAGTTATTTCCAACTTCTGGCTATTATAAATAAGGCTGCTATGAACATAGTGGAGCATGTTTCCTTGTTATATGTTAGAGTACCTTTTGGGTATATGCCCAGGAGTGATATAGCTGTGCCTTCAGGTAGAATTATTTCCAATTTTCTGTGGAACTCACAGATTGTTTTACAAAGTTTTACCAACCTTTAATCCCACCAGCAATGGAGGAGTGTTTCTCTTTGTCCACATCCTTGCCAGCATCTGCTATCACCTTAGGTTTTGATATTAGCCATTCTGCATATTGTAAATGATAATAAATTACTCACCAATATAAGTATGTATTAAGTGTGTTTTCAAACTTGCTAAAGATCCAAGAATGACCTTGAATTTGTAATCAGCCTTTACCTCAAGAGTACTAGGTATAACACTATACCTGGTTTATGCAGTGCTGGGCATCAAAAATAGGGCCTTGAGCGTGCTAGACAATCACTCTCATAATGTAGCCTCATATCTAGTCTGGCATATCCACAAATTTCAAGTGTAGTATGGAAATGAAATAATTTCTGTCTTTTTAAAGCATACATAAACAAAACACCTCACGATCAACTTTATGCACATCCTGGACAGGCTTTATTTTTAATCAATCTTTTAAGTCTTATTTAATAATCTGTTGCTGACTTTTTCCTTCTGTCAGAAGCCATGGTACTGATTCAAATCTTGATATAAACATTAGTTTATATTTGCATTTTCATAGGATCAGTTAGCATTTCTATGATTTAGTGACAGGAATATTCCCGCAAACCATTCCTGTTCTGGAAGAATTAGCATGAACTCAGATTTTATAAAAAACAAATATATCATACTGAGTCTCATATGGCATGTAAAGTTCTGTATGAATATGTATCCAAATTCAAGTAATGAAATAAAGATTGGATAGGGTCAATAATATTAGCACAGATTTAAAATGTTTTTGTTTATAAATTTTAAGAAGTCTGATGAAAGATATTTTTGAAACTTAGAACCTAATCATCTGTCAGAGGAATAGCTGGCAAAGACTGTCTCATTCTGAGCACCACCTCTGAATTCATTTGATGTTTTTCATTGCTGTAGACCATATGGTTGATGACACCACACACTTTAACTGTAAGGCATAAACAAATTAATCTCATACTGACTGGAAAACTTCCTCCATGTAGAGTAGCTTTCATAGTGCCAGAAGGTGCTATGCAGGCTGTTGTGAGAGAATAAAACATCATTGATATTATGTAGTACAGGGCTTTGCATCATACACTATTGAAATGACAGGCAAGATAATCTCACCAGTGCAATAATACTAAGACTGCTATGGGATAATCAGTTGTTTTCCATTTGGATTTGAAGCCTATTACCCAGAAGAAAATACATGCTTGGTACTGTAAATGCAATCAGACATGCATGGCTAGACACATTGTACATACTTGGGTTAAACCTACAGTTGGTATTTTTATAAACAGTCATTTTACAAAAGAATATATAGTTGCATATTTGTGTATACACATATTTCTATATATGACTATATATTTGTATATAATCTAAAGATTTGTGGTGTTTTCAACCTTGGCTAGATGAATTTTCTTTCAATATTACACTCATTACAGTTCAAAGTATTAATAATAATAAATGTTAATGTTCATTCTTAATAGAATTTTTACATTAGCCCCCTGATAGAACTAGGGGAAATTATGAAAGAAAAGGCAAAAAGCATTTAACCTTGTCATACATTTGCTGTATTATTGATGCCATTAAGTAGAAGAAAATGCATGACTAAATACAATAACTTCTTTTCTTCTGTAGTTTACTAACCACAGACTTAATATGTTGTTGGAACCAAACATATTATTCAGTAATTAAACAAAACACACATATATTACTTTTTTATATCTTTAGTCTCTTTTATAGTGTTTTTAGAATTTATTAATACACTTTTATGCTTTAAGACATTAAATTTACTCAGATTTTATTTCAGTACATGCAAAATATCAAGAAAGCTCTAGAAACATTCTTTCAACCTTTATGCTTATCTATGTCAAGTCAAGACCTTCTTATCCTCTGTTTACAGCACTGGTATTGTCATTGAAGGGGAATTTAAAATAATACTTCAAAATAGAAACTTCACAGACTTTGACTATTTTTTATTATAGAAATACCCACAGTAGAAAGTATTATCTCTCAATTCTCTGCCCATAATATAAGTATTACCTAGTAATAATATATTTCATCAGCTTACAAATTCTGTAATGATGTTTTTTTTTTTTTATCCACATTTAATTGTTATTTGGGATCTCCACTTGGTATACACTTAATGACTGTAGTGTCAAGAACATATGCTTCAATCCATTTTTAAAAGATACAAAGTAAAATAAGGCATGTTTAAGGTAATATACAATTTGAAATAATTTAATTTTAAATATAGGCAATTAGTATTAAAATTTCAGTATTATATTTGTAAGTATACTTATAAATATACTTATATTTATAAGTAGATCTCATTACAAAAATACTCTGTGTGTCACAACTTGAGCATGGTTTTATTGTGTTGGAGAAATGAATTCTGTTTTCATTGGTTAATGCAAGGATGCATCTTAGGCTATATGTATTTTGCTTTATCAATTTTAAATATAGAAATTTTCCATCTGAAGCAAGGATATATATAACATATGTTAGTGAATTATAGTTACTATGGGTAACTCAAGAGTTAGACATATGTAATTTGTATACAATTAATGTTATGATTTCTTCTGGGTCAATGGTCTAAGGTCAGAATCTCTACAACTTAGCTGTACCTAGCCTCTGTGTGGCAGCATGTACACATAGAAGTTTCCAACTGTTCACTGATAACATACTTTAGACTGCATACAGTTTAAATATTTATGTTTCATTTATGGATGTGGTAAGCAATTTTCATGAATGTTTTCGCATATACTTTGCCTTGTAAATAAGGAATCATTTTAGCTGAAGCATGCACCAAATTGTAAAATAATATTCTGCAATAGGAATGCTAAAATATTTAAAACAAAATATTTTATTTTGTATATATTCCATTTAATTTCTTACAATAATATCGATGGTACAGTATTTCTCTAATATTTACTACATCTAATACTTAGAATACTATATTTAGTATTTACTATATCCAATATTTGGAAATTGAATGGGCTTAAATTACAACTACTTCTGAAATTGTCTGTCCCAGCCACTTTTGTGTACAATCATCATTTATAATTTTCATTCTCTGAAAGACTACTAGCTTTATTTTTCTAATTTTATGTGATTTGTTATTATCCATTCAAAAATCAATATTTACAAAACAAAGAAATCTTTTATTTTCCTCCTCAATTTTAACCATTTGCCTGCATCAGTTCCTGCTGAAATATACATTTTTAAATTTAAAATAAAAAATTTAAAATGATTTTGTTTGTGATAAAATTACTATTCTATGTGAAAACATTGTTTCTTTATCAAATGACCAGTAAGAAATCATTTCCTCAGCAGAGACAAGGCCTTGTATTCCATACATACCACATCAAATTTGAGCAATTAATCAACCAATCTATCAATCCTACCATAAGATAGCTTTTAATTTACCCTTATATATTTTCTTTATGCAGTTTCATACTAGAGACCTGATTGCATCAAAACTGTTAAATCGGTCCAGAAATTATCATCAGGATTTTGAATTTATTGTCACATGCATTTTTTCCCTGTATTTTCTTTTACTACGTCTCCAAAGAAATTTGAGAAAATATTTCTAGAACACAATTCTTTTATGCTCCCCGTGTATCTTTTTACTGGTTATTTTGTTTATGACTGTGAAGATCTTTCACTGTAATTTAACATGCTTTTTCTATATTATTTTAAGTTTGATAAAACAATTCTGATACTTCATTGCTTCCTTTAGGGTCAAATTTGTTCCTTCTTATTTCTTTTTGGAAGTCCCTTGTCTTAATTGTTTGATTTTAATCAGAATGAAGTACCCTAATATTTCTTATGCTATTAGGAGAGTAAAGCATGTTTGGTTCATGGTTTAATTCCCTTGAAGTATTCCTTCCATTCTTTTACTCTAAGGAGGCACCTTACCCTTAAAGGTAAAATAAACTTATAACAAAAAGATAAATTTTGTTTCTCAAAACAATTAAATAAACTTTGTCTCCTGACGTTTCATCATTAAAATATAATTATTATTTAGAAGTTTGTTTTTGTTTATTATTTTGATGTTGCTGTTTGTCTTGTTTGTGGTTTAGTAATTATAACTTCATTAATTTTCTCTTGTTGTTAATTGGCTATTCTTTCTGTCTTCAGCCTGAAGAATTACATCTAGTATTCTCTGCAGAGTTAGTTAATAAAACATGATTTGGATTTGTTTATATAATAGAAAAAAATTTTGTTTCCCCTTCAAATTGGCTGATATTTTTGCTAGGCAATGTAGTCTAAGTTGGCAAAATGGTATTCAGAACTTCAGGTATATTTCTTTTCTTGCTTTTAAAGTTTCTACTGAAAAGTCAACAGTTATTTTGATTAGGATTTAGGAAAGAAGGACTAAGACTAAGTCTTACTCAGATTTAGTTGTATAAAAACCTTACTCAGAGCAACTGAAAGCATATTGTCATGTAAGTTCCCATCGATTCCAAGGTAAGAAATAAGTGTAAAAGTCTACCTAGTTTTAATCACTGAAACACCAAAGGCAATGTTTTTATTATTTTTATCTTATCATATTTACTTAGAATTGTATCATAAACTACCTTTTATATTTAATGTGAACAAAAATGGTGATTTATAGAGTCAAGTATATTTTAGAATAAACCATGATTTAAAATAATAAGCTGTGTAAACATGAGTAAAATTACTTTTCACTATCAATAACTAAGGATATTAATGCTTATGCTACAGTCAGACCAGGTTTTAATATATTTTGTGTTTTCTGTGGTTTGGAATTCTAGTTCTATGTCAAAACTTAAGATACAAGGCTTTGGTAAGGCAAAAACCCAGAAAAAGTCAATGTTTAATTCAGGATTTTTACAGTGTCTCTGAATTTACTATGCCATTTTTCTTTTAGAGTTATAATGCCTTATATAAATTAATGTTTTACTTTCCATTAACTAATAAATTCATATTTAGTTGTGCCTTTAATTGACAGAAAGTAGAAATGAAGACAAGAATATGAAAAGTTGCTTTACATTGTCATGCTGTAATATAGTGTTCTTGCATTAAATATGAATTATGAGTAATATATTTATTTGAGATATACCTTGTTACATATTGATTTTATTTTTAGTATGTAAAATGAAAGTATATTACAAAAACTAGGTTAAAGATATTTTGATAATTGATATTAGTAATAAAATTATTCTAGATATTTTATAATAATTAAGTGTCACTAGGGAAAATATATGCCTATATAAAATTTATTAAAAATAAAACTATAAATATATGTTATAATAATGTAACTGAAAAAGACAGTGCATATAAATATTTGATGTTTTGGAGGATCATTTTTATATTGATTTTTTTAAAGACTCAAAAATTATTTAAAAGTTGTTTCAGTCTAGTAACCGCTATTCTGTTAGTTATTTGAAGAATGATTTACATTCTCTTATGATACTACCAAGTCATGGTGATATTTACTTTTTTTTGGTCTTGGCTGTATTTCAACAACTGAATCCACATGATGCCTCCCTTAGAAGCTCAAGTACTGGGTTTGGCAAAAGTTCTTCTTGTGACCTCCTTGTTTAGTTTTTAGAATTCAAAACCTAACAAAACTTGTGGCAAGCCCATCTGAGAAGAATTATGTACTAAAATAGAAGGAGTTAAATTTATCAACGTAAGTAAAGGTTATGTCTAGAATCTGAGAAGGATAATATTCTTAAGATTCAGATACACTGGTTACCAAATAACAGAAAATTTTGATTACTCAAAATTAAAGCAGATTATCACTCTTCAAACAAAATTTAATGTTTATCTATATAAAGTTCTTGTTATTTGGCTCACCTGGATGATTATTAGAAAATGATTAACCTAAGAATAGTTTTAATAAAGCCATTAATTGGAACATGAAGAAATTAAGAGATCCATGCTTCCATTAACTATTTTAACAATCAGTGAGTTCGATTATTATAAATTCTCTTGGCAAAAATAGTAGAGTGGTGTAACAAATAACTACACTTGTTGTATATTTAAGATGCATTTTAGAATGATCATATTTCAGAATACCTTATTAATGTTGAAAATTTAATTCTACAGCTAGATATAAAGGGAAAACATAAACTGGAGAAATTAATCAGTGGGTAAAATACAATGAAAAAACAACTGAGGGTTAGCTTTCTCAGTATTTTCCAAGGATATTAGCCAGTACTCAAAATTCATCAGATGAGAAAAATAGTTTTAAGAAGCATATGGCTGTGTAGCAGTACAGAGGAATTTTGAAAGTCAGCACTCATAGTAAAGATGAAAGAAGAAGCAAGAAGAGGAGGAGGAGCCTGGCAGTGGTGGCACACACCTTTAATCCCAGCACTTGGGAGGCAGAGGCAGGCGGATTTCTGAGTTCGAGGCCAGCCTGGTCTACAGAGTGAGTTCTAGGATAGCCAGGGCTACACAGAGAAACCCTGTCTTAAAAACACACACAAAAAGAAGAAGAAGAAGAAGAAGAAGAAGAAGAAGAAGAAGAAGAAGAA
>JANHMN010000001.1:43572337-43601127 GCA_030674055.1 Rhabdomys pumilio | reverse complement strand
AAGAAGAAGAAGAAGAAGAAGAAGAAGAAGAAGAAGAAGAAGAAGAAGAAGAAGAACAGAAGGAGGAGAAAAGGAGGAAGTAAAGGAGGAGGAGGAAGAGGAGGAAGAAGTAGAGGAAGAGGTGGAGGAAGAAGAAGAAAAGAGCAAGAAGAGAAAAAGAAATCTTAATTCAATTCTGAGATAATGATCAAGATATTTCAGAAAGAGCATAACATGTTGACCAAAGTCTTTCTTTTTTATATTGGTTATTTTATTTATTTATATTTCAAATGTTTTCTCCCTTCCCAGTTTCTCCTCCACAAACTCCCTATCCCATCCCTCCACTCCCCTGCCTCTATGAGAGTGCTCCCTACCGACCCACCCTCTCCTGTCTCACCACCATATCATAACCCTATGCTGGGGCATATAGCCTCCACAAGACCAAGGTCCTTCCTTCTCATAGATGACAGATAAGCCAACTCTCTCCTACATATGCACCTAGAGCCATGGGTCCCTCAATGTGTATTTTTTGTTGCAAAACAGGGAACTGACTCTACTTGTTACCTGTCCTGCTTCACTATCATTGCTGGCTCTGTCAACTTGAAGGTAGGTCATTGCCCTCATGAAATTCTGACTTGACAATGATCATTTTGTGACCTCTACTGTAACCATCACTGGCTTCCAATAAAAAGCTAGGCTTGCTCACCTCTAGTTCTGAGGAGCAATGAGCAATTTCCTACCAAGATCTAATAGGAAGTATATAGAGCTTTCTGGATTATACTCTTCTACTTGCTATTTATCTATCACTGGAAAAAAATCATATGTAACAGTCCATATGTTTTCCCATGTATTCGTTTTCTGAAAATAAATTCAGCTACTCTATAAATCGCTTAGAGTAGTTCTCTAATTCAGTTATGTTGAATGACAATTTTTCAATCAAGTTGGATATACGAAGCACGGATAGATAGATGATTTAGGATGCTGTCCTAGTTGAATCTTCCTAAATCTATTGGAATTTTAAAGCTCTTGCTAAGCTTAAAATCTAGAAATAAAATGAAATCCAGAAACAGTAGTAAGTTTGTGAAATAGAAATACAGATACCAAATTTCACCGGATATAGCAATAAAAACTAATTACTTGGAAGTACTTATTAAAATCTAATTTTTATTAATTAAAATGTTTAATATCTAAAAACAAATGCCTAGATATAAATACAAACACTGTCTGCTAAGTGATATTTTATTTTTCACTTTAGAACAAAGTTAAAAATTGTTCATTTTCTAAAACAATCTCTAATACATTTTATCTTATGACTTTTATATAATGAATAATTCAATGATAAAAATGTTTGAATAAATTAATACCTTTAGAATAGTATATAACATCTGTGAGTATCTTCCAAAGAAAATAGATAATGAAAATACTGAATGTGTAGATAATGAAATTTTCTTTATTTCTTAAGGAAAAATGCTGCTATGAAATCTGAACAAAAATAGATGAAACTAGAAATTTTACATTAAGTGAGATGACCACTTAGACTAGAAGATAAATATAGTATGTTCACTTTATGTATTAATCTTAATGTTTATAGGCAGTCCAAAAGATAAAGGTGAAGAGTGGTTTCTAAGTATGGAATTATGACTGAGCAGTGGCAAAGACAAATAAATCTCTGAGACTACATGAAAAGGCAAATGTGACTACAGATGGAAGCAGGGAACAATAGGAGAGATGAGATCTGGTTAGAGAGGCATGGAGAAAGATAAAACACAAAGAGAAATTTTGTTTGAAAAATGTCATGATGAAAGCGAATTCATATTGAGCATACCTCTAAGAGATCATCTGATATTGCTCCTATGGGATAATCCTCTCAAACATTAGTCTAATTTCCTTGGCTCATTTAAACATAGTCTTTAGTCAAATAAATATATGTGCCTGGATATAGCATCTAATCTTTCATTTCTTGAGGAATTTCTCATTTTATGCATGGACTCATCACATTATTATGGTAACATGTCTTAGGGCTTTACTGCTGTGAATTGACACCATAACCAATGCAAGTCATACAAAGGACAACATTTAATTGGGACTGGCTTACATGTTCAGAGGTTCTGTCCATTATCATCAAGGCAGGAGCACAGCAGCATCCAGGCAGGCATGGTGCCAGCAGAGCTGAAAGTTGTACATCTTCATCTGAAGGCTGCTAGCAAAATACTGGCTTCCAGGCAGCTAGGATGAGGGTCTTATACCCCACACCAAGAGTGACACACCTACTCCAACAGGGCCATACCTTTTAATAGTGCCAATCCCTGGGCTGAGAATATATAAACCATCAGAGAATACATTCTTTTTTTTTCTTTAAATCTGTAGAAAATAACCTGCTACTGTTGTGCCCATTTATTAATCCCAAAATATTACCGATTGCCAACACTGGACTTTGATGTAACCACACTAGGGTCTTTTGTTCAAGTTTGAGCTTTGGCTCTCTGCCAACCCTCATACAGCAGGACAGGAAGGTGGAGCCTTGTGTCTAATTTTAAGCAGGTATTTATAGAGGCAAGTAGGGGTATCTAGAATGAAACATATCTGATTAGGGAGCCATTATGGAATTTTTTTCTCCTTTAATATAATCGGCTGGTATTTGGAGCCAAACCATAAACTTAACTTCTGCTTTCTTCCTAAAGGTGATTGTTACAAAGTGAAGTGCCAAGGGCAGGATTGTAGTCTGGAGGTGTAGATTTGTTGGGGAGAAACCTGGAAATTGGTGCGAGGTGCCAGGTTGTTAGTTTAACTTGAGTTCAGCTTCAGGTAAGGTTTTTTATGATGGAGTTTATAGCCAAAAAATCTGATCTCTCATAACATACCTGTGTGGCAGTTTTCTACTATTTGAAACTACAGGAATTACTCATGTTTCAGAGTGGGGACCTTGTCTCAGTTCATTATTTGGGACATGTCAGACCACACATGGTTGCAGCCAATGTTTGGAAACTAATCTTGATGCAAATTATCATGGTGGAGACATGGATGAGAGTAAAATACTTGTTTTACAACATATAGGAGAAAAATCTAAGAGGTATGCAGAGACCAGAATCCCAAAATAAACTGAAAATTTGTACACTATATTCCAACTGACCCATATTTCTCCTTCTAGCAATATTTTGTAAATAAAATATTTATTTTTATTTGATGCATATGAGTATTTTGCCTGTATATACTTATGCAGAATACATGCACGAATTCTTCA
The DNA here is from genome assembly GCA_030674055.1 of Rhabdomys pumilio. NCBI lineage: Eukaryota > Metazoa > Chordata > Mammalia > Rodentia > Muridae > Rhabdomys > Rhabdomys pumilio. The sequence continues at coordinate 43,597,907 of JANHMN010000001.1, read as the reverse complement.
TGAATACTGGAAGAAAGTGTCAGATTCCCTGAAATTGACGTGACAGAATGTTTTATCAAGCCATGTGTTGCCGGGAAGTGAACCCGGGTGTTCTTTAAGAACAAGTGTTCTTAAGTATACTATCGTATCATCTGCAAATAGTGAAATTTTGACTTCTTTCTTTTCTATTTGTATCCCTTTGACTTCCTTTTGTTGTCTAATTGCTCTGGCTAGGGCTTCCATTACTATGTCGAATAGGTAGTATGAGAATGGTCAGCCTTGTCTAGTCCCTGATCTTAGTGGGATTGCTTCAAGTTTCTCTCCATTTAATTTGATGTTGGCAACTGGCTTACTGTATATAACTTTTACAATGTGTAGGTATGGGCCTTGAATTCCTGATCTTTCCAAGTTTTTAAAACATGAAGGGATGTTGAATTTTGTCAAATGTTTCACAGCATCTAGTGAGATGATCATGTGTTTTTTTTCTTTGAGTTTATTTATGTAGTAGATTACATTGATGGATTTCTGAATTGAACCATCCCTGCATTCCTGGGATAAAGCCTACTTGATCATGATGGATGATTGTTTTGATGTGTTCTTGGATTCTGTTTGAGAGAATTTTATTGAGTATTTTTGAATCAATATTCATAAGAGAGATTGGTCTGAAGTTCTCTTTCTTTGTTGTGTCTTTGTGAGGTTTAGATAGGAGCATAATTGTAGCTTCATGGAACAAATTGGGTATTGTTCCTTCTGTTTCTATTCTGTGGAATAGTTTGAAGAGAATTGGTATTAGCTCTTCCTTGAAGGTCTGACAGAATTCTATATATATTAAAAGTATCTGGTCATGGACTTTATTTGGTGGGGAGACTTTTAATGACTGCTTCTATTTCTTTAGGGGTTATGGGACAGTTTAAATGGTTTATCTGCTACTGATTTAATTTTGGTACCTTGTATCTGTCTAGAAAACTGTCCACTTCATCCATATTTTCCAATTTTCTTGAGTATAGGCCTTTGTAGTAGGATCTGATGATTTTTTTAATTTCCTCAGAAATTAAATTAAATTTAATTAAATTTCTGTTGTTATGGCTTCCTTTTCAGTTCTGATTTTATTTATTTGAATACTGTCTCTGTGTCCTTTGGTTAGTCTGGCTAAGGGTTTATCTATCTTGTTGAGTTTCTCAAAGAACCAGCTCCTGGTTTTGTTGATATTTTGTATAGTTCTGTTTCTACTTGGTTGGTTTCAGCCCTGAGTTTGATTATTTCCTGCCATCTATTTCTCTTGGGTGTATTTGCTTCTTTTTGTTCTAATGCTTTCAGGTGTGCTGTCAAGCTGCTAGTGTATGCTCTCTCCAGTTTCTTTTTGTAGGCACTTAGATCTGTGAGTTTTCCTCTTAGTTATGCTTTCATGGAGTACCACAAGTTTTGGCATGATGTGTCCTCACTTTCATTAAATTCTAAAAAGTCTTTAATTTCTTTCTTTATTTCTTCCTTGACCAAGTCATCATTGAGTAGAGCATGGTTCAGTTTTCAAGTGTATGTGGGCTTTCCATTGTTTTTGTCATTATTAAAGACCAGCCTTAGTCCATCGTGGTCTGATAGGATACAAGGGATTATTTCAATCTTTTTATATATCTTGAGGCCTGTTTTGTGACAAAATATATGGTCTATTTTGAAGAAAGTACCCTTAGGTGCTGAGAAAAAGGTATACTCTTCTGTTTTAGGATGAAATGTTCTATAGATATCAGTTAAATCCAATTGCTTCATAACTTCTGTTAGTTTCCTTGTGTCTCAGTTTAGTTTTTGTTTCCATGATCTGTCTATTGCTGAGAGTGGGGTGTTGAAATCCCCCAGAGACCTCCTAAACCTGATAAACAACTTCAGCAAAGTGGCTGGATATAAAGTCAACTCAAACAAATCAGTAGCCTTCCTCTACTCAAAGGATAAACAGCTGAGAAAGAAACTAGGGAAATGACATCCTTCACAATAGTAACAAATGATATAAAATGTCTTGGAGTGAATCTAACCAAGCCAGTGAAAGATCTGTATGACAAGAACCTCAAGTCTCTGAAGAAAGAAATCAAAGAATATCTCAGAAGATGGAAAGATCTCCCATTCTCGTGGATTGGCAGGATTAACTTAGTAAAAATGGCCATCTTGCCAAAAGCAATCTACAAGTTCAATGCAATACCCATCAAAATTCCAAATCAATTCTTCATAGAGATAGAAAGAACAATTTGCAAATTCATTTGTAAAAACAAAAAACCCAGGATAGCGAGAAATATTCTCAACAATAAAAGAACTTCTGGGGGAATCACTGTCCCTGACCTCAAACTGTACTATAGGGCAATAGTAATAAAAACTGCATGGTATTGGTACAGAGGCAGGCAGGAAGATCAATGGAATAAAATTGAAGATCCAGAAATGAACCCACACACCTATGATCATTTGATCTTTGACAAATGAGCCAAAATCATCCAGTGGAAAATGGACAACATTTTCAGCAAATGGTGCTGGTTCAACTGGAGGTCAACATGTAGAAAGATGCAAATCAATCCATTCTTATCTCCTTGTACAAAGCTCAAATCCAAGTGGATAAAAGACCTTCACTTAAAACCAGATACACTGAAACTAATAGAAGAGAAGTTAGGGAAGACCCTCAAATACCTAGACACAAGGGAAAAGTTCCTGAAGAGAACACCAATGGCTTATGTTCTAAGATCAAGAATTGACAAATGGAACCTCATAAAATTGCAAAGCTTCTGTAAGGTAAAGAACACTGTCAAGAGGACAAAATGGTAACCAACAGATTGGGAAATGATCATTACCAATCCTACATCCTGTATAGGGCTAATATCTAATATATACAAAGGACTCAAGAAATTAGACTCCAGACAACCAAATAGCCCTATTAAAAATGAGGTACAAAGCTAAACAAAGAATCCTCAACTGAGGAAAATTGAATGGCCGAGAAGCACCTTAAATGCTCAACATCCTTAGTCATCAGGGAAATGCAAATCAAAACAACCCTGAGATACCACCTCACACCAGTCAGAATGGCTGAAATAAAAAAACTCAGATGATAGTAGATGCTGGCAAGGATGTGGAGAAAAAGGAACACTCCTCCATTGTTGGTAGGATTGTAAGCTGGTACAACCACTCTGGAAATCAGTGTGGCGGTTTCTCAGAAAATTGGAGATATAATTACCTGAAGATCCAGCTATACCACTCCTGGGCATATACCCAGAAGATGCTCCAACATATAACATGGACATTATGCTTCACTATATTCATAGCAGCCTTATTTATAATAACCAGAAGCTGGAAAGAACCCAGTTGTCCTTCAACAGAGGAATGGATACAAAAAATATGGTACATTTACACAATGGAGTACTACTCAGCTATTAAAAACAATAAATTCGAGTAATTCTTAGGTCAATAGATGGAAGTAGAAAATATCAACCTGAGTGAGTTAACTCAATCACAAAAGAACACACATGGTATTATTCACCGATAAGTGAATATTAGCCCAAAAGCTTGGGATACCCAAGACTCAACTCACAAACCACATGAAGCTCATGAAGAATGAAGACTAAGTGTGGATGCCTCAGTCCTATTTAGAAGGAGTAACAAAAATACTCAAGGGAGAAAACATGGAGACAAAGTGTGGGACAGAAACTGAAGGAGGGGCCATCTGGAGACCATTCCACCTGTGTATCCATACCATGTACAGTCACCAAAGGTAGACACTGATGTGGATGGCAGGAATTGCCTGATGACAAGAGCCTAATATAGCTGTCTCCTTAGAGGTCTGCCAGAGTCTAACAGATTCAGAGGCAGATGCTCACAGCTAACCACTGATCTGATCAAGGGTTTCCCAATGGATAAGTTAGAGAAAGGACTGATCAGAAAGTGTTTGACCCTATGAGGAGAGCAACAATACCAATCAATCAGAACTCCCCAGGGTCTAAACCTCCAGCCTGGGAGCACATAGGAGGGACCCATGACTCCATCTGTACATGTAGGGAAGGATGGTCTTGTTGGGCATAGGTGGGAGAGAATTTTTTGGTCCCATGAACACCAAGTGGGGGAGAATTCGAGGATGAGGAGCTTGGAGTGGGGAGGTAGGTGTGGGCACATTTTCAAAGAAGTATGAAGATATGGGATGGGATAAAAAAAAGAAAAAAAGAAGAAAAAAGATAAAGAAAAAGAAAAAACAAGAATAAAAAAGGAACAAGTGTTCTTCACTTCCTGGTCTAATCTCCAGACCTTAGGTCCAAAGTCAGAAATAGTTGATGGTGTTACAGATTAAAGTTCAAGTGTTTAATGAGCAGGTTGCTTGTCCTAATCATATGCCCTCTTCCATAGAACTAAATTATGTGCCACCGCTCATTATTTTGTTCCATATGCTGGTCATGCTAGGGGTTGACTCTAACTACATCCATCCAAGAAAGAGAGGCAATCTGTCTTCCTTTTTCTTAGATCTAAAAGTCATCTCACGGAAACTATTCTCATAACAATTTCTACATAAAACTAAGTATTGACTATAGAGTGTCATTTTATGTGTAATTTCTTTGACTCTAATTTTTCCCTCTGGTTTAAAATTCTCTGTCTTGAATAAATGTACAATAAAGGGTCATAGATGAGAACATAATTAGTGACTTTTAATAATATTCTAGTGTTGAATTAAAACAACACCAAGATTTCCATTGTGTACTTTGTGAAACTGTGTATTTATGAAAATATAATTGTTCTCCTATTAAATATCACATCATTCTCTCCACCAGTACTCTGATCAGATTTTCCAATCTTCTCTCCTTACACAATAACATGAAATAATCAAGGGAAGTCCTGTATCCTGATTTGTTGCAGTTAGATTTTAATGCAATAATCTGGAAGCACCTTGGAGAGAGGGGAGGAATGCAAATGGTTAACCACACATTAGTGGGTTTATCTGGTGGTGTTTGTTTTCACAGAAGCTGAGTTTTATTTAGTCTTGACTCATTGAGCCTGAAATTCTTAGAAACACTTCAGGGAACTTAGCTCCCTGCTGTTCAAATGGTAGGGCTCTGTAAATGAGTTCTTTAGGTAGATGCTATTACCTGTTGCTGCAGACTAGAGGATTACATTTTGAAACCTTACTAGTAAAAAAAAAAGAAAGAAAGATAAAAGATCACAAGCTACTATTTTAAAGAACAATGAATATTTGTAACCATCTCAGAGTTCTAGTATGTTTCTGCACTATGTCATAAAATCAAATAAGATTAGTGACTAATACAAGTCTGAGTTGGTATTTTTTCTTTTGTTGCTAATTTCATCAAATTTATATACATGACAGGATATCAAATTCTTTAAATTGTTTAGAATTAATAGAAATAATTAGATGTTACAAAATAATTAAAAATAACTTCAGTTTAAAATTTCAAGTGTTAAGAAAGCTTTTGGGAGACTATCTGCATTAATGTGCATGTTTTGCAGTTAAAAATGAAATTTATCATACTTATAAGGTATTTTGGTGGAATATTACCTTAAATGCTTACCAAAATTTGAATTACATAATTTGTTTGTTTATTGAGTTTTAGAAGTCTTCAGGTTTTGTGTTTATTTTACTATATATGCAATATAAATTATTGCATTATACACGTAATTGACAATTTTCGTTGGAAATTTACTTTTTTTTCTTCCTTTTTTATTGTATATTTTCTCTATTTACATTTTAATGTTGATCCCTTTCCTGGTTTCCTTCCCAGATACCCCCATCCCATTACCCCTACCCCTGATTATATGAGGGTGATCCCTGACCCACTCACCCACTCCAGCCTCCCTGCCCTAGTATTCCCCTACACTGGGGCATCAACCCTTCACAGGACCAAGGGCCTTTCCTCCCACTGATGTTCAACAAGGCCATCCTCTGCTACATATGACGTTGGAACCATGAATCCCTCCATGTATGACTAAGGGTACGAACATTTAAAAGTACATATAAAGACAAAAACTCATTACTTTTCTACGGATTTACTTAAAACTATAATGATTACCTATATCAGTGCAAAGAAAAGTTTCTCTAATTTCAAATTCTAAATTGTAAATATGATGTGTAGGATCAGTTTTATGATATTAAGTACCACAGAGGTATACTTTAGTTTCTAAGCCCAAAGTTCTACCATGTAGAGTATAGACAATAAATTCTAATTTAGAAATTGTTAGGGTATGTGATACATTTTATGGAAAAAGTTCAGAGCTTGAATGACTAGTGAAACATAACAACAAATTCCTGAAAAGAATGTGGACTTCATTGGAAATTATGCCCCTTGAATTTTGATAAAAATTCACAAGTATGTTCAAACATATAACATGTGTTTATAATTTTAGGTAATATCACAAATACACATTATATATAAACAGAAATGAAACAAAACATCTATGAAGACTGCAAACACTGAAAGCATACACATATTTAATACAGGAAGGGGGAAGTAAATTAAACTTGCTCTGTGACAATAGGGCTTTTTCGAATTCCAAATCATGAGCTAACCAAAACTCTCCCCTAGAATATTTATCACCATAACCAGCAGTCTTCTGGAAATTACCAAGCTAGAAATGCCAAGACTGCTTAAACTAAACAACAAACAGCAGCAAAATCTAACAACAGGGTAATAAGCAGCAAATTGGCAAACTGTGGCTGTGTCACTATAGCAGATTGTGTGAATAAGATGTAAATAAAATGATCACCCTTCCTAACGACTTGGCTGATTCACAATCTACATGGACAGTCATCACACTGCAGCATTAATGAGTTTTTAGGGAGGACATTGCAGTCACCTTCTAACTGATCATGGGGTCAACTAATTTTTTTCTATTTAAATTTTTTATTAAAGATTCATTATACAAATTTTATGCCATTTTACTATGTTAAGCATATTGTTGAAAATACCATACAATTCAGCTTGATGTCCAAATGTACAGAAAGTTTAAAAAAAAAAAAAGCTGAGTGAGAAATATCAAAATAGTTCACTATGTTCATGTTCTTGTTGCTTTTGGTTATATTATAATATCTACGATTATATCTCTGTGATCATGAATGTTTTTTACAAAATCTTTCATTATAAAAGAATATTTTTCTATGTAAATAAAGTAACAACAGAATAGAAATGTTTATCATTTTATCTAACAAATGAAATATTACGTATTAAGCCAATGAACACTTCCATTATTGTCAAGATTCACTATAATAAGCATATTTATGTGTATATGAGTCTGATAAAAATATGACAACTACTCTTCTAGCCCAAGCACTGGGAATCAAGGAGAGTAGTTACTTGATATATATTAACATTGGAAAAATATTTTCAAGGATTAGTATCTACTTGAAAGAGCATTTGTACTCCACAATAGGTCTCGCTTTGTGAAATGTGGAATATAATTTTCTAATGTTATTATAGGGTATATCTAAACCTTATCAGACCATAGAGGGATGATTTCTGTGGTGTTTCTATTCTTTCAGAACTTAGTACCAAGTTTTTATGGATGACTAACAATGACTTTTCATACATGGATGTCTAAATAAAGACTTTTCATAAATGTGAAATACTGGATCCATTTTATTTCTGTTAAATGCTTATCTCTTTGTTATTTTATATTTTTAAGTAAATGGATTATTTATATCACTGTAATGTAGACACATGAATAAGTTATATACATAGATAAATTATATAGTTAATTATAAATTATATAGTTATATATACATAAACATACATACATATATATCTTGTATATATATATAACATACACACATATACATATATATACACACACTATACACAAACACACACACACACACACATATACATATTTAAAATGTATGTTTAAGTTTTGGAAAGGTACTGAAAATTCCACTATTAAAAGCAGCAACAAAGGAAAAAATTGTCAGCAAAGGAATCTGCCATGTATTCTATATTCCTGGCTATATCTTATAAGTTAAACACACACACACACACACACACACACACACACACACACAATTGGCTCCAATTGGTAGAGAATGCATATAAAAACTAAACTATTCATCTGCTACAAATATGTAGGGGTCCTAGAACTAACCCCTACATGCTCTTTGGTTAGAAGTTCAGTCTCTGAGTCCACATAGACACAGACTAGGTCTGTAGGTCTTCTTATTGGTGTTCTTGACTCCTTCAGATTGTTCAATCCTATCCTCTACTTTTCCACAAGACTCGTTTAGCTCTGATGTTTTCCTATGAGTCTCTGCATCTGTTTCCATGTGCTGCTGAATGAAGCCTCTCAGAAAACAGTTATGCTAGGCTCATGCCTGCAAACATAACAGAGTATCATTAATGGTGCCATGTGTTGGCTCTCTACAATTGCAGGGTTCTCAAGTTAGGGCATTCATTGGTTGGGTGTTCTCTCAGTCTCTGTGCCATCTTTATCTCTGTGCTTCTTGTAGACAGGGGAAATATCGAGTTGAAATTTTGTGGGTGGATTGATGACACCCTTTCTCTCCTGGAAGTCTTATCTGGACACAGGAGGTGGCCATTTCAGTCTCCATATCCCGAGCTTATAGGAACCACAGGTAGGGTTACCTCCATAGACTTCTGGGAAACTTCCTTATCCCTAGTCTCTGGCTAGTTCCAGAGATGACCCCAAAGCAATTTCTTTTGTGTCTTTGAACTCTATCCCACAGCAGCTTTCCTCCACCTGATCCTTCTGTTTGCCTCCTCTCCCTGCGGTTGCTCAGTTCTTTCCCTTCATCCACATACAATGTCTATTTTATGTCCCCTTCAGAATGACAGCCACACATCTTTCCCTGTGGCTTACTTTTTAATATGTTGTTGAAAATAAATTGTATAATATGTATTATTTTTAAATGTCTGTTTAATTATAAATATTCTATTTTCATAGCTATAGAACCATACTAGTGTTAATTGTATCATGGTGCTTTTTTTTCTACAAAGAACATTGCATTTTAATGATGAATTTAATCATATCAGTATATAGAGTTCTCATATTATATTCAACAACTATTAACACTGACATGCTGGTGATAATTATAAAGTAATGAAGAATGCCTTCTGAGGCTGGATTTTTGTAAAGCTTAGATTTCAATTCACTATAAATCAAAATAAACTATGACACAGATTAATTAAAATTAAAATGAACTACGGCAATTAAGTAAGCCTATATCTCCAGAAAAGTTAGGGGAAAGGATGTCAATATTTATTTACTAGTATATCGCAGTGTCGTTTCTGAAAAAAATAAGGGTAGGTAATACCTTCCTATTATAGTGTGCGATTGATTTAGCATAAAGAATATACTTAATTCATTCTACACAAAAAGAAAAAATATTTGGGTTGGAAGGACAAAAAATAAACACTGGAATTAATGAATAATTTTATCTGACATGTCATTATCAATGTCTATAAATTGAAAAAATAGGAAAATATTATTGTTAACAGACTAAGAGATTTTGTGACCATAATCAAACTAAGAGGATGAATAATCTCAAAGCATATAAACTAGAAATAGAATTTAGAAGAGTGTTCAGATATGGGTTTGGAAGGAATGATATTAGGACAATAAAAAGGTTTACCACTCGCCTAGGAAACAAGACCCTAACAGAGTTAATGGGAAAGAAACCTGATCCCATTCTGTTGTAAGTGTAGTAACTGCACCTGACACTGAAATACAGTATTTTTGTTTGCTGTTAGGAGCTTATCTGCCTTCCTGGAGAGTGGAGACAAGATGAAAGGATGGTGACAGTTACTTTATTTAGCCTATAAAATCTGAACAAGAGAAAAGAGTTTTCAAAATAAACAAAAGTGTGGTAAAAATTGATCCTCAACAAATGGTCTTGTTTTATAAAAAGGTATATACTTTTCTGGTGAATGAACAAGGATGGCATCATTTCTATCATATTTAGTAAACACAAATATAAGACTTAATTTTGGGTAGGCAATATCACAAAGGAAATAAATGACTTTGATGTAAATTCATAGTACTGTGTGATTCTTTGTGAAGACCATTCAGATGCTGGTGACTTATAATGTTATCTTTCCACTTGTCTCTACTGAAAACCTATATAAATATAATAATAATGTATACAAGTAACTCCAGTGTCTATAAATGCCAGTGTACCATGGCAGCCATATAAGTTTTAGTATGTACTTAAACACATTTATCCCTTGAGTTACATAGTATTATGAGTAATGCAAACTATTAGTGCCATCTACCTCATGCATCAATCTAAATAGAAACTGGAATAACATACAGCATTTCAACCCCGTGTATGCCCCAAAATTCCATGAGTTCCTCATTTCCTAGGAAATGAGAAAACTTATCCAGATTACACACAGGTGTTATTTACTTTTCCTTTTGTTGCTATAACATAAACTGACAAAATCAACATCAGAAACAAGGTAATGATTTATTCTGGCCTATGGTTCAAGGGTACCATTCATCACATCAGGGAAGTACAGCAGAATCTTGAGGTAGATTGGTATTTTGCATCTGCAGTTAGGAAGGTGCACAGCTGGTTATTCCTGTTTTATTCAGAATCTGGATTGTGCAATGGTCCTGTCAATATAATGTAGATTGTCATGGATATTCTTGTTTGTCAACCTGATTACATCTATAATTAATTAAAACACCAGTGAGAAATTATTTATTTATTTATTTATTTATTTATTTATTTATTTATTTATTTAAATTAAAGCACTTGAAGTATGAAGACCCAGACCCAGGAATGGCTACATTCTGATCTGTAGGCAGGTGGAAAGGCAGATGGTTGGGGGGGGGCGGGAAGAGGGATAGAGGTAGGGAGATTGAGGGAGGGAGAGACAGATGAGTAGGAAGGGAGGATGAGGAAGGGTGGGCAGTAGTGATGGGAAAAAATGTGTGTCATGAGCCTGGATACCTCAAAGACTATCCGAGTGATCCACCTCCTTTTACAAGGCTATGCTTGCTTCAAACAGTTCACACCTCCTAATCCTTCTCAAAGTTTTCTCTCAACTAAAACTAAGGATTTAAACATTTTAGCTTATGAGGGACATTCTCATTCAAACCACTACAAGCACAATGTACCTTTGCTTCAATTCCTTCCCATTTTGCCATCTTCCTGTAATTTTGCTTGTTTGCTTGTATTATTCATTTGCTCTATTCAGTACTATCAATATGTATATGTGTATAAGGCCATCCACTGGAGCAATGATAGCCTCATAGGGCCACATCATTGAAGAAAACTCTCTGTCTCTCTATCTGTTTCTCTGTTTCTGTCTTTGTCTCTCTCTGTCTATCTCTTTGTTTCTGTCTGTCTGTCTCTGTTTCTGTTTCTCTGTTTCTCTGTTTCTCTGATTCTCTGTTTCTGTTTCTCTGTCTCTGTCTCTGTCTCTGTCTCTGTCTCTCTCTCTCTGTCTCTCTCTCTCTCTCTCTCTGTCTCTCTCTCTCTCTCTCTCTCTCTCTCTCTCTTTCTCTCTCTCATGTTACATACTCTAGGTCTTTCCCTTAAGCAGTCATAAACTTCCAATAGGTAACTCATCAGCTACAGGTAGGAGGGATATCATAAACTCCTCCTTCATTTAAGGTGGGAATTTGTTTTAGAATTTCACAAGAATTGCACAAATGAAATAACCAATGTGAATTCCTATGTGTAACTACCTCACTAGGAAACACAATGTTTCATTGTACTGATCTCTGCCTTTTTTCCCCCAGTTTCTCCACTCTAACTTCTTATTATTTTTTTTTAGTTTAAATTTTATTTTTTGCTGACTTTTCTTTTTTCTCTTTGTTTTCTTTTATTGGATATTCTCTTATTTACATTTCTAATGTTATCCCCTTTCCAGGAACCTCCTATCCCATCATCCCTTCCCCTGTCTCTCCACCACCCATCCACCCACTCCTGCCTTCCCTAACATTCCCTTACACTGGGGCATTAAACACCCTCAGGCCCAAGTCTACTCCTCTCACTTACGTTCAGCAAGGCCATCTTCTGCCACATATGCAGCCAGAGCCATGGGTCCTTCCATGTGTACTCTTTGGTTGGTTGTCCAGTCTGGGTGGTTTGGCCAGTTGACAAACCCCCTCAGTTCCTTCAGTCCCTTCTCCAACTCCTCCATCAAGGACCTGGCACTCAGTCCAATGGTTGGCTGCAAGCATCTTCCTCTATATTTGTCAGGCTTCTATGATGATACCTGAGATATTAGAGGCGTGTGTGTGTGTGTGTGTGTGTGTGTGTGTGTGTGTGTGTGTGTGTGTTATATGAGCATTAAATGCATTGAACTGAGGCGGTTCTTTAATGTCTGTATGTTTATTCATTTTGTGTCTCTGTTGAATTGAAAAATATTGTTAAAAGAATCTGATCAGAGGTGAGCACTACACTCATCTATAGGTATAAAGTAGTCACTTCAACACAGTAAACATTTAGTTGATTGATAGCAATAGGTTATTTAATCAGATTTATCACCTATTGTGTCAAAAGTCTTGACTTATACAAGTACACTGAGATCCCTATGTTTTATCTTGTGAAATGTATCCTAATCACACTAGAAAAATTTTAGTTATGCCTAAGACATATTCTACCTTGACAGATATGCAGATATTGCAGCAGCAGTTATATCCTGCCCAGCCATTCTTCACAGTTGCTTGCCACAGTTGGGTAAAAATTCTGATTCCTGTCCCTTTTAATGACAGATTTTATCATTGTGAAATCTAATTAACGATTACAAAACTTCATGAGTACAATCTTGATTTCTCCAAGTTTTATGACTGGTGTTTTCATCAGTAGTCTCAATATTAAGTTCTATAGTGCAAACTGGGGCAATGAAAGACCTTGTAATATTTTGAGGTCTATAGGAATCCACCAGTAAACAACTGCCAAATAAATAGAATATTGATAGTATTATGTTTTTGTATTTTTGTTTGCTAGACTATGTCACTTAGAAAGTGTGTGTGTGTGTGTGTGTGCAAACTAGAAATATACTACATAGTTAACACACACATATTCCTTCCCATCTGGAATTCCACCCTGTCCTTTGTGATGCTTTCCTCTTTTCACACTGACCTTCACACCACATAAACCTCCTAGGATATATGTGCAAAAATACGGCTGCATCAAAAGATCTGACTGCAAAAAGAATGGCACAGGAATCAAGTTCTTCATCATTTCTGTGTATTCTAACAAAAATTTTGAATGTTTTTTGTATTGTTGCATAAGTATAAATGTATGTATTTATACATTAAATACTTGGGATATATATAATCACAAATAAATTTTCACACAAATTTGTTAGCCAGGCATCCCTAATTTATATAACCAATTCAGTTTTTTTTTTTAAAAAAAAAAAACAACATTTTATTAAAATTTCTATACATGTCAATCTAATACACACACATTTGTGCACACAAACACACATACACATTCATGCACATTTATATGTGTTAGAGAGAAAGTGAGAGAGAAACTATTTATTATCATCTATAGTCAACTATCTATAGCTTCTCATAAATAAATTTTTTGTATGACTTTTGTTCATACAATATTTAAGTTACTGAGTGGAAGGTATTTTTGTTTCCTTATGTTTATTTGATTGTTTTGTTTTTGTTTAATTATCCCTAATCTTTTATTTACAGCCCAGTCTGCCCTCTTATAGTGCCTCATCCCATTCTTCCTCTCCCTGTCTCCAAGAAGATATCCCCACCCCCTCCAACCCATCCTATCTACCAAGCCTCCTCACTCCCCCCCACTAGGGACTCAAGTCTCTCCAGGGTTAGGTGCATTCTCTCTCATTGAGGCCAGACCAGGTAGTCTTTTGCAGTATTCGTCAGGGAGCCTCTTACCACCTGGTGTATGTTTTCTGGTTGATAGCTCAGTGTCTGAGTGATCTAGGGGTGCAGATTAGTTGAGACTACTGATCTTCCTGTGGGGTCACTGTCCTCAACTTCATCTAGCTTTTTCCTAATTCAACCATGGGGTCCTCAACTTCAGTCCATTGGTTGGATATAAGAATCTGCATCTGCCTTCTGTCTTGGTCAGCTGCTTGTTGGGCCTCTCGGGGGCGGGGGCGGGGGAGCGGGAGCAACCATATTAGCTAGGTTCCTGTCTGTAAGCACACTATAGTGTCAGTCATAGTGTCAGGTTCTGGAGCCTCCTACTGAGATAGTTCACAATTTGGCCTGGTCACTGGACCTCCTTTCCCTCAGTTTCTTCTCCATTTCTATCCCTGCAGTTAGTTCTTTTAGACAGGAACAATTCTGGGTCAGAGTTTTTGACTGTGGGATGACAACCACATCCCTCTACTTGATTCCCAGTCTTTTTACTGGAGGTGGACTCTACAAGTTTCCTCTCTCCACTGTTGGACATTTCATATAAGGTACTTGCCTTTGAGTCCTAAGAGTCTCTCATCTCCCAGGTCTCTGGTACATTCTAGAGGGTCAAGCTGCCTCCCATATTCAGAGATTGCTAGTTTTCATTCATTCTGCTCCATCAAGACTTCAGTTCTGCACATCCCCAACCACCGACGTGATCATATTCTCCTTTTCCCCTCCCTGTTTTTTCTCCCATTCAGGTTTCTCCCTCCCTCTGCCTCCTGTGATTGCTTTCTTCTCCCTCCCAAGTTAGATTGAAGCATCCTCACTTGGGCACTTCAGTTTGCTAACCTTGAGATCTGTGTATTGTATCCTGGGTATTCTGTACTTTTTTTGGCTAAAATCTACTTATTAGTGAGTACATACCATGCATGTTCTTTTGAGTATGAATTATGTCACTCTGAATGATTTTATTTCTTACTTCCATCCATTTGTCTGCAAAACACATGATGTTCTTTCATAGCTAGTTTGTTTTATTTGTTTTAATTGTCTCTTTCTTTCAAATATGTAAATGTTCCTCAACACTCTTTTAGAAACTTGTTTTTAACCTATCACCAGCATTTATTTTCCAATAACTATTTAGATTTACTTTAAAAACATAAAACAATAGATGAACTAACTATTGATTTAATCAAACAATTTATTAAAAATTTTATATGTTACACATTCTCAGAATAAGCTTTTTCATTGTATTTATAAACAAATTCAAGAATGGATTCTTCAACTTTTCCTATAATGAGATTTTACAAATTTTAGTTGATGTAACTTTCAGTTCTCTATTATATCTGTTTTATGGTATTTTCTCAAAATGAACTATTTCCTAGTGAAAAATATTTATTCTTTACCTTATTGTTTAAAATTGCCTAATATAATATTTATATAAGTATTCAGTTTAATTTTTTTTAGTATTTCTTTGTTTTTTGGATATTTTATTTATTTACATTTCAGATGTTATCCCCTTTCCCCACTCCACCCCCAGAAATGCTCTATCCTGCCCCCCTCCTGCTTCTATGAATGTGTGCCCCCACCCACTCATTCTCAACTCCCACCCTCAAATTTCCCCATGGTGGGGTATCCAGTCTTCACAGGACCAAAGACCTCCTTTCCCACTGATGCCCAACAAGGCCATCCTCCACCACATATACAGCTGGAGCCATGGGTCCATCCATGTGTGCTCCCAGATTGGTAGTTTAGTCCCTGGGAGCTCTGGTTGGTTGGTATTGTTGCTCTCTCCATGGAGCTGAAACACCTTCAGTCTTCTCTCTAACTCCTTGATTGGGAACCCTATGAAAAAAAATTTTTGTGTTCTATGTATGTTTCCTCACTGTTTCCAAGATCCATCTCTTTTTGAGTTTTAAAATTAAAGCAATCTACTGAGTGATATTTATAAAATCAGTTGCAGGCTGATTTTTTTACATTATACTTTTAATGTATAATTTTTGAAAGTTTTCCTTATATATCTATAAGTTTTCAAGTACACAAAGATTTATATTTGTCCTATTAGATTTTGCTGACAATGTTATTTTATATCAGGAGATTGTCAAAGTTTTAAAAATAAAATTAGATTCACCTTGCAAATGTAATAATTATTTTTTCTGTATACATGATGTTATGTTCAAATTCAATAAGAAAGTTTTCTAAGCCATTATTTTAGATGATGAGGTCATTATATTACAAATTATAGTGTGCTTATCAGGACCAGGTTCTGGGTTACCATTCAAATCATTTAATTTTTAAAAATTCATTCATCATTTTCAGTTATTAGATTGATATACTGTCATCTTCCTACAGTTTTGCTTGACCTTTGAAGAGCTGTGGTAATCATAAAACATCCACAATCATGATTCTTTCTGTTGAAACAGGTACCACAACAAGAATCATAAGTAAACAGACATATAATTTTTCTTCTACAAGGGTCAGAGTTTTTAAATCTGTACTCTAAATTCCAGACTTTCTGATTATATAAAGTAAAAGTGGGGTAAGAATTTGCGTCGTCTGCCTATTCTTTGCTAATACAGCCCATTCCCTTAAAAACAACTCCTGTGTTATGTTTGTAAGCCATGTGAGTGCCTAGTGCACTTGGATACCAGAGGAGGGTGTTGTATTCGCTTCAATTGGAGTTATAAACAATTGTGAACCTCACATTGGTTTTATGAATCAAATCTAGATTCTCTACAAAAACAAGTATATTTACATACTGTGCCACATTTTAAGCACCTTTCCTCATTGCCACGTTAGAATCCATTTTGAGAAAAATATATATTCCAGGACAAAACCAAATTCAAACAGTATCTATCTACCAATTCAGCCCTACAGAGAATTCTAGAAGGAAGACTCCAACACAAAGAAGGTACCTACACCAAAGAAATGACAATATATTAAGAATCTCACAACAAATCAAAAAAGGAGAGAACCACAGGCACATAAAGTCACCTACAAAAAAAAAATCAGGAACCAATAGTCATTTGACTTTAATATTTCTCAATATTAATGGAATCAACTCACCTATAAAAAGGCATAAGCTAACAAACTAGATACACAAGCAAGACCCAGCATTTTGCTGCATATAAGAAACACCAGTAACTAACAAAGACAGATACTATCTCAGTAAAAGGATGGAAAGAGGTATTCCAAACAAATGGTCCTAGAGAAATGGAGGAAATTTGAAAAAATCATCAGATCCTACTATAAAAGCCTATACTCAACAAAACTGGAAAATCTAGATGAAATGGATGGTTTTCTAGACAAATATCACATACCAAAGTTAAATCATGAGCAGGTAAACTATCTAAACAAGCTCATATCACACAAGGAAATGGAAGAATTTATTAAAACCCTCCCAACCAAAAATTCCCAGGGCCTGATGGATTTAGTGCAGAATTCTACCAGACCTTAAAAGAAGACCTGATGCCAATATTCCTCAAACTACTCCATAAAATAGAAACAGAAACAACACTAACTAACTTGTTCTTTGAAGTCACAATTGCTCTGATACCTAAACCACACAAAGACCCAAACAAAAAAGAAAACTTCAGACCAAGCTCGCGTATGAATATTGATGCAAAAATAGTCAATAAAACTCTTGCAATCGAAATTCAAGAACACGTCAAAACAATCATTCACTACGATCAAATAGGCTTCATCCCAGGGATGCAAGGTTTGTTAAATATATAAAAATCTATTAATATAAACCACTATATAAACAAACTCAAAAAAATCACATGATTATCTCTTTAGATACAGAAAAGGCATTTGACAAAATACAACACTCCTTCATGTTAATGGTATTGGAGAGATCAGGAATCTAAAGCCCATACCAAAGCATAACAAAAGTAATTTACTGAAAACCAAAAACCAATGTCTAGTTAAATAGAGACATACTTGAAGCAATCCCAATAAAATCGGGGACAAGACAAGAATGTCCACTTTCCTCATATCTATTCAATATAGTATATGAAGTGATAGATAGAACAATAAGACAACAAAAAGAGATCAAGGGGAAACAAATTTGCAAAGAAGAAATAAAGGTATAACTATTTGGAGATGATAAGATAGTATACATAAGTGAGCCCAAAAACTCTACCAGAGAGCTTCTGCAGCTGATAAACTACTCCAGTAATGTAGCTGGATATAAAATTAACTCAAATAAATCAGTAGCCTTTCATTATACAAATAATATATAGGCAGAGAAAGAAATTAGGGAAACAATTCCATTCATAAAGGCTACAAATTATATACAATATCTTGGGGTAACTCTAACCAAAGAAGTGAAAGACCTGTATGACAATAATTCCAAGTCTCTCAAAAGAGAAATCAAACAAAATCTTAGAAAATGCAGAGATCTCCAATGCTCATGGATTGACAGAATTAATATAGTGAAAATTGCCATTCTACCAAAGAAAAATCTACAGATTCAATCCCCATCAATATCCCAACAAAATTCTTCAAAGACATGAAAAGAGAAATTTTGAAATTCATCTAGAAAGGCAAAAAATACAGAATAGCAAAAACTTCTTAACAATAAAAGGACTGCTGAGAGAATCACCATCCCCTACCTCAAACTTTACTACAGAGCAATAGTGTTAAAAACTGCATGGTATTGGTACAAAGAGAGACCTGATGATCAATGGAATTGAATTTAAGACGCTGAAATAAAATCACACACTTACTGACACTTGATCTTTGACAAAGAAGCCAAAAATATGCAATGGAAAAAAAATTAAAAAAAGAAAGCATCTTCAATAAATGGTGTTGCTCTAATAGGGAATCTCTATGTAGAAAGTGAATCAAGGACCTCATGTGACAACACATGTTGGCGAGAATGTGGAGAAAGAGGAACACTTCTTCATTGCTGATGGGATTGGAAACTGGTGCAACCATTATGGAAATCGATCTGGAGTTTCCTCAGAAAATTCAAAACAGAAATACTTGAAGACCCAGCAATACTACTCTTGGGCATCTACCTAAAAGATGCCTCACCATACCACAGGAGCATATTTTCCACTATGTTCATAGTGGCCTCATCTGTGATAGCCAGAAGCTACAAACAATCTAGATGACCACAATGGAAGAATGGATACAGAAACTGTGGTTTGTTTACACAGTGGAATATTGTGCATCTGGTTTTATATTGAGGTCCTTTATTCACTTAGACTTGATCTTTGTGTAAGGTGACATATATGAATCTATTTTCATTTTTCTACATGTATATTACTAGTTAGAACAGTATGATTTATTGAAGATATTTTCGCTTTTCTATTGTATAATTTTGACTTCTTTGTCAAAGATCAGGTGTTCATTATTGTGTGGTTATATTATGGGTCTTCAATTCAGTTCCATTGATCAACCTGTCTGTCTTTATACTAATACAGTTTTGTTTTGTTTTGTTTTTTTTCATTATTACTGTGTAATACAGCTTGAGGTCAGGGATGGTGATCCCCTAGAAGTTCCTTTATCGTTAAGAATTGGTTTTGCTATCCTGGGTTTTTGTTTTGCCATATGAAATAAAAAATTGCTCTTTCCATGTCTTTGATGAAATTTGTTGAAATTGTGTAGGGATTACATAGAATCTGTAGATTGCTTTTGGTAGATTGGTTGAATCTATAGATGACATTTGACAGTTTGGCCGTTTTACCTATGTATATCCTTTCAATCTGTGTGCATGGGAGATCTCTCCATTTTCTAAAGTTTTCTTTGAGCTGAAGGGCCAAAGTGAGGATGCTTCAATGGCACTTGGGAGGGAGAACAATGGAGGCAGAGGGAGGGACCTGTGTGGGAGGGAGGAGGGAGAAGGGAAAAGGGGAACAGGATCAGATATTTGGGGTAGGGACAAGAGAGAAGCCCATAGAATCAGCAGAATGAATGGAAATATGCAACATCGATGTGTGGGAGGTGGGAGGTGAGAAGTGGTGGGACCTTCTACAATGTACCAGAGACCTGGAAGGTGAAAGACTCTTAGTACTCAATGGGAGGGACATTAGATGAAATGCCCAAAAGTGGGGAAAGGGAATTTGTAGAGTCCACTGTGCCCTCCCCCAAGGCTTAAGCAGTCCTAAAGGAGTCATTTACCACAGTAGACCAAAACAATAGGACCTAGAGGCATTGCATTGCAGGCCTTGGCTCCCTGCCGTCTGCTACAGGAGGTAAGAAGAATGGACCTCTTGCTGAGTTTGCCTTGACATCTTCAGGCTGCTATCCTCTCACCCAGCTGTTGGGCTGAAACCGGAAGAGATTCTGGAGGGTGGGGCTTCCCCCTTTATATATGAAAGCAAAATATTAAGCTTCGGGCCTCATGTTTTCTCTCGCCCTCCATTCTCCTTTCATTCCCAGCCTTCGTTTCAGGTGAACCTGGTTACCCATAGCTGCTACAGTCCATCTCCAGTAGAAAGACAGGTCCTCAAATGAAGGAATGGGGTTTTCTTTCCACAATCAAAAAGTCTGACCCAGAATCATTCCTTTCTCAAAGAACTAACTGCATGGACAAAAATGGAGACGAGACTGAGGGAAAGAAGTTCTAGTTACTGGCTCAACTTAGGATCCATCTCAATTGTAGGCTCTAAGTTCTGACACTATGGCTGATGCTGTAATGTGCTTACAGATAAGAACCTAGCATGCCTGTCCTCTGTGAAACCCAACAAGCAGCTGACTGTAACAGATGTAGATACTTAAACCCATCCAGTGGGCTGAACTCAGAGACCCTGTGTATTGAATTAGGGAAAATCTGGAAGACGCTTAGGAGGAGGGCAACCCCATAAGAAGACCTGCAGTCTCAACTAACCAGGACTCCTGTGTTTTTCTAGACACAAAGCCACCAACTAGGCAGCATACTCCAGTTGATCTGAGACCTTCTGACACATGTACAGCAGAGAACTATTTGGTCTGCCTCAGTGAGAAAAGAGGGTCCTAACCAGACTTGAGGCCTCAGGAAGGCCTGCAGGGGATGGGTGTCCACTTGAGACAAGGAGGAGGAGGAACTGAAGGTGGGTGGACCTGCAGGGTGTTAATGACTGGAGTGTGTGAAAATAAAAGTAAAAAAAAAAGTATATTAATGACTGGAGTGTGTGAAAATAAAAGTAAAAAAAAAGTATATTATTGGATGTTAGAATATATTTAGTTGAAACAAAATATTTTACAGAATTATTGAAGAAGACAATATGTAAATTTTCTCTAAAAAATAGTGTTGCTCATGGTTAATATTAGGTTGTTACTTATTGCTAGTACATTTCACAGTGATTTAATTTTAGGAGACAGTTTAGTTGATTAAAATTTGTTTTCATGCATACATAAGCCATTTCCAATAACCCTGATCTTAGTATTTGCAGGATTCACTTTTTTTTTTCTGATAACAAAAGTTAGGTCAGGTAAATAAATAAAACCATTTGTGCACAGTTATCCATTTACAACTGTTTTATTTATATGAGGAAATGGAGTTCATTATTAATAACCTCAGCTGTTGATGCTGTATGGTCTGATTGATCCACGTCTGTTCATACTATCACTTGCTTTGTAGTTTGTCTCCTTCTTACCAAGTATTTTCTCCTCAGTCCTTCTCCCAGGAGAAAAATCATCCAAGAAACACAGATAAATTAAACAAAATCTACTAGGTAAAACAAAATGATAACACATACCCATAGACAAGAGATGGAACTGAGCAAGGACCAGATAACCCATGGAGTTACAAAGTTGTAAAAATCTTTCAAGAATACTTATGATATAAGTAGTCATTGGTACATAGCAATGCTTCTCCTTTGAAAATCAGATGTATAAGATTATAAGATCTGCTGCATTCAAAATAAAATTGACCTGTTTGCATTTTCCATGCCTATATCAAGATACTATCAATATTTTAAGTTTATTAAGTGTAAAGTTACAAGCTTTTAAAATTGTTTTTATTTAGAAATTGTAGAGTTATACTGCAATAATTTATCTATGCATTTATCTATGCATATTCCAAAGCACAAATCTAATTTTACTGTTTTACAGAATTAATTTACCAGAATTGACTTCAGTGCGCAGTGATTTATACAAATCTCCAATAAATTTACATGATGATTCACAATAACAGTATTCTCATTTATGTTCGTTGGAGCAGTTTATCCAAGAAGAGCAATTCAGTGACATTAATGGTCATTACTATAATCACTAGAAAAATTTTTGTTATTTGAAGTATTTTAGACTTCTCTCCACACCTTCTTTGTCATTGAATTCTATAGTTGACGTATCTGTAGAAATATGTTTCCCAATTATCTTAAATGATGCTGGTTACGTTAAAGTACATACAATACAAATACACAATCTTCTATAATTCATTTTCCACAAATATATACCTAAGATATTTAATATGAAACTATTTTACATTCCATTTTTCCAGAACATTCTGGAAGCAAAGGAGAGGCCTAATTACTATTACCAGATCACACATTTTTTTTCATTTTTTTATTGGTTATCTTATTTATTTACATTTCAAATATTGTCCCCCGTCCTGGTCTCTCCTCACAAACTTTCCATCTCATCCCCTCTCTTCTTTGTTTCTAAGACTGTGCTCCTTTACCCACTTCTGCCTCACTGATCTAACATTCCCTTATTCGGGGACAACAACCATCTACAGGACCATGGGCCTTCTCTCTCACTCTTGCCAGATAAGGCTATCCTTTGCTACATATGTAGCTGGAGTGATAGACCCATCCATGCATACTATGGCTGATGGTTTAGTCCCAGGGAGCTCTTTGGAGTCTAGTTAGCTAATATTGTTGTTCTTTCTATGGGATTGCAATCCCCTTCAGCTCCTTAAGTCCTCCTCATAACTCTTCCATTAGTGTCCTCTGATACAATCCAATATATGGTTGGCTAGGAGAATCTGAATCTGCATTAGTCAGGTATCATCCTGAGTGAGGTAATCCAGACATAAAAGGACACACAGGGTATTTAATCACTGATAAGTGGATATTAGCCCAAAAGTTCAGAATACCCATGATACAACTCACACACCATATGAAGCTTAACAAATAGGAAGACCAAAGTGTGGATGCTTGAATCCTACTTAGAAGGGGAAAATAATCATAGGAGGTAGAAAAATGCAGGGAACTGGGAGGGAGAGAAGAGGATGAGGGAAGGGGGGTGGACATCAGGCATTGGCAGGGACAGAAGAGAAGTACAGAGGTTCAGGAAATCAAATAGAAATATGTATCAGTGGGGGTGGGGAAGTTGAGAAGCCACTAGAAAGTTCAAGATTCCAGGGAAGCAAGAGGTTCCCCCCACCCTAGTGGAAATAATTTGGCTGAAATATGCAACAAATGAGAAATTAAACTGGTAGAGACCACCTCCAGTAGATAGGCAAGGCCCCCAGTTGAGTGATGGGTACCCACGATCTCAAAATTTTTAATGCAGAATTGTTCTTGTCTAAAGGAAACACAGGGACAAAGGATGGAACAGAAACTGAAAGAAAGGCCTTCCAAAGACCACTATACCTAGGGATCCATCCCATCTGCAGATATCAACCCCAGACACTATTGATGATGCCAAGAAGTGCTTGCTGACAGGATCTGGTATAGATGTCCCCTGAGAGTCTCTGCCAGTACCTGACTTATACAGATGCAGATCACACTTTTTAACATGTAAGCGTTGAAAAATGCAATCAACCCGTGAAAATCAAAATATGTTCTCTCTTCTCTTCTTAAATTGAACGAAATCAATCACTTAAAAATAACCAACCACATCAAACAAAAAAGAGAAATAAAAATAGTTACAACAACAAAACACCAACATCATCAAGTAGGCATTAAAATTTTTGTAGTTTATTATGTGTGGAACTCAATTTATGTATAAGTTTCTTAGGTGCCATTACAAAAGACAAGGCCAAAAGCTTCCATCATATTGAGAAATCAGAGTGCAAGCCAGAAAGTGTGATATTTACAAATTTATCTACAAATAGAAAATATCAAATTGCCTGAGAGTGAATTTTTATTGTCTTTTACAGTATGCATTTTTCTAATATACTTTTTTTTATGTACTGTGAGTCTTGGCTTCACACTTTCATACAGCAAGTCAAATAAATACAATTTATATTGATAATTAGTGCTATGAAAATTGAATTTTAAAATTTATTAAGTGCTTGAAATGTTTTGTGATTAAAAAAAAGGATCTTACTAGTGTTAAGTAAATGAATTTATAATGTAAAATAGTCTTTCAGGGCATAGAAGCCTTTCAGTTAATGATAGTTCTGAACATAATGATAACAATGTATTAGTCTAAGTAATACCAAATGCATACAGACAGTACAGCAGACTGTGTTGGCCAGGCTTCTTTTTCACATGAGAGAAGCCATATCAAGTGGCTAACCTACCCTATCTCAGTCTGCAGAATTCTGTTATCTTACAAAATGGCCATATCACCTAACAGCGAATGTCTCACTATGTTCCTCTGTCACACAGCAGTGAATGGTTGTATAACTTAAGAAGTGGGCACAACATGTTTATTGATTAGGAGATAAATATAAAGCCAACATATCCATAATTATGTGGCACAATCAACTAAAAAAAAAAAATCAGATGTTACAAGGATGCTTTTTTTTTTTTTTTTTTTTTTTTTTTGCCTCCTACCATCACCAAGCATCATTTCAATGTCAAACTCTGTTTCATTCCCTGAAAAATCTGAATATTACTTGGGTGCCTGTCTCTAGATAGATTTATGATTTTTCCATACAGTATTTTTCTGTGTAGAAGCACTGGCTGTCCTTGAACTCACTATGTAGACCAGGCTGGCCTCAAACTCAAAGATCTATCTCTACTGCCTTCTGAGTTCTGGGAATAAATCGTGTGCTGCCATAGCTGATTTATTTATTCTCTTAACTTCTTTGTCTTAATATTTTCTTTCCCTTCTTTGACCTCAGTTATAATCACCAAGCTTAATTTTTAATGTTTTTGAAATCAGTAATTGTTTGTTATATGTCTTACTCAGTATGAAAATTCTATGATGCTGTATATATTTCCATTGTTATAATTTTTTATCATCTTATACCTTAAAATCATATATAAGATGGGTATACCACCATCTCTTATTATCTATATGCTACCACCAGTGCCTGTATTTATTTATTTGTATGTTTTCTTGTTTGCCTGTTCAGTAGTGTTTTATTAAGTGATACGCTTAGATGTTTTCTCAGAAATTTAGTAGAAATTCAGTTAGGTGGTTATATCTTAGAATTTCTTGTCAACTTATAACCAAATACCTCTTTTGATTATGGATTTATAATGACGCAAAGTGATGCTAAAGTAGTTCACATATATTTTGGAATCAAGTATAGGACAACAGAAAATGATAAATGATGATGTAATGCAAATTATGGATGGCTAGTTTGGTGTGGCACTCAATTCTATAAATTATTTAGGTGTCTTTAAGAATGACATATTCAAGGGTGTCCTCAGATTGAGAAATCAAAATTTAAGTAAGAAACTGTGTTTCTACAATATTAAATACAAACAAAAAATTTACTTCATTTGTATTCCATTGCTCATTCCAGCCAGTTTGATTCAATAAGAGTATATTACAGAGACATATTTAACCAAGGAAGCAAGGTTCATCTGGGGCTATGTAAAAGCCAAAATTATAACACACATTCTGCCAACTTACTGTGCTAGACTTTAATCTTTTGTCATTTTAGCTTCGATTTTTCTCATTATATCAAATTAAATGTTTATAATATATTTTAATTTCTTTTGATATA
>JANHMN010000001.1:43329223-43572327 GCA_030674055.1 Rhabdomys pumilio | reverse complement strand
AATAGACATTTAATATATTACAAATATGGCACATATTTTCTTGTATGCGTATATATGTATATATTTGTGCATAATATATACCTTAAAACATAAATATATTATTATAGAGTATATGTAGAGTATATAATAAATCAAAACAAGCAGAAAATATATATTCTATATCAATAGATATTCTACTTGTGATTAAATATGTATTATGTTCTGCTATTGTACTTTGTCTACTCTATGACTTCTGGACAATATTTTAAAGTGTGACAATTTTAGAGATCAATTATTTCTTAAACCATGAACTCAAAAAATTTTCTAGTTATAGAATAAATTTTATTTTAGAACTCTATGGCAGATATATCTGACAGATAATGTAAACGTTGTTCATGCTGATGAATGAATATAAATTACAGTGAATACATAGTATCATTAGAGTACATTTTTGAATGATGAGGAATAAAATAAAAATTGAGCTGAAAGACCTACAATAAATAGATTACAAAACAAAGACAATGACATAGCCTACAACAGAGTGAGCCACACTTAGGAATTTGAAATAGAATCAAATCATCATATCTTCCTTCAACTCTATATGCCATAACTCTTTTATCTAAGAAAATTATTCTGTAATTGATTCACCAAGCTTATTACTCTTACTTTCTATACTTATAAACTTCAATTTTTTTCTTTCTTAATGCTAAAGGTGGATGTCAGTCTGATCTTTTGGAGGAGGATGATGAACAGGAATGTATTTCCAAGGTCTCTTCCTGGTATTATTTAACTCATGTCTCCAACATACTGAAGAAAATCCTGAAAGTGTTCAGAGGCTTTTGGAATCCGAGATAATTATAATCTCTTAGTTAATAATGTGGAAATTTCTATGTTCACAGAGTTAGAGGCAAATACATACATACAAACAGACAGATGATGATGATAGATAGATAGATAGATAGATAGATAGATAGATAGATGCATACATACATACATACATGCATGTATACACAAAGAAGAGATAAATTATGAAGAGCATTGCCATGCTTCTTCAATCAAACCAGTTCTGAACATATCTAAATTTAGAATCATAGGCTATATATATATACATATATATTTGTATGACATATATACATAATATATACATATAATATATATACAGTATATGTTCTACTAGTATATATATGTATACATATATATATGTATGTGTGTTCTGTATTTATATTAGAATATGTGTGTGTCTATCTGTTTGTGCATGTAAATAATATACATATAACAACATATAACAACAGAAACTGAGAAAATTTGAAAAATCATCAGATCCTACTAAAAAGGCCTATACTCAAAAAAGTTGGAAAATCCAGATGAAATGGACAATTTTTTAGACAGATACCAGGTACCAAAATGAAATCAGGAGCAGACAAAAATCTATACAGTCCTATAACCCCTAAAAAAGTAGAAGCAGTCATTAAAAGACTCCCCATCAGAAAAAGTCCATGACCAGATGGTTTTAGTACAGAATTCTATCAGACCTTCAAGCAGACCTAATACTAATTCTTTTCAAACTATTCCACAGAATAGAAACAGAAGGAACAGTACCCAATTTGTTATTTGAAGATACAACATACTCATACCTAAACCTCAGAAAGACCCAACAAAGAAAGAGAATATCAGGCCAATCTCTCTTATGAATATTGATGCAAAAATACTCAATAAAATTTTCGCAAACAGAATCCAAGAAAGCAATCATCAAAAACATCAAAACATTCATCCATCATGATCAAGTAGGCTTTATCCCAGGATTGCAGGGATGGTTCAATATTTGGAAATCCATCAATTAATCAATTATATAAAAAAATTCAAAGAAAAAAACCACATGATCATCTCACTAGATGCTGAAAAATCATTTGACAAAATTCAACATCCCTTCATGTTAAAAGTCTTGGAAAGATCAGGAATTCAAGGCCCATACCTAAACATAGTAAAAGCAATATAGAGCAAGCCAGTAGCCAACATCCAACAAAATGGAGAGAACTTTGAAGCAATCCCACTAAGATCAAGGACTAGACAAAACTGTCTATTCTCAACCTACCTATTCAATATAGTACTGGAAATTTTAACCAGAACAATTAGACAACAAAAGGAAGTCAAACGGTTACAAATCAGAAAGGAAGAAGTCAAAATTTCACTATTTGCAGTTGATATAATAGTATACTTAAGTGACTCTAAAACTTCCACTAGAGAACTCTTAAACCTGATAAACAACTTCAGCAAAGTGGCTGGATATAAAATCAACTCAAACAAATCAGTAGCCTTCCTCTACTCAAAGAATAAAAGCTGAGAAAGGAACTAGGGAAATGACACCCTTCACAATAGTAACAAATAATATAAAATGTCTTGGAGTGAATCTAACCAAGCCAGTGAAAGATCTGTATGAAAAGGACTTCAAGTCTCGGAAGAAAGAAATCGAATAAGATCTCAGAAGATGGAAAGATCTCCCATTCTTGTGGATTGGCAGGATTAACTTAGTAAAAATGGCCATCTTGCCAAAAGCAATCTATAGGTTCAATGCAATACCCATCAAAATTCCAAATCAATTCTATCAATAGAGAAAGAAAGAGCAATTTTCAAATTCATTTGGAATAACAAAAAACCCAGGATAGGAAGAACTATTCTCAACAATAAAAAAACTTCTGGGAGAATCACCATAACTGACCTCAAACTGTACTACAGAGCAATAGTGATAAAAACTGCATGGTATTTGTATAGATACAGGCAGGACATTCAATGGAAAAGAATTGAAGATCCAGAAATGAACCCACACACCTATGGTCACATGATCTTTGACAAAGGAGCTAAAACCATCCAGTGGACAAAGAGCAGCATTTTCTACAAATGGTGCTCGTTCAACTGGAGGTCAGCATGTAAAAGAATGCAAATCAATCCATTCTTATCTCCTTGTACAAAGCTCAAATTCAAGTGGAAAAAGTACCTTCACATAAAACCAGATACAGTGAAACTAACAGAAGAGAAAGTGGGGAAGACCCTCCAATACCTAGACACAGGGGAAAAGTTCCTGAAGAGAACACCAATGGCTTATGTTCTAAGATCAAGAATTGACAAATGGAACCTCATAAAATTGCAAAGCTTCTATAAGGCAAAGAACACTGTCAATAGGACAAAATGGCAACCAACAGATTAGGAAAAGATCATTACCAATCCTACATCCTGTATAGGGCTAATATCTAATATATACAAAGAACTCAAGAAATTAGACTCCAGACAATCAAATAACCCTATTAAAAATAGGGTACAAAGCTAACAAAAAATTCTCAACTGAGGAAAATTGAATGACCAAGAAGCACCTTAAGAAATGCTCAACATCCTTAGTCATCAGGGAAATGCAAATCAAAACAACCCTGAGATATCACATCACACCAGTTAGAATGGCTAAGATCAAAAACTCAGGTGATAGTAAATGCTGACTAGGATGTGGAGAAGGAGGAACACTCCTCCATTGTTGGTGGGATTGCAAGCTGGTACAACCACTCTGGAAATCAGTCTGGCAGTTCCTCAGAAAATTGGATATAGCATTATCTGAGGATCCAGCTATAACTATTCCTGGGCATATACTCAGAAGTTGCTCCAACACATAACAAGGACATATGATCCACTATGTTCATAGCACCTTTATTTATAATTGCCGGAAGCTGGAAAGAGCCCAGATGCCCTTCAACAGAAGAATGGATACAAAACATGTGGTACATTTACACAATGGAGTATTATGCAGCTATTAAAAATAATGAATTCAAGAAATTCTTATGTAAATGGATGAAACTAGAAAATATCATCCTGAGTGAGGTAACTCAATCACAAAAGAAAACACATGATATTTACTCACCGATAAGTGAATATTATCCCACAAGCTTGAAATACTCAAGATTCAACTCACAGACCACATGAAGCCCATGAAGAAGACCAAGTGTGGGTGCCTCCATCCTACTTTAAAGGAGTAACAAAATACTCAAGGGAGCAAATATGGAGACAAAGTGTGAGACAGAAACTGAAGGAGGGGTTGTCTGGAGACCATTCCACCTGGGCATCCATCCCATGTGCAGCCACCAAAGGTAGATGCTGATGTGGATGTCAGGAAGGACAGGCTGACAAGAGCCTGACATAGCTGTCTCCTTAGAGGTCTGCCAGAGTCTGACAGATTCAAAGGCAGATGCTCACAGCTAACCATTGATCTGGTCAAGGGGTTCCCAATGGAGGAGTTAGAAAGAAGACTGAAGGAGCTGAAAAGGTTTCTGGCCCTATGAGGAAAGCAATGTTACTAACCAACCAGAGCTTCTCTGGGTCTAAATCACCAGCCTAGGAGCACATAGGGAGAGACCCATGACTCCAGTTGTATATGTAGGGGAGAATGGCCTTGTAGGACATAGGTGGGAGAGGAGATCCTTGGTCCCATTAAGGCTGGACACAAAGTGTGAGGGGGGACCTCGAGGATGTAGAGTTGGGAGTAGAGGGATAGGTGGGGGCATATCTTCATAGAAGCAATAGGAGGGGTATGGTATAGGGAGGTTCGTGGGTGGGGGAGAATGGGTTAAGGGGATAAAATCTGAATTGTAAATTTAATATCCAGTAAAAATAATACATGTGAAGAATATCTAAAAAGAAAAGAAACTATAGTTCAAGAATTATAAAAATTCACACTCTATGGTTGTTTTATGTGAAAATGTATCTTCATTAATGACATACAGCTTCCTTTCAGTTTAAATTATTCTTCAAAGTCTTAAGTATCTGTCTTTCTTTCCTTTTCCTTTTGTCTTTCCTTTCTTCTTTTCTTTCTTTCTTTCTTTCTTTCTTTCTTTCTTTCTTTCATCCTTCTTTCTTTCCTTTTGTTTAGTAGTATTCTTCTAATGGTTTCGAAACTAGTAAAATTACCCCAAATTTTTCAAAGGAATTTTCTTCAAGCAAGTGTTCTTTTCTTTAATTATAGAAATTAATAGGTAATACTATCCTCACAACAGTTAAAAACCTATTTTTAAAAGAATTACAGAGTTATCTTTAGGATATTAAGTTAAACATTGTACAACATACCATAATACATTGTGTAAAATTTTGTGCAATTTATGTGAAATAAATTACTATTTAAAACTTACATTTATTTTATGAAAAATAGTCCATATCTAAATAAATATGACTGAAGATATAAGTAATTCAATAATTGTATTTTGCTGTTAAATAAATACCTTTTTGCATTATATATCAATATTATACCACTATTTTAAAAGGGATTTTATATCATGATGTAGCATTGAGAAACTTAATTTTTAAATATAATTTTGGTACTTTTTTCCTTAAATATGTTGTGCCATGTGAAGTTTGTAAAATGAGTAATAGGATATGTGCATTATAATGTCAACCATTCATGGCAGTTTAAATGTTAAAATTTTGTAATAATAGAGGTATGCAAGTCAGAAATGGGTGTTACTGGAC
Source organism: Rhabdomys pumilio (assembly GCA_030674055.1). Taxonomy (NCBI): domain Eukaryota; kingdom Metazoa; phylum Chordata; class Mammalia; order Rodentia; family Muridae; genus Rhabdomys; species Rhabdomys pumilio. The sequence continues at coordinate 43,566,849 of JANHMN010000001.1, read as the reverse complement.
TGAACCAAGGTCAATTCAAAGACTATGTTGCTTGTTAGGGAAGAAAACTTTTTCCGTGCCCTTCATAAGTTCTATTGTGTAAACATATCCTCTGCCACCTGAACTAACTTATAGAACTTTGAAATCTCAATCTATTTCACTAAAATCTCATTCACCATTTTGTCTCAATCTTTTTCAATATAGACATTTGATTATATCATCCCCACATGAATATGACAAAGATTCGCCTTGGAGCAATTGCATGAGTACTTTAACCTAATATTAAGCACCTTTACCATTAACACATTAACTGAGTCATTTACCAAACTTTATGGGAGGGCATGTTTGTAAGGATTGTTAGTAGTTCATGACTAGATCAAGAACTGATTGTCCAGTCAATAATCACAGTTAAGCAATATTTTCAAAAAGATAAACATGTCTGTGAATAATAATAATGTACTTTTTGATATTAACAATACATGGACAAATATTACAGTTATGAAATAGGCTTTGCAAAATTTATAGACAATTAAATCAATAAAGGAAAAATCATAATTGTCACTATATTTTTATGTTAATAATAAAACCTAATTAGTTCAACTTTCTTATGTTATACATGGGACACTTTACTGAATATTTCCTGTGGATGCTATGCTTCTTATTTAAAGCTGGGGCATATGTACTCAAAACTCTAATATTTAAATTATCCTCACATGAGTCACAGATATTTAGTATTCTCTGTAATATTCTTTAGAATGGTGGTGCACAATCTTATAATATCATCCACCATAGTTTTTCCTTAGCCATCATAGGGTATAAGCAATAATCCTCTTAAGACATATCTAAATTATTCTGGTCATACCCCAATTATGGGCATTAATCCAGTGAATCCTATTTTATCTCCTATATTTCTCCTATTAATGAGATTTCTGATCTCTAGAGTGATGACTCATCTTTTCTGGCATAGGTATATTATCATATTATTTATTATCTCAAAGCTAGTATACCACAATTTATGTAAGAAAATTAGTTATATGACTGTTTGATATCAAAAGGCATTTTCCTATCAAATAATATTACCTAATATTTATTGTTAATAAAATGACATACATGAATATGCTTAATTTTGTATATGAATTTTTTGGAGAGTATGGGAAATACACTAAGAGGGACAAAAAGGAGTGCCTAAAATAGAATATTCTCTGATTTGAATCTTGGTGTTTTAAAGTTTCTGAGAAAGTTGAGATTTATAATAGGCACAGGATAGCAGAAGTTTCTGTTTTAAGAGTTCATGCATTTGAAACTTTTTGAAGCATATATAATGAAACATGTTTGAGCATTTTGAGCTAATAATTATGATTATTATTAAACTGAGAGTTCTACTCATTAAAAAGAAGGAACTTTTTTATTAAAACAATAGCAGTGAAATTTATACTGATGTTTCTAAATAATATTGCTTATACTCTGGGTAAAATGGAAAATTTCAAATTATTTTAAAATGACCTAAGCATGCACTATAAAACATATAATTATCAGAAAAAATACTAACATTTTTAAAAATTAATTAATTAATTAATTAATTAATTATTCATATTATATCCAGAGTCATGCATCCTCCTTTCAACACTCCGTACTTTTTAGCTTTGACCTATGGGTTGTAACATTGGTATCCTGTACTTTATGGCTAATATCCAATTAGAAGTGATAACATACTATGTATGACTTTTTGGGTCTGGGTTATCTCACTCAGATATTTTCTAGTTTTAGCCATTTGCCTGAAAATTTTATGATTTCCATAGTTTCAAAAGCTATATTCCATTGTGTAAATGAGCCATACTTTCTATATTCATACTTTGGTTGAGGGACATCTGAGATGTTTTGAATTTCTGGCTTGTTTACAAATAAAGCTGTTATGAGTATATTTGAGCAATTATTCTTCTGTTATGGTGGAGCATCTTTTGGTTACATTACAAGGAGTGGTATAGATGGGTCTTGCAGTAGGACTATTCCCAGTTGTCTGAGAAATTGCATATTGATTTCCAGAGAAGTTGTACAAGTATACATTCCACCAGCAATACAGGAGGGTTTCACCTGCTACGCACCCTGGCAAGCATGTGCTGACCAGTGAGTTTTTGACCTTAGCCGTTCTTATGGGTTTAAGGTGGATTCTCAGAGTCATTTTAATTTGTATCTCCCTGATGACTAAGAATGTTGAACACTTCTTAAAGTGCTTACCTACCATTAAAAATTCCTGTTTCAATTATGTGTTTAACAATGCACTACATTTTTTAATTGGGTTATTTGGTTTGTTGGCATTAGCTTCTTGGGTTCTTTATATATTTTGGATAGTAGACCTCTGTTGGATATAGTGTCAGTGAATATCTTTTCCCAATCTGTTAGGCTGTTGTTTTCTTCAGTTGACAATTCCTTTTGCCTTACAGAAGCTTTTCAGTATCATGAGGTCCCATTTATTAATTTTTGATCTTAGTGGCTAAGCTATTGGTGTCCTATTCATGAAGTTGTCTCCTGTATCAATGAGTTCATGGCTATTCTCAACTTTCTCTTCTACTATATTTAGTATATCTGGTTTTATGTTGAGATCTTTGATCCACTTAGACTTTAGTTTGGTGCATATGGGTCAATTTACATTAGATCACTGCCATGATGTTGATGAAGCATCTTGATGAAAATACTTTTATTATTTTATCGTATGATTATGGTGACAAAGATCATGTGTCCATAGGTGTATGGTTTTGTTTCTGGGTCATTGATGCAATTCTATTGATGAACTTGTCTGTTTCTATACCAATACCATGCTCAACATTTTCTAACCTCATATCAACAACCAAAATTTTCTTTCCTTTATTATTCAGAATGTTATTGATTTAACTTTTCAAAGTAGTTGTTGATGAAATAAATCATTTTGAATTCTCTTTTACAAAGGAAAATTAACAGTGATAGGTATTTTTAAATCATTTAAGAACCCCCTAAATACCCTTAATTCAACTTCTATACCTAATATGCAATATTAGAAACATGTTTGAACAAGATAAGTATTTAATAATTTAAAATTTATCATTACCCATTACATAGACTGTCCATATTAAAGAAATCAAAGTAACCCCAGTTTCTAACAAGTTAAAGGCACTGACATTACTTTACCATCAGATCCTCCTTTTCTTCCCACTGCAGATAGCTTATTTTTATTTGTTTATTTATTTACATCTGAAAAGCTGCCAGCTCCATGTCTTCCCATACAGAGTTCTTCCTCCATACTCTCTACCTTTCTCTTCTGAGAAGGTGCTCCCATGGGTATCCCCCCCAACCTGTTGCATCAAGTCTCTACAGCATTAGGCACATCCTCACCCATTGAAGCCAGGCAAGACAGCTCTGTTTGTGAATGTATACCAGTCAGCCTACAGCTTTAGAGACAGCTTCTACTTCAGTTGTTGGAGGACCCACATGGAGACTGAGCTGCACATCTTCTATCTGTGCCTAGAGTCTCAGTATAGTTTGTGTATGCCTTTTGGTTGGTGGCTTATTCTTTGAGAACTCCCAGGGGTCCAGGTTGGTTGACTCTGTTGGTCTTCCTGTGGAGTTCCCATCCACTTCTGGGCCTTCAATCTTTTGAGTCTGGGTAATCTCACTTAGGGTGATATTTTGTAGTTAAATCGATATATCTAAAAAATTCATGATATCCTTTCAATAGCTAAATTGTCTACCATTGCATAAATGAGTCACATTTTCTGTATAAATTCTTCTGTTGTAGGGCATCTTGTTTGTTTCAATGTTATAGCTGTTATGAATAAAGCTGCTGAGAACATAGATGAGAAAGTGTCTTTATGGGACATTGAAGAATCTTTTAGGTATATCCCCAGAAATTGTATGGCTAGTTTCTCAGTAGAACTATTTCCAATTTTCTAGAAAACTGTCAGATTGATTTCCGGAGAGGTTGTGCTAGCTTGTGATCCCACCTGTATCAGGAGTCATCCTGAATAAGTTAAGGCAAGTTCATCATTTTTGCTTGGTCTAGAACAGGTGAGCTCTATGGCAAGACCCACAGAGACTCATTTCAGGATTGTTCCTTGCAGGTGATATGTCTTTCCTGTCATAATTAAACTAATATAACACTCTCTGGGCATTAGCCCACTCTAATGTGCAGATTTCCTGTAGATCACCATAAAGATGAACAAATGCTCTTTAGGTGAATTAATGATTCAATAAGATTCCTGTTTTGATTCAAATAATTTTGTGAGAAAAGTTCTAAGAGATGGTCTTAGATGCTTTGCTAGAAATATTCAATAAAGTTAGAGTCAAAAATAGAATGTATCCATTTCTAATATAGTAAGTAAAGGCTGCATAATAAAAGATACAATGAGCTTTCATAATTATACTAAAAGAGGAAATAGGATTGAGACAAATTTATGTTCAAGGAAAAATATTTAGGTCCTAGGACAAAGTGACACATGTGTACTCTGATAAGGCAATATCATGTAAAAACTGTTGCTTTGAATTTATAACAAGCTTGCAATATGAAACACTGCATTGAACTTGTTATTGATATCCTTCTGTTACCCTGATTTTATGGAGCATTTTATCCATGAGTTAATTTTCTAAAGAAATTTTTTTTTTCCCAAGACAGTATAAAAAGGCCTGAGGGGGGAAAATGGAGTTTGTTGGATGTTTGGCTTGAGGGGCTCTGCCCTATCCACCTATTCATCCATCTATCAATCCATCCATCCAAATATATGTCTTTTGTCTGTACATAAGTGTGTAGGTATTTGTGTATGCATGTAAGCATGAATGAATACTTGTGGATTGTTTGAGACAGGAGGTGGAGCCCAACTAAAATGTGAATGTGTTAATGTGTAAATGAGAATTTGAAAGAAAATGTGATGTGTGTATGAATGTATGTCCTGTTTCATTTGCCTATGTAAAAGATTTTAATTCTTTTCTTTTCCTTTATCTCTGGTTAAAAAAGAGTTAATCAGAAAAGTCAATAAGGAGTTCCTGGCTGCCTGGCCAGGGAAGGGAGTACTAGCAATAAATCCTTAACCTAATCCTCTGTCAGTTAGCAATGAATGTCTATAGTTCCAAAGGCCTGCACTTTCTGGCCTCAGATTAACTTAAAGTCAAGATAGGTATACCTTATAATAAAAAGCAGCCCTAATCTTTTAGGAACAAGTCTTGCCACCCCCCCATGCCTACATGCTTCCCCCTCAGCTACCTTCAAGAGATAACCAGAACAACAGGGTTTTCCCTTGCTACACATCCTCATTGCATATGCTGCCAATTGAGTTTTTGATCCTAGCCTTTCCGATTTATGTAAGATTGAATCCCATGATTGTTTGGCTTTGCATTTGCATTTTCATTTTTGTAATGACTGAGAATGATGACCATTTCTTTTTTCTAATTGTTTCTAATTGGGTTATTTGGTTCTTGGAGTCTAACTTTTTGAATTCCTCATACATTTTGAATATTAGTCTTCTGTCAGATGTAGGGTTAGTAAAGATATTTTTCAGAAAGTGTAGGCTGTTATTTTGTACTATTGACAGTGTTCTTGGCCTTGTCAAGCTTTTCATTTTCTTGAGGTCCCATTTATCAATTGTTGATCTTAGAGCCTGAGCCATTGGTGTTATGTCAACAAATTTTCTTTTGTACCAATCAGGGACAAGACAAGACTGCTCATTCCTTCTTTGTCTAATCTTTATAGTACTTGAAATTTTAGCTAGTACAATAAGACAACAAAAGGAGATCAAAAGGATACAAACTAGAAATAAAGAAGTTAAAGCATCATTATTTATAGATGATATGATATTATACATAAGGGATCCTCAAAAATCTATCAGAGAACTCCTAAGGAAATAAGTAATTTCAGCAGTGTGGCCAGATGTAAAATTAATAGCCCTTCTTTATTCAAATAATAAGTGGACTGAGAAAAAATTAGGGAAATGATACCCTTCACAATAGCTATAAACCATATAAAATATCTTGGTGTAGCTCTAACCAAGCAAGCTAAAGATCTGTATGAGAGAAACTTCAAGTCTCTGAAGAAAGAAATTGAAGAAATCATAAGATGTCAAGATCTCCCATGCTCAGGTATCAGTAGGATTAACATAGTGAAAATGGCTGTCTTTCCAAAAGGAATCCACAGTTTTAATGCAACTATCATCAAAATTCCAAAACAATCTTTAAAGACCTTGAAAGAGCAAGTCTCAATTTTTTATGGGAAAACAAAACAAAAACAAACAAACAAAAAAACAAAAACAACAAAAAAATATGGGATAGCTACCACAGTCCTGAACAATAAAGCAACTTCTTGAGGAATCACCATCCTTGACCTCAAGCTATACTACAGAGCAATAGTGATTAAAAACTGCATGTTATTGGTTCAGAAACAGTCTGGTTGAGTACTGGAATTGAATTGAAGACCCAGAAAGAAACCCACACACTTATGAACATTTGTTTCTTTTCTTTTTCTTTTTTTCTTTTTGAAAAAGAACACAAAACTGTACAATGGGAATAAAAAGAAGTCACCTTCAGCAAATGGTGCTGGTCTAACTGGATGCATACATATAGAAATGTACAAATAGATTCATATTTATCATCTTGCACAGCAGGTTTTCTTAAATTTCTTTTAAAAGTAGATTCACAGACACCTGGCCAAAAAAATCTTTGAAAAGTGACTGCCTACTGAGAGTGGAAGCATTCTCAAGAACTTAATGAGGTAGACAAAACTAAGCACCAGCCAGAAGCTGTTGACATACTGAGAAAATTTAGTGGGGCTGCAGAAATTAGTTTTGATCTTGTGTGTGTTATTTCTCAAGAAGGCAAACCTCACTTTACATAGCCAACTATGAAGAGCCTGAGCTATGTCAATTATACAGACTTTGGGGACAGAAACATTGTATGAGAAAAACACAAAAGCGTGGGTAAGGTAAAATGTAAGGCTGCTGTGTTTCCTGCATTCTTGAAACTCATTTCATCAAAGTGACAGCAAGAATATAACTTATCCATCTACTATTATTTACTAAATTACTACTGCAGAAGACAACACACAATGCAGTTTGCTATATATGTGCATGTGGCCAGAAATAGTATGTGTCACTATGACTTTACATATTTATAAAGACATTAGATATATTTGCCATCCTATACCCACTAAGACATGTAATTTACAAAGAGAGCAGCATGCTGCCACAGGGAGCAACAGGAATTAAAACACAGTCTCACTATCATTGACTTTCAACAAGGAAAAAACCTAAAATTGCTGAGTAAAATACAAAGTGCTTTGATAATGTACCTATGTATAAAGCCTATATATAATAATGTACAGACAAAATACTGTAGCTAAACACAATAAAGTTAGTTTCTATCCTACCATTTTTCAAGTAGTAATAACATATTCCTCTTTAAGTGGGGATTGTTTTTAATCTGGTTCTAAAACAGAACTCTTTATTGTAGACTTATTCTTATATGCCTACCCTCTTTGTCAGAAATGGGAGAATCATGTACATGAATAAGCTGAGGTTATGTCATGAAGGCAGAAAGTAGAGATATTGAAATTGATAAAGCCATATGCTAAAAATAATGATGGAATCCATTATTTATACTATAAAACTTTCTCTGGATAATGTTATTTATTGTTCTTTCACTATTCTTGTTTTCTTCTGTTTGCTATCTATGCTGTTTCACAGTCTTCTTAAGATACATAATATATATCTATCTGTTGCAACATCTTTGTACAAAGTGATAGAACAAAAGTATGGAAATTAGACAATGACATGACTTTTAAACCACAGGTTGTCTCATTTTATATTTTGTCAAATGGTTTTACTCCATTTAAGTAGCTAATCATGTGATTTTTTTCTTTGCGTTTGATTATATGGTAAATTACTTTAATGTATTTTCATAATGGGATAGAATTGAAGACCCAGAAATAAAACCATATATTTGTAGACACTTGATCTTTGACAAAGAAGCCAAAAATATACAATGGAAAAAGAAAGCATCTTCAATAAATGGTGCTGGTCTAACTGGCTATTTGTATGTAGAAAATGAAAATAGCTCCATATTTGTAACTTTACACAAGTTAGTAAGATCAAGTCCAAGTGGATCAAGGACCTCAACATAAAACCAGATACACTGAATCTAATAGAAGAGAAAGTAGGAAAGAGTCTTGAACTTATTTGCACATGGGGAACTTTTCTGAACAGAACTCAAATGGCTCATGCTATAAGGTCAAGAATTGAGAAATAGGACCCCATAAAATTGAAAGGTTTCTGTAAGGCAAAGGACATAGTCAATAGAATGAATTGTCAACCTACAGACTGTGAAAAAATCTTCACCTACCCCACATCTGAACAGAGGGCTAATATCCAAAATGTATAAAGAACTCAAGAAGCTAAACACCAAAAATCCAAATAACCCAATCAAAAAACAGGTTATAAAACTAAACAGAAATTTAGATCAGAGGAATCTTGAATGGCTGAGAAGCACTTAAAGAAATGTTAAAGTCCTTAGTGATCAGGGAAATGCAAATCAAAACAACCTTGAAATTCAACCATATACCAATCAGAATGTCTAAGATAATAACCTCAGGTGATAGCGCATGTTGGTCAAGGATGTAGAGAAAGAGGAACACTCCTCATTACTGGTGGGATCGGAAACGGGTACAAACACTGTGGAAATCAATCTGGAGATTGCTTAGAAAATTGAAAATTGATCTATCTGAAAATCCAGCTCTACCACTATTAAGAATATACCCAAAAGATGCCCCACCATACCACAGAGGCACATGTTCTACTATGTTCATTGTGGACTTGTTTGTGAAAGCCAGAATCTAGAAACAACCTAGATGTGCCATAACAGAAAAAAGGATACAGAAAATGTGGTTCATTTACACAATGGAATACTACTCAGCTATTAAAAATGAGGACATCCTATGTTTTGCAGGCAAATAGATGGATCTAAAAAATATCATCCTAAGTGAGGTAACTCAGACCCAAAAGAACATGCATGGTATGTACTTACTAATTAGTGGATATTAACCAAAAGATACATAATTCCCAGGATACAGGCCACAGAACTCAAAAAGGTTAACAAGCAGAAGGACCCAAGTGAAGATGTGTCAATCCCACTAGGGAGGAAGAAAAATACAATCACAAGAGGAGGAGGGATTATGGAGCATCCTGTGTGGGAAAGGGGACAGGGAGGGGAAGAGGGGAAAATGATCAGGTGTTGGGTGAGGGAAAAGGACTGAAGCCCTGAGGGCCAGCAGAAAGAATAGAAACAGGCAACCTTGGAAGGTAAGAGGTTTGGGGGACCCTCCAGAGTATACCATTGATGTGGGAGGTTAGAGACTCTCAGGACACAAAGGGAGGGACCTTAGATGAAATGCTCTACAATGGGGAGAAGGAACTTGTAGAGCCCACCTCCAGCAGAAAGAAGGCATCAAATGAGGGATGACAACCCCATGATTGACCCGTAGTTGTTCCTGTCTGAAAGAACTGCAGGGATGGAAATGAAGAGGAAACTGAGAAAAAGAACATCCAGTGACAGGCCCAAATTGGGATTCAGCTCTAGGGGAGACCCCAAGGCCTCACATTATTACTGAGGCTATGGTGTGCTCACAAAAAGAGACCTATCATGACTCTTCTCCGAAAGACCCAACAAACAACTGAAAGAGTCAGATTCAGATATCTACACCCAACCAATGGAGAGAAGCTGGTGTTTTTTGGGGTTGAATTAGGGAAAAGCTAGAAGAAGCAGAGGAGTAGGTAGACCCTTTAGAAGGACCAGCCGTATCAAATAACCTTTACCACTGAGATTTCTCAGACACTGGATCACCAACCAAGCAGCATACACCAGCTGATATGAGGCACTCAACACATATACAGAAGAGGACTTCTGGGTCTGATTTTAGTCAGAGAAGAAGCACCTAACCCTTAAGAGCCTGGAGGCCTCAGAGAGTGGGGAGGTCTGATAGAATGGGGGATGGGGTGGAGGTTGGGGTTGGAGACATCCTTGTGGAGATGGGGGGAAGAAGGTATGGGATTTTGACAGTCAAAGGGTGGACCAGGATGGGGATAAAATCTAGAGTGTTAAAAAAAAATTAAGTAATACTTTTAAAAAAGTATAAATGTCACTTATGGCCTACAAAGCACTGATATGTGCATATTAAATTTCATTGATTATTTTTGTTTCACTCAATCGTGTAAGTCTAAACAGAGTCAAGCTTTTGAAAATTTTTATTGTGCTAAAATTCTCTTGAGATATGTCTACTTCACTGAAATTTACTAAAACAAAATTGGAACTGTAGCATTGCTAAACTTTAAGTGTGAATAATATTTAAATTTTAACAGAACAGCATGTAGTCATGTAATCTAATGATGTTGATTATAAAAGTTCTCTTAGACCTGGAATTTGGATATGGTTTCTCTTAGTTTTCTTAAATGAAAGAAAGAATTAACAAATATTTGGTCTTCTCAAGTGTATAAGATGATATGATATATTTTAAAATGCATTAAATAAAAATTACAATTAATTTTTGTATAGTGGTACAAAATATAATTTTTAACATAGGAAATATACAGAATATACATATTTTTATTGACAGTTTTATCCACATTAACGCCAGTGAATATATAATTTCCTGTGCTGTCTTTTATTGTGACAGTGGCTCAGGCCTAATTTCAATGAAGCCAGAGGCATGTAGAATGACAATGAAGTCACCTTCTTTTTTCTACTAAGAAAAGTTCATAGCAGGCAATACCTTTTGGGGTTGTCTGTAAGTAGAGATATCACATGAAGTTTCAACAGCAATATGTGAGATTAAAATGAAAAGAGTGGTAGTTTTGAAATTAAGTTTAAAATTAGTTTCCGGTATGAATATTTGATGAAAACTGGTTCCGCCAATTAGCTCCTGGGTGTGCAGAGCCCTGATAGCTGGATGCTGCCTGAGGCACACATGACGTTATGAGAATAAGTCAGAAGACAGCATGCAACAGGAGCACAGATGAAGTTACATGGGCTTAACCAGTAAGTTCTTTTAAAATTTGTCATAAGATCGTAAATTAAATTCTCCATTGCTGGGTCTGTGTAATTTCATGGATACCCACATACAAGAAGACTGGCAACAGATGTTTGTATTTATTCTCGCTCTATGGATTTTGTCATCTGAATTTATTATTCCTTCCTTCAAGATAAATGTTCTCTGGAGCTTAGATTAGAGAAAAAACTTGGCATGCTGTCATGGTTATGAGTCTTAAGATCATAGGATTTGGAAAATGACTGTTTCCGAATGCAACTTTTCTCAAATCAGGAGATCCCAACAGTGATGTACAGAGAAGTTTTGGTTGTTTGTTTGTTTGTTTGTTTGTTTGTTTTACACAGAAGTATTCTATGGTCAGAAAAATATTTCTGAAGTTTCATATGTTTTACCTTTAGAAGTTTCAAGCTTAATGAAGAACTTGGACTTTTGTCATATTGCAATGAAAACAGGAGAACTGTCCAGTTTATTTTTCAATTTTGTAGCAAATTCATTTTCATATTTAGAAACCCAATGTTTAGAAAGTAGATAACTCACTCAGATTAGCTTTCAGCTTTTAATCACCCCATTTATTTGTCAGTAACCATTACATGTTAATAGACATTTTGGTTGTTTTATTTTAGGTAGTTATCACTCAGATACTATTTTGTTCAGATCTTGGGAATATCAGTTTTATTAAATTAATATGCCCAACATTCTAAATGGAACATAAAATATCATGCTTTATTTTTTGAGAACTTATTAGTGAATGATACCATAATATAATGGAGAAAACTGTATCAAAATGATATATAATCAACCATACATGATAAATATTTTGGATTCGTGTGTTCATCTGTAATAACTTATAAATCTATTTTTTTGGTTTTTTGTTTTGTTATGTTTTGGTTTGGTTTTTTTGGTTTTATGAGACAGGGTTTCTCTGTGTAGCCCTGGCTGTCCTGGAACTCACTCTCTAGACTAGGCTGGCCTCGAACTCAGAAATCCACCTGCCTCTGCCTCTCAAGTGCTGGGATTAAAGGCATGCGCCACCACTGCCTGGCATAACTTATAAATCTTAATGTATAATCTTAACTTATAATTTTCTGGAGAGACATGAAAATCATGACTCTACAGTTATATAATTTTAATTGCGTTTAGGTGTTCATTTTCTTTTAACAACTTTTTTATTAATTTATTTATTTAACTCACATCCCAATCACAACTTTCTTCTCTGCTTTCTTCCCAGTTCTTAGTTCTCTCTTTTCTTCCCCTCATCTCCCTTCCATTTCTCCTCAGAGAAGGGAAGGATTATCACCAAAATCAACCCTTCTTAGCATATCAAGTTGCAGTAGGACTAGATGCATCTCCTTCTGTTGAGGCTAGACAAGAAGTCAAGTTAGGGGAAGGGAGTTCAAAGGCAGACAACAGAGTCAAAGTCAGCCCCTCTTCCTGCAGTTAGGGATTCCACAAAGTATACAGAATTGCACATTTGTTACATATGTATGGGGGCCTTAGGTCTCTCCCATGCCTACTTTCGGGTTGCCAGTACAGTCTCAGTGAGCCCCTATGGGTCATGGTTAATTCTGTAAGTTTTCTTGTAGAGTCCTTGATCTCTCTGAGTTCTTTAGTCCTTAACTTCCCTCTTCCAAAAGATTCCCTCTTTTGAGAGCTCTGATGTTTGGCTGTAGGTCTCTACATTTGCTTTCATCACCTGCTGGGTGAAGCTTCTCTGATGACAATTATGCTAGGCTCCTCTCTCCAAATACAGCAGAATATAGTTAACAGTGTTAGGGGCACACTCTTTCACATGGCATTGTTCTCAAGTTGGGCCAGTCCTTGGTTGTCCTTATCCTCAATTGCTGCTCTCTATTTTCCCTCAGCATCCTGTAGGCAGAACAAATTGTGGATCTAATGTTTTGTGGCTAGGTTGGTATCCCCATCCTTCCTTTGAAAGTCTTGCCTGGTTACAGAAGGTGGACATTTCAGGCTCTATATTCTTACTTTAAGGAGTCTTAGCTAGAGCAACCCTCATAGATTCCTGGGAGTTTCCATTGTTGCTTCTAGCTGCTCCCACAGATGCTCCTCCTCCACTGATACCAGTTCTCTTTCCCAGTTCTCTCTCCCAGCATCCTTTCCACACATGATACCTCCTGGTTTTCTTCTTTTTTATTTTTTCACTCCCAAATTTTTATTGGTTATTTTATTTATTTACATTTCAAATGTTATCCCCCTTCTCAGTTTCTCCTCCACAAATACCCTATCCCTTCTTCCTTAATCCATGCTTCTAGGAGGGTGCTCTTCCACCCTCCCACCCACTCTTGACTCAGTGCCTTAGCATTCCCCTATACTGGGAGCCTCCACAGTACCAAGGAGCTCCTCTCCCAGTGATGCCCGATAAGGGATTCTTCTGCTACATATCCAGCTGGAGGCATGTGTCCCCCCCATGTGTACTCTTTTCTCCCCATCATCTCCATCCAGATCTCCCACTCTATCCACATCTGAAGTCTATTTTCTTTTCTTTTCTCTCCTTTTCTCTCCTTTTCTCTTCTCTTCTCTTCTCTTCTCTTCTCTTCTCTTCTCTTCTCTTCTCTTCTCTTCTCTTCTCTTCTTTTCTCAGTGAGATTCAGCCACCTTCCCTTTTGTTCTTCATTATACTTAGCTTCTTTGGATCTGTGAATTGCAGCATGTTTAATCTATATTTATAGCCAATATCCACTTATATGTGAGTACATACTGTATTTGTCATTCTGGGTCTAATTTATCTCACTCAGAATATTTTATAGTTACATCCATTTGCCTGCAAATTTCATGATGTTATTGTTCTTTTAAAAGCTGAGTAATATTATTTTCTATTATAATATTTTCTTTATCTATTTTTCAGTTGAAAGAAATCTAGATTGTTTCCAGGTGCTGGTTATTAAGAATAATGCTGCTATGAACATAGTTCAGCATGTGTCATTGTGGGACAGTAGAGCATCTTTTGGATTTATGCAAAGGAGCGGTGTAACTGAGTCTTGAGGTAGGATTATTTCCAACTTCATGAGAAACTGACAAATTAATTTTCAAAGTGGTTACACAAGTTTATACTTGGGCAAGCAATGTTGAAGTATTCCCCTTAATCAACATCTTTGCCAGAATGATCTGTCCCTTGAAATTTTGATCTTAGTCATTTTAAATGGTATACTATAGAATCTCAGAATAATTTTGATTTCTGTTTTCTGAATGACTAACATTTCTTTAAGTGATTCTCAGCCATTAGAGAGTCTTTTGTCAATAACTCCCTATTTAGCTCTGTTCCCAGTTCTTAATTGGGTTATTTAGTTTGTTGATATTTAATTTCTTATATATTTTATATGTCAGCAACCTGTTGTATAACTATTTGGTGAAGATCTTTTACCATTTTTTATCTTGCCATTTTGCCCTATTGACAGTGTCCTTTCCCATAAAGAATTTTTTCAGTTTTTTGAAATCCCGTTTATTAATTGTATAACTTAGTGTCTTCTTTAAGATTTAGTGCACTGGGCGGTGGTGGTGCAAGCCTTTAATCCCAGCACTTGGGAGGCAGAGGCAGGCGGATTTCTGAGTTAGAGGCCAGCCTGGTCTACAGAGTGAGTTCCAGGACAGCCAGGGCTACACAGAGAAATGCTGGTTCAAAAAACCAAAAAAAAAAAAAAAAAAAAAAAAAAAAAAAAAAAAAAAAAAAAAAAAGATTTAGTGCGTCTTGTTTTATGTTGATCCACTTGGACTTGAGTTCTGTGCAGGGTGACAAATATGGATATATTTGCATTCTTCTTCATGCAGACATTGAATTAGAGCAACTCCATTCGATGAAGATGTTTTTGCTTTGTGTAGTTTTGCCTTCTTTGTTATAAATCAAGAGTCCACATGTGTGTGTTTACTTTTGGGTATTTAATTTGTTTTCATCTCTTTGTTTTTATGCTAATATAATATTGCTTATATTCCTATCACTCTGTAGTACAGCTTGAGCTCTGGGATGGTAATATATGCAGAACACCTTTTATTGTACAGGATTGTTTTATCTAGCCTTGCTTTTCTGTCTCCCACATATTCCTGCTCTAACCCTGAGTAATTTTCTTTCATGGTCTGTAAAGAATTATGTTGTAATCCGGGCGGTGGTGGCACACGCCTTTAATCCCAGCACTTGGGAGGCAGAGGCAGGCAGATTTCTGAGTTCAAGGCTAGCCTGGTCTACAGAGTGAGTTCCAGGACAGTCAAGGCTATACAAAGAAACCCTGTCTTGAAAAACAAAAACAAACAAAAAAAAAATATGTTGGAATTTTAATGTAAATTGCATTGAATCTGTAGATTGCTTCTGAAAAGATGGCTATTTTTACTATGTGAATACTTCCTATCCATGAGCAAGGGAAATCTTTCCATCTTCTGATATCTTCCTCAATTTCTTTTTTCAAAGACTTGAAGTTCTCATATATGTCTTTCACTTGAATGGATAGAGTTATTCCAAGATATCTTATATTATTTGTGGCTATTGTGAAGGGTATTGTTTCTCTAATTTCTGTCTCAGCCAATTTGTCATTTGTATAGATGCATGCTATTGAATTTTTAGTTAGTTTTGTTTTCAACCACTTTACTACAGATATTTACCAGCTATAAAAATTCTCTGGTAAAATTTTTGGTGTCATTTTGTATACTATCATCTTATTTGCACATAGCTATACTTTGACTTCTTCATCTTCAATTCATATCCTTCTGATCTCCTTTAGCTGTCTTATTGCTGTAGCTAAAGCTTTATGTATGATATTGAGTAGACGTGAAGACAGAAACAGCTTTGTCTTGTCTCTGATTTTAGTAGAATTGCTTCATGTTTCTCTACATTTAATTTAATATTGGCTATTGGCTTGTTGGACATTGCTTTTATTGTTTGTAGGTATGTACTTTGTATACCGGATCTCTCTAAGATTGTTACCAAGAAGTGTTTGATTTTGTCACAGGGTTTCATAGCATCTAATGAAATAATCATGTTATTTTTCTCCGTCACTTTACATGAATGGATTTTCATATGTTCAACCACCTTTCCCTCCCTGGGATGAATCCTCATTGATCATGATGGATAACATTTTTTATGTGTTCTTGGACTCATTTTGCAAGTATTTTATTGAGTATTTTAACACGTCATCAATGTTTATTAGGGCAATTGGTCTGAAGTTTTCTTTTTTTTGTTGAGTCTTTGTGTAGTTTCGATATCAGAGTGACTGCGGCCTCATAGAATGAGTTTGTCAGTGTTACTTCTGCTTCTTTTTTCTGGAGTAGTTTGAAGAATATTGGTATTAGCTCTTTGAAAATCTGGTAGAATTCTGAACTAAAACCACCTGGCTCTAAGCTTTATGTCTATGGAAGATTTTAATTATTACTTCTATTTCCTTAGGTGTTATAGGTCTATTAATATTATTTACCCAATATTGATTTAACTTTTGTTAAAGGTATATATCAAGAACATTTTCTATTTTTTGTATATATTCTAATTTTTGTATCATATAGGATTTTGAAGTAATACCTTATGATACTTTGTATTTCCTTGGGGTCTGTTGCCATGTCCTCTTTTCCTTTCTCATTTTGGTAACTGAAATATTCTCCCTCTGCCTTTAGTTAGTTTAGCTAAGGGTTTGTCAATCTTCATGATTTTCTTTTTAAAAAATAGCTCTTGGTTTCACTGATTATTTATATTGTTCTGTTTGCTTCAAATTTATTGATTTCAGTTCTGAGTTTATTTTCTTCCATGTACTCCTTTAACAATTTTTTTGAAGAGAAAAATCAGAAACCTGTTACCATAAGAGAAATTTATTTATTCAGATAAAATCAGAGTATTTAATGCTGTTTGTTTACAATGACAATAGATCTGAAAATAATATTATTTACTTTCTCTAAATATATACATGACTCTTTTTCACTGTACACAAATGAATGATGCCAAAATGAATTTACAATAATTAAAACTCATAATCTGCACAGCTGAATGTAGAATAGGAAACAGACCAAGTGTAATAAGCACTGATGCAGATGTAGGGAGAATATTCTGAAAGTATCATAGAAACTTGACTGAACAGACCTTTATCTGAGAATCTGTATAGGCCACATAACTGTTTTGTTTTATGGGTTGATTAAAACCTGTTATTTCTGGATGTTTCATCAAATATCCAGTAAGCCTTCTTCCTTTCTCCCCTGACACATTTTATCTTGTCTATATTTCCTCAACATGCATTTATTTCTTCTATTTTTAAGAAAACAATTATTTATTATTCATTTATACTATATTACCAAAATTATTTTATGTTCTATAATAACCCTTTTATGTTCTTATTAAATAATTTTGGTCCTTCAAATAAGAAAGATGATAAAATATTTAGTTGCCTCCCTTTATCTGTATCATTTAATACAATACAGTATTCCAGACTTGGATATTGCTGTGAATCACAAAACTATTTTTCAAGGACTATAATATTAATGTATATAATTTATTATTTATATAAATACCAAGAAATTAAATTCAACAATATAAAGATCCTATTCTATGATTGAGAGTCATATCAAATATAGAGGGATGTTACAAGTTAAAAAATAAATGAGGCATTATACCACGAAAATGAAGGATAAAAATCATCAGAGCATCTCTAATTGTAGAATAAAACAAACTAATTAGACATCTATTAATGAAAACCCTCAACATGTTCAATACAGAAGGAGCGTATTAATATAGTAAAGACTGCATGCAACTTACATCCTTATATTTTTTTGAGAAATTCTAAAAATATTTCATATAAATTTTAGCACTTACAAGTACCCATTCCTAAAAATATTTGATAATATATTATTCTGAGTTTTAGACCATATAATTATGCAAGATTAAGACTGTCCTAACACAAGAGAGCTGGTTCAAAATTTATTAGAGCTTGATGACAAACCTTGTCACCTGAGTTCAATCTAAAGTACCATGTTGCAGAAAAAGAAAAACAAATTATTACATCATATGGCTTCTGCGGATATGATGTAGGGTTAAAGGAATAAATAAAAACACAAATCCAAAAGCATTGTATTTTCAAAATTATTTTTTGTTGAAAGTTTTAATAGTGAATAAAAACCATTTTATAATAGTCATACAAAAGAAAACACAATATACACAGTAAACCAAAAGTAATATAACAACACAAAATTAATTTTTATGTGCAGTGTTCTCAATGTTTTCATTAAAATGAGTCAAAAGACCAATTAAATTAATATATATTTTTAAGCTTATTTCGTGTCCTCAAAGTTGACATATTACATGGAAAATTTCAGATGAAAATATCTATTAATATCATTAGGTGAAGACAAATATATATAAATGTGTTATGCTAAAGCTTATTGACCTTGATTTTCAAAAGAAACCACACAAGACAAAATCAATATAGTAAATATCACAACACCAAATATTGTATGTTGCATATTATTTGACAACTAGGTTAATTATTATTCTGCATCACCTCATCCTACAGCAAAGACAAACAATACTTCCAATCAAATACATGACTGGCAATATAATTATAAATGGTCTGATGTCCAGAGACAAGTATTCCTAAATTGAAGTAAACAAAGTAATCAAATATTATAATAGTTAAAGCCCAATTAAAGTCTTCATAATTACAGCCTTTCATTCAGTACCTTTACAATAGATTTTCATAATCTGCTTTTGTGGCAGATTAGTAGACTGCATATGTGTTGTTGAGAATTCACTTAGGATAACCGACCTAATTCTTGTTGCACGAATGATCTGCCTTCAAATCAATGATAGACATTTTTCAATATGTTATTCTATATTCAAAAATAATAATGCATATGTATCAACATTTGCAAATATATTATATATATTTATTAATTTTAACTTATTATAAGTATATTTTTGTTATACTTGTGTGTGTGTGTCCATTTGCTTGTAGAGGCCAGAAGTGTCCCTTAAGGTTTGAGTTACAAGCAGTTGCAAGACACCACTAGTATCCTGGGAACCATAGTCACTTGCTGAAAGAGGGGTACATGTTTTTACTAGCCCATCCATTTTTTAGCTCCCATGCAAATTTTTAAATGTTTCTTAGTGGATAAAGATGTACTGTTCACAGCAGCAATATCAAAATATTACTGATTATAAATTCTTTCAGTCAAAAATTTTAGACATTTTATCCCATCTAGTTCCCTTTCTCCATTTGTTTTTTATGACGATTTTATTCCCACTTCTAAGTGAGATTCAAGCATCTTTGATTGTGCCTACATTCTTGTTAAACTTCTTTGAGTTTTTGGAGTTTATCATAGATTATGTCTAGCATCCACTTATAACTGAGTACATAACACACATGGTTTTTTTTGTTTGGTTGGTTTTTTTGGGGGGGAGACTGGGTTAATTTACTCAGGATGATATTCTCGAGTTCCATCCATTTGTCTGCAAAATTTATGATATATTTGTTTTTAATAGCTAAATAATATTCAATTTTGTAAATGTACCACCATATATATATATATATATATATATTTTTTTTTTTTTTTTTTTTTCAGATGAGGGACTTCTATGTTGTTTCCAGTTTCTGGCCATTACAAATAAGCTGGTATGAACATAGTTGAGCAAGTGTCTTTGTGGGGTGGTGGAGAATCTTTTAGGTATATTCAAAGTTGTTATAGAGTTAGTTTTTAGGTAGAACTATTCTCAGTTTTCTGAGAAATCAATAAATTGATTTCTAAAGTGGTTGTATATGGTTATACTCCCGGCAGCAATGCAGAAGTATTCTCCTTATTCACCTTCTTACCAGCATCTGTTATCACTAGAGTTCTTCATTTTAGGCATTCTGATGGGTATAAGATTGAACCTCAAAGTAGTTTGATTAAAAGCAGCAAAGGGAAAAGGGCAGGTAACATACAAGGTAAATGTATCAATGTTACACCAGACTTTGCAACAGAAACTTGAAAAGCTATAAGGGCCTGTACAGATAAATTTCAAACTCTAAAAAAAACCCACAGATGTCAACCTCGTCTGCTATAACCAGGTCAATCATCATAGATGGATAATACAATATATTTCATGACAAATCCAAATTTAAAAAATATTTATCCACAAGTCTAGCTCTACAGAAAATGCTAGAAAAAAGCTCCAACCCCAAAATGAAAAAATCCATCAAAGAACTCAGGAAATAAGTAACTTAATACCAGCAAAGTACACATACACACACACACACACACACACACACACACACACACACACACACCACCACCACCACCACCAACAACAACAACAACAAGAACAACATCAAAATAATGATCATTGGTTATTAATATTTCTCAACATCAATGGTCTCAGTCCCTCAATAAAAAGACAGAGGTTAACAAAACAAATACAAAAATATGATCCATCATTTTGCTGCATATGTGAACACACCTCAGCAGTAAAATTAGACATTATCTTAGGGTAATGGGCTTGGAAATGAAAAGTTTTCCAAGTAAGTGGACACAAGAAGCAAGCTGGAGTAGCCATTCTAATGTCTGGGGAAATGTGGTTTCAACCAAATGGAATCAAAAGAGACAGAGAAGGACAGTTCATACATATCAAAGGAAAAATGAAGACTCTTGTTCTTAAAGATTATCCACTGTTTATATATTTGGTTATGCTCAATTTACAAGATGCCCACACAGTTAGAATTGTAAATCCAATTAACTAACCTAGATATGAATAACTACTCAAAATTGCTAAAGACACTCAGACATCTTCAGCCATTTCTCCTGCTGCCTCTCCTTCCTTCTTCTCACTGCTCCTCTTCCTTCTCCCACATTAGCTCCTCCCCAATTGCTCCACTCCAAACAGTAGCAGCAGCAGGAAACCATCCTGCTACATGAGATTACTACAAGACTGTCTTCATTTAATGTGATGTTGGTAATTGTTTTGCTGTGGGTTGCTTTTATTATGTTTAAGTAGGTGCCATCAATTCTTGATCACTTAACTTGTAACATGAAGTTATATTGCATTTTTATTATCTAAAGAGATTATCCTGTGGTTATTGAAGACCCAAGTGAAAATAGAGAGCAGAAAATTTTAGAGAGGTAAAAGAGAAAGAAGAGACATAATACAGAGGTTGAAGGATGAAGAAATTAAGGGAGAAGAAGATGAAGATGAACTAGAACCACATGGCCTAGAGGTGCAGAAGTAGCTAGGAATTCCATAGATGGGCAATAGAGTAATGTAGGGTAGATTTGCTCAACCTACATGTACAGCTTGTACTTACATGAATTGAGTTTTGTGTTCCTTTTGTAGGTATTTTTGGGTTAGAGATTTACTATTATATTTACTATTTACAATTATATTTACTATTATATTTACTATTATATTTACTATTATTGAGCTGGTATATTATAAGTCTCTAGTCTTTTAATCTCACAGGATTAAGTGGATCTGAGTGTGTGGTAGCTGACTTTATTCAGGCAAGCCACAGGGTGTGGATGGCCTGGGAAATTAAAGTAGTGGCTCCAGGCATTTCAAGAAAGAGGAGTTTGGTCAGTTTAGCAAGCAGATTCCAGCAGAGCTAGTTTGGGAGCTAGGTTTTGACCTGATTGGCTTGACAGCAGTAGGCTGGTCTTGGAAACAGAACAACGTGGCCACTTGGAACTGGCCATTATGTGGGCTAGACCACTGTTGCTAGTGCATAGCCAGATGTACCATAGTTCATTATTTGAAACTATACTCTACAGGACTTGAAATTCTATTCAGAGCAATAGGACAGTGAAAGATCTCAGGGATGCAATTTGGAAAAGCAGTTGAAGTATCACTATTTGCAGATATTATGGTAGCATATATAAACAACCTCAAAAATTCAACCAGAGAACTTCTATAGCTAATAAACACCTTCAGTAAAATGTCTGAATTAAAAAGTTAACTAAAAAAAATTTAGAGGCCCTAGTTTATACAAATGATAAATGAGCCAAGAAAGAAATTAGGGAAACAAGATCCTTTATAATAAATATCATAAATAATATAGAATATATTGGCATAAATCTAACAAAAAAGTGGAAGACCTATATGACAAGAACTTCAAATTTGGAAGAAAGAATTTGAGGAAGGTAGTAGATGACAGAAAGATATCCCATGCTCATGAATACTTAAGTATAGCATAGTAAAGATAGTCATTTTATAAAAAGAAACCTGAAACATCACTTTGAATAGATAAACATGGCCCTTAGTTGAGAGATTGGGCCTTCTACCCATCTCAAAATTTGACCCAGAATTGTTTCTTTCTAAAGGATGCCTATGGACAACAAAAACCTAGCATAGACTGAAAGAAAGGTCACCTAGAGACTGCCTCAACCTGGGATTCAGTCCATTTACAGGTACCAAACCTGGACACAAGTACTGATTCCATGTTGTGCTTGCAGACAGGAGCCTGGTATGGCTGTCCTCTGAGAGGCTCTACCAGCACGTGACTAACACAGATGTAGATAGTTAAACATCCTACCATTGGACTAAAGTCTGGGAAACCTATGGAAAAGTCAAGGGTGAGACTGAAGGAGCTGAAAAGGATTGCAACCCCATAAGATGAACATCAATATCAATTAACTGGACCCCTCAGATCTCACAGAGACTAAGTCACCAACCAAAGAGCATACATGTGTTGATCCATGGCCCCTGCACATATGTGGGGAGCCAACAGAAGGCAGCTATCATCTTTTCAGCCATCTTGAGCCATGTACTCTGACAAGAGACTTGTTTGCAACAGCCTACAACAGCTGAGCACATTCTGATAATATCTTGTTTCATATGCCCAAGATTTTCTCTTGGGTGTGTGTGACTTACACATGTGACTTAGAGATGAGACTTAAAGGTATGACTTAAAGGATGACTAAAAGACATGACTTAAAGGTGTGACTTGAGAAGTCTGCCTGGTCTCCATTCTTCGAGTCTACCCTCACTCTCTCTCTTGCTGAACCTTGACCTACAGACCGAAACAGCAGTACAAGCTGGGATAATTTAGCTCCCAAAGCTTGGGGCAGCACGGGCTCTAATAATTTTGGCCCAAAAGCTTTTTGCAGTGTGGGTTCCAACATTTGGTTGAGCGGTCCCCGACACACATATGTAGCAGAAGCTTGCCAAGTCTGTCCTCAGTGAAAGGGTTATGTGCTTGGTTCTGTGGATGTTTGATGCACCAGAGAAGGGGGATACTAAAATGATAATGTAGAAATAGATAAGTGGGTGTGGGAGTACCCTCTTAGAATCAAAGGGAGGGAGTATGTGTATTTGGTAATATATGCATGAAATTAAATTAATAACTAATTAAATTAAAGTAATAACTAATTTATTTTTTCACAAACACACTGAAATTACAAATCTGCAGTAAAATGTATGACATTCTAAACAGACTATAAACTAACAGATATTGGCAACTATCAGAAGATGTACATAATTCAAGACATTTTCAAGTATAAATAATGCACTTTACTTTTACAAACACATAATGTTTTCTTTGACTGTGTATGCTGATGAGTAATAGAGAATTTATATACAGAAATATCACTAATGGGGGTATTGCCATATATATATATATACAATATATATATGGAAGTTCATTAGGAAGTGATATATATATATATCATATATATATATGGCAATACCCCCTATTAGTGATATTTCTGTATATAAATTCTCATATATATATATGTATATAAATATGTATATCTGTATGTATATAAATTCTTCATATATATATATATATATATATATACACACACACATATATATATATACACTTTTAATTTGTGACATTAACCTTACAATTATGAACAATAACACTATTATATTGTGACATTGTTACATTATATTCTAACAAATTATGCTAATAATATTGATTTAATAATATATTACTCATACGGTTATCAATAATACTAAGCACTTACAGATAATTTTATTCATCTTTATAAAATTATTTAAGGTATTTTATTAATAAAATGATATAACTTCTAATTAAAAGTTGTCAAACAACATATGGTTAATTATGAGAGCAGCTTCAAGCAAACTGAAATATTCACATAGTGCTAAGATTTGTGTCTGAAGAAGCCAAGCAAATCCTGGGCAATTCCAACAAACATAGTAACTAAAAATTGCAATTCTCTCCTGTATTAGCATGTATTTCAATGTGTAATAAGTAAATGAATGTTGACAATGTATGATGAAACATTGCTCACAAAGAGTTGTTCTTCTGGTATGCAAGGCTTTTTTCTGTGTATTGCTAATTGCACTGAACAGAAAATATTTATAGACTTTCATTCCGTTCTTAAGACAGTCATGCCTCTTCAATTCACACATTCCATTTTAATTAAAATACAGCTATACAAATATTTTACAGCATTCTCCAAACAATATCTTTCCATTTATTAATAGAGTTAGCAGGTTCATTAGGAAGTCATTGTTGTTTTTCAAGCGTGTCTAATTGATGTTATTTGTTTCTTTTTGTTAGCTTTCAGCCATAGTGTAAAAATACCCAAGATAATCAAATGGAATGGAAAGAAGATTTATATTTTTCATTGTTTCAAAGGTATCAATTCATAGTTACTCAGCATTGTCACTACAGAATCTTCATGGTACAACATATTATTATTCCAAGAATCACTGAAGAAAGCAAAGCCCCTTACTTCATAGTGGTCCAGAAAACAAACTTCAGAAATATGAAGGAGCTAGTGTCCCATATCTTTTCCAAAGGCATGTCTTTTATGACCTTCTTTCATTCCGTTAGCTCTCCAAATTGTCACCACGTGAACACTCAGCCTGTGACCCAGGTGACATTTGGGGAATGTATATCACATTCCCCTTCTACTTCTCAAAGGTTCATTTTATTTCCTACTAAAAACAATACCCAGTTTGTCTTTAAGTTTATATGAATTTGCTTTTTCCATTATTGCTAAATATCAAAACCCCAAATTTTATTTTAAAATAAAAAAATGGTCTTGTGTTTGATGAATTATGGATGAATGAGGAGTTTATGGGATCTGATCATTATATGATCTAAATTATTGACTTCTGATAATTATAGGAGTCACATTGTCTTTAGATTCTTTTATTCCAGAGAGCCCACTAATTGCTAATGTATACTTCCTAAGTCATAGTCATAAGCTTTATTTAACTCATTGGACAGAGAACAAAGCAAAGTCATGAATGTTGGAAAGAGAAAGATATGAAGGACTGAGAAGTTGATATTCAACTTGGAGTGGAGGTAAGAGGAATTAGAATGTATTTTATATTTGTATGAAAATGTCAAATAAAAATTACATATAAATTACTTATATATAAATATTTGTGCATATATGTGTTTTAGTTAGAGTTTTACTGCTGTTAACAGATATCATGATCAAGGCAATTCTTATTTATTTATTTATTTATTTATTTATTTATTTATTTTGGTTTTTTGAGACAGGGTTTCTCTGTATAGCCTTGGCTGTCCTGGAACTCACTCTTTAGACCAGGCAGGCCTTGAACTCAGAAATCCACCTGCCTCTGCCTCCCAAGAGCTGGGATTAAAGGCGTGCACCACCACCGCCCAGCTAAAGCAATTCATATAAAGAACAACATTAAATTGGAGCTAGCTTGAAGGTTCAGAGGTTCAGTCTATTATCATAAAAGTAGGAGAATGGCAGCATTTAGGTATGGATGATGTGGGAAGAGCTGAGAGTTCTACATCTCACTCCAAAGGCAAACAGGAGAAGACTGATTTCCAAGCAGCAAGGGCAAAGGTTTTAAGCCCACTTTCACAATGACACACTTCCTCCAACAATGCCATACCTACTCCAACAAGGCCACAACTCCTAGTAGTTCTACTCCCTGGGCCAAGCATATTCAAACAAATTTTATATATACATATGCACATATATATACACACACATACATCATATACACATATACACACAAGTACATCATATACATATACACATGGCTATTTACTTTGAGAGAAAAGATCTGAGTAGATGGTTTTCAGCTGACATTCATTCTAAAGTCAAGAAAAAAGCCAGGTTCAAACCTAAGTGTTTTAGTCAAGAGAGATGACAGAGGTTCTGGTTAGTCAACAAAAGGATTAACCGGGTATTAAAACTATCTTGTACCTCACTGGTACAAATAGGAATAATTATGCTCTAATTGTATTTTGAGAGAAAAGCTTTACTTTAACAGGAAGGGTGGTATGTAGGAGGAGCTAAGGGGGGAGGAGCACCGAGAGGAAAAAATGGAGTAAGGAGAGGAGAAGATGAAGTAGAGGAGAAGCTAGGTGATGAGAGAGAGAAAGAGAGAGGGAGCATGGAGGCAGATGTTCACGTGTCACCAACAGTGAAAGATAGTTTATATATCTAGGTTGGGTGTTGGGTTATACTTCTGACTGAGCATTACCATACTTATAAAGCCTTTGATTAACATTTTTAAAAAATTGTATAAAAGCAAAATGAAAAAGGGGGCATGGGATAGGGGTTTTCTAGGGAGGGAAAATGGGGAGAGGGGATGGCATCTGAAATGTAAATAAAATATCCAATAAAAAATAAAAATACAACAACAACAACAAAAAGAAAGAAAGAAAGAAAATACGTGGAAAACCATCAATGACAACTTCTTTGACTTCAGCTTTAATTTGCTTTCTTATAGAAACCTCCAACCAAGATTAGCTCCTTCATTCCTTATAATTCTAACTGCTTGTGATCTCCATAAGAGTTCATGGCCTACCTAACTGCAATTTCTCTGCATATTTGAATATCTAAATGACATTTCATCAGACCAATTCCAAAGCTGTTCTGGTTGTAGTAAATAAGACTAAGTAGTGGATTCAATCTCTCTCATAATTTAAAGCAAACAGACACAGATATTATTTGTGGTGACATGTATAATAAAGCTTTTATGTCTGGCTTTTAATGAAATGTCTATTAAAGCATTTATGTCTAGTTTTGAGTGAAATGTTTCAGCAAAGCTTTTGCTATGTTTAGGTCAATAAGTAGAGGCTGAGAAATTGTTCTAATATTGTTTGAAACTTAAGGAAATGTTGTCACTGGAAGATCTGCACTTGGTGCTACATTACAGCTTGCAGCTCTACTAATCTTGGTCTTAAGACACTGCTGGTAAAGCTGGAGTTCTTACTTTTCATTATGGCTAGCCATGGTCAAAGGAACTGAAATTGTGTGGGTTGTCTGCTCAGCAGTCACAGGGTGGGCAGAGTGAAGGAGGGACTTGTGTGGTAGAGGGGACAGGAGAAAAAGTGGGAAACATGATCAGGTATTAGGAGGAGGCAAGACTGAAGCCCTGAGGGCCAGCAGAAAGATTGGAAACAGGCAACTTTGCAAGGTAGGAGGTGGGGTGACCCTCTAGAATGTACCTGAGATCTGGGAGGTGAGAGACTCTCAGGACTCAAAGGAATGGACCTTGGATGAAATGCTATATGTAGGGAAAGGATACTTTTAGAGTCAACTTCCAATGGAAGGACAGGACATCAAGTGGAAAGATGGGGTTGCCATCCCTCAGTCAAAAGCTCTGACCCAGAATTATTCCTTTGTGAAAGAACAGCAGGGAAAAAATGGAGAAGAACATGAGAGAAAGGAGGTCCAATGACATGCCCAAATTGTAAGTGGCAGGTCAGAGTAGGAAATAAACCTGTGAGCAAATTCTCTAAGTGGATGAGTTAATGAATGTAAAGGAAACTTGATCAGATGTACAACATGCTTCATGTATTCATGGCATAAGCCTCTAATTTTAGATTACAAAAATTGAGATTGCTTTTAAAATGAAATTGTTGATATAATCTTAAAAAGTAATGGTCTGAAATATCACATGTTACAATGTCAATTAAAATGAAATACAGGAAACCAGAATAATGATGATAGTTATTGTGAATAGTACCATCATCACACATTTAACATTCATAGATGTGTGCAAAATATTGAAATTACTATGTTATATGAAAGACATATATTTAGACATATAAAACACAAACAAATTGATATTTACTATCAATGATGAGGCTATTTCATAATTTTCAAAGCAGTTAATATTACCATGCTATCATTTAAAACTAATAGACTAATTTTATTTATGCTTTAAAAATAATAAATTAAAACATCTACTGCAATGTCTTCTAAAGGAAGGATCAAATATGTGATAATGAAGTAAAGTATGTGACAGCACCAACAAAGTCTTTAAATTTACAGATGAATGGCTACTAGAACTTAAAACAGTTTTAATTAAAAAACCAACTTTAACACAGGAGGTCTTTGAATATCAAGTCAAATTAGACTGTGCTAAATCCAAGATGCTTTAGAAAGCTATTTTCTATGTTAATGTCCAGTTTCTAATTATAGTATTAAATTTTCCATTTAATATTTCAACACTAGAAATTAAGATCAATATCTATAAAATGAGAATAAGTAGATTCAACATTATATTTATGTGCCTTAATCGATAAGTATTTAATGAATTATGTAAAACATGAGAAGTACTATTAAATACTAATACTTTAGACTACTCCATAAAATCGAATGTGTTAAATGTTCCTTTAATGCATGTTTGGAGACTGAGGTAGGGTCTTACTCTGTAGACCATATGGAATTTTGTAAGTAGCTGATTTTAACTTTGAACTTTGAGAAGTGTAGCTAACCTATCAAATAAGGATAAAACATTTTCTTGTAATTTTTTTATATTTATGATTGTTGATGACATTTAACACTATGCAAAAATCTTAAGTATCTGCAAAAAGGAATTGACAATAGGTTTTGTTCACAAGATAGATCACAACATTTTACATATTACTGGTTATGCAGTTGAGCAATTTTATGAATGTAAAAATTGGAGCCCAGCTGTGAGCATAGGCACCATACAGCACTTAAAACTGCAGGAGGAGTAGGATGGTTTTGCATTCTAGTGTAGCAGCACTGGAAATGAAGTTTTAGTGGAGTAGTTGTTTACAATGAACTTGGGAAGCGAACAGTGGAGTCAGGTATATTGTACAAGGATGGAATCAGGGTTTAGATAGAAAAAAGGAAGGTATCTGTTTGTAGTTAACTTTATTTCATAAAATGGTTCTGTATTCATTACTTTTTCTAGCTTCAAGGAGTTGATGTTTCAAGTCACATTTTTATCATTCAGTATCTATAAATAAGTGTGTACCCATCAACCAGTTGGCGTCATTGAGGAATAGCCTTTTCTCAAGCATGAATTTCAGTGTTTCCATATGTTGTGATATACTGATAAACTCTGTTTGCATGGATGCAACACAGAGTAAAACCCTTAATGTTTTTTTGGGGGGGGGTGTTGGGGGTGTTTCCCTTACTTACCTTTTTACTGTATTCTTAGACTGCTAGAACCTCCAAAGCCTGTAGTCATAACTGAAAGGGGTCATGATTGTGTTGCCTGTGGCTTGGTTATTGCCACCAATCTGCTCTCTGTGATTAGGTGTGGCACAGGTCTGTATGGTTTTGAGACAAATGGATGAAGTCATTGCACTGTGCTTTTTCTGATCATGTCTGCTTACAGTCACCTAATTTTTATAGGCATCATAATAAAAGCTAAACAATGGTATAATAGAGGCTAATTTAATGTAATTTAAAGACTTTTCAAATAGAAAAAAATATTATTGAAAGTAATATCTATTTTTTAACTTTCAGCATTTAATGGTGCTTTGTGGAAGTTACTGCCATTATTGGGATTTTTTTTTAACTTCACTTTGAAAGAATCTTGCTTGTTAGCTTCTTTACATCTCTAAACAGTTTGTTAGTGATGGTAAACCCAGTATTTATTCTGAGCCATTAACTTCTTGTAAGAGGAAAATAGGCTGATTACAAGAAATATCACAGAAGCAGGGTGGGCTTATGGGTGGAGGGTTGGGAGTCTATCTTGAGAATTAAAAACTAAGAAACACTTTTGTATACAACAATAAAATAAAACACATTTTAACAGAAAAAATGGGTTACAGAGATATACAGAGAATTCTCAACAGAGGAATCTCTAAGTTCAAGAAAGATTTAAAGAAACATTCAACATTTTTAGTCATCAGGGAAATGAAAATCAAAATGACTCTGAGATTTCACCTTACACCAATCAAAATGGCTAAGATCAAAACCTCAGGTGACAGCACATGTTGCTGAAGATTTGGAGAAAGAGGAACACTCTTCCATTGCTGGTGGGAGTGCAAACTGGTACAACAACTCTGGAAATCAA
Source organism: Rhabdomys pumilio (assembly GCA_030674055.1). Classification (NCBI taxonomy): domain Eukaryota; kingdom Metazoa; phylum Chordata; class Mammalia; order Rodentia; family Muridae; genus Rhabdomys; species Rhabdomys pumilio. The sequence goes on along the minus strand of JANHMN010000001.1, from coordinate 43,536,628 downwards.
TTTGTCAGCTCTTCCGGAAATTGGAAATAATTCTATCTGAAGACACAGCTATACCACACTTAGGCATATACCCAAAATATGTGCCACCATACTACGAAGACATGTGCTCCACTCTGTTCATAACAGAATTATTTGTAATAGCCAGAAACTGGAAGCAACCCAGATGTTCCTCAATTGTTGTGGCCCGAGCTGCCCCACTTTGGTTGCCAAAAATGTTGAGAGCTGCATTGCTCCACGTTTGGGGACCAAAATGTCAAGGACCGCTCTGTCATTGTTGGGCCCGCACTGCCAAAAGTCTTGGGGGCTAAGTTGTTAGAGCTGCTCCAGTCTGCGGGTTGGGATTCAGCAAGAGAAAGAGTGAGGACAGACTCAAAGAAGAATGGAGACCAGAGTGTTAGTCAATCCCGTTTATTCTTCAGTCTCTCTTCCTAGTCCAAGTACCAAGTCTTGAGATCCTAGTCCCTAGTTCCTAGTCCCTAGTGCCTCCAAGTTCCAAATTCCAAGTTACCTGTCCTAAGTCTCAAGTGCCTACTAACTAATGCCTAATGTCTAATTCTCTGTTCTTCCTCAAAGTGCCAAGTGTCTAATAATAATCTGTGCCTAATACCTATTGCTCTACTAACTAACTTCTTCTCTCAATCAAAGAATGGATACATAAAATGTGGTTCATTTACACAATGGAATACTATTCACCTACTAGCACCAAGGACATCATAAATTTTGAAGACAAATGGATGGGACGAGAAAATATTATCCTGAGTGAGTAAACACAGGCCCTAAAGGACATGCATGGTATGTACTCACTGATAAGTGGATATTAACCAAAAAGTACAGGATACCCATGATACACCCGACAGATCCTAAGAAGTTAAACAAGAAGGAAGGCCCAAATGAGGATACTTAAAATAGTCTAAAGTTAGAATAATTCCTTTAGAAGGAATAACAAAAGTTGCTTAAAATTAATCTTTAGAGTTAATTAAAAAAATATAATACATAAATGCCCTAAACTGATTTTCCAAGTAAGAAAAATAATTTTAATTAAACTTGCACCATTCAGAAATCTATGTTTACATATAAGATAATTAAAGCAGTGACCACATGACCAACTATACACTGTGTTCTAAAGCATAGACTCAGAAAACCACAGAAATAGTTTTCTATATTTAATATAGATTTTCAACAAATTTATATAATTTTATATTCAAGCAGAAACTAGTTTCAGACATACTTATATCAAATATATGTAAAAAAGAATTACTTTTTCAAGTTTTAAGAAAAGTAAAAGTGACATATAATGTAAAATTTTAAATGATCATAATTATAAAATATAAATTCTCCAAATGCATTTTAATTATTTATAAAAACAATGTCTGGTGACAATTATTATAATGAGAACACCCTTTAATATCATCATGGCTATTTCCCTAATTTCTCTTTGAAGTACTGGATGATTTGTTTCTAATATCTGTTCTTCCTCTAGGTCCAAGGTAATGAAAAGTTGCAGTAAATACATTTAGAAACCTAAGATTCAACAGTTAGTTTTAGTGTTTGGAATTTCATCTGATTAATACTCAGGCACTTCCATAAACTATGGAAGCACTGAACAGTGTAACCTGTCAGGAATTCAAAACATTTCTTTTTTAGCAGGGAATAGAGTGACCTATGAGTCATTCTTACAAAAATTACTTTTCCCACAAATAAAAACATCCCCTGTATAAAGATCTGCCATTGCTTTTGTCATTCAGGAAGTGCTCAGCAGAGAGAGAATTTAATATAAAGCTTTTATTAAAAGACAACTGTGGTTTAATATCAAAGGTAATACACAGCTTATTTGAAGGAAGGAAAAATTTTAATCTACATGGAACTTTCCAGGTATATTGTAAGTACCTCCATCCTCAACTGACTTCTTCCTGATGTCCAATCCCACTTGGCAGAGGTGTTTTAAACCATAGCCAAATAACATTACCAAATACTTTATTAATTTGTCTTACTATTACAAAATATCACCACTTTGTGCTCATGAGAAATAATGGTAATTATCTACATCCCTTCACATTCTTCATTATTAGATAAAATATTTATATATTTCTTAGGGAAGGATAGACATTTTGAACCTTTCATTAAAGAAATATTTCAGAGAATATTTATTAAAAAATAAAAACCAGTGTAAAAACATGCTTGGAATCATCATGTTTTGAAACAATTAAACTAAGAGAAATTACTGAATCAATTTTATAAAGAAATACATGGTTGAAATTAAATTTAAATTATTAATAACTATCAAAATCAAATAGTTTAGTTGATTCAAATGTTATAAAATTACATAGATATAATATATGTAATAGGAATAACCATATAATATATGTTTAAATATAGTGTTCATTCAGTCAGTATGAAAATAATCATTCTAAATTCAGACTTGCTAAGGAATATATAATGTGCATTTTATTTTTTGATTATTTATCTGTTTGTTTTATTTTTCAATGTATCCACTAACCAGCTCTTATGCAAAACATTTAAAATGTATATATTATTTTTAAAGGTAAATTTTAAATAAGTCACAAATAAATAAACAAGAAAGTGAGTCCAGAAATCATGTTAAATCATGAAGCACAAAGCAATCATTCTGTAACACAGTTCATATTTATCTCTGACATTTAAAAACTATAAAAAATATACACTTTGCATGAGGAACAGAAAGCCTGAGATCCATGCAGAAGAAGAATTGTGAGCAAATCCAGGATTATAAAATAATCAAGAAAATATAATTATTATGTAGAACATGATTTCAAACTTTTTTCTCCTTTGAATTCTGAATGTGTCCATGAATCACAAATTATTTTAAGAAGGAGCATACATGAACATCAATTTGAAGAACTAATTCATACTATCATTCTCCTCTAAGAAGGTCAAAGTATCTTGTAATATGTGAGACTGATCACCACTCCAACCATAGCAAACTAAAAATAAAAGTATTTTAAGTTATACAGCTTTCACTGGAGTTAAACTTCAAAAATTAAATTAAAATAATTAAAAAGTTTCATAAAAGATTTAAAAATCATAGAGTAAACTATTTAATCAGTGCATCTTAGAGTAATCAGAAAAAATATATCTATTACATATACACACACGCACATGCACACACACACATACACACACACGCATACACATACACACACACACACACACACACACACACACACACACACACACAAAGTGATTAGTTTTAAGGGATTAACTCTTGCAGGTAAAATAAAAAAGATATCCCAATGCTTGCAGTGGTAGATTTGAAAACCAAGCAGGGTATACAGTTGTGCTCTATGTGTCAAAATGTAAGAAGTAGAAAACTTAATAGAAGTTTGTTGCAGCCCAAGCTGCCCCACGTTTGGGGGCCAAAAATGTTGAGGACCTCTCTATGAATGTTGGAACCCACATTGCCAAAAGCCTTGTGGACTAAACTGTTAGAGCCCGCAGTGCCCCAAGCTGCTCCAGTCCGCGGGTCAGAGTTCAGCAAGAGAGAGAGTGAGGACGAATGTGAAGAATGGCGACCAGACAGAGTGTTATTCAATCCCGTTTATTCTTCTGTCTCTCTTCCTAGTCCAAGTCCCAAGGCTTGAGTTCCTCATTCCTAGTTCCTAGTCCCTAGTGCCTCCAAGTTCCAAGTTCTGAGTTCTAGTCTAATGTCTAATAATCTTCCAAGTGCCTACTATTTAATAATTCTTCTTCCGAGTTCTCTAGTCCAAGTCTCAAGTGTCTGCCTACTACTGAATGTCTAATAATAACTTCTTCTGTCTGCCTCTTACCTTTTATATGTCTCACTTCTAAGACACGCCTTTAAGTCACACCCGTAAGTCATGCCCTTAGGTCTTATCTCTAAATCTGATCACTAAGTCATGCCCTTAAGTCACACACATTTCAGTCTCACACACCCAAGGGAAGATCCTGGGTATCTAAAACAAGATATCATCAGAGTGTTCTCAGCTGTTGTAGGCTATTGTAATGACATCTCTTGTCAGGGTATATGACTCAAGATGGTTGCAAGGATGATAGCCGCCTTCTGTAGGCTTCCCTAAGAAGTTCTGATTCAAACTTAACTACACACATTTTATCTTTTGTCTTTTCACTCATTTTTCAATCTTACAATGTATCTCTGCCTTAGCCTTTCCTTCCTCCACTCCTCCCAGTTCTCTCCTCATTCCTTTTCTATCATATCCCTTTAGAAAAGACCAGGTCTTACTGTGCTATTCACTGAATGTACCATAACAAGACTCAATAAGACTGGGCACAGCCCTCATTTCAAGATTGGATGATGCAACCCAGTAGAAGGGTCCCAAAGGCAGGCAAAAGAGTCAGAGATAACTCAAGTTTCACTGTTAGGATTCCCACAAAGAACTCAAGCTAATTTCTGTAACATATGCAGAGGACATAGTGCAGACTCATGCAAGTTCTGTGATTAACACTTCAGTCTCTGTGAGTTCCTATGAGTCCTGACTAATTTATTCTGTGAGCCATCTTTTAATTGTCTTTTTGACCTGTCTGCCTCCTATAATACTTCCTCCCCTTCTTCTGTGTGGTTCCTCAAGTATATCCAATGTTTGGCTGTGGGTTTCTGCACCTGCTCCCAACAGCTGCCAGAAGATGCCTCTTGGAGGATTGGAGTAGGTATGGATCTCAGTGTATAATATAGTTTAGGAATCATTTCAGTTATCTTTTTTTGTCTTATCTTGTCTTGTCTTGTCCTTTCTGTTTGGTTGTTGAGTTTTCTGTTTCTGGCCATTCAGGCATGGGCTCCATCTCATGTTGTGGGTCCTGACTGACTTAGGATTATTACAAATGTTTGCCTTCCAACTTTCTTTTTAAAAAATCCCTCAAACAAACAACAAAACATTAAACTTTTAAATTAGAACCATTTTTTTAAATCTCAGAAGTTTTAAACTGTGTATATAAGTTCACCTATGCCTTTGTTTTCACAATATAAAGTAACACATATTAGGCAAAACTCAATACTAGTCATTGGCTGGTCATTCTTACATGCTCTGAGCCTCCATTTCCCCATTACTTCTTAAACAAAGGAGAGTTTGTGAGTTGAAAGTTTTGTGGCTATGTTGGTGTCCCAGTCTTACAACTTTCCCTGTAACAGAAGATGGGCAATTCATGCTCCAAACTCATCATTACTAGTAGTCTTCCCTCTGGTTGCCACCATAGCTACAGGAACTTTCCACTACTCTAGGTTTGCATCTTTCCCACTAAATGTCTAAAATTTCAGTCATTTCTCCTTGTACTTTCTCCCTCTGTCCCTCTTGTTCTATCTATACCAGCTACCAGGCCACCCTCAAAATCCACTCTATTTTTCTATTCCCAGAACTCCCACCTAGAAGGGTCACTTAGCTTGTTCAATTAAACTGAATAAAATTAACCTTCACCTTCTAAATAATACAACTGCTGAAATAAAATGAGCACTGCTAAGATGGTAAAAAAAAAATGAGGCTATAAAATTGCTCAGAAGTACTTGAATCTAAAGTAATCTAAATCCTTTAATAATGAAAACAAAAATTACAGTAGACTTATTTGTAAAATAATATATTTGGAAAGTGTTTTTCAGAAAAAATAGTTTAATTTTCATTAAATATGAAGTTATAAAATGGGAAACACGAGAAAAATTACACAGAATAAGCAAAGCATTTGATATTAGCCTGAAGGATGTTGTAGCCCAAAGTTCCTGACTGACTGGGGACCATTATATATGTTTGCCTTCCAACATTTCCTTAAAAAAATCCCTCAAACAAACAACAAAACATTAACATTTTAAATTAGAAACATTTTTAAAATCTCAGAAGATTTAAACTGTGTATTTTAGTTCACCTATGCCTTCATGTTCACAGCTGTTACAATATAAAGCACTACACATTAGGCAAAATTCAAACTGTCTAATAAATAATAAGATAAAATGGGAAGGATAGTACTCAAAAAACATCAATAGACTAAAAATTTACTTCTTGAAATAGAGATACAAGATGAAATAGATGAGAAGCTAGGCAATGAGAGAGAAAAAGAGAGAGAAAGAGAGACAGAGCATGGAGGCAGAAGTTCACGTGTCTCCACCAGTCAAAGATAGTTTACATAGCTAGGTTGGGTATTAGGTTACACTTCTGATTGAGCATTATCATACTTATAAAGCCTTTGATTAACATTTAAAAAAATTGTATAAAAGCCAAATGGAAAAGGGGGCACAGAATAGGGGTTTTCTAGGGAGGGGGAATGGGGAACAGGATTGGCATCTGAAATGTAAATAAAATATCTAATTAAAAAATAAATAAAAAATAAAATAAAAAAAAGAAATAGAGATAGAACTGAACAAAGTAAAATAATTTTATATGCATATCAGAAGATATTTTTTCAGAGTAAAGAAAGACAGTGAAATTCTGTTAAGCATGAAGCATCGGAAGCCAATTTACCATCTAATTTTTAACAACCAAACATGAGTAATGATACAGAGTAGATTTAAGAAAATATTTAGACAAATAAGAAGTATCTCTGATGGATACAAAGTGAAATATCATAAAATTACTAAGACACAACTTTTAAATTCACATAGGAGGCATTGAGCTCTAGATAGCCTTTTATAATAAGGAATGATAAAAACAAAAAGAAGAGAGAGAGAGAAGATAAGAAAATGGACTTTATCAAAATTAAAGCCTATCTGCATTGTGAAACACAATACCAGTAGAATGATAAATTGTACTTGTAAAGTATTATATAAAACCCAAACACCACCTAAAACTAAATATAGATGAACTAAATAGGTCCATTTAAATACCTAGTAAGAAATGTTAAATAGAACTAAACTGGATGATTTCTATACAAGGCTCCCCACTAGGAACTTTGTTTGGGGTAATGAATGATGAGAAAAGGCAAATATTCCAGATCTAGGAATCCACGACAACTGCATGTAACACATGATCATAGACTGAAACACTTTGCCATACATGTCATGACATAAATGGAGCAATTATCAAAACTCAAGTGTGATTTCTCACTTGATAAAATTCTTTTTACCATTCTTGTAACTTGTATTTAAATTTGAACTTATTTCAAAATAAAATAATACAAATCAATAAAAACCTAGTAAAAAATTTAGCAAAAAACTAGAAAGTAAATTTTTCAATCATGTTAAAAGCTACCTATTGCTATGCAGTTGCAATAACAAATAATTTTGTGGCACAAGCTTAATTAATAATGTCTAGTCATTAACCAGTGTTTCTGATAACATAAATACCACATATGTTGTTTATATGTCATAAGAACATATATTTCATACGTGGTTCTTATCATGTTAGAATTCAAAACAGTAATAGGTGGGACTTATGTACTTAACATAGTATTGTATGATAAATGTTATTATTTGCAGAAATTTTTTAACAATAAATTTACCTCTGTGTTTGTTTTTCTGGACAATGATAGGCACCATGTACAGATTGTATATGTATGCATCTTTGATAAATGTTCTTTTTACGTAGTAGACTTACCTTTATTCTATGATATCAAGTGATACCATCACACACACATATACATTTACATCCATCATACATTTTTATTATCTTTAAGTATTTGTATGATGATATTTGTCTGAGCTATTTCCAATTTTTCCAAATATATTTTAACCTAAATTAATATTTGTGTATAAATAACCACATGTAGCTGAACACTGTGTTTTTAAAAATTAGTCTTGATATAGGTCACTCAAAAATTCAAATTAAGTGGGTCAATACAATATATATACTTTATAATTTTTAAGAACAGAAATTTAAGTGCTAGTTGAAGGTATGGATGGGAGCATTCCGATTCTCATCATTGCTGTAATAGTAGAAAATGGTATCATCACATTGGGTAAGTCCTTGGTAATTTCCCATAAAAAGTTACCCAAGGATCCAGAAAATTTGTTTCTTGATATTTATACAAGAATTGTAACTATATCACTAAATGGGTTCAGACATATGAGGTTTGTAGCAGTATTGATAATTGCTTTAATACCAAACTATATAAAGTTTTGTACCTGAGGTCTGCAAACTTTATGGTTTGATTCATTCCAACTGTTAAAATTATGAAAGAATTGAGGTGCAAAGAGAAGGAAACTTAGCTTTAAGTGCACCTTAGCTGATTCAAACAATGATGACACATTTAATTTGCTGAGTTCTCTTTGTAGCATGTAACTAACAAAGTACCTTGAAGTAAGACTTTCTGGTTTCTTTGGAAAGTCTGTTGTTTCATGAAATATTTGCCTGGAAGCTGTCTGATGAGAGGGTGTTTGGTTGAAGTAGACAAGAAAAGGGTGTGTGATGTTTTGTTGGAGCAGACATTTAAGAGGGCATATGATGCTTGAAAGCTGTACAAACAATGAAAAGATGCTCTTGCATTCTACACCATTCAATAGTTTGCTGGTCTTTGCTCATCTTCAATGTTGGTGAAACACTTTTCTGGTCTTCGCTTCATAGAAAGAAAAGTATCAAAGAACTTGTGGTATTCTGGCCGATACATGCTGCTTCTGCTGACTTGTGTCGATTTGGTGGAGTCTTGAGGTTTGTGTTGGATCTAGGAACTGCTACTGATGCCGGTTTGGTGTTTACTATTGGATTAGACTGCCACTGATGACTACTGCTTTGTGTTTGGTGTTTGCTATTGGACTGAACTGCTAGTATCCTGACAATGATGAGTGTAATTGCCTTAAAGAACTACTTCTAAATAGTTCCAAAACCCCCTTTTCCATAAGCCTTCTTTTTCTCCTACTTCTGGTCAGTGGGCTACAATGAAATTTGAAGTATTCTAGAACCCTAAATAAAGTAGGTTGAAAAGAATTTAAGCCTACAGTAACTAATCAACAATATGCCAAAACTGACCAAGGTTTAAGAAGTAATTGCCCCTATATTATTGCATAGTAGGGGAAAGCAAATAATGACAAAGAAGTCATATTCAGTAATATTATTAGTCTACATTTCCTAGGGTAAATTTAAATTTGTTTTCAGTTGTAAAAATTAATAAAAAAGTTCTTTGTATAGTTTGGATATTATCTCTATCAGATGCAGAGTTAGTAAAGATCTTTTCAGAATCTGTAGGTGGTCATTTTGTCCTATTGACAGTGTCTTTTGTTTTAGAGGAGATTTTCAGTTTCATGCCATCCCATTTGTCAATTATTGATCACAGAGCCTGATCTGTTGGTTCACAAAATATTTCCCCTGTGCCAATGTGTTTAAGGCTATTTCTCATTTTCTTCTCTATTAGAATCAGTTTATCTGGTTTTATGAGGAGAATCTTGATCCACTTTGACTTGAACTGTGTACAAAGAGATAAGTATAGATCAGTTTGCATTTTTCTACAGATTGCCAGTTAGACCAGCACCATTTGTTGAAGATGCTTCTCAGTAGAAGAATGGATTCAGAAAATGGGGTTCATTTACACAATGGAATATGATTCAGCTATTAAAAACAAAGACATCATGAATTTTCTTAGAAAATACTTATTAAAGTTGTCGAGAAGTCTTCAGTTGAAAACCCAACATCACTAATATGGGCAAAAGCTCACTTACCACTGACTAACTAATACAATAAAGTAAAAGTCACATAAGTAATGCAAGGTTATATAATATATCAAAGTTTCCATCAGCTGAGTACCACTGCTCCTGGAAAGTGTTGCTTACCTCTTTTCTCTCCCTTGGATAGAAGAATAAATAGATATTCTTCTTCCTCCAAAAATAATATGGTAGCTTGAAGAAATTCTTCTCCCTCTCTCCTAATGATCTCTTAAATATATTCTTTCTTGCTGATTTTGCTTCTATGCAGCTCTTTTAGTAATTTCTCCTGAACAACTTTTTCTAATTATAGTTTTGTTTGTGTTTTCTGTTATTTTCTTTTTGTTTTTGAGAACAGAATGTTAAATTGATTCCCATGTCTATGTTTTTATTTTCAATTTAGTGTATTTAGCAATAAAAAGTGAAGTTCTATCATGTTCCTGAAGGAACGTTTGACTCCTAGGTTTTGGACATAGGAAATGTCACTATAGTAATATGCGAGATTCTTATAAACAGGTTAATAATTGTGTGGATTTTCATTTTTAAAATATATATGATCTGTTTAGATGTATACATGAATGCTACTAAATGGAAGAGGAACCAAAACATTTTGAGCATAGTTCCAGGACTATAAAATCTTAAAAATGTATTTTTGCTTTCTAAAACAAACAGGCAATAAAATTATACATTACTTATTTTATGCCATAATGAGATAACAACCATTGCAAACCACAGATTTATTGGCAAGTACTATTTTTATATGAAAATCATGACAGATAATTAATTAATTTTATTTTAAGCAGAGTGTATGTTACATATTATATATTATGGTAATTTTACTGCTTTTAGTGTCTTAATTTTATGTAAAATCTGTTTCCTTTTTTATTACTATTATTATTTTTATTTGCTTTATTTCCTATCACGATTCTCTCTCCTCTCCTGGTCCTCCCCCTTGCACAGTCTCTCCCCACTTCCGCTCTGAGGGAGCAGAACTTGACCTTGGCACATCAAGTCTCTTCAGGGCTAGGTGTTGTTTTTCCCATCGAGGCCAGACAAGACAGCCATGTTAGGAGAATGTATTCCACAAACAGGCAATAGCTTTAGGGATATCCCCCACTTCCATTCTTCAGGAAACACATGATGACATAGGCACACAGCTGCTACATATGTGCAAGCGTTTTGGTCCATTCTGTGTCTTCTTTTTGGTTGGTGGTTTAGTCTCTGAGATCCCTCAAGGATCCAGGATCATTCTTTCTGCTGGTCTTCATGTAGAGTTCCTATCTCCCTCAGGACCATCAATCCTTTCTTCAACTCTTTCATGAGTCCCCAATATCCATCCAATGTTGGGCCATGAGTCTCTACATCTGTCAGCTGCTGGTTGAAACATCTCAGAGGACAGTTATGCTCTGCAAGCATAACAGAATACCACTAATAGTGTCAGGAATTATTGCTTGCCCATGGGATGGGTCTCTGGTCAGACAAGTTATTGCTTGGCCATTCCCTCAGTTTCGGCTCCATCTCCCTGTCCCTATATTTCTTATAGGCAGGAAAATTTTAGGTTGAAAATTTTGTGGGTGGATTGGTGTCCCTATTGCTCTACTGGGATTCTTGGCTTGCTACAGGAGGTGGCCTCTTCAAGTTTAATATCTCCAATGTTGTGAGTCACAGCTAAGTTCAACCCATTGATTCTTGGAAAGCTCCCATATCCCAGTTCTCTGGCATATATTGGAGATGCCCCACACCTTCCCAACCCTACACACACCAGCTGCATATTTCTTCCATTCTCATGATCTTATGATATCTCCTCTGTCTTTCCTCATACCTGATCCTAAAACTTCTCACTTTCCCTTCCCCATACTATCTCCCACCCAGTTCTCTCCCTCTGTCTGTCTCCTACAACTATTTTATTTTCCCTTCTAAGTGAGGTTCAACCATCCTTGCTTGGGTCTTCCTTTTTATATATATTTTTTGGGTTTGTAGAGCATAGCATGTGTATCCTGTATTTTATGATGAATACACAATTATATGTGAGAACATGCTATGCATGTCATTCTGGGCTTGGGTTACCTCACTCAGGATGATATTATCAGTTTCCATTTATTTGCCTGCAAAATTCATGATGCCTTTGTTTTTAACAGCTGAATTCTACTTCATTGTGTAAATGTATCCCATTTTCTGTATTTATTGTTTACTTGAGTGACATGTAGTTTGTTTCCAGTTTCTGCGTATGATAAATAAAGCTGCTATGAACATAGTTGAGCAATTGTTTCTATGGTAGAGTGGGTTATACTTTAGGTATATGACAAGGAGTTGCACAGCTGTGTCTTGAGGTATAACTATGCTCAGTTTTCTGAGAAACTGCCAAATTGATTTCCTAAGGGTTTGTACAAGTTTGCACTCCCACCAGCAATGAAGGAATGTTCTCCTTGCTCCACTTCCTTGCCAGGATGGACTATCACTTGAGATTTTCTTAGCCATTTTGATTGATGTATGATGGAAAGTCAGAGTCATTTTGATTGGCATTTTCCTGATTACTAAGGACAGTGAATATTTCTTTGGGTGCTTCTTGACCATTTGAGATTCCCACTGTTAATTGGGTTATTTGGGTTGTTGGTGTCTGTCTTCTTGGATTCTTTTAAATTTTGGATATTTGTTCTTTATCAAATTTAGGGTTGGTGCAGACACTTTTCCAATCTGTAGACTGTCATTTTATCCTAATGACATGGTCTTTTGCCTTACAGAAGCTTTTCAGTTTCATGAGGTCCCATTTATCAATTGTTGATCTTAGAACCTGAGCCACCTGTGTTCTGTTAAGGAAGTTGTTTACTGTACCAATGAGTTCAAGGCTATTTCGCACCTTCTCTTCTATTAAATTTAATGTATCCACTTTACATTTTCATATGGCTACTATATAGTCATAGTATTTTTAGGAATTCTCTATTAGAAGCTAATAGAAACTGTGAGTTATGTCATTATAAATCTAACTTCATACAATAAATCAAATTAAATTACCTTCATTTGGTATCTCAGAACTTAATACATTTCATATAACAGTTGCTCAAGTATATCATTAATTAGTGACTAAGCCTATTGCAATGTTATTTATGAAGTAGTAATTTTGTCTAATCAATTGTGCTTTGTTTTATATTAAAGTGAATACAATTGTTGCTCATGTGGGATAATGGCAAGTCTCCAATATACTAGAAATTGTGTGCTTTGGTTCTCTCCTGAAAAGTACAATGAACTTTACTAGTTGTGATAGTTTATATATGCTTGCTAAGGAGTGGCACTATTAGGAGGTGTGGCCATATTGGAGTAGGTGTGTCATTCTGGGTATAGCCTTAAGATCCTCACTCTAGTTGCCTTGAAGTCAATCTTCCATTAGCAGCTTTCAAATGAAGATGTAGAACTCTCAGCTCCTCCTGTACCATGCCTGTCTGGATGCTGCCACGTTCCTCTCTTGATGGTAATGGACTAAACCTCTGAATCTGTGAGCCAGCCCCAATTACATGTTGTCCTTTATAAGACTTGCCTTGGACATGGTGTCTGCTTGCAGCAGTAAAACCCTAACTAAGACACTAGTCTATAGAAACAGGAATAAAAGTCACTTAAACTGAAATTCTGAACAGTGAGAGTTGAAAAATAAAGAGACCTGTGTGTACTTCACCATAGGAACACCTTTATTATTCAATTGTATGTCAATATTGCATAACTTAGTTAGAAATACAGTTTCATTTATTTAATTATTCTTCTATTTATTTCTCTAAACTATCGATTGTAGCACATTAGGAGGAATCCAGCTAACGTATTGAATTAAAGAGATTGCACAGCATCATGAGAAAATAGTATAAATTTTCATGTAGTACAAAACTAAATGAAAACCTTTTTAAAGTATTTTTTAGCATGAAAGAACTGCACAAAACTAGGAAATCTCCTTGCATGAGCTTGCATATGTATCTTTTGGTGATGAGAAGTATACTTATTGCTTTTTGTCAACTTGACATTATACCAGACAAACCTGAGAAGCCATAACCTGTCATAATGGCTTGTTTGCAAGTCTCTGGGACATTTGTTGATTGATCTTGTCTAAGTTCCTACCTTGATTTTACCCAATGAAAGACGATAATCTAGAAGAGAAAGTCAAATAAACTATCTTCCCACATTGTATTTTGTCATGATATTTATCATAGAAATAGAATACAAACCACAGCCCTTGTATACTTGGAGAAGGGAGGAGATGTCAGGGATAGCCCTGCTTATACACTGAAGGCCTAAAATCAGCCATAAGCCTGAAATAAGCAATAGGCCTGGCATACATGCCTGCTTACACGAAGTCTTGGGTCTCAGTGGGAAAACACTGAAACAGATGGCTATAAGCTATTGTAAACAGGCAGCTTTTGTGAAAATTTACCAGCCTGATTAGTCATAGAACTTGTAAATAGGCAGCCTTGGCAGATAGTACCAACTTAGATAAGAACAAGTGACTCATAGGCAGAGTCATAATGACCCGTCCCCTGACCCTTCATCCAGCTGATACCCTGTTCTGAAAGATATCTATACTCCCCCTGAACACCTATGCTCCTGTGTCATCCCCTTCCCCACATCCTGCCTTTTTGTGTTTATAACCCCTGTGTTAAAAAGTAAAAATTATGATTTAATAATGAAAAAAATTATCAAAAAAATGTTGCTTTCAGGAGTTATTTATCATTCTATTTTAGCTCCAAGAGGTCTTTCATTCATTTAGTTTGAGACATATTTAAAGACATCTCTCAAAATATGTAAGACCCAACTTTATGTTTGAATATGTATTTTGTTATGCTGTTGTCTGGTAAAATATTTACTATAATAAAAAGTAAGTTATCCTCAGCCAAATTTTTAGCAATATGTCAGAAGCATTTTAATGTTATAAAGATTATCCATGATAACCTAGAGTACTTAGAACATTTAATGAACTACCATATTTACAACATAATTTATGTGTTTATATCTAATGTATCATAGTAGATATTGCCATACTAATTTTATAACTCATATCTAAAATATAAAATAAATAAAATAGCCTTAAATATTTTTGAGAAGTTTAAAGAAAGTATTATTAAACATAGCAGGTAAGTAACCTGGCTAGATAGTTGTCCATATTTTGAAAGTACATATATTATTGTACTTAAAAATTTTAAGTTGGTATAAATAGTCTGAAATTTATCCTAACAGTGTAACAATGTGAGCTGAACCATTGAATATGCAACAGTTTACACATCATTGATTCTTAATTTTCTGGAGCTACATTTTAGTATCCTGTGGATGCAATTAAGAACAAAAACCCATAACATTCCATTTTCTAGAATAAATATCTTAGCATCTTAAAATTTGTTTGATTTAAAATTACTGTTATTTTTTCTGTCAGATAAGTCTTAGAGATAATCAACTAATGTCCTTTTGAACATAATGCAAAATAATATTATTCAGTACAGCATTTCATATAAAAATTGGTGTTTTAATTTTACAGTTTTTTTCTAAAAAATTTCATAGTTATTTACTGAATTTTGCTTTAATCACTGTTTCCTTTGAATTTAGATTATATCCTAACCATTACATTGATGCTATGAAATTTTTCATGTAAATATTAAACTCTTAAAGTATTCCCATTATAGCCAGGCAGTGGTGGTGCACGCCTTTAATCCCACCACTTGGGAGGCAGAGACAGGCGGATTTCTGAGTTTGAGGCCAGCTTGGTCTACAGAGTGAGTTCCAGGACAGCCCGGGCTACACAGAGAAACCAAAATAAATAAATAAATAAATAAATAAATAGCCCATTATTATAAAATATCTAGAATTGTTTCAAGTAATTTTGCTGATATTTAAATTTAATGGTTGAGTATGCTTCAAGTTGTGAACTTGTGATAAGTAATCTTGAATGAACTAAAATAAGTTTCTTCTGTACTTCATTGTTAGGGAATATATCGCAAGAATAATGCCATAATATCTCCATTTCATGAGATGTTATATTTTTCTCTTTTAAATATCAAGTTATCAATATTTGTATCCTAATTATTCATTTGTTTATATTGGACCATACTTGCATTTTTTGGGATAAGTGTCTTTTTACCATGACCACCTGTCCTATATATGAATTCTCCAGTGTTATTTATAAATATTTAACGGAGTATGTAGATATGTTCACTAATGATATTTCAGCCATTTTTATTTTGTATCCTTTTGTACTTCAGTTACAGTATAATGTTACCTTAAAAACAATAAGAATTTTTTTCTTTAAATGATATGGCAGAGTTTTCTTTTTTCTTTTTTTTTAAGAGTGATGCTCAATTAATCATGAATCTGTCCATGCTTCTAATTTCATGATTTAATCCTGTTAGATAATAAGCTTCTCAAAACTATTATTTGCTATGGTAACAGAATAACTATAGTCATTGCAAGAATAACTAGGGAAAGCAAATAAACATGGATCCAAATGAAAGAGTATTAGTTCAATTATATCGTTTCCAGGGACATGATGATGTATTTAGAAAACTCTATAGACAAATATATCTGAACAAAGAAATACAGTTTCATACTATAAAAAAAAACATACAAAACCCACCAATACTTTAAATTAATTAAATGACCATTTTCATTCTATTTTTATTTAAATTTTAATTCAAAACATTTTAAATTATATTATTTAACCTTCTGTACTTTCTCCTAAATGTACTGCACCTCCCTGCCACACAAAATATATTCTTCATCTCTCAGAATAAGCAATCAAAACAACAAAAATGATAATCAAAGAGGGAAAAGAAAAAAGAAAATCAGTATCAACCATATTCATGTCCATGATAAGTTAGCCAACAAAAACAGATACTATGAATATTTTTGACTTGTCTTATTATGTTGTGATTATATTGTTTTGTTTTCTTTGAGTATATATTTGTATTATTTTATTGTGTTAGCTTGTATGATCTGGAACTCATTATGTAAAACAGATATCCATTTTACTCAACAGAACTACCTGATACTGCCTCCTGAATCCTGGGATTAAAAGTGTTTGCCCACCTAGCTGCATTTTATACAATATCAGACGGCCTTCAGAATAGAAAAGATATCAGAAAATACATTTCACTCTCAATAGCCTTAAATATTATTTTGAAAACTTACCAATGAAGAGAAAATATATTTTAATTGAAAACTATAGAACCCACAATAAGTTTACTAGAACTCAAATAAAAATATATTCTCTGTTCATAAATATTAAAACATTGAAAATGTAAGTACTCTACCAACAGTCTTTCAATCAAATGGAATTTCTGTCAACAATCAAATGATACTTTTCAGAAGGTCAGAAAATTAAAATGAATAAGTATCTAAGATCAAAAATTTTAAAAAATCCTGCATAAAACAGGGAAAGTCCAATGGAATCAAACTAACAAACTGCAAAATAGGTAGCAAAGTATCCATTGTTAGTTATAAAACAGACATATAAATGAAGGAAATATAATTAAAACTCAGAAGTAAATCTAACTTTTATAAACAGAAAATTTTACTTTTGCTTTTTCCTTTGTTTTACAATTTTTCTGTTTTTTAAAATATTTTATTTATTCATATTTCAAATGTTACCCTCTTTCTCAGTTTCTCCTTTACAAATTCCCTATCTCATCCCCCTTTCCCCTGCTTCTATGAGGGTGCTCCCCATGTACCAGCTCCCACCTAAGCACCCTAACATTTTCCTACACTGGTCCATCCAGCCTTCACAGGACTAAGGGCCTCCCTACCATTGATGCCAAATAAGGCCATCCATCTTCTGCTACAAATGCAGCTGAAGACATGGGCTTTTTTTGGTTGGTGGTTTAGTCCCTGGAAACTCTGGGGAGTCTGGTTGCTTGATATTGTTCTTCTTTCTATGGGGTTAAAAACCCCTTCAGCTCCTCCAGTCCTTGTCCTGATTCCTCTTGGGGTCCCATTGTTCAGTAATATGGTAGGCTGCAAGCATCTGCATCTGTATTTGCCAGGCTCTAGCAGAGCCTCACAGGAGACAGCTATATTAAGCGCCTGTCAGCAAGTACTTCTTGGTGCTTGGACAATCAGCAATTGTCTGGGTTTGGTGTTGATATATGGGATGGATCTGCAGGTAGGGCAGTCTCTGGATGGCTTTTATTTTAGTCTCTGCTTCACACTTTGTCTCTATATTTCCTTTAGGCAAGAGTAATTCTGGGTTATAATTTTGGAGAGGAGTGGTAGCCCCCTACCTCAACCAGGGGCCTTACCTAACCTCTGAATATGGTTTCTACATGTTCTCTGTCCCCTTTGTTGCTAATGTCAACCCTGTTGGGTCCTGGGAGCCTCTTACTTTCCTGGCATCTGGGATTTTTCTGGTGGCTAACCCCAGTTCCCTATCCTCCATTGCTACACACCTCTGTTCAATTTTTTGACCCTATGTTTACCTTTATTTTTAATTATAAAAATAACTACATATACAATTATCTTTATTAGTAGATTCAACATAAAAAATAATCACTTTAAATGGAAAATGTCAATGAAAGGATATATATATATATATATATATATATATATATATATATTAAACATATGCATTTTTATGTAGCTAAAAATCAATCTATATATCATTTAAATTGTCTTAATTAGGTTTTAAACAGATAATTTTATGTATAACATAAGATATGTACAAAATTTACATAGATACAGTGAATTGGCATGTGATTATTTTTAATTCTGAATGGCATAGGTGCAGTCCTCTATGTACACTGAAAAAATATTGTATATTTTATTTATAGTAATGATATTTTGAAATAAGAATATATCATAAAATGGAAAAAGTAAGCTGGTTGGTATATATGCTATCTCATATACCTGTACTTTATTTTAGAGGATATTTCAAACCTTTTTTATCGACTATTTACAAAAATAAAATTTGTCATTTTATATTCTTTGCCAAAGAGCTCTCAACTATGCTCCTAGTCCAGCACTACTTATTAGAGGTAATTTACTGCTTCTATTGTCAGCTTAAAATTTCAGATTGCATATCAAAGTGAGATGATTAAATGTTGTTTATATTACATCAACAGTTGCTTTACACTAAATATCCTATGTAAATTTAAAGAGAAGATGAAAAAAATTTTTAAAAAATGGTCATGAATGGAAAATGATCTTTACCAAACTTTCATCCAATAGAGGACTAATATCCAAAATATACAAAGAACTCAAGAAGTTAGACTCCAGACAACCAAATAACCCTATCACAAAATGGGATGCAAAGCTAAACAAATAATTCTCAACTGAGGAATCTTGAATGGTTGAGAAGTACTAGAAATGCACAACATACTTAGTCACCAGGGAAATGCAAATCAAAATAACCCAAGAATTTCACGTCACACCAGTCAGAATGGCTAAGATCAAAAAAGCAGGTGACAGCAGATGATGGAGAGGATATGGAGAAAGTGGAACATTCACTCATTGCTGGTGGAACTACAAACTGGTAAAACTACTTTGGAAATCCATCTGGAGGTTTCCAAGAAAACTGGAAATAGTTTTAGCTGAAGACCCAGCTGGGCTGGTACCCAAAATATGGTCCAACATGTAACAAAGACATATGATCTATTATGTTTATAGCAGACTTATACTAGCCTCAAGCTTGAAACAATCCAGATGTCCCTCAACAGATGAATGGATACAGAAAATGTGGTATTTTTATACAATAGAATACTACTCAGCTATTAAAACAATGACTTCATGAAACTTGCAGGCAAATGGATGGAACTAGAAAATATCATCCTGAGTGAGGTAACTCAGTCACAAAAGAGCACACATGGCACACATTGACTGATAAGTGGATGTTAGGCAAATTGCTAGAAATACTGAAGATAAAACTCACAAACCATATGGAGCTTAAGAAAAAGGAAGACCAAAGTATGAATGTTTATATCCCACATAGAAGGGAGCACAAAATAATCACAGAAGGTAGAGTGAGGGAGGTACCTTGGAGGAAGAAAAAAAGGAGGGAAAAAGCAGGATAGGATCAGGAATTAGAAGAGACAGGAGAGAAGTACAGAGGGTCAGAAAATCAAATGGAAATATGTAGCAATAGAGAATGGGGAACTGGGGTAGACACTAGAAAGTCCCAGATGCCAGTGAAGCTAGAGGCTCTCAGGACCTAACAGAGATGACTTTTGCTGAACTATGCAACAAATGATAGATAGAGCTGGTAGAGACCACTTCCAGTAGATAGGCATGGCCTCCAATTGAGGAATGGTTCCACCCCCCCATTACAAAATTGTTAAAACAGAATGTTTCCTGTCCAAGAAAAGCAGAGACAAAAAAAAAAAAAAAAAAAAAAAAAAAAAAGAGCCTGAAATAAAGTCCATCCAGAGACTGCCTACCTAGGAATGTATCCCAACTGTAGACACCAAACCCAGACATTATTGATGATGCCAAGAAGCACTTGCTGACAGGAGCCTGATATTGCTGTTCTCTGAGAGGGTCTACCAGCACCTGAAAAATACAGATGCAGATGCAGATGCAGATGCAGATGCAGATACTCATAGCCAAACTCTGGACTGAGCCCTGAGGTCACAAACAGAAGAGATGGGATTATGTCTAAAGGAGCAGAAGGGAGTTGCAACCCCATAGGATGGAAAATATCAACTAACCAGACCACCCAGAGCTCGCAGACACTAAACCACCAACCAAAGCGTATTCATGGAAGTATGAATGGCTCCAGATATATATGTAGCAGAGGGTGGCCTTCTCTGACATCAATATAGTGGAAAGCCCTTGGTCCTGTGGAGACTTGAGACCCCAGCAAAGGGGGATGTAGAGTGGGGAGGCAGGAGTGAGTGAGTGGGTGGAGGAGCATCCTCATAGAGGTAAAAGGATGAGGGGAGAGGGCAAATGGGATGGGGGCTGTGAAGGGATAGCCCAAAAGCAGGAATATCATTTTAAATGTAAATGAAAAATGATTAATTAAAACAAATTAAAAATGAAGAAAAAAGTGGTCATGATAAAAATAGAAAATATCTTGCGAAATAAAACAGGTATGATACAGTGTTTATAGCTGTCTCCTTAAGCTCTGCCAGAGCCTGACATATACAGAGGCGGATGCTCACAGCTAACCACTGAACTGATCACTGGGTTCCCACTGGACAAGTTACAGAGAAGACTGAAGGAACTGAAAGGATTTGTGGCTCCATGAAGAGAGCAACATTACCAACCAACCAGAGCTCTCAGGGTCTAAACCACCAGCCTGGGAGCACATAGGGAGGGACCCATGACTGCAGCTGTATATGCAGGAGAGGATGGCCTTGTGGGGCATAGGTGGAAAAGGAGGTCCTTGGTCTTGTGAAGACTAGATACCCCAATGTGGGGGAATTAGAAGGTGGGGGGTGGGAGTGGTTAGGTGAGTGGGGTCACATTCTCATAAAAGCAGGAGGAAGGAGAATGGGATATGGGGTTTCTGTGTATGGGTGAAATGTGGAAAGGGAGAAGCATCTTAAATGTAAATATAATATCCAATAAAAAAAGATACACAATGAAAAAAAATTATCTGAAAACATAGTTTGTAGAAGAAACTAGAGCATAAATATCAATACTAGTTAAGAGAATAATTTCTTATATGTAACTCCTAATTTGTGTGTGTGTGTGTGTGTGTGTGTGTGTGTGTGTGTGCAAAAGGTAGAGTTCTGGTAACCAGAATCTGGTGAAAATTTCAAAATATAAACAGCCCCAAATTCTAATTATATGGGGGACTGAGGTCAAGAAATCTATTGTACAACACAGTGAATAAAATAAAAACGACAGAATCTTGAAGACTGCTGAGCTTGGGTTAGGAGTAGCCTCTTTTTTGTGAAGTGCTGAGCATCGTAATTAGCTTGACTAAGATGGGCTATATTAGGTCATGCATCATAATACAACTTATACTCTTCAATCACAATTTAATTTAAAAAGTAAGCTAAATTAGAATTTATTATTGAAAAGATGTTCTCTACAGTCTAAGGAAACCATTTAAAATACAAATTTTTCCTAAAATCTATTTAACAACTAAAACTCTTTTTTAATTTTTTTCTATTAATCATTCCATTTGGTTTGGTTACATCTCAGATGATACCCCTCTTCCACATTACCCCTTCACAACTCCCCCAACCCAAATGAGCTCTCCCCCTCTTCCCTTGCCTCTATGAGGGTGGTCTCCTACCCACCTACTCACTCCCACCCCACTGGTCCAGTATCACCTTATGCTGGGGCATGAAGCCTCCACAGGACCAAGAGCTTCATTTTCCACTGATGTCAGACAAGGCTGTGTTCTGCTACATATGTATCTGAAGCCATAGATTCCTCCATGTACACTCCTTGCTTGGTGTTCTAGTCCCTGGGAGCTCTGGGTGGTACAGCCAGCAGAAACAGTTCTTCCTATGGTGTTACAATCCCCCTGCACTCCTACAGTCCTTCCTTCAGCTTCCCCAATGGGTGTCTGAGCTCAGTCTGATGGTTAGCTCTGAACATCCTCGTCTGCATTGTTCAGGTGCTGGCAGAACCTCCCAGGAAACAACCACACCAACTTCCTGAGATTTGATGTCTGAAGATGGGATGGGTCCCTAGGTGGGGCAGTCCAGGATGGCTATTTCTTCCTGAAATTTTTATCCATTCACACGCATCTATTTCAAAGGATGAAGGCTATGAATGGCTGTGAAACTTCTGTTTGCCCAGCAGCACATTTATTCAATAGAGGTACAGGCAAGAAACTGAAGAAGTCTGCAGTCAACAAACATAATTAAATATAGTAGAATATACCTCTGCCATTGTAAATTATATACATAGTACATATAATACATACATTTGTGTATATGCACATTATACATACAGAACAGTATGAATTAAAATTTATCAAAAAGTCTATGAAAAAATGTTAGGTATAATTTGTGGAGGAATTAAGAATTAAAATTAGTCCTTTAATCTTGTTTCTTTGCTATATAAAATGAATTAAATCTTTAACTTACAGGATTTCTATAACTTCATGAAAATATATCATATTTTAAGTTTATATGTGTACTTAATTTCTCCTCAGGTAATATATTGATAGAATAAAGGTTTGTTAATATTATATAAACACTTGGCCATATTTTATACAGCCATGTTCATATCAGAAATCCATTGAATTAGAAATACTTTCAGATATTATTTTGATTTAATTTATAATCTATAAGACATTTCAAACTAACTGCAAAATTGAAAAGCTTAAAAGGTATATAAATTTTTTATATTTAAATATATTCCAGTGGGCAGTGGTGGCGCACGCCTTTAATCCCAGCACTTGGGAGGCAGAGGCAGGCGGATTTCTGAGTTCGAGGCCAGCCTGGTCTACAGAGTGAGTTCCAGGACAGCCAGGACTACACAGAGAAACCCTGTCTCGAAAAACCAATATATATATATATATTCCAGATTCCCTCTACAACAGTGATAAAAATAATATCTACCTCGAATAGGTCCCTTAAGGCTGATTGAGTTTAAATATGAAAAATTTGTAAGCAGAGTTTGACAGGGTTGAATTTGATTAATAAAAAAAAAAGCCTTCATTATAAAGCATTCAGGAGTAAAGCATTGGTGATTTAGTACCAAAAGGATATTATGAGTTTATGGATTTGGAAGGAGTAGCTATAAATGAAATACAGATAGGTTAGGAAAAGAGAAGGCCACATATTAAGGTTGTGAAGGACATCATAAGCAGATGACATTAAACAGACAATTTCCCAAGCTACTTAAATACTAAAATCAGCATGATCCCTATAATAGCTAATGCTCTTGCTTATTTGATTGTCAGTAAATGTCAGTAATGGGATGAAAAGATGTTAAATTTTTCTATTTTGCCTGTTAACATACACAAACAGATATACACAACCCAACAGCATGAAGCAGGGTCATATTGTGTATAACCCTAGTTACGAGACTAATAGCACATGATAATGGAAGGTCTACCTTTGTCCTGATAATAGCATTTGATAATTAGGAAGTACTTGAAATCCTACATCACAGCAAAGTGCACATATATGGAATATTAGCCAGTATCTTCTATGTTATTTTGGAATGGATGAGGGATAACAAAAGAGATATTTTTCTATATAAACCACTACACTTGTATGTCACATGGCAAAGATGTTCTTACATAGTTACTTTTGGATAAAATGGTTTACCATGGGCTTGAAAAATTAACAAAGTATATTTATAATGAATATATATATATTATTATCATTCTATATCCCTGAAGCAAAAAAATTATAAAGAAATCTTTTTTTTTCTACCATTATAGACAAATTGGTTTGTCTTTTCATACTGCCTAGACAAATATGATAAAATAATATTTAAATATTCCCATGAAATATTAATACATCTAATGCTATAAAGGCTATTCTTCAAGGGCAGAATATAACTGGCTATCCTGACGCTTTGTGTGTATTTTCACACTTCGAAGTATAAGTAATGAATTCAGAACAAAATAATGCATAAGAAATTAGTGTTAAGATTTAAAAAGAAATATGAGTGAACTGTGACTAAAGTGATGTACCTTGCAATTGATGTAGACAAAGAGAAAAAAGAAAAATGCACATATCAATTTTGAGATAGTGACAAATTCAGAAAAAAACTAAATTTTCTGAAGGGAGACAGGAACATTAAAAGTATGTTGCAAGTCTTAGAGAACTACATTTTAAATTTGTCTTTCTATTCATAAAGCTATGCAAATATTTGAAAAAATGATAATGTGCAAATTCTTTCTGAATGAGTTTTATTAGGGCTCTTCGCAGGAATATGGTGGGGTGTAATAGGAGCTGAAATGACTCAGAAGCAGCTGAATCAGCAAAAGCTCATGCCAGCATGTGTGACAGTTCACATAAGTTGGAAAACTGGAGTGAGCTACACATCTGGCAGACAGGACCAAACTGCTGCTTTCAGACAGCTTAGTTGTTCTGAGCCACTTGCATATTACTTGGGTATTCTTCACTGCTGATAGGTGGCTCACCTGATCCAGATGGCTCTGCTGGTCTGCATACTTCTAGAAAATTCAGTATGTCTAAGACTATCTAAGCAGATTTTATTCTTCAATGCATGCTTGGGAACATAGGGGCTTAATAAATCTGGTCATTGTGAGGGACTTCCTCTCTTAAAGACGTATACCTTAAGGAGCTTGCCTTTAAGATTGGCAGTTTTTCATATTGCCACGCACCACTGGAAGAGGAAAATAATGATGACAAGATTCTTAATTAAAGCTATTTGATTCTCAAAGTTCATTCTGTCATGGCAATGGTGACATTTATTTTTTTAATCTTCAATCAAGTAAAGCAAAACTAATGCTTTCTTGTGCCACATGAAGATGTGATGTGTACTATAGTTAATATTGGGCAATAAGATTTCCGAGCTACAATATCAATCAGGAAAACATGACAGCAATGAGTACTTTTGAATCAAGCAAATTTGTTTTGAAATTTTTAGATATCATTCATTAGGCATGCGCATAGGCATTTTGGATTGTTAAAGATGGCTTCGCAAAGCAGGAAGTGTAGAAACACGGAAAGACGAACTGGAAAAGACACATATATGCTGTAGATAACTGAATTATGATAGTGGAACTGTGTGACAGATTTTAGAAATGTGTCTATGTAGTTATACTCTATGATTAAGCATTTTTTTATTTTCCATAAAAAAAGCACATGTACAAACATGATCACACAAAGATATATAAAATGTAAAAGAATACTCTGCAGAACAGAAAGATATTTTTCTTATGTGTAGTTTCGTAAATAGTAAATTTATATTCATATATAACAAAGACAGTGATTATATCTTTTAAAACTTGCATTCTTTCTAAGTATAAACATTTTATAGTTTTTACATTTTTAGTATGAAGTAAAGTAAACATAAACATCATAAGATTTGGTTCTGCAGCTGATAGGTTCATAATCTTATTTCCTCTGAGGAATAGTATCATGATATATGGGCATTTCTTGGAAATTAGTTTATATGGGATGGAAAGTTGATTTTTTTACAGAATATGATAACAACCATATCTAAAGTGCTGACAAGTAAAGATTTAAAAATATATGCAAGCATTTTCTGTCAACTTCAATGAGTTTTCTTCTATATTTTTCATGTAATGATATATTTATTTTTTTTAGAGTATAAAAGCAACACTAACAATATCAATTTAAGGTATGATTGTGGTATATTTTCATTGTATTGGAATAGATGTCAGAGTATTAAGAAAAATAAAATATGATTGTGAGCAGCTTTATTTTATTGATTATACATCAAAATATTATGTATACTTGAAGAATGAGAAAGTGATTTTTTATTTGCTTGGTTTTCGATTTACTTGTGCAATATAATCTATTGCTCTATAATTGTTAAGTTAAAAATAGTATATTTTGCATGTTTTGTACAGTAGAGCAGTCTAGTGTACAAAATGGTAGTTTCAATCACATTTTAAAAATTTTATTCTACCTTGATTTCCATATCAGGATTATCTAAAGCTTCCATAATATTATACCACAAAGTAATACTTTGGAGCCAGCAACCTTGTTAAACATTCTTATGCATATTTTGAAGTCTACTTGAGGTTAGGCATGTGTAATAATTACAATACCAAGATTTACCTTCTACAGTGTTGACAGTTGAATGAATGGACACAGAGTGAGTGCAAAATGACAATTTCCTTTCAGGCTTAATGGTTTATGTTTGACTAAACTTATATTTTTGGGGTACCACTTTTCCAAAGAACACCTATCATGTAAATAATTCATATTATCATCATATAGATTAAGTTTTAAATAATAATAAATGTATTATCTCTTAGTAAATGAACACTGATTCTAAGCATAAATTATACAAATATATATTAACTTTAAAAAAATAATATGATTGTCTACTTACACAACAACCAATATAATACATACAATAACATGAACTATAGAATCTTGGAGGATCCTAAAGTTTGATTTTCTGTTTAATAAACTGAAAGGCTAACACATCATTGAATTGATGCTGAGAAATGCACATCTCTACACATACACTAATGGAAATGGGAGTATGAACTATTCTCATTTTATCCATTTTAACACAAAAAATTTCTCAGTGCTTAAACAATTTTGTCAGTAGAGCATGAGACTCTTAAAAATGATTCCCCAATTATCATAATGCTCTTTTCTTTTAGGTAGAAATGCCTTATAATCCTTACTATTTCATGTCCAATTAATGTGGCCTTATGTACTACAAAAGAATTACTCTCATGTCTTTCCTACTGTGATAGCCAAAAATATATTTACTGATTTGCTTGTGTGTGTGTGTGTGTGTGTGTGTACTTTCTCAATATTGCACATTTCAGACAGTGTATATATTTTCAACATTTCTTAGCATTTTCCAAAATTCTACCTCAGAGAGAGTGGTAGCATTGCAAGAACTGTTATAAAATTTGGTGTCTTCATAATCATTTACTTAAGATGAAAGCACCTGAAAACTTTTAATTCAGCAGACATTACAATGATTTTTATATATAGCAGACAGCCATAATTTTTATCAGTTTAAAGTTATAAGCTGTTTGCACAATCGAACCAGTAAGTATATTTAGTTCTCAATATTTGACTTACCCTCCAAAAGACCCAACAAGCAGCTGAGTCAGATGCAGATATTTGCACCCAACAAATGAACAGAAGCTCCTGACCCCTGAGGTTGAATTAAGGCAAAGCTGGAAGAAGCTGAGGGGGTTGGTGACCCTGTAGGAGGACCAGCAGTCTCAATTAACTTGGACCCCTGGTTAATTGAGCAGTCTTTCAAACACTAGACCACCAACAAGGCAGCATATACCAGCTGATATGAGGCCCCCAGCACATACATAGCAGAGAACTGTGGGGTCTGGATTTAGTCAGAGAAGATGCACTTAGCTCTCAAGAGACTGGAGTCCCCAGGGAGTTTAGAGGTTTGGTAGAGTGGAAGGTGGGGAGGAGGTATGAGATGTGGAGCTGTTTGAGGATGGACCTGGAGGGGAATAAAATTTGAAGTTTAAAATTAATTAATTAAGTAAGTAAATAAGTAAAAAATATTTGACTTACCATCCATTAATTATGTGAGTGATAGTCTTTCTTTCATAGCTTCATTTTGATCAACTACTAAAATATTTAGGTTGGGGGTAGGAATACAAGTTACCTTTAGAAGACCCAAGATTGGAAAGGCATCAGATGAAATAATCTAAAGATAAATAAACTGTTATTGAAACTAAAGTCATTAATCTTGAATTAAAGTAGCAGATTTGTGAGCTTTTATTCATAGCTATGTCTCTAAAGCTTGACTATAAATATTTATACAAAACATTTAACAAAATAATCAGTTGTCAGGTATAACATATGGCCTAATATTTTGAGGCTTTATGTGGTCCTGATGTTGAAATTACACACATTACTAAAGCTAAAGTGGCAGAAAGTTGAAATTCATGGAAAAATACTGTTTTCTCAGGAATACCACATGGTAAAATCAAAATTGCGGGGGGGCACCCCCCCCCCTCTGGCTTGGGTGAGATGGGGAGAAGCTGCTTTTTCTTTCTTCTTCTCCTGTGGGTTCTTCTTGAGGCAGTTCCTATGCTACTGTAGCTGACCTACAGTCAGGAATCCTGTGGCCAGAAACTGGCACTAGCATCCCAGCCTTAAGACCAGCAAGGGGTTAAGTAAATAGCTTTGTATTATCCTAAAAACTTCTGAGGACAAGGAACTGCAGGCTAGGGTGATTAACACCTGCAGCCTAACAGCAGAGGATTAGGCAATGTGGCCTTTGTTCTATCTTAGCAGGAACTGCTAGGCTCTAACTTATGGCTAGGTCACAGGAAGAAAAGACACTTAGAAAAGTTGCTATAGAGTTTATTAAGTGTAAAAAGTATCCTATGAAAGCTATCTGAGGGGAAAGGTGGAAAGGTCTTGAGTGGGGAAGAAGAAAAGATTCTAACAAAGTAAAAATTCTAGGCAGAGAGAAAAGGAAAGGAAAGGACGACTGGCTCCTAACTAACTAACTAACTAACTCACTATCTCACTAACTAACTTCTTTGTCTTTATCTTCAGTATTTATACATCGTTCAGAGTACATGATCACATGTTACAAAGTTCATCACAAGTTCACACCAAAATTCAAATCATAAATTAAAATAGAAGTTTACAACACAGAATGTTTACATGAATATCCATTAGGAGTAATTATCTAGCTAGACATTCATCACCTGTCTAGCTCCACAGGTTCACTGAAAGTTTGAAACTATAACTTAAGAAACTAGTGAAGTTTTGTACAGATAAACCCAGGCAATATTTTCTCTTCTATCCTGGTACCTATAATAAATCGTGAATCCCCTGTTAGTGACATTGGTTAATTGTTTTATGACCTCTTGGAATGTGCTCTAAGCAGGAGAAGGTCTAGAGGCAATTAACTGATAACACTCGGGAGACTGGCACAGTTCTCATTGCAGTTTTGACTATGCCTGAGGGACTTAATAGCAGTCCTGTTATAAAAGAGCTTAATAATCATTGATATAATTTTAGGAATTCTTATAGGATCATCATTAAGACTTAAGAAGTCATCTATTTGTCTATATAGTATCACTGCAGGACAATACATTTTCATGCATCTGCAGAGATCTGCTCCAAAGGGGTGAGCTATTGCTTAATGATTATCACATATGTTTAATAGTAATAACAATAAAAGAAGCATATTAATAGCAGGAAACTTTCCTAAAATTACGTCCACCACAGCCTTGCTAATGAGGCACACTCGTCATAGATTATATAATAATCTGAGGCAAGCATTTCAGGATGATCATCTGCTAGTTATTAGCTTGTCCCACTATGGCTCCTGACACAAACTCAGCAAAGTTTAACAAAGGAACAGATTAAAAATATGAACAGAATTTCCTAAAATTTTATTTACACTGCATATGAGATTAAAATTGAAAGTATTATTTTAATAAATATTAATTTGGCAGTGTAGATAAGGAGCTTTATATACTTTTTCATGGGAGAATTTTACTCATAAACCACTAAGTTTTTAGTGCATTATAATGTATATCACTTAGCAAGGCTCCATTTGCATGCTGTTTCGAAAACAGTGCCAGGAGGTGGTTAAAATAAACGTGACTGGCAAATTATATTTATTTTTACTATACTGAGCTAATATTGCCACCAATATCTATGATGATATTAGCAATTTATTATGACTAGAATAGAGGAAGTTATTTTCTTTAAACATATTGGTCCTGCTAAGGGCATGATATTCCTTTGGAAAAGCACATATGCAAAAATAGGCAGCAAAAAGTATATGTTATAGTTAAAATAAAGAACACAAGTTGAATGGTGGAGTGTGTATCTAGTGGCAGTTGGGCAATATGATTCAGTATTTACTCAAATATTCTAAGAAACTAATAGAAATTAGAAAAAACGGTAAATATAACTCAGTGAAAACATTATCACAAAACAATCATAAATAATATTTTATTTGCTGATTATCATGTTGAAAAAGGTCAGTAATGGAGGTGAGAAATGTCTTCACTCAAGAGGTCATGCTCTTTGAGGATTATCTGAGTGTAATCCTCCATAGCAATCACATGAATGCCCAGGCATTGCTAATGGTAGATCATAACAAGAAGATCATAAAAATTAAGTGGCCAGCACTTTAACCAAACTCTAATTGTCCAGTTCATTTTAAAACCCATTCTCAGGGCAGTGAAAAGGAAAGCAGTAGAGTAAGGCATCAGGCATCAGCAAGCACAGGTCAATCTCTCCCTCCATCTTCCTCTCCCTCTCCCTCATCTTCCTCTCCCTGTCTCCCTCTCCTCCATCTCCCTCTCCCTTTCCTTCTCCCTCTCTCTCTCTTTCAACCTATTCCTCTACCTTCCCATCTCTCCCCATCTATCACACACACACACACACACACACACACACACACACACACACACACAAGAATTAATCACAATTGTGTGGGGAACTTGAGATATACATTGTTGCCACTAGAAATAAATACTCTAATTGTTCAAAAAATCTTAGTCACTTCCATGCCTTTAGCCATTCAAAGACATCTATAGAAATGCTCTCATCTTAGCTCAATGACATATAAATTAAATGCAAATTTTATTGTTATACGCAAGATTTTTAATGTTGGATTTATAAAATTGCCCATACCACCCCCAAATAAAGGTCTCAAAAGATTTTTTTGAATTATCAAATAATGAAACAATAAAAAAATATATTAAAATTAGTTAGCATGTCAATATGTACCAAATTTTTGAGGTTTTGTAATGTTTGTAAGCTAGCATTAAATATTTATGATAAATAATTAGAAACACTTAAACCATAAGCAATATTGTATTAATGATAACTTATAACAATGACATTTAATATTTTTATTATATTTTAATATTATTTATTATTATCTTTTAAAATAACATATGCATCATACATTTAAATATGATCTAAAATACATTCAATTTTTCCTCTTTAAGTCTACCAAATTGACCTTAACAATTCACCCTTCTATACTTATGTCTTCTTTTTAATTATTAATTTGAAAAATTCTTGAAAATTTTACATTGGTTTACAATTAAATATGATCATATCTATCAGATTTTCATCCTACATCTGCACCTGATTTGCCCACATCCAACTCTCAATTTTACATCTTTTGTTTTTAATAGCCCAATAAGTCTAATTAGTGCTGATCATTTATGCAGGTATTTAAGGCCATCCACTGAAATATTGGGTATCTACCCTCTTTCAGATATAAAAAATAAAATTAGTTTCCCTCCAGTGCAGCTATCCAATACTAATAACCCCTGGTACATAATGGCTGGTACTTGTTAGCACACTCTGCATTTCTGTTGGAATGTTCATATTCTGTCAGTAACTCTCCAACAAATGTACTAGTTGACTAAGTTGGACTTTTGTAATATCTATAAATTTCTCTGTAATTTCCTTGTGATAGAAATTTGTTCATTTATTATAGGTAGACTGTCATGCAAAAAGTAGATGCTAAGTGCTAAGCACATGTTTTATAGTTGTACACAAAGGAATTGAGCTCAATATGTCTGCATTTTGATTGGTTCTAAATTCTGTAATGGTCTCGTTTTGTTGCAAAGAGATTATTTGACAAAGGGTATAGAATATAGTTATTTTACCTATGAACAAGTAAGAGGACAGATATTTAGAATGTGGTTAGATATTATGATGGTTTAGTAACCTAGAGTTGGTATGTTTCTTCCAAGATTCATGACTTTACCCACAGTATGTAGTTTCGTTTCTCATATAAAACATGGTTTCTGTTTTGCTCAGTTAGTCTTAAGCACAATTTGAGACTCATTGGTTATTAAGTATTGTACTCTTTGAATGATTATGTCATGCTGGCCATTCTTGTGATTCATAGACTTCATACAATGATAGTAATTTTGTTTGCTTCCCTCCCTTGGAAGCTTCCATGTTGCTTTCTGATACTAGAACAGTTAATCCTCAGGAAAGAAACATTCAGCTCAATGACAGCTCCATGACCTCTCTATCCAGTGTCTAATGTGCATACTACCTTCAGCAATAAGGCCTTAAATTACACGTAGAGTGAGAAACCAAGAAAATGTCAGTAGTCTGTATTGCTTTGAGCGTTTCCTGGACAGCTGTGATCAACAATCAAAATAGAGCTCTTCTTTTATGGGAGTAAGTTTTTGGTGAAGTATTCTTTGGATTTTATAGAGAACATTATAAGCCCAGGTTAAAAAATTAAGTTAAAAGATAAATACATGTGCTTTTACACAGACATACATGTATTACATTTTGGGGACAAATAGTAGTATGACATTTTGTCAATTTTCAGATGCCCTTACACTTATATTTCCAGCATATCCCCTTCTTTTGTATTTTTTCAACACTCTTCCCCAATTAGTTCCCCTATTTTATATATCCAATACCAATTTAAAATCCAGGATACAGATGAGACAGAAAAGTCTACACAGCTCATTGGGCAACTATTTTAGCCTTCAAAGTGTTAAGTCAGCCAGAGTCCCAGTCTCAGAAAATAATGTGAAAAATCATCTGGAAAGAGGCTTGATATCAATACCTGAACTTCACAAACATAAGTAAAGACGCACACACAAACATGAGGCACACCACACAACTTCATACATGTATTTTCCTGAAAAAAGTAAACACAGTGTTTATTAAGTACTCACATACTTCACTGTCTTAATCCCTGTTAAAAGATCCTCTTCACCCAGTGTGCCTATACAGCATGGTATTAGAATATATTAAACAAAGCTTTGAGAGTTTTTGGAGTAATGTTTAATAGGACTTATTTTCATCACTTCAATTATTTCTTAGGTGGAAGTATAAATGTGACACAGCAACAGACACATTTATAAAAGGCAGTATTGCTTAGCTATGTTGTCAAATATTTCAGATTTATTGAATGCCATTTCTTATACTTTATATTCTCAAGAGAAAAGTAGAATTTGTTATTCTATTATGAAAACTGGGCTTTTAATATATTTTGCATATCCCAAGTTTTCTAGTATTATGACATTTGTTTACTTATTCGATAGTTTAAATTATGCCCTTTGCCTCAAAACCTCAGGAAAAGAATAGATAAAACCTTTCATTAAATATTTAAATGAGGAGAAGAAACAATCAAACAGCAACATAATAACCAAATAAAAGAGCTCACAGCATGAAACCACAGATCTCATTTATTGAAACAGACTCCTTATTTACAAGAAAAAAATTGCATGTGGTTTCCTTAGTACTATGTATTATTAATGCTTAAATTGAGTACAATAAAATATGTATTTTGTAGAAGGAGCTTTATCTTCAATAATTTAAGAAGTTGATCAGTTTGTCATTCCTTAGCTTACTCTTTACTCAATTTGTTAAATAATTTAAACACTTTATTAACAAAAGATGATTTATGGTTAGATAATTTATACAATTTATTCTGATATAATGAAATCTTGTAAGAGAAATAAACCTCTTGAGGTAGTGTAATACATATACAACGCCTGATATTACTCATTGCTGTGTTTA
This sequence comes from Rhabdomys pumilio, assembly GCA_030674055.1. Taxonomy (NCBI): domain Eukaryota; kingdom Metazoa; phylum Chordata; class Mammalia; order Rodentia; family Muridae; genus Rhabdomys; species Rhabdomys pumilio. The sequence goes on along the minus strand of JANHMN010000001.1, from coordinate 43,502,992 downwards.
CGTAAAGAAAAAATATGTGTTATTTTAGAAAAATATAATAGTGAAATATACTCAGAACTATAAACACACAGTTCTGGTCAAACAACATTCAGACTAATGAAGTGGATTGCTGAATCAGTGGAGTTTTACATAAAGATTTTCGAGTTTCTTCATGACTCTTAAGCATGCAGACTGATGCACATTAGGTCTTCAAGAAGACTATTTGCATAAAGAAGATGCCATTATTTTGTTTATGAACACATATTTTCATTGTGTTGTTTGGTTTATGTCTAAAATATTTGTATAAATTCTAAAACATATTTAGTCCCATGACATATGTTTGCTTATTTCTTTTTCTAACAAGTATACTTATAATTTTGTGTCCAAAAGTAAGATGTGTATGCAGTAGTGGGAGCTTTGGATTTGAGTTTTACATGGGAACTCTTAGTCATGGCCAAATTTGTAGACTCTTTCCAAGGACTTCTGTTTATACACAGCAGGAGTGTATTAAGAGAGAAAGTAGGCAACGAATGAGATGCACTGTAAAGCTAAAGGGAATCTTCCTACTTTGTAGAAGACATCTTAAGGATTAAGTAATAGCTTAATGGTGTGATCTTCTTTTGAAATTATTTTATATTCTGAAAGGAAAAACAAAATTAATTATGTAAGATATAAAATTTAAAAAGTTTTATTCCTGGTGCTATAAATGTAATATATCCTAGAGCACAAACTATGTAATTGTTTGATCTCTATACTCTATGAAAGTTTTACATAAAAGAAATTAGCTTTAGAATATCCCACCCTTTAGGAAAAATAGTTCATCTTTTAAAATAAGAAGTTTTCTTTTAAGTAAAACTAAAATATTTCATGCTAAGTTGGCAAAAAAATATATCTTACTGTTTTGAGAGCAATGTTTACAACTGCTTGCTCAAGATTATTGTAGAATTCAGACAGATAAATTTTTCATATAGGTTTGTACAAAATAGCATTCTTCAAACTATTGGTCTGCATACTAAAAAGAAGAAAGAAAGAAAGGAAGATAGAAAGAAAGAAAGAAAGAAAGAAAGAAAGAAAGAAAGAAAGAGAGAGAGAGAGAGAGAGAGAAAGAAAGAAAGAAAGAAAGAGAAGGGAAGAGAAAAAAGAGATAAGTATCAAGGTGTCCAGTAATAATGCATGTTTAAAACAAGTTAGTGGAGTAGCTTCTGTGAATAATCTATTCACTCCCTAGGAATTTATCTTTAGAATATGTCTTTTCCAATGGCTCATTATACTGACTCCTCATGCAACTTTTCTCAGTATTTCAATTCATGGCACATAAATTCACAAGGACCTAATAATTTCAACTACAAGTGAGATAACCATATTGTCCTGGATATATTTCATTTAAATTAAAAATTCAGAGGAAATATGTGCTCAACATCACTGCTGAACATAATTCCAAATAGTTTTTTGACAATTTATATGATTATATAAGTACAATGTAATAGCATGAGCAGAATTTCTTTTTTGGAATTCAATGTTTCAAGTAGACTTGAACATGGAATGGTATTAAGTAACTATGAATAATATTTTCAGTTGAATTTTATATTCATGATATTATTGATTCCCACTCTATCTTGAAGTAAAAAAGACAAATGCCCATTGTGCATGTATAAGAGGAGCTAATGTGGGAGGAGTAAATAGGAAGAGGTGGAGGAAGAGAAGGAAGAGGAGGAGCTAGGAGAGAGAGGAGATCGAGAGAGGGGTATGGAGGCTGATGTTCGCTTGTCTGTTTTTGTTGCTATTAAAGATCAGCCTTAATCTGTGATGATTTCATAAGATGCATGGGATTCTTTCTATTTTCTTGTATCTGTTGAGGCCTGTTTTGTGACTAATTAATTATATGGTCTATTTTGGAGAAGGTACCATGAGGTGCTGAGAAGAAGCTATGTTCTTTTGCTTTGTTCTATAGATATCTGTTAAATCCATTTGGTTCATAACTTCTGTTAGTTTCACTGTGTCTCTGTTTAGCTTCTGTTTTCATGATCTGTCCATTGCTGAGAGTGAGGTGTTGAAATCTCCCACTATCATTGTTTGATTTGCAGTGAGATGAATTGAGTGTTCATCTTGGTAGATTATTTCTTTGACGACTGTGAGGTGTCCTTCCTTTTCTTTTTTCATAACTTTTGGTGGAGGGTCTATTCTATTCGATACTACAATGGCTACTTAAGCTTGTTTATCGGTACCATTTGCTTAGAAAATTATTTTCCAGCCTTTTACTCTGAGGTAGTGTCTGTATTTGTCACTAAGGTGTGTTTCCTGTATGCAACAATATGCTGAGTCCTGTTTATATATCCAGTCTTTTAGTCTATGTCTTTTTATTGGGAAATTCAATCCATTGATGTTAAGAGATATGAAGTAAAAGTGATTGTTTTGTTTGTGTGGCTATCTTCTTTTGTATTTGTTGGAAGAAGATTACTTTCTTGTTTGTTTGTTTGTTTGTTTGTTTTTCTAGGATATAGCTTCCCTCCTTGTGTTGGGATTGTCCATCTATTATCCTTTGTAGGGATGTACTTGTGGAAAGATATTGTGTAAATTTGGTTTTGTTATGGAATATCTTGGTCTCTCTATTTATAGTAGTTGAGAGTCTTGCTGGGTATAGTAGCCTGGGATGGCATTTGTGTTCTCTCAGGGTCTGTATGACATCTGTTTAGGATCTTCTGGCTTTTATAGTCTCTGGTGAAAAATTTTGTGTAATTCTTATAGGTGTACCTTTATATGATACTTGACCATTTTCCCTTATTGCCTTTAATATTCTTTTTTGGTTTTATGCATTTGGTGTTTTGATTATTATGTGACAGGAGGAATTTCTTTTCTGGTCTAGTCTATTTGGAGTTCTGCAGGCTTCCTGTATATTTATGGACATCTCTTTCTTCATGTTAAGGAAGTTTTCTTTTATAACTTTGTTGAAAATATTTACTGGCCCTTTAAGTTGGGAATCTTCACTCTCTTCTATACCTGTTATCCTTAGGTTTGGTCTTCTAATCATGTTCTGAATTTCCTGTATGTTTGGGGTTAGGAGATTTTTGCATTTTGCATTTTCATTGACTGTCATATCAATGCTTTCTATAGTATCTTCTGCACCTGAGATTCTCTCTTCTCTCTCTTGTATTCTGTTGGTGATGCCTGCATCTGTGACTCCTGATCTCTTTCTCCATGGTAGTCTCCCTTTATGATTTCTTTATTGTTTCTACTTACATTTTTAGATCCTGGATGGTTTTGTTCAATTCCTACACCTGTTTATTTGTGTTTTCTTGTAATTCTTTAAGAGAATTTTGTGTTTCTTTAAGGGCTTCTACCTGTTTACCTGTGTTCTCTTTTATTTCTTTAAGGGGGTTATTTATGTTCTTAAAGTCCTCTATCATTATCATGAGGAGTGATTTAAATCTGAATCTTGCTTTTCCATTGTAATGGGGTATCCAGGACTTGCTATGGTGGGAGAACTGGTTTCTAATGATGCCAAGTAACCTTCGTTTCTGTTCCTTATGTGCTTGTTCTTGCCTTTACCATCTGGTTATCTCTAATGCTACCTGTACTATCTCTGACAGGAGCCTGTATCTCCTCTTATCTTGATTGAGTCAGAACTCCTCAGAGTATAGCTGTCTTTCTGATCCTGTGATCATGAGATCCTAAGTGTAAAAACTCCTAGGAGTCAGGCTTCCTATGGGATTCTGATATCCTGGTGTGAGGAAGCTCCTGAGCTTATTCCTCTGATCCCATGATTCTATGTTCCTGGGTGCATTAGAGCTCTTGTGAATCCAGCTTCTTCTATGATTCTGTGTGTGTTAGAGCTCCTGGGAGTCCAGTTTTCTCTGTGTGTTTTACGTTGGATGCAAATCTATTACCCAAGTTCTGCTCAGGGCACTGGCTCGGACTGGATGAAACCCATGAGAATGGGCCAGGATATGGTGTTCTCACAGGAGAAGATCAACTTGGAGTCTGCTCCAGCACAAAGGATCAAGCTGAAGAGGCAGAAGGGCAGTGTTATTTGGCAGGGCAGGGTTTTGCTGGGTGATGGGTCCCAAGTGAGCCCAGATCACAACTGCAGCTCTGGTACTTCGGGTTGTGGGGAGTGATACTTACTAACTGTTCTGAGTGTACTGAATCTTCTAGGATGGGTCATAATATGGTGTCTTCACTGGAGCAGACAAGCTGGGAGTCTACCTCAGCAGAAAGGGATATTTTTCTTCTTGAGAGTTTACATACTATGTTCTGAGAATATGAGATCCAGTTTCCAGGGAGGAAGCTTCGGGTTAGTTACTTCTGGATTTCTGCAATATCTGTGTCAAAATTTTATTAGGGAAAATCATTTCTACTTGAAATCCCAGAAGCCTGTTAGCATAAGGGACAACCAACTTAACCTGCAAACCCAGAGCCCTGCTTCTATAAGGCATTAGATGACTAAAGGCTAGCATAAGAACACAATCGATAAAAGCCAGAGCAATATTGCACAGATGGAACCCAGTTACCCTACAACAACAAGGTCTCACATTATAACAAAACTTACTTATTAGAAAATGACCTTAAATCTAATATTATGAAGATAGATGCCTTTAAAGAGGAAATGAAGAAAATAGCTTTATAAAAAATATAGGAAGCTACATTAAAACATGTTGATGCCTTTAAAAGGAAGCAAATAAATATAAGGAAATATATAAAAATACAATCAAACTGATGGATGAAATAAATAAGATTGTTTAAATCCTGAAATAAGAAATAGAGACAGTAAAGAAAACACAAGATGAAGCAATCCTGGAGATGGAAAACCTAGAAAAATTAACAGGAACTATAGACACGATCATCACCAACAGAATAAAAGAAATGGAAGAGAGAATCTCAGGCATAGAAGATACAATAGAATTACATTAAATCTAATTTTAGATTTAGAATAAGAAATAAAAAAGAAAAATAAGAGAAATTGATACCTTGCTCAAAAAATGCAAAAATTAAAAAGATTCAAATAAAAAATTTCCACATAATTTGGGAAACTATGATTACCTTAGAGTGATCAGAAAACCTAAAAATGACAGGAAAAGGAGACTCTCAGCTTGAAGGCCCAGAAAATATCTTCAACAAAATCACTGAAGAAAAATTTTCTAACCTGAATAAAGAGATGTCTATAAATGTACAAGATGCTTGCAAAGCTCCAAATAGAGTGGACCAAGAAAGAAAATCCCCCTGCCATATACTAATCAAAGGACTAAATATACAGAACAAAAGAAGAATACTAAAAGCCATAAGAGATAAGGGTCAAGTAGCATATATAGGCAGAGATATTAAAAGCTAGAAGGGCCTTGGAAGATATCTAACTGTCTCTAAGGGATCACAGATGCTAGACCAGACTACGATACCCAACAAAATTTGCAATTATTGAAGACAAAGAAAGCAAGCTATTTCATAACAAAACCTAATTTAAAAAATATCTTTCCATATAACCAGACCTATGAAGGATACTAGAAGGAAAATTCCAAGTACAAGGAAGGTAAATACACCAAAGAAAACACAAGAAATGAATATTTTCTTTATTAGTCCTACAGATTTGTGAACATGGAAAATCTTTCCATTTTCAGATATTGTCTTTAATATCTTTCTTCAGTGACTTGAAGTACTTGTCATACAGGTCTTTCACTTGCTTGGTTAGAGTTACAGCAAGTTATCTTATTTGTGAGTATTCTGAAGGGTGGTTTTTCTTTGATTGTTTCCTTAGCCCATTTGGCATCTATATATGGTGGGTATTTTTTTTCTTTAAATTTTGTATCCACCCACTTTGCTAAAGGTGTTTATCTGCTATAGAAGTTCCTTGGTAACATTTTTGCATTGGCTAAGGTATACTGTCATATTATCTGTAAATAGTAACATTTTGAATAACTTCTTTCCCATTTATCTACAATTTAGTAATCATTTTGCTCTAGTTAAACCTTCAAATACTATACTGAATACATAGAGAAAGACTGAATAGCCTCATCTTATTCCTGAAGTTTTTAATATTAATGAAAACATTCATTACAACAAAATGTCAGAGCTGTGTGACTGTATCACCACTGAGTTGATGGGTTTGCCCAATGTTATGTAGGGCAGGTTCTCATGAAACTGCCCACTAAGGGCTTAGCTCTTGGCAAGAAGGATCATTTGACCAACTCCAGCAGAGGTAGACAGATAGATATATAAAGTATGCCATCATAGATTTTGGAGTCAAAGCTGGGTGTCCTCCTATTATTACAGTGTCCTCTAGTAGAGTTCTTTTAAGAGCAGGATTCTTGGCTGTTTCTATGGATGATACTGATCCTACTGTTGGAGATTCAGGGCTGTACCAGCCTTTCCAGAACTTTCCAGAGTTTCTTTGCTCCCATGTGGCAAAAGAATGTGACAGATGCCTGGAGGATAATCAGACAAGGTGTGGGAGATCTCTTGTCATTTGGCATCATTCCATTATTTAATGGTCACAGGTGAAGTTTCATAGGAGGTCAAGACAATGTAGTCAGCAGAGGCCAGCTGTACACGGAAGTGATAGGTTCAGCTACAGTCTGTTTTGGAATCAAACCATTCCTTAATCACAATGTCAGGCTAAAAGGTGTCCAACAGATCCTTCCAGTAACCCTCAGCTTTAAGGTTCACCATCTGGGGCTTGGAAAATATCTAATAAGAAATGACAAAATACTTCTTGACCTTATTATCCAGAAAGCTTGTGCTATGGTCCCCATGGAGGTTCTCAGCCTTCTACTAACTCCTACCCCTAGTTGGAGTCTATCCACCATGATCTCATGTACTCTTTGGCACAAGGTTCCAAAGGAGGATCCTCTGTAGGGTGCACAGGAAATAGAAGATCTTTCAGTGTTCCATAGGTTCATCCTGGTCTTTGGTGATGAAGTCTTTTCAAAGGTTGTACACTTCTATAGGGTAACCATATTGATTAGGTCTCCCCAGAGGATGCAGACCAGGAGAAAGTTGTACAGCAGCTGTCCAGTGGGGATGCTGGTGAAAAGTTCCAGTAGAATGTTCTCTGAAAGTTCTTTGATATTGACCATAATAGAATTGCTTTGAGTTTCTCTTCATATCATTTAATGGCTTTTGCATTTTTTAAAATTCACTATTGGCTTGCTGTGTATTGTTTTTATTGTGTTGAAGTATGTTCCTCATATCCCTGGTCTCTCTAAGACTTTTATCATGAGGAATTGTTGGATTTTGTCAAAAGCTTTTCAGCATCTGATGAGATAATCACGCATTTTTTTCTTTCAGTTTGCTTATATGGTGGACTGTACTGACAGATTTTCATATGTTGAACTATTCCTTCCTCTCTGTCATGAAGCCTATTTGATATTTATCATGTGTTCTTGTATTTGGTTTGTATTTTTCACATACTTTTGCATAAAAGTTCATGAGGAAAATTGGTCTTAAAATATCTATCTAAATTTTTTGAGTCTTTGTGTGATTTAGTGATTAAAGTAAGTGTATGGCCTCATAAAATAAAATGAGTTTAATAATGTTTTTTTCTATTTATACTTTGTGAAATAATTTGATAATATTAGTAGTAACTCTTTTTTCAATATTCTAGAATTCTGTGCTAAAACCATAAGGGCATGTACTTTTTTGGGTTGAGAGAATTTTAATGTCTCCTTGGGGGGGGGGGTAGATCTATTTACATTGTTTACCTATTCTTTATTTAACTCTGGTAAGTTGTGTCTTTTGAAAAAATTGTCCATTTTCTTTATTTTAAAATTTTGTGGAGTACAGTTTTTTGAAGTAACACCTGATGATTCTTTGGATTTCCTCAGTGATGGTTATGATATCTTCCTTTTACCCTTTGATTTTGTTATTTTGGATATTCTTTCTGTGCCTTTTACTTAGTTAGTCTAAGAATGTGTATATCTTTTCTTACTTTTTCAAAGAATGAACACTTCATTTTATTTATTCTTTGTATTTTAATTTTGTATGTTGCTTGGTAACTTCATAGCATGTTAGTATATTTTTCATTATTAAATTTTTCTTTAATTTTTAGAATTTCTATTTAACAAAATATTCAAAGAGAATGTGTGTGTGTGTGTGTGTGTGTGTGTGTGTGTGTTTACTCTCTAACAAGATTCCTTCATTGCTACCATATTTGCTTTATAATTACTCAGTGTACCTGCACAATTTTTTATGTCCTGTTCAAGTAGTGAAATGGAAGTTTCTTAAATCTGGTTATGGTTATATGTAGTAATTCACTGTACATATAGAATATTTAGGAATAAAACATTAGCGTTTTTCTTAATTTTGCCTTTTTTTTTTTTTTACATATATTACATGTTGATAGCAGTTTCTCCTAACTCCATTCCTCTTGGTACTATCCACTCCTCTCTTCCTCCAGTCTATTCTTCCTAGTTCCCATCCAAAAAATGATGTATCGGGTATTGGAGTGCATGTCCGGGAGAGAATATTGAAACATAGTAAAACAGAAATTCTGGAATCTACCAGAATGAACCCATGGAAGTCTCCTAGTAATAGGGGATATGGAGCCTGAACTATCCATCTTCTGTAATCAGACAAAATTCTCAATCCAGCCATTAAATCCTCTACCCACAATATGCCCAGCCTGCAAGATTTGCTGGGATAATGGTTATGCAAAAGGTGTGGGAGTGGCCAACCAATAGCGGTTTCATTTTAAAGCCTACTTCAGGAGAAGGCCATGGTTAACACTGCATAAATAGGAAAAAAATAAAGGCGGGGCAACCGTGAGACTGAGAGTGATCCAAATACAACTGGAAAAAAGTAATAGCTTTAAAGAGTAAAGAAAACCAGGAACCTATCATGACTGCCCTCCGAAAGGTTCAACAAGCACTTGAAAGAGTCAAATGCAGATATTTATACCTAACTAATGAATTGAAGCTGCTGATCCCTGTGGTTGAACTAGGGAAAAGCTAGAAGAAGCTGAGGAGGAGGGCATCCCTAAAGGAAGACCAGCAATCTTAACTAACCTGGATCCCGGGGATATTTCAGACACTGAACCACTAACCAGGCAGCATACACCAACACCAGGTGATATGAGGCCCGCAGTAAGTATACAGCATAGGACTGCTGGGTCTGGATTCAGTCAAAGAAGATGCACCTAACCCTCAAGAGACTTGGAGCCCCAGGGAATGGGGAGGTCTGGTGGGGTGGTGGTGGGGGTTAAGGACATCCTCTTGGAGATGGTGAGGGATGTGGAGGAGGTGTGGAATGTGGAAGAGTTGGAAGGTGGACCAGGAGTGGGATAAAGTCTGGTCTGTAAAAACAAATTTAAAAATAAATTGTAAAAAATGTCTAAATTGAGGCAAATCTATTGGGTTTGGGATAATCCCATGGCTTCCTAACTACTGTGACTTTTGAGTTAAATAAACTAATTCAAAGTTGGCCTTCATAATTTTAATATGAATTGTACATAATACAAACATATTTGTAAAACTCAAAATGTTGGAAATATTAGAGCTTGCTTTCATTGTACTGATGAGTGATTCTGAATAGAAAGAAGAGTTTCTACATTGAGTTTTTCTATTTCCTCTCTTGTATCTGTGAAGCTGAATCAGATAGTCAAGTAGAATAGCAGCAGGTGCACTTCAGAAAGGCAGCTTGTCTCTGAGGGAGATGTGGCTTGTTCGAAAAAATAAAAGAAATGAGTGGAGCATGGCCAGCTAAAACAGAAAGTTCTGGAGGTAAAACTTAACAGTGTATTTTTTTTATGGAATCCTAAGGTCATAGTAGATAAACTTTTATCAGTTAATGTTGATGTACTTGGCCATGAAACAACATTTGTGCATATTTGTATGGGTTACTATGACAAAATAAGTCTTATTTGCCATTACTATTTATTCATTACAAGAGCATTTGAAAACAAAGCAAAGGACCATTAAGAAAAAGCTCTCCTTACTTCATCACAGGAAGATAGTTGAGAGTTTTATATAGAATGTAGCCTTCCAGATAATCCCCCAAATAAATTAAAATTTAGTTTTAAATTTGTATAATTTGATAATTCCTAGTCACTCTCCAACCTTTCTACATTTTGTGGAGATAGGATTTTACTATGAAGATCTGGGTTGTCTTGGAATTTCACATATAAAGCATACTGGCCTTGAACTCACAGATCTACCTAGTGCAGGAATTAAAGGTGTTTACCTGCGTGTCCAGCCAAACATTTGATCTTAAATTTTCATATCCTAGCATAGAAACCAAAAGACATTGAAGAGCATTTCTTTGATTAAATAAAAAGTGTTTTCTATATGTTACTTGTAAATGCCTTTTTCTTCTTTTAAAGAAAATTTCCATCCAACATACTCTGATAATAGTTTGTTTTCCCCCAATCCTCTGAGATCCTCTCCAGTTCCCCTACTACCTGACCCATCTCATTTCTGTTTTCCTTAGAAAAAAAAGTTATATAAGTTATATAAAGAATAACAAATAAAACAAAAAACAAAGAAATTAAAATATGAGGAAAAGCCAAATAAACAGATGCAAAAGAGCCAATGAAAAAGAAAAAGTATGAGAAACCCAAAGATGCCGAGATACACATATCTGTACACACAGAATTCCATAAAATTACAAAACCAGAAATCATTATAAAGACAGAAAGGATATATAAGGTTATGATAATGGCACAACACAATATTATGAGACATGTGGAAATCCATGATCTATGCTCCCACGGACTCTCAAAAGCACGAAAGCTACTTTGGCAGCAGTATCAATGACTGCAGACTCAGGTGAGAAATAGGGACATAAAAGGCTTCTGTGAGAGGGGGCATGGAGGCAGAAGTTCACATGTCTCCACTAGTCAAAGATAGTTTACATAGCTAGGTTGGGTATTAGGTTACACTTCTGATTGAGCATTTCCATAAAGCCCTTGATTAACATTAAAAAAAATTGTATAAAAGACAAATGGAAAAGGGGGGCACGGGATAGGGGTTTTCTGGGGAGGGGAAATGGGGAAAGGGATTGGCATCTGAAATGTAAATAAAATATCCAAAAAAAAAAAAAGCTTCTGTGAGAAACTCTTCCCTCCCATTCACACACCAGCCTTCAAAAGTAACATCCTAGACAGTGACATCCTAACAGTCTATCAAAAAGACCTATTAAAAATTGTGATGCAGATGTTAAAATGTAGCTCTCAAAACTTAATGGCTACTGGCAGAGGTACAGATGGGCAAAAACTCAGTTTTCTTTACAGGACTGACCACTGGGAGTTTGACCATGCTCCAGGGAGTGTGTGGGTAAGAAAAATTAGGCCTGTGTCTCCTTCTCCTTTCCTCTTCCTCTTCTTCCTCTTCCTCCTCAACCTCCTTCTTTGGCTGAGTTATAATTGTGAGGCTTGAATTTGCAAGGACTGGGAAATGATTGTTATTGGGGTATATGATATGAAATTCTAACATAATTAAATAAATATTTTGAAAAAAGAAACCCATGCAAGTCCTTTGTATGATGCTACAGTCTCTGTAAGTTTATATGTTGGTGGGTGATCCTCTGTTTAGAGGGTTTTATTTTCTCATCGTTCCCTATCCTCTCTGACTCTTACAATATTTTTCCCTCCTTATCTTCAGTGTTCCTTGAGCCCTGAGGGAATGAACTGAGTGAAGACATTGCACTTAGGACTGAATGTTCCAAGGTTTCTCACAACTGGTATATTGAATGGTTATGCATTTGTTCCTGCACTTGGAAGTTTCTCTTATAATGGGTAAACTGGGCACAGATGACCACAGCACAATGTCACTAGGAATAATTTTATCACTGTGTTCCTTTATCAGTAGGAGGGTTTGTATTCATGGTACTGGTGAGGTACATTGCATACTACCAAAGGAAATAGCAACCCAGTGACAAATCCTTTTCTACAGCAGTAATCTGTGCCTGCAAGATGCGTTGTTATAATAGTGGAATACAGTATGTGGGAGTCACAAACTAATATATGATTCGATGCAAAGCCCAGTCCATGAGATGGAATCTATTTTTGTCCCTGATCAGGTGCCCAAGTATCTGAGACTAGAAAAAAACAGAGCTTAGAGCAAAACCAAATACTGTTCTGCTTTCGTGTACTGGAGACCAGCTAGTGCATATTCTACAACACTCACCCATGTTCATTAAATGCTCAGAGTTATGTAAGTGTTGGCTTCAGCTATAGGGGGCCTTACCATCAGTTTGTGGAGAGCATGAAGTAGCATTGGAAACAGACTGAACTATTTAGGGTTTTCCATGAGCCCATTTGGCCTGCAACTCAATTACATGTTAAAAATTTCATCTTATTTTTTTTCATCTATAATCCTACAAATCATTAATACATTGATCAGAAATATATGAAAATTTGTAAATAAGATGCATTGAAAGTAAACTACTGTAATAACACATATTAACATTAATTTTTAAAACTTGTTAGTTTAAATAGGATAACTATCATAGTCATTGTTATAATAAAAAAATCAATGGAGGGCTAATATGAAGCATGCAAACTTTGTGTTCTTTAAATCACTTTGGACTAAATAAAATTGTATAAGAGAAAGTATAAATGTTATTCTGATTAAATGTAAGTTAAAGATGTATGAGTCATACTTAAAGTTAATTGGTAAAGATACTTCCTTAGAAACACTGGCATAGAATACCATGCATTTTCAGCTAGCATGCCTTTTTGTGATATCAATTAACATGATACTTATACATATTTAATTTCACAAATAAACTGTCTAAAATAATGTTACATTTTCATAAATAATATGAATTATGACCAGTGTAAACTGGAAAATGTGATGTCATATATTTAGAATTCTGGTGGGGCATTTTTTAGGTATAATCCCAAGAGTGTTATAGCGGGTTCTTTAGGTAGATCTATTTCCAGTTTTCAGAGGAACCTCCAGATTGATGGTGAGAATGTTTGTACCAGTTTGTAATGCCACCAGCAATGGAAGAGTGTTCCTCTTTCTCCACAACCTGGTCAACAAGGGTACATGTTCCACTATGTTCATAGTGTCCTTGTTTGTGACAGTCAGACTCTGGGAAAAAAACAGATGTCCACGACAGAAGAATGGATACAGAAAATGTGGCTCATGTAGACAAAATACTATTCAGCTATTAAGAATGAAGGCATCTGCCAGGCGGTGACGTTGCACGCCTTTAATCCCAGCACTTGGGAGGCAGAGGCAGGCAGATTGCTGAGTTCGAGGCCAGCCTGGTCTACAGAGTGAGTTCCAGGACAGCCAGGGCTACACAGAGAAACCCTGTCTCAAAAAAAAAATGAAAGAAAAAAAAAAGAAAAAAAAAAGGATGAGGACATCTGAGTTTTGCAGGTAAATGGATGAAACTAGAAAATATCATTGTGAGTGAGGTATTTCAGACCCAAAAGGACATGCATGATATGGGCTCACTAAGTGGATATAAAAAATATACAGAACAGCCAAACTATATTCCACAGAACTCAAAAAGGTTAACAAGCCAAAAGACCCAAGTGAGGACACCTCAATCCTGGTATTCGGTGGGGGAAAGGGACTGAAGACCAGAGGGTCAGCATAAAGAATAGAAACAGGCAACCTAGGGAGGTAGGAAGTGGAGGGACCCTCAAGAATGTGCCAGAGACCTGGGAGGTGAGAGACTTTCAGGACTCAATAGGAGGGACGTTAGATGCAATGTCCTACAGTCTTTTACTGCTCATGACAGAAAGAAGCAGCATACATTGATTATATATAGTAACTCATAATCTAATATAGCCCATTATTGAACTATAAGACATATAATTAACAAAGTCCAGTGACTCTAAGTTCACAGAAAATGCATTTCCAAATCAGAATGGCAATACTCAGAACTGTACAAAAAGTGTCTGATATCTGAAAGTCCTGTTTCCAATAAGGTTTTAAGTGCTTGTCTACATAAATTATAGGAAAACTATCTTACACTACTTTCAACATGAGAGTGAGTATATTAATAGATTGTCACACTTAGATACACATTGTGTTATGAGAAAATTTTGTCACATGCCTTCTGTTTTATCTTTCATAGTGTAAAAGTATACTGAATGCTACACATTCTGAAATGTTTTTTTTTTTTTTTTTTTTTTCAGAAAATCAGATGAGGTCGTTAAAACTTCTGGTACCTCACATAAATATCCAGTTTACAGTTTTAAGGGTGCACACATACATGTTTTTCTGTACTTATCTCAAATTTGGAATTCAAAAGTCTAAGCGAAGACTCTTTAAGGATCATTGAGTTAAAACATTGTAAGGAAATTACGTATAAGAAAAGTGTGGCTCTTATAAATTTCAGTTGCCCAGTAAAAAATTCAGAATGCCTTACACTTACATAGGTGTCAAATTAGGGAATAAAAAATAGCCTTAGAAGTTCCCACCAATTCTGAAAATACATAGCCCTATCATACAGTGTCTCATATTTAGGATATAAGGTATTTGTTAAAAATAGACGGTCCACCAAAAATAGAAATACATATTTTTGGAAAGCTATTCTTTTTCAGTTTCAAGCCATGTACTTCGGCTGCCAACATGTTGATTTTGTTAAAGAAAAGCTTTAGCACCATGGGCAAGAATAAAAGTATTCGCAGGACAAAAAAGGGCTAGCATGATCAAGCTATATATGCCATTCTTGAAGCCTGTGCAAAATAGAAATACTGACCTCAGGCCATGGGTAATTTTATCAGCAGTATCTGCTGCATCAACGTTCAGCAGAGCAGCATTCTTTAAATTCATAATCTAACTATGGAAAATTGAAACATCCAGAGAGGTTTTAGAATTATGCCAAATACCCTGCAAGTGTTTTCCTAATTATAATGACTGCCACTGTAAATTTTAGAACTAACATGAATCCAATGGTATTTGGCATGACACTTGAGATTGCTACGTACTCTTAAACTCTGAGCCTTCTTCCAATGATTTGAATAGGATAAAGAGCATCAATCTGTTGTTCCAAATGCCTATCTAAATCCTCTGGTACATTCAATACATTAGTAACATTTTTTGGTAAATGATTAACAAAAGTAGCTGTCTTAACTTCTTGTGTCAAAGCAATTGCAGAAGCTGTGGTGCAGCAATTACTGTAATTAAAGCTGTTATACCAGTGCTCATCAAGCCCACTGCACTACCCTCTTGCTTCTTCTTAGAGCCTGACTCACTTCTTCCAGTACTTGCAGGCTTTTTTTCAGAAGATCAAGCTTCTGTAATACTCAGGGCAACAAAGGAAAAGCTGGTTGATAGACCTCCATAACTGACATGTCATATTTCAACACACTAACACAATTAGAAAGTGTACAGTCAATGCAACTTACATTAAATATTGTAGAAGAAACAAAATTAATTTTAACTTGACTATTAAAATAGCCTTAACACATGTACTAACACTTGTTTGAAACTCAGATCCTGTCCCAACTTTATTTCTTGCTAACATAACATCATAGAGAAATGCAACAAGAGCGTGTTCATGAAATTTTGTTTATTGCATTACTTGTTCTTTGACTATTTATGTTCATTGTCTTACTTGGTTTTTGACTATTTGCATCTATTTTATTGCTAGTTCCTCAACCTAGAACTGACCTTAATACTTACATTTAATTAAAATGGTATAAAAGGAAAAAGGAGGAGAGGTATAGGATGGGAGTTTTTAGGGAGTGAAAATATTGAAAGGGGATGACTTATGAAAGGTAAATAAATAGAATATAAAATAAAAAAAATTTGAAACCTGGAAAAAAAAAGAAAATTATTCTTTGAAAAATAAAAATACTATCATTTTCAAATTTTCTGATTTGCAAATTTTCTGATTTTTTATTTTAATTAAGATTTATATATAATCTTTATTTTTAATTTCATAGAGATGTAAACAAAGATGCCTTCCATTAACATTATATATAGTAGTGTAAAAAAATAAATATTATGCACACGAATATAGAATAATTTCTGCTATACCGTACTACATTTACTTTATAAAATCTAATCATAGCTAACAATTGGGAACCCTATTTACTTTGTACATGTTTAAAAGTTAAAATCAATTGAGGATCTGGGTCTAATGTGAAAAAATGGATTAAATTACATTCATTCTTCACTTAAATTCACAATAATAATACTAAAATGTTAATTTCACATATGACTATTCCGTATGGATATTGATTACAGCGCGCAGTGTCCTTTCAATCTGGAAAAGCAAAGTATACTTGTTGGGTAGGCTTCTTGATCCTGTGTTTTCACTAGATGGACATCTGGATTTATTTATAAGGCCTCTAAATGACAAATGTATTACACTTACTGTGCTGACTACACTTATCAGAACATTTAATACTGACTTTAAGGCACACTAAAAATATCTACCGTCGCGACCCAAGCTGCCCTATGCTTGGGGGTCAAAATGTCAGGGAACGCTCTATCAATGTTGGAACCTGCACTGCCAAAAGCCTTGGGGGCTAAATTGTTAGAGCCCGCACTGCCCCAAGCTGCTCTAGTACACGGGTCAGGGTTCAGCAAGAGAGAAAGTGAGGACAGACTTGAAGAATGGAGACCAGACAGAGTGTGATTCAATCCCATTTATTCTTCAGTCTCTCTTCCTAGTCCAAGTCCCAAGTCTTGAGTCTGTAGTCCCTATTTCCTAGTCCCTAGTGCCTCCAAGTTCCAAGTTTCCAGTTCCAAATTCTCTCCCAAGTGCCTGCTACCTAATGCCTAATAACTAACTCCAAGTTGTACTGAACTCTTCTGTCTGCCTCTTGCCTTTTATGTCTCACGTCTAAGTCACACCCTTAAGTCACGCCCTTAAGTCATGCTCTTAGGTCTTATCTCTAAATCACACATTAAGTCACGCACACCCAAGGGAAGATCCTGGGTTTCTAAAACAAGATGTTATCAGAGTGTGCTCAGCTGTTGTAGGCTATTGGAATCAAGTCTCTTATCAGGGTATATGGCTCAAGATGGCTGCAAGAATAATATCCGCCTTCTGTCGGCTCCCCACAATCTACCTATATATTTATTCACTTTTTCCTCAGACTAAATTATATGTTAAAAATAAGCTTTTAAACCTACAGAGTCTTAGAATACAAGCAGTTAGAATTGCTATTGAGTATCACTGTTCTGACAATAATTGCTAAATAGGTGATATGTAGTGTATGGACACACTATGAAATGATTTTAATTTAGCAAATACTGGGAAAACTGAGTCAGTCTTACAAAGATCCTTCTAGAAGAGCATTCACGTGCTACCATTAACCATGTGTTAGTGATAGCTAGTGTAAAAATAAAAATCACCATGACACAAAATTTTTGTCAGATGGAAACCATCAACATAATCTCAATTTATTAACGTAATTTTCAAGATTGGGTACATTTGCATAGGCTAGGGTGTAGGCTTTGATTTTTCAAAATCTAGCTTAATAAGGGTTCTTAAATGCTTTAACCTCCCTTCTAGCCCAACTCACCAGAGGTGATGGGCAGGAAAGAATGATAGGGCAAAGGGGGATGTGGAATTGTTTAGAAATAGTTCCTAGGGGTGATGCCAATATCCATTATCAGGGCATCATCAGTTCTATTCACCAGAAGCAGCAGCAGGAGGCTGATCTACTAACGAACCATTCAACAGTCAGCAAAAGCAGTTTGTTCCAAAAGAAACGGGTAGGCTGAAAAATTCATGATGTCTTTGTTTTTAGTGGTTGAATAGTATTTTATTTTGTAAATGAACCACATTTTCTATATACATTTGTCACTTACAGGACATCTAGGTTGTTTCCAGCTTCTGGCTATTACAAATAAGGCTGCTATGAACATAGTGGAGCATATGTCCTTGTTATATGTTGGAGCATCTTTTGGCTATATACCCAGGAGTATCATGGCTGTGTCTTCAGGTAGAACTATTTCCAACTTTTTGTTTGCAACGCCTACAGCAATGAAGCAATGTTCTTTTTCTCCACATCCTTTCCAGCATGTGCTGTCTCTTGAGATTTTCATCTTAGCCATTCTGTTTGATATAAAGTGGAATCTTAGTCATTTTGATTTGAATGACAACCTTAGTCATTTTGATGACTAAGGATGTTGAATGTTTCTCAGCCATTCCATATTCCACAGTTGAGAGTCCTCTGTTTAGCTCTGTAGCTTATTTATTTTTAGTTGGATTATTTGGTTTTCTGGAGTCTGACTTCTTGAGTTCTTTATATATTTTAGATATTAGCTTTATATAGGATTTAGGATTAATGAAAATCTTCTCCAATCTCTAAGTTGCTGATTTGTCTTATTCACAGTGTCCTTTGCCATAAAGAAGCTTTTCAGTTTCATGAGGTACCATTTGTCAATTTTTGATCGTATAGCCTGAGCCATTTATCAGTTCAGGAAATTGTCACCTGTTGCAAAGTGTTCCAGGTTATTTTCCACTTTCTTTTCTACTAGGTTCAGTGAATCTGGTTTTATATGGACATCTTTGATCCACTTGGACTTGAACTTTGTATAAGGTAATAAACATGGATCTATTTAGATTCTTCTAAATTAAGACCCACAGTTAGACCAGCACTATTTGTTGAATATTCTTTTCTGCTCTACTGTATAATTTTGGCTTCTTTGGCAAAGATCAAGTGTTCATAGGTATGCAGGTTTATTTCTGGGTCTTCAATTCTATTCTATTGATCAACCTGTCTTTGTACCAATACTGTGTGTGTGTGTGTGTGTGTGTGTGTGTGTGTGTATGTGTGTGTGAGTGTGTGTGTGTTTTATTATCAAATCATAATTTTTACTTTTTAACATAGGGGTTATAAACACAAAAATGCAGGATGTGGGGAAGGGGATGACACAGGATCATAGTTGTTCAGGGGGAGTACAGGTATCTTTCAGAACAGAGTATCAGCTGGGTAAAGGTTCAGGGGACAGGTCACTATGACTCTGCCTATGATTCACTTGCCCTTATCTAATTTGGTACTATCCACCAAGGCTGCCTATTTACAAGGTCTATGACTACTCAGGCTGGTAGATTTCCACAAAAGCTGCCTGTTTACAATAGTTTATAGCCATCTGTTTCAGTGTTTTTCCATAGAGACCCAAGACTTTGTGTTAGCAGGCATGTATGTCAGACCTATTGCTGATTTTAGGCTTATGGCTGATTTTAGGCTTATGGCTGATTTTAGGCCTTCAGTGTATAAGCAGGGCTGCCCCTGAAATCTCCTCCCTTCTCCAAGTATAGAAGGGCTGTGGCGATTCTAATCTTGCCAAGGCAGGGATAGAGGCCTGACTGCCAGTAATTAAAGGGGACCTTGTAATGGCTCTGGTCCTCCTGTCATTGTCCAGTGAGGCAGGATGGCCATACCCATCCCGATGTCTTTTCCTGTAGAGGGGATACTTTTGACATCAACCCCTATGCATTCAGGCTTGTCCCTCAGGGAACCCAGAAACATATTTTTAACTTTTATTTATACTCCCTTGCAGTGCTTCGCCTTGCACCCTAAGCAAAAATTCAGATCGCCAGTCAGAGGAGATTCTTGGCAGCCCCTCTCTGCTTGGTCTAGAGGTAGAGGTCCCCTCTTTTTGGTTGGGTGGTGATGGGATTTGGGAACACCCTGGATAGAGTAACAACTTTGTCTTGAATCTCATGGTCCTCCATAGCTAACTTATGTTAACTTATCTGAATAGATTTTGCTATCAGACTATCTATCTCTTGTTTCACAAAGTTAGTCAGCCTATTTAAGGCCCAGAGACCAAAGAAATAAGCAAAAATATCCCAATTAATGGTCCCAAGATGGAAGGAAGAGGGCTGACAATCATGAAGAGGTTGAGTGTGTGTGTGTTTTATTATTGTTGTTCTGTAATACAGCTTGAGGTGAGGGATGGTAATTCCCCTAGTTCTTTTATTGTTGATAATTGTTTTCACTATGCTGGTTGTTTTTTATTCCATATAAAGTTAAAAATTGTTCTTTCCTTTAAAAATGAGGATATCATGAATTTTGCAGGCAAATGGATGGTACTCATAAATATTACCCTGAATAAGGAAACACAGACCAAAAAGGACATATATGTTGTGTACTCACTTATAAGTGCACATCAGCTAAAATATTCAGAATATCCATGATACAACTCACAGACCATACGAAGCTTAATAAGAATGAAGTCCCAAGTGTGAATATATCAATCCCCCATAGAAGGGTGAAAAAAAATAATAACTAGAAGCAGAGGGAGTGAAGGACCTGGGTAGGAGCGGGAAGGGAGGGGATAAAGGGGGCTTGTAGGGTTGGGTATGAAGGGGGAATAGAGAGAAGCCCAGGGGACTAGGAGTATTAATAGAAATATGTAGCAGTAGGGGATGGGGGACATGGGGAACATCTCAAAAGTCCCAGACAAAAAGGATGTGAGAGGCTTCCAGGACCCAATGGAGATGTTCTTAACCAAAATGCCCAGCAGTGGGTAGATCAAACCTAAAGAGACGAGCTCTAGTATGTAGACATGGCCTGCATTTGGGACATAGGGTAGCCCAAGCATCTTCAAAATTCTTAACCCAGAATTGTTCCTGACTAAAAGAAATACAGAGGCAAAAGTGGAGCAGTGACTGAAAAAAAGGCCATCCAGGGACCCGTCCAACTTGGAATCTATTCCATGCACAGGCACCAAACCCTGGCCATATTACAGATGCCATATGTTTACAGGCATCTGTAGGAGACTAGCATAGCAGTCCTCTGATGGACTGTACCAGTAGCTGACAGAGGCAGATTCAGATAGTTACAACCAACCACTGGACTGAGATCAAGGACCACTAGGGAAGAGTTAGTGGAAGAACAGAAGGAGCTAAAGTGGATGGCAACACCATAGAAGAACATTATCAGCTAACCATTGATAACAGAGCTCTCACAGGCTAAGCTGCCAGCCAAAGAACATACATGGGCTGGTCTATGGCTCCTATTCTATATGTAGCAGAGGAATGGTCTCAGGGGAAAAGGATGCTCTTAATTCTGTAGAAACTTGGTGTTTGGGGGATGGGGGATGCTAGTGGGTAAGGTGGGAGTTGGAGTACCCTCTGAGAAGCAAAGGGGGTAGGGAGATGGGGTGAAGAACTCATGAAGGGAACACTAGGAAGGGGGTCAATACATGGAATGTAAATAAAAAAAATTTTTTTAAAAGAAAGAAACTTGGAGTCTCTGCTAATTGGCCCGAGTCTGCAGAAGCAGTAAGAAGCTGGTAGGATATGACACGTTCTTTGGAACATTTCTCTCTATGAAGTCAGGACAGGCAATGATCAGTGAAGAAACTAAAGCTTACCAATGCTAGAGCATAGTCAGTGAAGACTAGTTTCACCAAAGTCAAATGAAGACCAGCAAAAATTGGCAAGGTAAACCACTATCAGAGCATCATCCATTTCCTCTCAAAACATCTTGTGCCCTCTCCAGCATCTACTCCAGCATAATATCATATGCCCCATTTCAATGCATCTTCCAGGAAATCATCACTATTTTCAGGAAACCTCCTCTCATAAGACAGTTTCCAAAAAAACAAAAAAACAAAAAAAACAAAAAAAAAACCAAAAAAAAAAAAAAAACAAAAAACAAAAAACAAAACAAAAAAAAAAAAAAAACATTACATGGCACAACTGAGACTCTAAAGAGTGTAATTTCTAATAGAAATTTCCACTTCACTGGGATTCATTTTTTTGACTCCAATTAAGGCATCTCACAACAGCCTGAAACTCCAGATCCTGAGAAACTGGTTCCAACCTCTTGACTCCACATGTATCCTCACAGACATTATTAGATTAGGCACACACACACACACACACACACACACACACACACATACACACACACACACACACACACACACACATACACACACACAAACACACACACACATCTCAAGCATGTGAAAGAGAAAAGGATAAAAATAAATCTTTAAAATCATTAATAAAAAATATGTCTTATGTATACTGTTGAATACTGTGTTACACTCTGTTCAGTCATAACATATTTTGAGATTCAGTCATTTGAATCATGCATTTACCCACAGATCTTATCAGGTTTTTTTTTTTTAAAGAAAACACACATAATAGTATAAAATTATTTTATCCTTATTACCTGCAGAATACACAAAAATGTAATTGTGAGAATCTGGGGCAGAGAAAGGAAAGACTTATCAAGACACACATACTAATATATAATGAGTCACAGTTAAATAGCAGCAACATAATTTGCTGAATTATGACAAAAT
Source organism: Rhabdomys pumilio (assembly GCA_030674055.1). Lineage (NCBI taxonomy): Eukaryota > Metazoa > Chordata > Mammalia > Rodentia > Muridae > Rhabdomys > Rhabdomys pumilio. Next base: position 43,480,838 of record JANHMN010000001.1, on the reverse strand, counting down.
TTAAATCTAGCTCTTTATTTAAAATGGTGGTGTGTTTTGAAAATAAGAAAACCAAAAGACAATGTTTGAATGTTTTTACTAAAAAATATTTAAGCAGATACAGTTTTATGTTGACAATATATAATATGGTTTATGTAAATATTAAAACAATACACAGTAGCTCATAATTTCCTGTAATAATATACTTGTAATGTATCAGTTATAGAAATAATTATTTAAAGATCAAACATCATACAAGATTTAGCTTGAAAGAAGACTTATTAGGTAGAGTGATAACTGAATAAGTTGTGGACCTAAGTTATACTCTCCAGAAGACACAGAAAGCAGGACATAGTAACACATAGCTGTAAATCTTTGAACTCCTGCTAGGAAATGAAGGAAGACAGAGAATGCACAGAATCCTGAGGTCCAGTAAGCCTAGTGCAGACTGTAGCATGCAAGACTTCCCAGATTCACATTGAATTCTACGCATTTATCAGAATATTATATATATTTATATATATGTATGCATGTATGTATGTATGTATGTAAAATATGGCATATTAGGTTTATCCAATACAACTTTGCATTCAAACATCAATAGCTCATGAAGTTTCATTTACACACCGAACATAAGTTTTAGAGTAACATGTAGAATGCTAGAAATCTTCAAGAAAATTCCCAACCATTATGATTATATCTATACCTATACCTATACCTATACCTATACCTATATCTTATATCTATATCTATATCTATATCTATATCTATATCTATATCTATATCTATATCTATATCTATATCTATATCTATATCTATCTGATATAGATATATATATCCATATATATATATATATATATATATCCATATATATCCATATATATATATCCATATATATATATCCATATATATATCCATATATATATATATATATATATATCCATATATATATATATATATATATTGGATATAGATAGATATAGATATAGATATAGATATAGATATAGATATAGATATAGGTATAGGTATAGGTATAGGTATAGATATAGATATAGATATATACAAACATATTTAATGAAAATAGGTTGTACTAATTATGAGAAAATTGTCAGTATAGCAAATTATGTTTAATTGATACTGGGGTAAAGAAAGTCTTCTTTCAAGCTAAATCTTGTATGATGTTTGATCTTTAAATAATTATTTCTATAACTGATACATTACAAGTATATTATTACAGGAAATTATGAGGCAGTGATGGGGGCAGATCACACATTAACGTGGTGTAGGTACTTGTAGTTATAATTAAGGGCTGAAATTGATTTTAGTCCAGTTGATTTTGAGACCTTTAAAGGAAGATTATTCTGAGTAGCTTGCCTAGCTACTTTATTGTTGTTGTTGTTGTTTTGTTTTTCAAGACAGGGTTTCTCTGTGTAGCCCTGGCTGTCCTGGAACTCACTCTGTAGATCAGGCTGGCCTTGAACTCAGAAATCCGCCTGCCTCTGCCTCCCAAGTGCTGGGATTAAAGGCGTGCGCCACCACTGCCCGGCTTAAAACCAATTTTTATGACTGAACATACTAACAAAAAAATATTTTTTCACTATTTACTAGATGAAATTGGCACAAGAAAAGTAGTTGGAAACATCATATCAGGTGATGGTGTTGAATACCTTTAATACCAGCACTTGGAAGGCAGAGGCAGGTGAATCTTTGTGAGTTCCACTACAGCCTGATCTGTAGAGAAAGCTCCAGGACAGCAAGGGCTACACAGAGGAACCCTGTCTTCTGATACACCCACATTACTATTTTGTTACCAAGGAAATTAAATGGATAAAATGTAAAAAGCTATTAAATACTTCAAAAATCTACCATAGTGGAAAATTCTGTCATTGGAGATATGTGAAGGAAATAAAATTATAATTTACTTTTTCCTTCTGAAATAAAACCTGAACAAAAAGAATTTAAGGGAGAAAAGTTTGGTTTGTCTTTCAGTTCTAGAAGGATAGAGTGCACCATGGTAAGAAAGAAAGCAGACTGGGATGACAGAAAAGCAGGAGCCCAAAGTGAGCTCATCATATTATATCTCTACTCTGGAACATGAGAATGAAGATCCTGTGGGTCCTGGCTTTACAACATCAGCATACTCCCACATTCTTTAACAGTTCAATTTTGGGAGGAGAAGCTCTTGTTCCTGTGAAGGCTCTATGCCCCTGTGTAGGGAATGCCAGTGTGTGGAGGCAGGAATGGATGGGTGGGTGGGGAACACCATCACAGAAGTAGGGGAAAGTAGGAAGAGAAGGGATAGGAGGTTCCGGGAGGAGAAACCAGGAAAGAGGATGGTATTTGAAATGTAAATAAATAAAATAGCCAATAAAAACCTCATTTTCTTTCACTGTAGATTTGAATGTGAGCTGTTAACAGTAACCATGACATGGCTTCAATATTGTCCTGCCTTGAAATTTCTTCTGCTAAACAAATGCGTTTATTACTTTTTAAATTTATTTTCACTCAAGTGACAGTACAGTGAAAGAATACAGTCAGATTTTGGAAAGAAAATGATATAATTCTAGTTCATGAATGAAATAAAAGTTAGTAAATCTAATAAAAAATTTAGAAAACATAGAACTGACATGGATATCAAATGAATTTAGTGGTTAAACCATGGATACCCAGAAAGCCATGATATATATGATGTAATCCCAAATTACGTAATTCATGATTCTGTGTGGTTCTATGCAACGCTGAAGCTGGATGTGGGTTCTCATTTAACTGTGTGTCTCCTTGCTGACCAGACTGTTTGAGTGCCAAACTGTTCTCCTTCTCCTAGGATGAATAAAGTGTGTCACATCTGTCAAAAACAGCAAAACAAAGAAAACAAAACAATCAGCACAAAAAGTAAGTAGTTGAAGATATTATTTTACTTACATAAATTATCCTTGATGTGAGCATACACTTTTTGTTGCACTCACATTATTAATACAAACTAAAACATTTATTTTTCTAATAGGTTTGCTTTATGGCAGCACAATTAATGAAAATATAAAAACTAATTTTTACTTGTTTCCTTAGGTTGGAAATAAAATAATTACTGGGAAATATTCAAGTAAAAAGATTTTGATAATTCTGTATATAGCTAATAAATACATTATTAAAAGTTTATGATTTGGTTATATTGTGAGCATTCAACCTTATCTGGTTATAATTTATTTCAGTGATGATTCAACTAGATGGAGAAGTGCTCCCAGGTTTTGACTTTCCAATTGTTCCCTTTTGCCTTTTCTTACATCATAGATATTTAAGACCCTAATATCAATATGTTGGTTTTTTTTTTCATCATTTTTCAAATTCCTAAATGTTGTACTTTCTCAATCAGGTTTACTGAGATACTTGCCAATAATGACATCATTTTTATCTTTACATAATTTTTCATTTAAATCACTTCATACGTATAAAGAATGGTGTTAAATTTTCAAATACTTAAAATTAAGTTAGACAAATTACTTGTATTGAATGTATGATTGAACATATTTTCCATAGAGGATGCCTTTGATGTTACATGATTTTCTGAACATTGTGTCCAAACACTATTGTTCTATTAATTTCTCATTACATTTTTTGGAGGCCCCCATAGTAACAAGTATACATAATTGACCACAGGGTATATTTCTTTTCATAATGAAATTTAGCACTCATTTAATTCTTTATTTTAATTTCATAGATAAAACCTTAATAATCAAGTAACCTTTAACCTCAATCCATATATATATATATATATATATATATATATATATATATATAAAGTAGATTTGTTTTTATGTATGTAATTCTATTTTTCTATTTCACAGTACTACTAGAAGCAGAAAAACAATTGCATTTCAAAATATTATGGGGCTAATTTATAGTGTAGGGCAGGCACAAACTTGATCTCTAGCAGCTAAATTTCATGTTTTTCATTTCAGCAATAGTGCCTAACACAATAATATCAGGCCAGCAAATCTTAAGTATGAGTTAAACTAACATGATCCATTGCTTTATACAGCTTCAGTACCCTGAGGAGTCCTTCTGAATATGCCAAGTGATTTTTCAAAATTTAATCATCCTAAATGTCAGATAAAGGTGCATTTGCTGCCATTCTTTAAAACTGAGGAGAAAAACCCTGAGCATCTGCCTGTCGTAGAGAAAACCTCATCTTAATTTTCAAATTAAATAAACAGATTACTTTATATAACCACCATTTATTCTGCTAGTCATGGTAAATATAAATGTGTAATAATGGAATAAAGCAAGTTCAAGAGAGATATATATGTACTTTACACAGGTAAAAATGCAGTTATCGTTCCAGCAAAACAACAGTGTCCTTTGATCACTAGTTGAATTTGAATTTCTTTTTTGTCTTACATTTTGCTGGGCTGATAGAAATATGGGATCTTTAGGTATGACTGGTTATTGGCAAAAGAAATATTATTTTTAAAATTGTTTTGTGTAACTTTTCTTACAGTAAGTACAAAGTTTCTATTTATTATTTATTTATTTATTTATTTATTTATTTATTTATTTATTTTAAACTCCAGATTTTATTCTCCTCCAGGTACACCCTCAGGCTGTTTCACATCTCATACTTTCTCCCTACCCTTCTGTCTCCATGAGGCTGTCCCCACCCTACCCCTACCCTATCAGACCTCTAAACTCCCTGGGGCCAGTCTCTTGAGGGTAAGGTGCATCTTCTCTGACTAAACCCAGACCCAGCAGTTCTCTGCTGTACATGTGTCAGGGCTTTCATATCAACTGGTGTATGCTGCTTGTTTGGCGGTCCAGTGTTTGAGAGATCTCGGGGTGATCCAAGTGAATTGGGACTGTTGGGTCGCCCTCCACTTCAGCTTCTTCAAGCCTTTCCCTAATTAAACTACAGGGGTCAGCAGCTTCTGTCTATTTGTTGGATGCAAATATCTTTATCTGATTCTTTCAGCTACATGTTGGATCTTTTGTAGGGCAGTCATGATAGGTCTCTTTTTTTGTGAGTGCTCCATAGCCTCAGTAATAGTGTAAGATCTTGGGGCTTCCCCTTGTGCTGGATCGCACTTTGGGCCTGTTTCTTGACCTTCTTTTCCTTAGGCTCCTCTCCATTTCCATCCTTGCACTTCTTTCAGAAAGGAACAATTATGGGTCAGAGTTTTGTCAGTGGGATGACAATCCCATGCCTTACTTGATAGTTTCGACAGAAAAGCAAACATAATTTTATTAATTATTTAATAAATTTTATTATATATGGTGTGTGTAATTTTAGTGTAAATGGTATGGAGTGGTTGTGTGTGTGTGTCTGTGTGTGTGTGTGTGTGTGTGTGTGTGTGTGTGTGTGTTTATATTGTATGATTATGCCAGAATGAGTGAGTGCCTCATTCTGTGTACCAGGAGGAGAGCAGAGTATGTATGAAGTCCTTAGTAGTTCTTGCTTATATGTCCTTTGATGGTCTCTCAATGAAACTGAAGCTCATGCTTTGGCCTAGTCTAGTTGGCTAGGAAACTCTCAGAATCCACCTTTGTCAATTCCCCAAAGCTAAGGTTATAGACCCTGGTAGCCATGCCCAGATAATTTACATTTAAAGTTGATGTTTGTAATTTGAAAAGATTAAAGTGTTTGATAAGTCACCAAACAATGTAAATTATTTTGTCTTTGATGTGTGAGGTACTAAAAATTTACTTTAAAATTTTATATAAAAACATTTAATATTTTAAAATTTATGCTCATTTCATTTTTGAGTGTATATATGAAAGGAAAATATAAATCAAACTAGTTCAAATACATCAAGGCAAATACAAGCCCAATTCTAAAGTAAAATTACCAAATTATTTATTCATTTCCTGTAATCATTTTCTTATCAACACTCTATTAATTCTATGAGTGACACATTATGTTACACTTTAATGAATCATCTCTATGACCATTTTTTTAGAATTTATATAGTCTTTTTTAATGAGATATTTATTTATATACAACAAACATATTACTTACTGACAGTCTTTTAGTTTCAGTAAGTGTCCATCCCCTATATGTTATGTACTATAATGAAGACACATAGTAATTCTTTGAACAAAAGAAAAAAATACATTCATATAAAACTCATTTTCAAAGCACAGTGATTTCTCATTATAGGTTTTTCAATCCTAAAAAGCAAAACTCTCTTTTGTAAATTTTACATTTGTGGCTTAGCGGAACTTGATGAGTTTAAAGGATTGACAGGTCTGTCACTTGTGAAACAGCCTACACATAGGTACACCACATTCCTTTTCTAAGTTTTAATGTGTGTGTGCATAAGTGTGTATGTGCCCAATTGTGGGTCTGTATACAAGAGTGGAGTAACCACTGAAGTCATACTAGAACATCGTATGCCCTAGTGCTGGAGTCAGTGATGGTTGTGAGCTACCTAAATTAGTTGCTAGAAACTGAATCAGAGCCTATGGAAGGTCAAAAAGGCAGCTTTGTGAATCTCTGTGAATCTTTATTATTTTACTTGTTGTGGGATAACATTAATACTTTATATATTATCCTCTTCATGGAACTTTGGTGTAGTAAAATATTTTTAACAATTTTAGAATGTAAGTTGTTACCTGGACACTAATACTGTTTAATATAAATTGTCAAATCCACGAGTCCAATTTCACTGTCTCTACAGTCTTTTGACAGTGAGCTTGTACCTTCTGGGTTTCTATTAATATCTAGAAATACGGAAATACACAATGATTCAATAAGCTCCATAGCTCGCATGTGACTCAGCAACTACCCAAGAAACCTATGAGACCTAAAGAGAAACCTTAGGTCATGATAGTAGTTTGTCTTTATCTTTGCCTTCTGAATAAAAAACTAAAAGGGACTTGGTAATAACAAATGTTCTAGAACCATACACTTGCTTACTAATTCCAATGATCAGGCCAATTGGCTGAAATATCTATAATAGTTCTTATAGGAAAATGCCTTTGATGTAATATTCAGATTATGTACATACTATGGCAAATTTTGAGAAAGGATTAAAGACATACTGAGAAATTAGTTCAAAAGCATCATTTCATTTTATATTGTTATTTAAAAACTTCTAAAGATAGAACAATAAAACTCTTTATGATTACTGTCTACTAGCAAAGGGGATGAAGGGAGAAGTCATTAGATTCACCCCCTATCATGCTCAGGTGTTAGAAGATGCAAAATGCTCATGAACTCCCACCGTGTTGGAAAGGTGTTTTACAAAGTGGTGAAATCTCAGAGAGCTAGAAATGCTCAAAATGATACAGCATGAGACCAACACACACTTTACAACTGCCAAACAAAAAATTGCTGAAACTAGCACTCCAAATACTTTGATTGTCTGAAGACAAGGGTGATTACATTGGGCAGTAACACACTTTGTCTGGTGGTTCTTTAATATTTGCAATAGGTTTTGAAAAGACAGGAATATTGCTGTTTTGTCAGAGTTGAGAAAACTATTTAAGCTGTACATTTTTTCCTGGACATAAAATATAGGAACATCATTTTCATATTTCAGTTGAACATAAATTAAACAGCAGATAAATTTTGGCATGATGAAAGAAGAGGAGTTTGTTATTCTTTTTTTATCTTACTCTTTTTGAAGATACATTTTATCAGAGCCTAAAATATTAATGGAATCTTGCATGTTTTTAAATTGAGTTCTACTATATTTACATATATTATTATAACCTACTAACAATCACTCATTGCTGCTACAATTGTTAAGCTAGCTAAGCATTTAGAAAAGCATGCTGTAAAGTAAAAAACTACTTAAAAAAACTACTTAAAAAAAACTACTTACCAAAGCATATACGATAAAGCACATTTAGTAAAATCTAATTATCAATAGACATTGCCATATGTCCACTATGTAGCACTATTACAGTCAAGCTGCAGAATTCATTGCAATTCTCTTTTGGTTCCCTAATCAAGGCTACCCTCAGAGAAAAAAAAATAAATAATAACATAATCTGTAGTCATTTTAACTTAGTGTATGAAAAGTATTAATTTCCATATGTGCTTGGACTTGCATTTATCTATCATTCAGCTTTAATTCTAAGTGGACATTTTGTGAGGAACTTGATAGACATTTACTTATCCACTCATCAATTAATGAATCTTTGTGTTATTTCCAGTTTTGAAATAGCTTCCATGGTGATCCATCTACATGCTCTTATGTTCTCATTACCCTTCGATAAATATCTAGAATGGAACATTAAATGCAATTGATGTATAATTTGCTATATAGACATAGGTTTTTTTTTTTTAACAAAATAGCTATTATTTATTTCTTTACCAACTGGATCTGTTTTTTCTAGATTTGAAATTTGAAGTGGTCTGTGCATGATGAAGTTTTCCAAGCAAAATAATATATAATTTTATATATAATTTATATTATATATATAATTTATAATATATATATACATATATATATATATATTGTGTGTGTGTGTGTGTGTGTGTGAAAACCAGTGCGATAGTAGATGTAGATTAAAGGTGGACATTTTTTTCTAAAGACCTTCAGTGTGAAGCCTTCAAATGAAGTTTTCACATGTATCTACTCACTTAAATTCAGTTTACACCATGATGTTATTTGTTTAACCTGCAAGTTGATTGGGAATTGAACCTACCATGAGACTCCATGATAAAATGATGATAATAATCTCTTTATAATTTCTATAGGATGGTTTAGATCGAATGAGATTTCTTTTTAGAATTTCTTGCTCTTTTATTTTAGCTGCCCCCATTTCATATATACTTTAATCATTTCTATTCCCTCGTTTGATCCTATTTCATGTTGAATATTTTTCTTTATTTACTAAATTCAAAAGTTTAAAAATTCTTTGATTGGAAAACTTCTTTAACAATATAATTACTTAAAGTAAAAAGAAACTATTTTAGCCATATCAACATGTTTGGTTTATATTCTTTATTCGGATTAGATAATTATATATTTGCATAGTTATAATGACAATGACATCTGTATTTATTTTTAAATTAGTTTGATGTCATTTTAATTCTTGGCAATTTTCTTTTATTTTTCTGTTACTGTGTTCTCCTTTGATTTTATAATGGTTTAAGGATATATATTATATCACTAATTATTTTAATTCTTTACCTTACTGACATCTCCCATGTGATCCCTTTTTTCACATTTTAATCTGTAGCCCATAATAAGCTCAATCTTACTATCTGGAAGGCTTAAGGACCTATACAATGAAATTAAGTAAAGTATGTTTTATACTTCCTTAGCTTATGGGACACAACAGAGATTTTAGGACAATCCTCAAATTCAGGTTGATCTCAAGAGCTAAAATGATCAGAACATATTATCAGGTTTCTGATGCCATTAAGGTATTATGTGATAACTGACCATACAAATAGTAATTTGCCATCTCCTCAGAAAATAAGAATATTTGGAAGAATATTGCAAAAAAGCCATATAATGAAGATTAAGACTCTAAAACTTGCAAGAAAATTTCAAGGAATTATGACCTCATCTAAGAAACAAAATACAAATTCACATTTATAGTGATAATTAATAATAAGTATCTAATAAAAAAAACTTTAGTTAGGTATAAGATTAGAGATAGCATACATGGGAAAAAATAGTCTCTCTTCCAACTCTCTTCCCTCTGCTTTATAGGAAACACACACACCAACATGGAAGTAATTTAACATTTACACCAAGAATGATGTTTAATAGAGGTTAACAGTGCTTCTACAATGTTTGACAACTGACTAGTGCCTGGGAGAAATGATCCTGCTCTACTGTGTCACACCCATTAAGCTCCTCCATCCTCATTGTGGGTATTGTCTATGACCATTGCTTCTTGCTGTGCTGAGTTATTTCTTCTTTAAGAAATTCGGCTCAGAATTTAGTGAGTAGGGGGTGATTTTTAATTCCAAGAAAGAAGAAAATACTTTTAGATGAAAGAGAAGACTTGTCTCGAATGAGGGCCTTTGGGTGTCCTAGCACCGGGGGCCACCAAAGGATTGTTTTGCAGTTGTTGTTGTTGTTGTTTTATTGGCTGTTATTTATTTACATTTCAACTGTTATCCCCCTCCCCAGGTTTCCCCTCTGCAAATTCCCTATCCCATCTCCCCTCCCCATTGCTTCTATGAAGGTGTTCACCCACACACCCACCCACTCCAACCTCATTGCCCTCATTTCCCTAAACTAGGGCATCGAGCATTCACAGGACCAAAAGCCTCTCTTTCAGTTGATGCAAGAGAAGGCAAGTCTTATTTCCCTCCGTGTGTACTCTTTGGTTGGTGATTTAGTCCCTGAGAGCTCTTGGGGTTCTGGTTGTTTGATGTTGTTCTTTCAATAGGGTTGCAAACCCCTTTAGCTCCCTCAGTATAACTCCTCCATTGGGGCCTCTGTGCTCAGTCTAAGCGTTGGTGCAAACATCCACATTTATATTGATCAGGCTCTGGCAGAGCCTCTCAAGGAACAGCTATACCAGGTTCCTGTCAGCATGCACTATTAGCATCAACAATAGTGTCTATAGATGGAATTGATGTCTAGGTGGGTCAGTCTCTGGATAGCCTTTTCTTCAGTCTCTGCTCCACTCATTGCCCCTGGATTTTCTTTAGACAGGAGCAATTCTAGGTTAATATTTTTGAGATGGAGGTCGGTGGCCTCATCCTTAAACCATTGTACACTCAACAATATTTTATTGGCCACTATAACTCATTCGTTTTGGGCCTTTGTTTAGGTTTATTAGTACAATTGATTTGATGAGATTTTATCCTCTTTTTGTAAATTGTTTTGTAGTATAATTTGAGGCTCTGTAGTGTGTTGATCTTTTTAATTCTTTTTGAAGTTTTTCTTGGTCTTCTTTCTTTTCCTCTTTTTCTTAATTTTTTCATTCTGCACTGTTTTTCATTTTTTGTATATTTTAAATAATTTTTTCATGCACATTGGTTTGATGTGCTTTCTATAATTTTCTTTTTTTTTAACTTACATTAAAAATATTGTTAAAATTGTAAAAGAATTTTTCTAAAATCTCATCTTGCCTTGAGTGTAATACATAGTTTGGATTCATAACATAGGACATCATTTCAGAAAGTCACTACTGATAGTGTTGAATTCCCTTCAACCTTAGTTGATATTTCTTTCCATTTGTGTACTTAATCTGCAAGTGTCTCTGCACTATGGTGCACAGAAGTTATGAGACTGATATTATCTTTTGTTTACTTTGTCAAAAGATCCTTACTGTGCCAAGGTATAGTTTTTCTTTTAATTGATTTACTGAGGGGACAATAATTCTAAGCAAATGTCTTCAACAAACCTTCCTAGTCTATTGTGATGAACATATTTTTGAGTATTATATCATTAATATAATATATTAATATAATACATTAATATACTTATTAACATTAAGTATAGCTTTTAAAAAACATTCAGATAAATAATGAATTTTAAATAAGTTCTTACAACTTAACTAATCTCTCCTGATCTATTTAATATACTACTTAAAGAAAGGATAAATGAAAGAATCTTCAACAAATGAGGCTGGTCTAACTGGTGGTCTTCATGTAGAAGAATGAAAATTGCCCCATATATATCACCTTGCACAAAGCTCAAGTCCAAGTGGATCAAGAAAGTCCACATAAAACCAGATACATTGAATGTAATAGAAGAGAAGGTGGCAAATAGCTTTGATTGAATTGGCACATGAGAAAATTTCCTGAAGAGATCACCAGTGCCTCAAGCTCTAAGGTCAACAATTGATAAATGGGACCTCATGAAACTGAAAAGTTCCTATAAGGTAGAGGAGAATGTCAATAAGAAAAACAGACAATCTACAGATTGGGAAAAATATTTACTGACACTACATCCAATAGAGGGCTAATATACAAAATGTACAAAGAACTCAAGAACTTAGACTCCAAAAACCTGAATGACCCAATTAAAAAATTGGGCACAGAGGTAAACAGGGAATTCAAAAAAAATTTTAAAGAGGAAATTTGAATGGCTGAGAAGTACTTATAGAAATGTTGTTCAGAGTCCTTTATCATCAAGGAAATGCAAATCAAAACAACCCTGAGATTCCATCTTACACCAGTCAGAAGAGCTAAAAACTCAAGAAATCAAGTATCAGCACATGGTGGTGAGGATGCAGAGAAAGAAGACCGTTCCTCCATTGCTGGTGGGATTGCAAACAGGGGCAACCTCTGAAAATTTATGTGGAGGTTACACAGAAAATTTGGAAACAGTTTTATGCAAATTCTCAACTATACCACTCCTTGACATATACCCAAAAGATGCTCTACCACATCACAAGGACACATGTTCCAATATGTTCATAGTAACTTTATTTGTAATAATCAGAAGCTAGAAACAACACAGATGCCCCTCAGCAGAAGTTTGTGTATAAAAAATGTTGTGGAGCCTGTGAATGGTAGCTTGATCTACTGTTGAGCTAAGGCTAGAAACCCCAGAGACTCTTAAGAGGCAGCAGGTGTTTCACCTGTTCCTGGGCACCAGGCCTTTGTCACGTACCTACAGTCCCCCACTGTAGTCTTTATCCAGGCAAATAAATTCAAATGACCACGCGTTGCTTTTAGAGAAATATTCACAGCAGATGTTTAGTTTAAAATGAAAAATGAAGAAATGACCATTAACAAATGAATGAGCAGCAAACCTGTGATCTCCTCCATGATGGGAATCTAAGATACAAAAAAAGCAAAGGTGAGCTATAGCATATCTTTTACAGTCAGGTTGTAATTCTCTAAATTAAAAAAAAAATGTGCAGAGATAAAACCTTTACATACTGTGCTACTATATATACTGTATATAAAATGTTATTTGAAAACATTTTTAAAAATTCAAATAACTGCTCAAGTACATGTTATTTACTCGTGAATATCATGAATAAAAATTTTTCACAGTTCAATTTAAAAAAAAAAGTCAGACACAGGCACTTTTAAAGCATTCTACATAAATAAACTATCCAGGCCTATCAGGAAGAAAAACATTTTATACCTCCTGAAATGAACAATATATACAAATATTTAGGTATCTTTTATTATGAACTTCTTTTGAAAATGTTTTTAAACACAAATGTCACAGAATTTGATTATACTATTTATGAATTTTTTTCTCATTATCTTGGTGTTTGATAATAGTAAGCAAATTTGTTTTATAGTTCTAACTCAAAGAACATTCAGTATGAAATAAAAGATTAAAGTTTCTTAAATGCTGTACCTATAAATAAAATCTAAAATGTTGCTGCCTCTTATGAACATAAAGACAGTCGTGATAAAATTTCTCCTTAACACTATAATGTTTCTTATTAAAATATTGTGATCCATATAAAAATGAAAAATTTAGTTTTCATCTGAAAAGTATAAATCAAATCTATCCTGTTACTTTAAAGTTTAGGTGGTTACTATAAAACTGACAAGGCTTAAAGCACACTGGTATGGGTGCTGTGAAAAGAATCACTTAGAAACCATCACTGGAGATGGTATAAGTGTAGTCACTGTGAAATTTTAGATATTCTTTCAAGTATTAAAAACCAACTCTCATATGATGAAGAAAGAGACATGGACCTTGATGCTTTAACTGTTACACACAGCATTGATATTTATTGAGCAAATTGAGGACACTGAAAGAGTGAGCACAGATTGTCTCAATGTTCTTGCTTGACATGACATTTCACATACCTATCCATTTGTTGTGTCATTAATATAACTATTACATCTAATGGAACCACTAAATATGCTTAAAGATATATAAATGTAATTACTTGTGTATATGTATCAACAAATTAAGATTACATCAAACTTTATGAAAATTAAAATAAGAATTTGTAAAGGCTGGATAGATGGTTCAGATGCTAACAGCACTGGTTGCTTTTCCAGAGGAATCTGGTTCAATTCCCTGAAGAAAAATAATATAACCTCTTTATAATAATTTTAACTCTTCCCTAACCTTGGCAATACACATTATCTATTTGTGTACAGTGTAATGTGTACCTTGTTTTAATGCAATGTCAATGCTAAATTTTCATGGATCTTTTAAAATGTGATTTAGCAGTTTAGTTTATTTTTTGATATCAAGTTTAACTCTTCTGTCAACCATTTGAAAATACTTATTAATCTTAAGCATTTCTTATTTCCTAATATGTCTATTAAGTAATATAATTTATGTTATAAAGATTATTTTCAAGTTACTAACTTTGAATCACAAATGAAAGCATGTACCAGTAACTGAATTTGCAGTTACTGTTTAGTCTCATACGTAAAATCAGATTCACCTTTATAAATAAATCCACTTATACAGAGCAGCCCTACAGAGATGCATCATGAACTCATAGAAGCGGGTTATTATCCTCCAAGAAACATAGTTTTGCAACACATGACAACTCTTTTATTGTCATGATACAGCTGTATGATTCTTTGAGAATAAAAACCTGTTATGCGTAAGTGCTTTGCTCTGGACTCTCTTCTTCCCAATACTCAGTGTGTAGTAACTAAAGATGTACAAAGTGCATGGAAATAAACAGAAATGTGACTCATAATGATACTCACTACCAAATAGAAGAGGCTGTATGATTCTCAGTTGCAGAGGTTTACATTACACTTATGGTACTATTAACATTTAAGGAAGTGCTAGATATTTGTAGTCTAGCATTGTAAGGACAGAAGTACTTGATTATGAATCTGAAATATGAGAATTACAACATGTTAAGAACTGACACAACAATAGCAATTGTTTTAGCTCTGGTTACATAATTAATTTTAAATATTTTAAAATTTATATTCTTATTGCACATACAGCTTCTTTTATTAAAAGATGTAATTATATATGTAATTATATAAATATGTATTTATGTGTAAATTTTCCTTTAACAATAAAATAATAAATTCTAAAAATAAGAAATACACATGCTACCTAGGACTGTGCTTACCCATTTAAAAACATTAGGAGGGAGCTTTGCTTGAAGTTATGTCCAGTATTTAAAAGATTGTTGCAACACACTGGCTGTGGTTTCAAGGCCAGTCTGAACTATACTCAGATTCATTATTTGGGAAAAAAGCTAAAGGATCAGCATTCTTTTTTTTATTTAAAATTTTTTATAGCATATATGTATTATCTATCATATGCTATTACATATGAAAGGTTTCTTCTTGTTTTATTTTAATGCTTTAATTGTTTTGGTATTTTGTTCTTTGGATATTGCTCTTAAAATTTCTTTGAAATTTGGTTTGTTATCTTTATTCAGTGTACACAGCATCCTTACAAAAGAACATCTTCATTCAAATTTATATTTGCATGCTGGTCATCTCTTCCTCCTGAAAAGTCTCCTCATCCCATTCATGTTAGTCCCTTTTAATCATCTAAACAGTTTTTTATTCTACTTTTACATAGTGTATAATTATATTTATATTTAAAATTTATGAAGTATATATGAGAGTAAGCACAGTGTTTGTCTTTATGAGACTAGCATTGTCTGATTGACATTCATTTGTATATCTTTTATTAATATCTGTTTTAAATGTCAGATATTAGTATTCTTAACATGTAGCTCTTATAAATCTTGTGACTCTAAAGACCCCTTAAAACAGGCTCATGTGCATAAAGTTTTCAGGTGTTAATGAATGTGTCATTAGTTATGAGTGTGGCCTCAGCACCGTTATTTTCAAAGCACCCTAGACAACTGTCACATGCATGTGTGTGGTGGGGAGGGGTAGAAATTCTTGTCTCAGTTATTTTGTCTCCAAGATGATGTTGACATGAGGAATAAAAATGCACATATCCTTCCACACTAGGCTAAACAAAGTGGTTTTCATCCCTGTAAGACATGCATTTTTACATGTCTTCCATAAATGTTCTGGTGGGTGTTCTGGTAACTTAGTGTTTTGATATGCTTTGTTTTATTTTGTTTGTTTGTTTTCAACTTGTCACAAAATAGATTAATGTGAGAAGAGGGAACTGCTATTGAATTACATTTATCAAATTGAACTGTAGGCATGTCTGTGGGGAATTTTCTTGAATGATGATGATTGTGAGCAGATCAGTCAACTATGGGTGGTGCTGTCCCTGAAGGTGGTCCTGAGCTGTATAACCAAGCAAAATGAACAAGCCACAGGAGCAAGCCAGGAAGCAACATTTGGCTTTGGTCTCTTCTTCAAGTCCTGCCTTGGCCTACTCAATCTAAAATAAACTCTTCCTCCATTCCATCAAAATCATATTTTTATGATACATATATCTTATTTATTAAAATATGAATTTATAAACAAATAGTTAAGTATATAGTATAATATGTTTTAGATACAACTTGTTTGTATTTTTTATTTTAAGAAAAAAATATATATAACCTAAATGACTGTGGAACTTGCCATTATTATAGCCTGGGCTTACCTCAGACTTGTGATCTTTTTGACCAGTGTCCAAAGTGATGAGATTAACAGTGTGAAGCAGACCATATCCATTATTTATTAATAAATTTGCTAATTTCTTCATTATTTCTCATTGTAAAAACTAAGCAAGTGACATTTAGTCTCACTTTTATCCCTGAAACAATTGTTTCCTTAAAATCATTTTAAAGAACTTCCAAAAGCATATCTAAACATAGTGATCAACAAAGTCTTCAAAAACAAAAAGTTGTGTATTCACTTTATGTTGGGGGTAAATAATGTTTTGTGTGATTGGTCAATTAAGAGAAAATAAAGGCATATAGACTACTTTCCTGGAGACGACCCACCATTTTTTTCATGGCTGTGATGGGTAAACTCTGAACTGCAAGGCCTTCAATAATTTCATCTCACGACATCTGATGAGCCTTTTCCTATTGCTACTACATTATATAATATATCTTGGGGATCAGTTCACTCTATTGAGCAGATTTTCTGCAGTCCAACATAAATATAAACTTTTATGATCTAATACTGTTTAGATAAATTAATCATTTTATAGAATTCCTGATTTGATTCAAATAATTTTAGGAAGAAAAATTTAAGAGATGGTTTTGTTTGTTTTACCAGAAAGATTAATAAAGTTAGATTAAGTGTAGAAAGTGTCCATTCTTCATAGAATAGTAAGTACAGGTCAGCATAATAAAAATTAAAATGAACTTTCATAATTATACTAAAAGGAAAAATAGGCTTGGGACAAATTTGTGATCAAGGAAAAACATTCAAGCTAGGTTGAAGGAACAGGTGTGCACTATGATAAAATGAGGCCAAGTTAGATTGTTACTTTTAACTTATAATTACCTGATAGAATGAAACACTGCTTTGAACTTAATATCCTTCTGTGAATCCCCTTTTTTTATAACATTTTACCTAAGAGATAATTTTCTAAGAACTACTGTCTATAAAATCCAAAGAAATAGTTAAGTGTTAGCTTAAGGGGTTCTACCCCATTCATCCATCCAAATCTCTCTCTCTCTCTCTCTCTCTCTCTCTCTCTCTCTCTCTCTCTCTTTGTGTGTGTGTGTGTGTGTGTGTGTGTGTGTGTGACATACATGTGTAGGTCTATGTGTGAATATGAATCGACACTTGTGGAGTAGATGAGACAAGTGATCCAGCCCTATCAGAGTGTCTGTATATGAGTGTATGTGAGTCTGTGTGCATTGCCTATGTAAAAGATTTAATTTTCTTTTCTTTCTTTTTCTCCCTAGTTCACAAAGAATTAACAATTCCAAGCCTCTTTCCTAGAGACTGAGAGGCTCCTGAGCAAGAAAGAAACTCTAACAGTTAATACTTTTCTTAATTCTTTGCTTCTGTCAGCAGGAATTTATTATCAAAGGTATGTTATATTATATATGACTTAAAAGAATTCAGAATTCTCTCTGGGTATTCTTACCAGCCTGTCTTAGTTTGGGTTTCATTACTGTGAGAAGATGCTATGTCCACGACAATTTTGATATAGGACATTCAATTGGGGCTGACTTACAGTTTCAGAGATTCAGTCCATTATTATCAAGGTAGGAAGCATGGCAGTGTCCAGACAGTCATGGTGCGGGAAAAGAAGCTGAGGTTTTACCTCCTGTTCTGAAGGCAAACAGAGGAAGACTGGCAAAGTCTAATCCCTACAGTGATACACTTCCAGCATGTTAAATTCAATTTGTGTTTTTACATCTCCAGTATTACACAGTTAATGCAAAGAACTATACAGATATTCCTGTTTTACTTTTGTTCATTTATATATCCCTTTTACTAAAACATGCATCTAACTAATAGAAATTCAACATTTATGTACTACTAAATTTAACTATTACCAAGGACCTGTCTTAGCTTAGTTGTGAGTCCTGAAGGAGTGTTCGGGAAGTGAAAAAAACAACTTGGAGTCAAATCGTGGGTACAAGCCAACAGTCTGTATTATGCTCAAAACAGCTTTCTCTGGAGATCTTCAGATAACTCAGCTCTCACAGACCAAAACCCAAACTTTTATTTACATATCAGCTCAATCCTTTACTCCACATTTCCTTCTGATAATGCCAGGAATAAGTATTCCATGATGTCAGCCCCTTGACTCTTAGGAAAACAGCAAGTATGTTTATTGTCGTTTAATATTTTAAATGAACTCAGATATCTGCCTGAGCCTGTAAGCACAGACAATAAGCTAGCTTGGTGGGATTCAGCTCCTGGATCACTGCTCCTACTAGGCATGGGCCTAAATTGGCTCTATCCCAGGATGACCTTGAACTCAGGAATCTGTTTGCCTTTGTATCATTCTGACAATCTGGCTCATAGTAGAGCTACCTCTTTTCTTTTTGGTGTGTGATTTCATATTGCATTCTTATATTTTGCATAGTTGAGAAATCCTGTTGATATATTTTTAGTCATGTTTTTAAGAATTCATACCATCAGCCTTAATGACTGTCTTGAAGGTCAGAGTGTTTACCATTTTTCTTAGGACATAGACACACCCTTGATCCCAGACTCATGCTGTCTGAATATCATGGGGCCATTAAGCTTTAAAGGAAGAGAGGATATTCATTCTAAGAAGGAAATTATATATATATATATATATATATATATGTGTGTGTGTGTGTGTGTGTGTGTGTGTGTGTGTATGTATATGATGTATATGTATATAATATTTTATTGGATATTTTACTTATTTACATTTCAAATGTTAACCCCTTTCCAGGGTTCTCCCTCCACACTCCCTCTATCCCATCTACCTGCCCATGCTTCTATGATGGTGCTCCACTACTCACCCACTCACCCATGCCTCACCATTTTAGGATTACCCTACAATGGGGCATTGAGTCTTCACAGGATCAAGGGCCTGACCTCCCATTGATGCTAGATAAGGCAATATGCAACATATGCTCTGCTACATATGCAACTGGAGGCATGGGTCCCTCCATTTTCATTCATTGGTGGTGGTTTAATCCCTTGGAGATCTGACAGGTCTGGTTGGTTGATATTGTTGTTCTTCCTATGGGGTTGTAAACTCTTTCAGTCCTTACCCTAACTCCTCCATTGGGGTCCCCATGTTCAGTCTAATGGTTGGCTGCAAGCCTCTGCATCTGTATTGGTAAGGTTCTGGCAGAGCCTTTCAAGAGACAACTATATCATGCTCCTGTCAGTAAGCACTTCTTGGCATCATCAATAGTATCTGGATTTGGCGGGTGCATATGGGATGGATCCCCAAGTGCAACAGTCTCTAGACGGTCTTTTATTCTGTCTCTGCTCTGCTCTTTGTCCATGTATTTCCTTTAAACAGGAGCAATTCTGGATTAAAATTTTAAAGATGGGTGGGTGGCCTCAGCCTTCAATTAGTGGCCATACCTAACCTCTGAATATGGTCTCTATGGGTTCTCTCTCCCCTTTGCTAGGTATTTCAGCTAATATCATCCTTGTTGGATCTTGGAAGCCTCTTGCCTTCCTGGCTCCTGGGACTTTCTGTCTACCCCCAGTTCCCTATCCTTCATTTCTACATACCTCTGTTTAATTTTCTGACTCTGTACATCTGCACATTTACCTCTCATACCTGATCCTGCCCCCCTTTCCCCTCCTCCTCTTTTTTTCCTCCCAAGTCCCTCCCACCCTCTATCTCCCATGAATATTTTGTTCCCCAGTCTACATAGGACTGCAGCATCCACACTTTGGTCTTCCTTCTTTTAGAGCTTCATATGATCTGTGAATTGTATAGTGGGTTTTCAGACTTTTTTGCCAAATATCCACTTATCAGTGAGTACATTCCATGTGTGTTCTTTTGAGGTAACCCAGTCACAAAAGAACACACATGGTATATATATGAATTATATATGTATATTATTTATATAACAAGCCTCCTGTCCAGCAACCATCAACACCTGTGCAAGCCCATGCCCTGCTGGCTCTGTCCATGGGTGGGAATCATGTTATGCTGTCCCTTCTATGACCATGCAGGACTTAGCAAACAATACAAATTATAAATTTGATTTAATACACAATATTTTAAAGTAATTTCATTCTTAAGAAAGCATTCTAAGTATTTCTCTTTTGTCACTGCAGCTATTTCTAAACAATTCACTATCTCATTTTTAGAACTACTCTCTTTTCAGAATGGTTGTATTTCAAATGAAATGCAAATGATTTTTTTTCTTTTCATATGCACAGGGCATATCTTTAGGTCTGTATACTTTAAACTCAAGTGTTCAAAGATACTAAGGTGTAAATAGAGCATTTTATTTAAATACCATATCTGACATTTTTATTATCTTGGAAGTTTGGGGGGTTTTCTCTCTTTCTCTTGTCTTTTTGACTTAAGTAGCCTCGCTTTCCTATACTGTTCTAGTGAGAGTTGGGTGTATCTTATCTTTGATTCATTCTGTCATTTTTTTTTCTCTGATTTGTAACATTGTGTGACCCTCAATTTGATGTCACTTTTAAGCATGGTTGCTTTCCTCTATAACCTAACTTTATTTTCTTTGTGTTGTATTAAAAGTATCTATTAATGGCATGTCTGTATTCCAAGTAGATCATACTGTAATCGAGGACATATTTGCATTCCAGCATGATCACATAGACCTAGGAGAGCTTTGGATATAACCCCTTACCAGAGTAGTCATTTTGCTGGATTAACATTCCTCTATAAACAAGCACAGAGTATGCTCAGCAACCGCAGACTTGACATCCACCATCTCCAACAGAATGTGTCTGGATACATTTGTTTGTTTGTGGTGAGGTTTTTGTTTTTGCTTGGTAATTCTTAGGAGGGATTGAAGTTTGTTAGAATTTTTGTTTGTTTGTCTGGTTGGTTGGTTGGTTGGTTTGGTTTGATGTGTGTGTGTGTGTGTGTGTGTGTGTGTGTGTGTGTGTGTGTGTGTATTTAAGTAATACCATTGAAACTCTTGAAAATTATTTTTTACTGTTTTAGTGTCTCAAGACAAAGAATTATAGCATATCTACATGTATGTGTGCACCTGATATATACATGAAAGTGTACACATGTTTGTGTTTATCTCTGTTTTTATGTTTTTGCATGTCACTTTGTACTTGTATGCCCATGTGGAGGTGAAAAGATTACTTCAGCTACTATATAATTTTGCTTTTAAAGCAGAGTTTCTTAGTGATTTGGACCTCACCAAGTATATTCAGCTTGTAGTCCAGCGGACCTCAGGATTCTCCATAACTATATTTCTAAACATAAAGTCAACCTGTGCTACAATAGAGATTGTATATCCCTTCCCATATGGTCTCAGTACTTAGTCCTATTGAGCCTGGAACTCACTATGTTTGTGAGCCTGGCCTTGAAATCAAATGCCTGGCCTTGTTGACTCTACCTTCTTAATACCTAGCACTTCCTTTTTTCAGGTAGTTTTTGTTTGATTTGTTTTTGTTTATATTTTGTTTTGTTTCAATGTTGGTTCTAGGATTTAGAAAGGCTCCAAGAGGCTGAACACTATTTTTCCCTATTCCACCAATCCTTTATCACAATATTTAAGTAGAAATTTATGAAAAATTAATAATAAATTTTATTTTTCTAACATCCTCAATATGTAATAAAAGTAAAGAGAATCAGTGATATGAGTATATGACAAATTGTCTGACATGCTTACACTTATTAGACCAAAAGTTTGTCTCTGACAATCACTACCATAGTACCCCTATTGTTTAAGTCCTGTGACTTTAAGTAGCAAATTAAACAATGTAATATTTCCCAATATCATACCTGATTTTGAAATAACTTACCTCATAAACATACTAAAAACAACACATTCAATATGTCCACAAACTCAAGCTTCCTTTCTTTACTATACTGTAATTGGGCTTGATGACATAATACTAAAGAATAGTTCTTCTGGAAAATATAAGAGAAAAATAAATTTATTAGAATGATTTTGAAAAGAGTCTATTAAATAAATACTTTTGTGTTGTGAAGCAGTAGTTAATCTTCAGAGTATTGATCCATAGCTAAATGTATCCTAGCTGAAAAGATATAAGACTTGGGTTGCCATTATATCAGGAAATGTAAAATTCAGAGTCTTAATAATGCTTTCAGGATTGATGACTTTAGATTGTATATCAGTCACTATTTAGTCAAGAGAAAGAAACCACAGAGTAATTTAGGCCAGGGAATGTCAATAAAAAGAATTATTAACTATATGTTGGGGTTGAAGTAATAAAACAAAAGTAACTTTAAAGAATATAAGACAAAAGTTAGATGTAGAAATTGCTGGAAAGGTAGAATAATAGCTCACAAAAATGACAAAGAAATTATGGATCTTGCTGTGTGAATTTGGGAAACTCTGCTTTTTGGAGCTTGCTGTATGAATACGTTACTGGACATAGGCAGAGGGAGGTAGTCCTATAAAACTAATGTGTTGTAGACGCAGCAGTATTGGGCAGACTAATAGTCTATACATATATCTGTCCAGTATGAACTGTAGGTTGTAAATACTATAAATCTGAACCTCCAATAGATGATGGATAGTGGTAAGATATGTCTTTTGTTCTTCAAAAGCTAGCCATGTGAATTTGTGGAAAGAGAAAGAACATCCTGTATATTATTTCAGTGAATGACTTTGCCCAGATTTTGGTAATAACTATAATTTAAATAGATTTTTTAAAAATTACCTGCATCAAGATTGTTAACAATCTTTTCAAACTTATGAATTCTGTGAAAATAAACATTGCTTCTCTTTTTTGTACATTTACCTTAACTCAAGCATGTTAAAATATAGTATATAACACTCAAGCCTACAAAGATAAATCCATCCAAAAATTATAGCAACATCTATTAATTAAATTTGATGACTTTTATGGAGCAATGTTGTACATAATCAAATATTGTAATCATTCAATTTTTGCTAAGCAAAGATATTTTTACAAGACTGACAGATTTACTACATATTTATATTTTTAGAAAACATAAAATCTTTTATGTGGCACATAATGGTATGGAGAACACATATATGTTATAAAATGTTTCATTTTATGTGTTAACTATTTTTAATTCATTTCATATCTATTTGCTTAGGGTTTGTTTCATAAGTGTCATGTGACAATTGTAGTTTATGATTTTATTATTTAGGGTGACTTTTTGCAGTGTTAAAATTAGGACTGATAATTGTAGATTAGAGTATTTGTTTGCTTTCTGCATGTGATACATGCCCTTTAAATGAACCTGTGGTTGGACCTTGTTTAATCAACCAGGTAATATCACATGTTCTTTTCAGTAGTGCTGTTTAATTAGAAATTCTGAGATAAGAAATTCCTAAAATCTCAACTATGTTTTCAGTACTGACTGTTTGGCATGCTCTAAACAACTGATGTGCTCTTCACTGGGAAAACCTGCTTTGCTCCAAGCTTTCCTTGGATTTTTACAGTTCTTTGTGTAGTATTAAAGGTTCATAGACTTTTCTTCATCCAATTTGTCATGTTTCCTTCAGTTTTTCTTGCTTGGTGTATATTTGGGAAGTCATATTAGAGAAACCTCAAAAGTATACTACCTTCTGATATTTCTTGGATACACAAGCTCACAACAAACTCTCTGGTCCTCTAACTGTTACAGTCTTTCTGACCCTCTTCCTCAATATTTCCTGGGCCTTATGTAAAACAATATTTGTAAATGTTCTCTTTGGGACTGAGCTTCACAACTTTGCATTTTTATTGGCTGTGTTCTCCAGCTATTGCAAAGATAATACATACAGGTAACATTATACAGACTTAGCAGGTTATATTTAGATAATGCATGTATCTTAATATACATACATGTATTCGTATAGTATATGTATAATAAAAATTAATAAAGGAATTGGTCATGGATTTTAAAGAAAGCTGGGAATGATATATGGGAGCATTTGTACAAAAGAAGGGGAAAAATAAATGTAGTTAATTTAAATTTCCAAAAAGTGTAAAATACATTGCAAGTAGTAATTGGAAGAAAAAACTCCTCTATGTAGTAAGCAGATTACTTTCAATCTTCTGCTGGTATATTTTCACTTACTCATTTTGACAAATGTATCATACTATAAAAGATAGAGAATACAACTATTCCTTAAACATACATTATATATGTGTTATTT
Organism: Rhabdomys pumilio; assembly: GCA_030674055.1. NCBI lineage: Eukaryota > Metazoa > Chordata > Mammalia > Rodentia > Muridae > Rhabdomys > Rhabdomys pumilio. The sequence goes on along the minus strand of JANHMN010000001.1, from coordinate 43,456,358 downwards.
TATTATAACTACTGAAGATAGTTTGACTTTCCATCAAGTCAATAATTCTATGGAAACATGTAAATGTTTTTGAGAGTTACCTAAGAAACAAAAAAATGAAACTAGGTCCTATATGACAAGACATGATTGAATGATGAGTTTACAGGAATGAATATGTGTGATGGAGTGATTATCTTTTCTTTAAAACAATATTTGGATGACTTTGTCATATCGTGTAATAAGATCTATATCTTCATTACCGAATGATATTGGATGATTATAAAAATCACTTCTATTTATTTAGCATATAACATAAAGACAGATTTATAAATTTAAATTATTTGCAATGTCTTTGGTTCAAAGTTAAAACTAAAACTTTATGGGCCAATAAGTTTGTCAGCAAGCAGGTAGACTGAATGGGACTGTACACATATTATCTAGAAATAATACTTTTTAAAATTTCTCATGAACCATTTAAATGTTAACAGCATCAAATTTGTTAGATTTATTCCCTCAGTGATAAATGATAGTGACATAAAATTGTGGGTTTCTTAAGCAAAAGTATTAAAAGTCTTTTTATACTTTTGTTGGCATGAATTTTATCAATGCTAAATTTCTATTATAAATGACAAGTACAATTTTCTTCAGTTGTGAATACATAAAAATAAATTAGACAATAATGTATAAAATATTTTCACATATTAAATGAAAGATATCTTTCTATTGCATTCAAAATCTGTTTGGGGTTCTGGTCATTGTTTTCTGTAAAACAGACAAATTTCTTCACTCATGCCCATTATGACAGATTTTAATGATCACTTAAAAGCAAATGCTCAATTCACTTCTTTTCCTGTACTTATAACCAGGTATTGACATAATCCCCCTTCAGGTAATTTTGTAATTTTGCTTGTATATTTATTTTTATCTTTATATACTTTCTTCATTAACTTCTGTTTCCATATGACTATGAGTAAATTTGGTGTGTATCTTTTATGGATGTATGTCTATGGTAAGTAAGCCTTTGTTTTATTGCAGTTTATTTCCATTCACTCTTTCAATGGAAAATATGTATATATTATAAATGTACTTTTTCTTCATGACTTAAATGTACTTTTATAATTTATATTTAAAGATAAAATATTATTTTTAGTAGAGTGATACTATTCTTTGAACCTTACAAAAGTGCAATGGATAAGCTACAACTCCCGTTTCAGCAGACCATTTTAAATATCTTACATGTTGCTCTTAATGTGAGCCTTTTATTTCAAGGACTATATACACCCAATTTTTCTATCTATTTTCCTACTAATAGAAAAACCATTCCTTAACTCTCTGTTACCACAACAGGTAGCATTTTATTTAGGACTTTGAAGAAACTTTTCTTAGAAGTAAATCATAAAGTTTCATTGTTGCAGTGCTCTAAGTGGCCACTCATATGAATGACAATATAATACTTTAGTAACCCAAACATAAATTTTCCCCACTGATTTAGTCTTATTTCACTGTTCCTATAACAAAATGTCTATGAAAGGCTTCTGTATCTGTGTCTATATATGAGTGAATATACATGGTTGTGTGTATAAAACATGTGCCTGAAAACACATAGAGACCAGAGGTCAAAAATGAGTATACATGGATGTTTGGGTAAACCATGTGTATGTAGACCTGTGGCGGCTAGAGGTCAAGATTCATTTTACTCAATCACTCTCTGTTATAATTTTGAGACAAGATTTGTTTTCATTTAATTTTTTATACTCCAGATTTTATCCCCCTCCAAATCCACCCTTCAACTGTTTCCCATTCCATAACACCTCTCTGCCCCCCATCTCCACAAGCATATCTACATGCTGAAACCCCCCCCCACCCCACCAGATCACAAACTCCCTGAGACCTCCAGTCTATGGAGGGTTAGGTGCATCTTCTCTGAACCCAGACCCGAGAGTCCTGCGCTATATATCTGTTGAGGGTCTCATATCATCTGGTGTATGCTCCCTGGTTTGTGGTCCAGTGGTTGAGAGATCTTGGGGGTCCAAGTAAACTGAGACTATTGCTCTTTCTAAATGGTCACCCTCCTCCTCAGCTTCTTTTCAAATATGAAATGAAAGGTATCTTTCTAATGGATTCAGAATCTGTTTGGGGTTCTGCTCATTGTTTTCTGTAAAATAGACAAATTTCTTCACTCATGTCCTTTATGATAGATTTTAGTGATCATTTAAAAGCAAATGCTCAGCTTATCTCTTTTAGTATACTTATAACAAGGAATTGACATAATCCTTACATAATTGACATAATGGACATAATTTGTCCACTGGTTGGGTGAAAATTGTCAGGAGCCGTAATGGGACAAGCTAATAATTAATAGATGATCATTGTGAAATGCTTGCCTTGGACTATTATATAATCTGTGACAAGTGAGCCCATCTAGCAAGGCTGTGGGGGACTTATTTTAGGAAAGATTCCTGCTACTAATCTGCTTTTCCTATTATTATTATTATTATTATTATTATTATTATTATTATTATTAAACATATGTAACAATCACTAAGCAATAACACACCTCTTTGAAGCAGATCTCTGAAGATCCACAAAGATGTACTGTCTTGTGATTCTATATAGACAAATAGATGACTTCTTAAGTCTTAATGATGATCCTATAAGAATTCTTAAAATTATATCAATTATTATTAAGCTCTTTTATAATGGGACTGCTATTAGGTCCCTCTCTGATAGTCAAAACTGCAATGAGAACTCTGCCAGTCTCCCAGTTAATTGCTCTTAGATAGTAACCAGACTTTTCCCTCCTAAGAGCACATTCCAATGAAGTTGTAAAACAATTAACCAAAGGTTACTAAAAGGGAACTCACCATTTATTATAGGTACCAGGACAGAAGAGAAAATATTGCCTGGGTTTATCTATACAAAAATTTACTAATTTCTGAAGTTATAGTTTTAAACCTTCAGCGAACCTGTGGAGCTAGACAGGTGATGAATGTCTAGCTAGATAATTTCTCCTAATGGATAGGCATGTAAACATTCTCTGTTGTAAACTTCTATTTCAATTTATGATTTGAATTTTGGTGTGAACTTGTGATAAACTTTGTTACACATGACTATGTACTCTGAAAGATGCATAAGTGCTGAAAACAAAGAAAAGAGAGTAGTAGAAGTAGTCTTAGTTGCATTAGTAGTAGTAGCTCTTGTGGTTGGAGTTAGTTCTTAGTCCCTTCCTTTCCTTTTCCCCTGCCTAGAATTCTTTCCCTTAAAACTTTTCCTTTATTAGAATTTTTTTTCCTTTTCCTCAATTAAGACCTTTCCACTTTTCTTCTTAGATAGATTTCATAGTAAACTTGTTACACTTAGTAAGAAACTCTACATAATAACTTTTCTAAAGTGTCTTTTCTTCCCTTGACCTCAGACTAGCAGATGTAAGTTAGAGTCTAGCAATTCTTGCTGAGATAGTACAAAGGCTATTTGCCTAATCCTCTGCTGTTAGGCTACAGGTGTTAGTCACCTGATTCTACAATCTCTTACCCTCAGAAGATGTTTTTAGGACATTTTAGAAGTTATCATCAGCAGTACAGGTCAAAGAACCAAAAAGCCTTTAGACCCTCAGACTTAAAAGCTATCATCAGAGTCCTACTCTGTGCCCTTGCCTCTACCCTCTCAGAGACAGGAGGCTCCCAGTAGCAAATATCTGCATCTGACTCAGTTGCTTGTTGGGTTGCTCAGAGGGCAGTATTGATACGTCCCTTTTTGTGAGAGTTCCATAGCCTCAATAATAGTGTCAGGCCTTGGGACCTCCTGTTGAGCTGGATCTCATTTTGGGCTTCTCACTGGACCTTCTTTTCCTCAGGCTTCTCTCCATTTCCATCTTTTCAGTTCTTTCAAACGGGAACAATTATGGATAAGAGTTTTGACTGTGAGATGACAACTCCCTCCCTCATTTGATGCCCTGTCTTCCTGCTGGATGTGGGCTCTAAAAGTTTCCTCTTCCTACTGTAGAGTTTTTCATCTAAAGTCCTTCATTTTGAGTCCTGAGAGTCTCTCACCTCCAGGTCTCTGGTGCATTCTGGAGGGTTCCCTCAAACTCCTACCTCTTGAGGTTGCCTATTTTCATTCTTTCTGCTTGCCCTCAGGATTTCAGTCCTTTTCCCTCACCCAGTACCAGATCAGGTTCCCCTTTTCGCCCCCCACCCCTGTTCACTTTCCCTCTCTTGTTCCTCCCTTTCCACTTGTGATTGCTTTCTTCTCCCTTCTAATAGGGACTGAGGCATCCCCACTTGGGCACTTCAGCTTTTTGAGTTCTGTGGACCATATCCTATGTATTCTGTATTTTTTTTTATTTTGGCTAATATCCACTGAATAGTGAATCCATACCATGCATGAAACAACCCAGATGTCCCACAGCAGAGGAATGGGTACAGTAACTTAGTCATATTTTTTTTTTTTTACAGACACATGAATCAACTAGGTTACCTAAAAATTCCAGATATTTGTTTTTCTCTGGCTCATCAGATGTGGAAGAGAGGAACAAGAAGTTGCACCCAGCTTTGTTATATCAGTGCTTGGAATAGAACTCTTGTTTCTATGCCTGTGTTATAAACACTTTATGTAGTTATCCCTGTGGCAGCCTAATAATTTCCTTTTTTAAAGTTTATACCATTCTTTTATTCCAAAGGCTGGGAGTGCTAAGAGTGTTGCCCCAATACCTGGTAGGGGTTTTGTGATAATTGACTCATTTCAGAAATTATAAGGAGTAATAGGAACATTCAACTTCATCAAGCATAGAGGATAATATCCATCAATAAAACCTGCATCCACAGTAATTAATTCAGTATATCCAGAATAAAGAGGCACTAATTCATTCACAGAGATGATAACCGTGCCTGAAAGCTCATTCATTGGTATGACTCTATCAACACAACCACAATATAGACTCACTTGATTTTTCCTTGTTACACTATATCCAGTAATTATCTTTAAACCAACATACCATCAACATTAGTAATTATTGACAATTTTAAGGTTGAGTAGAACCTTAGTAAAAATATAAGTAGCTGCTTTATTTAAATATAAATTTTTATTTATGTGTATGCATATGATGGATAAGTTAAGGTGACTATAGTGGTCTACAGCAGCCAAAATAGGGCTTTGATCCCCTGGAACTGAATTTATAGGTGGTTGTGAACTGCCAAGAATAGGTGCTCACAACCTAGGTCCAGTTCTGTAGAAGAGTACTAAGTTTTATTCACCGTAAAACTATCACTCCAGTGTGGTAATTAACATTTTAACTTTGTTGTTATAACAACACTCAGACACTGCTAACTTTAAATATTTCTAGTGGAGTTTTGTATTGTGTACTGGGGTAGCTTGTCAGTCAGTATTTCTAGATATTTTATCTGTCCCATCATTAGGTCTTCTCTCTGAAGTTCCTCCTCAGAGCTAATATCTCACATCTCTAACTTCAACAGCAGGTGATACTACTGCCTGCTCAAAATTGTAGGCAGGAATTTGGTGTGCACAGAAAGATGAGGTGTCCTATTTTCAAGTCCACTTTCATTTTGCCAAAGGGGCGATATCTCCATAGATGAGGTATAAGACTTCTTTTCATCCCAGGCTGTGGGAGAGTGACTGCAGGTGGTGGTCATTTAAGTGTCATCTAAATCTATTATTTTGAAATACAGCTTCCTGAAGCAAAGCCAAAGTGTCAGGACCTACATCTGCTACAGAGATTCTCCTACGTGAGAAGGAATTGTATTCTCTTTGATGCATCTGTGGCTGTTCAGAAGTTCCCTGTAGCTACTGGTTGCTTGATCCTGTCTTTCAACAACTGTGTGGGTCTTAAGACATCTCTGATTGTTTTGACCATTTCTGCAGGAACCAGAAAGGGAGCAACTTTTGTTTTACAGCTCTCTAGAATTCGGTGGTGGAAATGAGTAATGTTGCAGTTAGGCTTTTGACTACAATGTGATTACATGCCACATGATTCTGTCACAAATCTGTTAAGTCAGGATAAATGGTACCATCCAACTGTGAGCCATGCTAAGTCCTTACTCCCTTAAGTTTATTTTGTCAGGTGTTTTGTCATAGCAAGGAGTAAGATAACTAATTAGCTGACAACTACTTATAGGCAGGGAAATTTTCCTGGTTTGAATCAGTCTGAAGCTAGAAGAAAGCAGAACACAGTGTAACTGAGCTTCTTACTTTTTTTGCACAGCTGTTCTGCTTCACCAGGACATTGTCAGGTGCCCACTCGACACATAGAAAGCATGACTAGAATTAAGATGCAGAGACTGCAAGTGGACTGACTTTTATCCTTATCTGACTCTAGGAGTTGGGACTATATCAGTGTAATACACACTTGGATTTAAAAATCAATTAAAAGTGTTAAAGTTATGCTTCTTTCATATTTTATTCTGGTGGGTGATGTTCAGCAATGCCTTAAGCAATACTTAGTATTCTTTTCTTTGATATCATCTGTTTTTCCTGAACTATCTGGGTACTTAGTTGTTCTATAATCTGAGCTTTGTAATGATTCCTGAAAAGTCCTGGGTCTTGTAGATGGTCTGGATAATTATCTCATTAACACAGACTGACACTATTATGTTTTCTGATACTTAAATAGCAACCAAATGTTCATTAGAATAAGCTTTACATTTTATATCTTCTGTGACTTTTACTTTGCAAACACATCAACTTTACACATATTAGACATTCAAACATGTCTCTCTCTCTCTCTCTCTCTCTCTCTCTTTCTCTCTCTTTCTGTGTGTGTGTGTGTGTGTGTGTGTGTGTGTGTGTGTGTGTGTGTGTGCGTGTGTTTGTTTTAAGAAGTCTATGCTGATTCTATGACAGGCTTCAAAATGGCAGTTAAGGAGACTAGGCCTAAATCTCTGTTTCTAAGAACTGGATAATTGCAAGCAAGTCCAGGCCTCAAAAGCTGCCCTGCCAATGGGTCATTAGCAGTTCCCAAACCTCCCCTAGCAAATTTCCAGCTCTCACATCCCAGTAATGGAATATCTATAGAGATGGACCCAACAGATTAACATGGAGGTCACGTACTCCTGAATTCCATAATGAGCTTTAAGGTCTTCAAGCACGCATGAGTGTCTCTATTCTGGTAACAGGAGACCCCAGCATGTTGGACTTCTGACGAATAAAAAACTCTATGCATTTTAATTGAGTTTTGGGTATCATTCTTCAGTGAATCATGGATCCTTACTATCTATCTATCTATCTATCTATCTATCTATCTATCATCTATCTATATCTATCTATATATAATATACTCTAATATTATAGCATGTTGTATGTATGTTTCAAGCAATACCAAAAATATTTTTGCTGATATGTGGGTTCCTGTTTCTGAGGGGGTCCCACGATGACCTCTGGCCTGGCCTGGTGCAGGGGTCTAAGCCAAGGGGACAGAGTGCGAGCATGGAGGGGGAATTGGTCCCACTATCTTCTCTACTGCCTCCACCCATGTCTCCGCTGTTGCTACCCAGTTAATCCCAGGTGCTGCACTCATCTCTCCAAGTTAAGCTAGTCTGGGCTGTACCAATGAGGCACTGGCTAGCTAGCAGAGAGAGAAGGGTCCTGAACGTGCATTGGGAGAGCAAAATTCTTACCCAGTGTTACAGCTCTTGTTGTGCCAGTGAGGTGCTGGCTAGCTGGAGAGGAAGGGAGGTTCCTGAAGGTGCCTCGGGAGAGCAGATCTCTTCCCAAGTGATACAGCACTTGTGACAGAAACTCTAGGACAACAGGATGATTCTTGCACACCTTTACTTCTGAATAGTGCCCTTATATATAGTTTTGGGGTGGATTAGGGACTGGCAGTAGATTACCCCTATTGGCTTAGTCTGAGAGCTTGGAGATGCCTCATCTACATGTGGGAGAGCCTGAGGTGCCATAGACCTCTCTGAGACCATAGACCTCTCTGTGGCAGGGGCCATGGAGGGCTGAAGCTAAGTGAGAGATCCAGGGGCCTGGGAACAAAAGCTGAACACCTTTTGTTCCATTAGGTTCAGAGGTTCGAGGCCTGTTTGACTAAGTGCCCCGCTGCCTCTCACAGCCCACCACTCCACACTGATATATTTTCATAGACTATCTTTATATCTAGTGGAAGGAATAGCATGCTGTGCTCTTATTTTTCCACTTTAACAATTCAAATATTTTATTTTTTCTATAATTTTAAACATACTATAGTAATATAGACTTTTCCAAAGTGAAATTCTAGAAATATTTAAAATTATTTGAATAAGATTACCATTAAAATAAAATGTTGTAATAATGAGATGTGGCCTTTTGCAAGAAATCTTAAATCTCCACTTCCAACTTGATCTCTGTATTCTCTTTGTTCCAGAAGCTGACCTATAGATATACCACATTCTGAAATCTTTTTCTTTAATTGCTGTTTGACTTTTGCCACTGGTAACCATAAAGTAAAATTCAGAGTATGTGAAAGTCAAAGATGTAAAGTGACCCTACTGATGCAATATTTGACTTCTTGTTGGTGTCATTATGTTGTTGAAAGCCATGATTTTTCTTCTATAATCCTCTAATGCAGCAATTTCCTTCATGGAGATGCAGATTTTGACTTCTCTTTGAGTTTCTTTTATGAGTTTTCCCTAAATTTTAGGCGAGCATTGTGTATGATCTCCAAAGATGGTAATATAAAATCATCCATCACCTTTACCTCTTTATAAAATAACTTGTTTTCTTTAATTATTTAATTCTGTCATGGCTTGTTTGATTAGAATGCTATTTCCATGACATAATATTTAGAATGTGAGTATAGGAATGGGTTGTAGAATGATGTTTCAGTTAACAGTGAATTGTATACTATTGTTTCCTAAGATTATAACTATAGTATGTAGTACATTTTATCATCTTTTGTTTCTGTAACTACATTCTAAATTATTTTCACAGGAAAATCAATTGAGAAAAAATTTCAAGATCTATATACATTATTAAGTGATAAATGAAAGCATTTTCTACTACATAAAGTTTAAATAGGTATCTTGTCAGCTATAATTTGACTCAAATATTTACTATTTTCTGTATTACATACAACTTTTAAGCTGGAGTTTTACTAGATCACAAGCATGAGGACATAAAAACCACAAACCCCATATAAAAATATAGAATATACTTTTACATACTTAAAATTCAGATCTTAAAGAGATAGAGATAGGTGATCCCTGAGACAACCAGGCCAGTCATTCTAGCATAACTGGTTAACTCCAAATCAAGTAAAGGATCTACCTTAAAGGAGCCACTCACTATATAGAGGCATCAGGCCAACGCATGCATAGCCACCCACACAAACACTGTACTGTCATTTAGTCTCTGGATTTCAACCAGTTGTAAGCCTCTGCAATGCCCTTCCAGTACATAAAGAAACATCTCAAAAAAAGTATGAAACTCGTAACAAATATTACATTTTTAAATATTCATACCAAATTTTTATTTATCATGTAATTAACATTATAAATTAGAAATAATTAAAATATTATCATTCTTTATATACAGTAAATTACTTAAAAAATATTCCACTTCCTTATCATTCTACAGTAAATCATCCTTTAAGACACTGAATAGAAAGCACTAAGTTTTGAAGCAATAGCATTAAAGTTTTGTGAAACAGGAGAGATATTATGTGAACTTCAGTTAATTGCTTTATGTTCTCATTTGGAAAATGAACAAGTATCTTAAATGACTTGAAATTCCTATGAATCCTGGATATATAATTTTATTAATGAAGTTGTTTGGAGAGATCATATAATTTTAAAAGAAAATTGAATTAAATATTATAATATCTAAGCCAAAGGTAGCCAAATTAAATTAATCATCCATGTGTAAAAATTTAACTTAGTGCCCTTTCTGATGGGGCAGACTCTTAGCTGGTCTGCTCCCTTGAAGACACCATATTCTGACCCATCCCAGAAGATCCTCTGCACTAAGAGCACTGGGTAAGTACCTTCCCCCAAAATTCAAAGTCCCAGAGCTGCAGCTGGGAGTCCAGCCCACTAGGGACCCATTATCCACCAAAACCCTGTCCTCCCAAATACCACACCCCTTCTGTCCCCTCTTTGCCTGTTTTTTGTGCTGGGGCAAATATCTCACTGGTCTGCTCCTGGAAAGGCACCATATTCTGACCCATCACAGAGGATCTGCTACAATCAGAGCAGTTGATGATCCACTGCACCCAGAGAAATTGACTCCTTGCTGGTCTGTGCCTGTGAAGACATCATATCCTGACCTATTGAAACCGGTTCCTTCTGGTCTGATCCAGTTCCCTGAGCAGACACTGAGTGCTAGCACTGCAACCAATTGCACAACAACCAGAGGAAGTTGGACTCCCAAGAGATGTAACACACCCAGGACCATAGAAGAAGCTAGACTCCTAGGAGCTCTAACATGCCCAGGATCATATGGTTTCATGATACAGAGGTAGCCTGACTCCTAGGAGCTCATACAACCAGGATCTTAGGATCACAGGGTCAAAGAGACAGATGGACTCTGAGAAGTTCTAACACAACCAAGATAACACGAGAGACAGACTCCAGTCAGGGACAGGGAGCACCAAAGACAACAAGATCGTGAAAGGCAACTGCAAGAATATAAACAACAGTGGGTAAGGTTACTTGGCATCATCAATACCCAGTTCTTCCACCATAGCAAGTACTAGATACCCCATCGCAATAGAAAAGCAAGATTCAAATTTAAAATCACTTCTAATAATAATGATAAAGGACTTTGAGGACCTAGATAACAACCTTAAAGAAATACAGGAGGACACAGAAAAACAGATAGAAGCCCTTAAAGAGGAATCACAAGAATTCCTTAAAGAATTAAAAGAAAACACAACCAAACAGGTAAAGGAATAAAAAAAATAAATAAAAATAAAAAAAATAACCACCAAGGATCTAAAAATGGAAGTAGAAACAATAAAGAAGTTACCGAGAGAAGGCTGGACTCCCAGGAATGTAGGATTATAGAATCACAGAATCTCAGGAGCTTGGTCACATCAGGATTTCAAGATCCCTGAAGCAGCCTGACTCTTATGAACTACCACAATCAGAATTTGAGGATTACGGGATCAAAGGGACAGATGGACTCTGAGGAGTTCTGACACAACCAAGACAACAAGAGAGACAGGCTCCAGTCAGAGACAGTGAATGAAGGTAGCACTAGATATAACCAGATGGTGAAAGGCAAGCACAAGAACATAAGCAACAGAAAGCAATGTTACTTGGCATCATCAGAACTTAGTTCTCCCACTCTAGCAAGTCCTGGATACCCCATGACACTGGAAAAGCAAGAGTCGGATTTAAAATCACTTTTTATGTTAATGATGGAGGAATTTAAGAAGGACATAAATAACTCCCTCAAAGAAATACAGAAAAACACAGGTAAACAGGTAGAAGCCCTTAAAAAAGGAAACACAAAAATCACGTAAAGAATTACAAGAAAACACAACTAAACAAGTGAAGGAATTGCACAAAACTATCCAGGATCTAAAAATGGAAGTAGAAACAATAAAGAAATCACAAAGGAGACTACTGTGGAGATAGAAAACTTAGGAAAGAGATCAGGAGTCATGGATGCAAGCATTACCAACAGAATACAAGATAGAAGAGAGAATCTTAGGTGCAGAAGATATCAAAGAAAACATTGACACAACTGTCAAAGAAAATGCAAAATATAAAAAGCTCCTACCCCAAAACATCCAGGAAATCCAGGACACAATGAGAAGAGCAAATCTAAGAAGAGCACCAAATGCACAAAACCAAGAAAGAATATTAAAAGCAGTAAGTGTCAAGAAGCATATGAAGGCAGACCTAAAAGAATTACCCCAGACTTCTCACCAGAGACTATAAAAGCCAAGATCCTGAACAGATGACATACAGACCCTAAGATAACACAAATGACAGTCAAGGCTATCATACCCAGCAAAGCTATCAATTATCATAGTTGAAGAAACCAAGATATTCTATGACAAAACCAAATTTATACAATATTTTTCCCCAAATTCAGCTTTACAAAGGATAGTAGAGGGAAAACTCCAACACAAGGAAGGATATTATACCCTAGAAAAAGCAAGAAAGTAAACTTCTTTCAACAAAACAAAAAGATAGTTACATAAATATAGCTCTACCTCTAATAACAAAAATAACAGGAAGCAACCATCACTTTTCCTTAATATCGCTTAACATTAATGCAGTCAATTCCGCAATAAAAAGACACAAACTAGTGGTCTGAATATGTAAATAGGACCCAACATATTGCTGCATACAGGAAATGCATCTCAGTGACAGAAACTACCAAGGAGTAAAAGGTTGGAAAACAATTTTCCAAGCAGATGGTCCCAAGAAATAAGATGGAGTAGCCATCCTTCAACAGAGGAATGGAAGCAGAAAATATTGTTCATTTACACAATGGAGTATTACTCAGCTATTAAAAACAATGAATTCATGAAATTCTTAAGCCAATGGATAGAAAATATCATCCTGAGTAAAGTAACCCAATCACAAAAGAACACACATAGTATGTATTTACTGATAAGTGGATATTTGTCCAAAAGCTAGCAATACTCAAGAAATAACTCAAAGACCACATGATGATCAAAAAGAAGGAAGACCAATGTGTGGGCGCTTCAGTCCCTCTTAGAAGGAATAACAAAATACTCACACAAACAAATATGGAGACTAAGTGTGTAGCAGAGACTAGTGGAGGGGCTGTCCAGAGATTGATTCACCTAGGGATTCATCTCATATGCAGCCACCAAATGCAACCACTGTTGTAGATGCCAGGAAGTGCATGCTGACAAAAGCCTGATATACCTGTCTCCTGAGAGGTTCTGCCAGAACCTGATAAATACAGAGGCAGATGCTTGGATGCTCACAACTAATCATTAAAGTGATCATGGGGTTCACAACTGAAGAGTTAATGAGAATACTGAAGGAGCTGTAAGAGCTTGTGACCTCATGGGGAGAGAAACAATACCAACCAACCAGACCTCCAAGGGTCTAAACTGCTAGCCTGGGAATACCAATGGAGAAATTCATGGCTCCAGCTGTATATGTAGTGGAAGATGGCCTGTTGGGCATCAGTTGAGATGGTCCTGTGAAGATTGGTTGCTCTACTGTGGGGGAATTTGAGTGCAGGGAAGCAGGAGTAGAAGAGTGAATAGGGGCACACTCTCATAGAAGCAGAAGGAGGGAGGATGAAATAGGTTTAAGGGGGTATGGGAAAAGGAGATAACATCTGAAATGTAAATAAATAAAATATTCTATTTAAAAAATAAGGAGTGCTGAAAAATCAAGCTTTTAATTTGTTTATAGATAGCTAATATATAGCTCATGGTTTATAATTTCTTGGAACTGTTTCTTTTTTGATACTAGTAATTCTCAAATTTTGCAATTACTTATGCAAATATAACTGAATTTAGGAGAATGTACTGTTTCTTAACTTTATAGGACATTTAAGAACTCATACTTGTATTGCTTAGACACCTTAGGGTAATTCCACTGGAGATTAGTATACCAGGCAGATTATAGGCCTTACACTGGAACAGTTAGCCAAACACTCTTATTCTTTACATCATCAAAATAGTAATATCTTAAGATAACAATTTTGTATTTCTAGAGAATGTGAATGTCAAATTGGAAAGACTTGTCTTCAGTGTCCTCAATTTCTACATGTACCACGTAATGGTGTTAATCCTTGAGGACTCATATAATCAATTACATCTAATGGATGTTACTCAAATTTTTGACTTTGGACAATTAAAATACATACATGTGCCTGTTGACACCCTCTCAGGAATTCTAGTTGCAATGGCTTTAACAGGAGAAGCAACTAAAAATGTAATTAGTTGTTGCCTATATTGTTTTCTATGCTGGCTGATCCAAATCTGATTAAAACAGTTAATGGAACTGGCTATTGCAGTTGAGCATTTGAGACATCTTGTCAACAATTTACTATTACCCAAATTACTGAAAATTCTCTATAAAAAGGTATTGTGGAAGGGGCCCATGGAACTTTGAAACAATATCTTCACAAAATAAAAAAAAAAAGGGGGGGGAGGGGAAGTATATACCCGTACAGCACAAATTTATTTAAATCATATTCTTTTTATTTTAATTTTTTAAAAATTTGGATGCCAAGGAACTTTCTGCTGGGTGTCTATGGCACCCTACAACTAGGCAAACTTATGCCTAGGTGAAAAGAAGGATCCACTTACTAGCATATGGTATAATTCCTATCAGGTTTAATAAGGGGAAGATGACAGCATGTTTGTGTTTTCTCTGCTGGATGCTGAAGGATCATGGTGGCTGCCAGAGTGACTCGGGAGACATGTTCATGCTGGGACAAAGAATGATGCTGACCTGTGAGCTTCCTACATGACCTCACAATGGGGACTGGGAAACTGTATTGGACATATGTTCTTGACCCACCTTTGCTTGCCTATATCCCAGATGCAACAAGATGCCTTACCTCAAGGTTTTAGGCCTTGTGGGACAGGAATCAAAAAAGAGAAGTTATAATGACTCTTGTATTTTTCTTAAATGTGACCAGTTATTTAGATTCAATCATGGACTGGTCTAGAAATCAACTGAATATTGGAAATAATAGTCTTCATTTGGAAGGCTGGTTCTGGACAGTTTTAGAGACATATTTAGAAGTTAGCTGCAGTACTCTATGATATTATGTTAGCAAGAGATAAAGTTTGGACAGGATTTGGATTATGAATTTAAGGAATGCTGTTCTGCTGAGTTAAATTCATAATTTGGATTATGAATTTAAGGAATGCAGACACTGCTGATAAAATTATTCATGGCCTGAGGTCAGTATTTCCATTTTGGTCAAGCTTCAAGAATGGCATATATAGCTTGATACTGTTAGCCATTTTTGTCTTGGGAATACTTTTATTCTTGCCTATCCTGTTAAAGCTTGTTTTTAACAACATCAACATGGCAGCCAAAGTACATGACTTGAAACTAAAAATGGACCCTGAGATAAAGTTATTAATTTGACAGGTTGGCAAGCCAAGGATGGGTAAGATTCTTCACAGAGCCTTACCAACCTTAGACAAAAGTGCTTTGCTTTTGATAATGCATACTCCATGAAGGGTAAGGAAGGCATTCTTGTCAGAACAACATAAGACAGTTTCAGTGGTTTTTATGAAATAAAAAATAGAGAGATATGGAGAGATTTGAAGGTTGCTTGGCAGGAATCTGACCTGGGCCAAGGACAAGGAAACGGACTGATTGGCAGGAATCTGACATTGGCCAAGGACAAAACAAATGGGTTTCAGGCAGGAATCTGATTTTAGGCTAGAACAAAGAAGTAATCTCAAGAAGGAATCTAAATCTTAGGCTAGATAAAAGTAGAGTTCAGGCATGAAAATGACTTTGGGCTAGGACAGGGAAGTAGGCTCAGATACTTTGATCATCCTGATAAGCCTTTAGACACAGTGATCATGGGAATGATCACAGGACTTTGTTTATTGCCTTGCTTGTTCTTTAACTAGTATTGTTTATGATCATGCTTGTTCTTTGCCAAAGTGCATCTATTGTATTGCTAGTTCCTTAACCTAGAACTGACTTTAAAACTTGCATGTAATTAAAATGATAATAAAGAATTTTGGAAAAAATAATAAATATAATTATATGTTATATCAGAAAAAACTTTTTTGAAACAACATCAACAACAACAACAAAACATTAACTTAGTATGATCAGAGATTGAAAATAAATTCATCCATTTTCTTCCTCTATACTTTTTAAGTACAGTGGCTTTTCTTTACAGTACTACTTTGGTAAATAAATCAGTATCATATTTTCTCCTCATCTATCCATTATAGACACCCAGTCAGTACTAGCAAATTCAATGAATTCACTACTTCCCTATTTTTATTACCTAATAATTTATGGCCAAGATGTCTTCAATGAAGCAAAACTGTATCACATATAAAACCAGTCCTATTTGAACAATTTTACACCGTCATGCTTGGGAATGCAAGATATAACCAGAAAATGAATATTATAATTCCCATTTCCCCTAGAAGAAAATTTTAACACAATCACTTAGGAATATCATTTTAAAACTTTCAGCTAATCCTGAGTAAGTTCTGTGGGTTGTCTTCAGATTTCTGTATGAATGTGGAAAGTATACTATCATAAATCTAGTAACTGATTACTTGTAAATTAAATTTCTAGGGTAAACAAATTTATCAGGAACTAAAAAATAGGTGCTAAAATACAGCTGTTACAAGATCATTAGCATTATAAAACTACATGCAGGACAAAAAACATATCTAATGAAATTTCACTGTAAATTCTCAATGTAAATAAGAAAAGAGAGAATGCAATGAAAACAAATATATCAAAGTTTTAGAAAATAGAAAAACTTTAAAAAAAAGAAAAACTTTTAAAAGCTTCAATAGTTCTTCAATCAAAACAGCATAAGAGAATTTCAGAAATTTGTATATACTAGCCACAATAAGTGATAGGCTTGCAAAATATCTCTCAATGGGAATAGATTAGAATAACTCTGGAGGAGAATGTGTAGCTGAATTGCTGTCTCTCAAAACAAAAAGAAAAACCAAAATCACAACAACAACGAAACAAAACAACAGAGATAGATGATAGATAGATAGATAGATAGATAGATAGATAGATAGATAGAAAAATGAAACAACACATGAATAAAATATATGAATTAAGGTACAGATTTTATACTGTGTAGTGACAATACATTAAATTTTACCTTAATTAATTTTATTTTCCAAATATGAAATGAATTATTTATACAAATTTAAGGTATATCATTTGTTTGCTTATTAAAATATCTTTATTGAGTATGTAATTAAGAGACATAAGTCCTAGCATCAAATTCTACCCTGTGCACTCAGTTCCTTGCATAAAGAAAATTTTAGAAACTCAATGATTTTCTAGATATTTTGAAAATCAAATTAAAGTATGTTAGTGGAATTTGGATTTACCCATTGATAATAGACTATGATTGAGCTAAGCTTTAAGATTTTAACATCTTTTCCTTTGGTATTTCATTACTTTTCTTTTTGTTTTTCAGTTTTTACTGTTAATTAATTAATTTATTTACATCTTGAATGTTGTCCCCCCCATCCCAGTCACCCCTTATAGAGTTTTCCCCCATATCCTATCTCCTTTTCCTCTGAGAGAATACATGACACCCCCAATCCCTTACTTTTTTAGAGCATCAAAGTTCTAAAATATTAAGCTCATCCTCTCATGCTGAGGCCAAACAAAGCACCCCTCTGCTACATGTGTGCCTAAGGCCTTAGATCAGCCTATGAGTATATGCTCTTTGGTTGGCCACTTAGTTTCTGGGAGCTCTGAGGGATCCAGGTTAGTTGACACTGTGGGTCTTCCAATGGCGTTGCCATTCCTTCAGCTTCTTCAATCCTTCTCCTAACTTTCCTCAGGAATCCCTGACCTCAGTCCAGTGATTGGCTTGACTGAGCTATGTGTCTCAGTCAGTTGCTGGAAGAGCTTCTTCAGAGATCAGCCATGCAAGATTCCTTTCTACAAGCACAACATGGCATCAGTAATATAGTGTCAGGATTTGGTGCCTTTCCTCTTGCTCTCACATTGGGCCTTGTCACTGGTTGACCATTCCTTCAGTCTCTGCTCAGTTTTTGTCCCTGCATTTCTTTTAGGCAAGAACAACAGTACAGCTGCATAATAAACAAGTAACCAAGGACAGCAGCAGTATCTATGGTAATATGGAATAGGGAAATCTCATAGATTCCCAAATCTGAAAAAGAACTACAAACAGCTAAGAAAATGAGAGACTTAGTCTTCTCCAGGATTGAAAGCTTCAGTTGATTATCTAATACCAAGGTCAGCCCTGTAGTGTTATTCATTCATCTTATAGTAAATGGTCTCAGCAATTGTTATTTATATATTTTCACACACACACACACACATACACACACACATACACACACACACACACACACACACATGGAAGCTTAGAGAAGGTAGGATATGAGAGGAGTTGAAGAACAGGAATAGAAAAACAGTGCAATTATATTTTAATTAAATGTTTAAAATAGTTTAAATATTTTATAATTCAAATTTTGTAAATGAATATGTAAAAACATGCATACCCTATGGTATACATAATTATATATATATACCATTTCATATATATATATAATATATACTTATATATATATATATGAAATAGATATATTTCATTGTTGAAAAAATTGTTAAAAATATTGAGTTTCTAATGTGAATCAAAGTAATAAAAAATTCACACAATTTTTAGTTTTGAAGCATAGTTAACTTTTTCAAACTTTATTGAATAAAGCTTTTAATACAATAATATATTTATAAATTAAATATGTTTGAAGATAAATAAAAAATATGCACAATTACCTAGTGAATATATCTTTACCTATTATTAGGAAAATACAAAGAATAAGTTTAAGTAAACTTTTTTTGCCAGTTATAGTCAGAATCTACTTCTGTTTGTTTCTTAAATCTGTGATTATAAAAGTATAAAAGAGCTTAGACAATCTATCAAGAAATTCTACTAATTTTAACTGAATAAATAGGACAAAGGACATTTTGGTGAATTAAATATTTGTAATTAAATCATATGATTAGACAAAACATTACATACAATATTTACATATGTGCGAATAATGAAATATTGTCATTCATTTGGAATTAATATTTCTCTAATTTTTTACTAAACTTATGCTTCTAAAATAAGATTTAATAACATTGGTACAAAGATTTCAAATACTTCTCAAAGTCATTTTTAAACAAAAATTACTTTGTTGACATTCCATGTAAAATATAATGTCTGAGAGTTAAATATGACAGTCTAATGATTTTCATTGCTTCTATGTGTGTGCGTGTGTGTGTGATATGTGTGTGTTTGTGTGTGTGATGCTTGAGTCTACATACACCATTTGCTAAGTATTTAATATACATATTTGTCTCCATCATCATGTTCTGAACCTTAGTGATGATTTAGTCATAATATTCAGATACATAAGCAATGCCTAACAATTGGTTTTGCTTTTACAATTTTAAAACACATTCCATCTTACTGTCCTCTAACTTCTCTGTTTAAATAAGTAGTATCATTGTCTTTTACAGATGTCTCACTTTTATCATTAGTTCTTTCTTTTAAACACAATTTCCTGGAAACTGAAAATTTTCTGAAGAATATAACTAGCCTAATCTTCACGTCCTGCTGTGGTCCATCATAATTTAGTTGGGAAGGTCATTCCTATTTATGGAAAAGTGAGTGTGTGTAAGAAAAAGTTGTTCAAGAAGCAACACATTAACTGACTTAGTTCTTTTATAAAATACATGATTTTTATGCCTTCAAAATGTCTTCATTGTTACAGAACATGACATACATAAGGGAAAAAGTATAGCTTATTAAAATCATTAGTAAGTTTTTCTCCACTTATCAGTGAGTACATGCCATGTGTGTTCTTTTGTGTCTGAGTTACCTCACTCATGATTATATTTTCTAGTTCCTTCCATTTGCCTGCGAATTTCATGATATCATTGTTTTGAATAGCAGAGTAGTACTCCAGTGTATATATGTACCACATTTTCTATATCCATTCTTCAGTTGAGGGACATCTGGGTTCTTTCCAGCTTCTGTCTATTATAGATAAGGCCACTATAAACATAGTGGAGCATTTGTTCCAAAAGCTCAAAATACCCAAAATACATCCCACAAACCATACAGAACTTAAGAAGAACAAAGAACAAAAGAGTGGATGCTTTAATTCTATATATAAGTGGGAACAAAATATTCATAGAAGGTAGAGGGAGGGAGAGATGTGGGAGGGAGAGAGGAAGGGGAGGGAGAAAACAAGGTAGGGGAGAGGATCAGGTATTGGAAGGAACAGGAGAGAAATACAGAAGTTCAGGATAGTAAATAGAAATGTGTAACAGTTGGGGGATGGGGAGCTGGGAGTAGTCAGTAGAAAGTTCCAGACACACATGCATCTAAAATATTTTAGCCCAGAAATGTTTCTGTCCAAAGGTAAGACAGGGACAAGAAATGGAACAGAGACAGGAGGAAAAGTCATCCAAAAAAGGCCCCACCTAAGGATCCATCCCTTCTACAGACACCAAACACTCACCCTACTGATGATGCCAAGAAGCTGTTCCTGACAGGTTCCTAGTACGGTTGTTCCCTCGGAGGTTCTATCAGCACCTTACCAATACAGATAAAGATAACTCACAGCCAACCATAGTACTGAGCCGGGGGACCCCAATGGAAGAGTTAGGGGAAGAATTGAAAGAACTGAAGGGAATTGCAATCCCATAGGAAGAACACTATCAACTAACCAGACCACCAAGAGCTTCCAGGGACTAAACCACCAACCAAAGAGTATAGAAGAGGATGGCCTAATGGGAGGGGAGTCCTTTAGTCATGTGGAGACGAGAGCAGTGAGGCTGGAGTGGGTTAGTGGGAGGAGGAGCACCCTCATAAAGGCAAAGGGGAGGGGGGAGAGGAGAAATAGGATGTAATGGGGAGGTGAAGGGGTAACCAGGAAGGAGGCTATCATTTGAAGTGTAAATGAATAAAATGATTAAGATAAATAGATAGATAAATAAATAAATAAATAAATAATAAAATGTTTTTCTCCATACATGGGCATTTTCTTTGTTTATAGACAGTAGGAGAGGCCACTTATTTTATAGTAATCAAATATTCGACTCTTTGTATGTAGGTGACAATTCAAATGACTTACTTTTTCTGAATCTAGATTAAACCTTCAGTTTGTAGTTGGTATGTAAGCTTGAACTATTTTTGTTGAAAGTCATGAAAATTATTAACTTTTAGATTTTTTTTAATTTTTATAAGATTCATTCCCTCTTTTTCATTTTGTACCTGAGGCAGCTTGGTTTGATATCCTACATAGTTTCAACTCTTGAATATGAGCGCTTAAAGAAGTCCACTCCTCCTGTTCCCTTGATTGGAACTGTTCCCTTATTCTAAGTGATCAAATAATTTAGGATTTTATTTTGTCTTTCAAAATCTTTTGCCTAATTTCTCAACCTTCTCCATAGTTTATAAAGTCAGTTAAATTTTCAGAGGCAAAGCAAATACTTTCAATATCTTTGAAGTTTCTAATCATATGTACAGTGAGAATTAAAATTGATATTTGCTAACCCCAATCTATAGTGGTTCTAAACCAAGAAATTTGTGGAAATAATATCATTTCAGGAATCTTAATCATCTTATAAAAAATTACCATCTATGTCTGATGGAATGAAGAGACCAAAGTAGCAAAATGAAAAGAATACATAGCCAAAATACAGAGTACCAGTGAAACACCTCACAGACACAAAGAAGTAACCAAGAAGGAAGGCACAAGTGAGGATGCTTAAATCCCACTTCAAAGTGGGAAAAATAATCATAGGAGTTAGAAGGAAGGAGAGAGCTGGGT
Source organism: Rhabdomys pumilio (assembly GCA_030674055.1). Taxonomy (NCBI): domain Eukaryota; kingdom Metazoa; phylum Chordata; class Mammalia; order Rodentia; family Muridae; genus Rhabdomys; species Rhabdomys pumilio. The sequence goes on along the minus strand of JANHMN010000001.1, from coordinate 43,434,892 downwards.
GGGAGAGTGGAGGTAGAGGTGGAAGAGGGGAGGATCAAATATGAGGGGAGACAGGAGAGAAGCCCAGAGAGCCAAGAAATAGAAATACTCCACTGCCAGGGATGGTGAGGGAAAACTTTTAAAAAGTCTCAGTGACCTGGGATGTGGGAGGCACCAAGGCTCAATGTGGGTGACCTTAGGCAAACTGCCCAACAGTGGAGATATGATACCTGAATAGACAACCTCCAGTAGTTAGACAGGGTCCCCCAGTGGAGAGATGGGGACCTTAACCCACCTTGAAATTTTTAAACCCAATATTGTTCCTGTCTAAAGGAAATGCAGGAATAAAAATGGAGCAGAGACTGAAGGAATGGTCAACTAGTGACTTGCACACTTTGAGATTCATGTATGGGAAGGCATCAAATCCTGAAACTATCATTGATGCTATATTGTGTTTGCAAACAGGCATCTAGCATGGCTATTCTCTGAGAGGCTCTACCAGCAACTGAATGAGACAGATACAGATAGTCACAGCCAATCACTGGAGGACAGGAACTCATTTGAAAGAGTTAGGGGAAGGAATGAAGGAATTCAAGAAAATGTCAACTTCATAGGAAGACCCACAGTATCTACTGACATCGGCCCCTAGAAACTCCTAGAAACTAAGCCACTGACCAAAGAACATACCAAGGATGGTCCTAGGCCTTTGGCACATATGTTGCAAAGGACTGACTGTCTTATCTAAGTCCACTGGAAGAGGATCTGCTTAATCCTGAAGAGACTTGATGCCCTAGGGAGGGGGGATACCTGAAAGTGTCCCCTCTCAGAGGTAAAAGGGAGGAGAATGGGTGAAGAACTCTTCAAGGAAGAACAAGGAGGGAGTCAAAATTTGAGATGTAAATAATTAACATAATTAATTAAATAAATAATTAAAATAAAATAATCCTCTAAAAAGTTCAAGATTTACTTGATTTCCTGAAGATTATTTAATTTTATAGTATAGCATCTGTCTCTAGGACTAACCTTTTAGGGTTATTTTGTTTGTTGGAAATTTTCTTTATTAACATTTCAAATGTTATCACCTTTCCAAGTTTTACCCTGGAAACACCCTATCCCATTCTCCTTACCCATGCTTCTGTGAAAGTGTTCCCCTACCAACCCACCCACTCCCCACTACCCTCTCCTTGCAGACTAACTCCCTAATCCCCACACTGGCATTCCAGTACACTGGGGTAAGAGCCTCTCCTCCCATTGATGCCTGACAAGGCCATCCTCTGCTACATATGTGACTGAAGGCATGGGTCCTTACATGTGTACTCCTTGATTGGTGGTTTAGTCCCTGGGAGATAAGGGGGGTCTAGTTGGCTGATATTGTTGTTTTTCATATGGTGTTGTAAAACCCTTCAGATTCTTCAGTCTTTTCTCTAACTCCTCCTCTGGAGATCACATGCTCAGTTCAATGGTTGGTTGCAAACATCCACCTCTGTATTTGTCAGGCTTTGGCAGAGCTTCTCAGGAGAAAGCTATATCAGACTCCTGTCAGCATACACTTCTTGGCATCCACAATAGTGTCTCGGTTTGGAGATTGTACATGGGATGGATTCCCAGGTGGGGCAGTCTTTGAATGGCGTTTCCTTCAGTCTGTTCTCCACACTTCATCTCCGTATTTGCTCCAGGAAGTATTTTGTCCCCTCTTCTAAGAAGGACTGAACTACCTACACTTTGGTCTTCCTTCTTCTTGAGCTTCATGTAGTCTGTGTATTGTATCTTGGATATTCTGAGCTTTTGGGCTAATATCCACTTAACAGTGATTGCATACCATTTGTGTTCTTTTGTGATTGGCTTACCTAACACAGAATGATAATTTCTAGTTGCATCCATTTGCCTAAGAATTTAATGAATTCATTGTTTTTAATAGCTGAGTAGTACTCCATTATGTAAAATGACAACCAACAGATTAGGAAAAAAATCTCTACCAATCATACATTTGATAGAAGCTAATATCCAATATATACAAGGAACTCAAGAAGTTAGACTCCAGAGAATCAAATAAATCTATTAAAAAATGTGGTACAGAGCTAAACAAAAAATTCTCAACTGAGGAATATCAAATGGCCAAGAAGCACCTAAAGAAATGTTCAATATCCTTAGTCAGCAGGGAAATTCAAATCAAAACAACCCTGAGATTCCATCTCATACAAATCAGAATGGCTAAGATCAAAAACTTAGGTGACAGTAGATAGTTGTGAGGATGTGGATAAAAAATAAGGAATGTTCCTCCATTGTTGGTGGGATTTCAAGCTAGTACAACCACACTGGAAAGGAGTATGGTGGTTCCTCATAAAATTGGACATACATTACCTGAGGACCCTGTTATACAACTCCTGGGAATGTATCCAAAAGATGTTCTAACATATTTCAAGCACACATGCTCCACTATGTTCATAGCAGCCTTATTTATAATAGTCAGAAGCTGGAAAGAACCCAAATGTCCATCATCAGAGGAATGGATACAGAAAATGCAGAACGTTTACACAATGGAGTACTACTCAGCTATTAAAGACCTTTCAGTTTTGAGTCCTCTATAGCATCCTGATTTTCTTCTCCATATTATTTGGAATTTCTTTGGTTACTTTTGAGTAATGACTGAGTTCTCTCTATTTTTTCTCATTTTTGAATATCCAAACTAAGTATATTGAACAATTTCTTACCCCAGAGAGTTGAATCTTCTGAATGCCTACAAATATGAGTATCATTATTTTCATTAAAACCTAATTCATTAAAATCTAATTCATAAAGGAATTATAATACTTAAAATAATGTTCATGAACAAAAGCTTGTAAATTGAACACAAATTCCTCTTCAAGTAACATTCTGAAAATGCTTCTTGTCTACTGTGTATATGTTGGGTATATGCTAGCTAAATCTCAGTATACAGCATTAAACAGAAGAGTCATCAATTTCTTCTCATGCTTACACAGTTCTTGGTTAGATCCAGAATGATTAAACATCACCTGTTGTAGCTTCTGTTTTAAAGTGCTACAATAAATACAATTTAAAGAAATATTGAATAAGGGAAAATTTTTCAACTTAATAGTCACTATCTAAGAAGAATACTGAGATGCACTCCAATAATATCATTTATTTTTAAAATGGATACTAGAAATATGACTGAGCATTTTATGGTAAGTGTTGCTTTTATAAAGAATCAAAAGTCTAATCCCATCATCTACAATGACTCACAACTATTTTACCTCCTGGTACAAAGATTATTTGGCCTTCTTCTTAAGTCCATAGGCACCAGGCACATGTGTGGTACACATAGATACGTGCAGGCAAAACATTAATTCACTTAAGATTAAATAAATATAAGATAAAAATTGAACAAAAAAGTATTATAATCAGGAAAATTCACATACACACACAGAAACACACACACACAGAGACTAGGCTGCTATTTGCTCTGTTTTAAGAACAAAGAAAAGGTTATGATTTTATTAGAAGCTGATAACAATTATGTGAGTTAGAAGGGAGTGATATGCTTCTGTGTCTATTTGAGGTATATAAGTATTAACAATCATCAACATTTTCTGGTGGACAGTTTTTCTTGATTGTGCTTTCCTATCAATGTGGAGGGAAAGCATTCTGGTAGAAGTGACAGGCTGACATGCTCTGTAAGCTCTCCATGAGGTGTCTCATGGAATAAACCCTGGTTTGGGGAAAAATGTGACAGCTTTTATTTCCATGAGTCCCAACAAGAAAGCCTTACCTTCATGGCCTTTCCAGCTTCTATTGGGTGCAGCTGATACAGATGAATTCAGTTGAGTGTTTCAATTTCTTTACAGGAGGTATTTTAGCAGAAATCAACATACATGGGAAATACAACCTATGTAGCCATTGGGAGAAGAATGCATCCATTGAGGGCACAATGAGCAACAAATAAAGAGAAATTACTACAGAAATGCTTCATAAAGGCTTTAAAATATGTCTTCCAGTCTTAATTTACTACCATACAAATTTGTCACTTAGCTTTAACTTGCATTTTTAATTTTTAAGATCTATTGTATTCAAATATTTTAATTCATATCTTATTCTCATTAGCATCATCTTTCACAGTAGTAGAGTAATTGTTATGATATAATGAGGTAAGTAATTTTTTGTATATTCAACAGTCATTGCAAATTTCTAAGTAAAGAGTATTATTACTTTGCATATAAAATTTAATTTTTCCAATATAACCTATAAAATCATTTAAAAATTCATTCAATTAGTCTAATGTATAAAATAAAGAAAAATTCAAATGGATTTAATTTCTCCTTTTTTTGTACCTACACAAGAATGAAAGTAGTTGAAATAGCATTATTCCAGACTTCACTAAAATATCAGGTTTAAATAGAAAAGTAACCTTTTTCCTGCTGCTGTGGAGTTTATGATCCATTTAAAGAGACACAGTTAAAGTATGAAATATGCTCAAGAAGAACTTGAATTGAACATGAACGCAAAATGGCTATCTGGAAGATGAATATTTCAGATTTTTCTCAGAGTTTATTTTGTTAACTATAGAAGGTATGAGTTTCTAGGCTAATCAAAAAGACTGCAACAAGGAAGGCAGTCAGGATATAACAGAGGCCTACAGGGTCCCTGACCTCCAACTGTAAAGAACTGAAAACATTCCATCCTTCTGTGAGAGGAGGTTGCAAGATTATACTGCACGCAGTAACGACCTATTCAAAGTTTACACAGATAAGTTACATTATTTGAACATTTTATCCTACAAGATGACTTTGACTATATGAAGTAACTATTTGAAGAATTTATAATTAACAGACAAAGATCATTTGAGTAGAAGTAGAAGTGTTGTCCCTGAAAGGTCTCCAAAGAGAGACCCTCACTCAAATCCGGATCAGCACCCACCCAAGGACACATGAGAGACCTTGATGCAATTACAAAAGGTAGTTTAATGACAAGGGCCCTCGGGTCGAAACGTATCCCACGCAGGGGATAGAGGCTTCAACCCCACCCCCAGGATGTTTGGGATATTTATAGATAGGGGTTAGGGAGAACAGGAAAATTTGGCACGGTTACTCATGATTGGTTGTATTTTCGCGCAGTTACACATGATTGATTGCATTATAAATTTTGAACAGTAGTAGACTGTAACACTAAGAAGACCTCAAGGGGGGGAGGGGTAACCAAGGACAGTGGAAAGTTAGTTAGTTCTTGGAACCACCCAGATGATTTGCTTCTTTCTTTGTCAGGAATGTGTCTTCCTGCTTTGGGCCTTCCCCACCCACAAGTGGGTTCTTTTCCCTGAGGCTTGAGGAATACTCTTCCCGGGATGTATCCCAGGGCAGTGAAGGCCTGAAATCCTACATTCAGTTCCGCCTTCTTGGGACTAGTGAGCCTGTATATATTTTGTAAAATGGTCTTTATAATTTTTCACTCTACATCCCAAAAGAGCCATCTGTTACATTTAAATGTATTAAGGGTTCTTTCATATTTTTAAAGCAGTGAAAAGATAGTATCTTCTCTCTCTCTCTCTCTCTCTCTCTCTCTCTCTCTCTCTCTCTGTCTCTCTGTTAAGCAATGAAGGGGCGTGGTCTCCATTTCTTATGAGATAACATTAAATATTTGTATATTAGCTTATGATTGATGACATATTCCTATACCTCTCAATCCTACATCATTCAGCCTACATTAGAGAAGCTTCTTCCTGCTTAGATTGGAACTAAAACAGAGACTTACAAATGGACAATGTAAGAAAGTAAGACATATTGGGATAATCAGTTCTAAGTTGGATGTCTTCATCAAGCCCTTTCCTCAGGGCTCAGGAACCCAAGAAGAAGAAGAGGCAAAAGGAGGCAAAAGACTCTTAAGAACCAGAAATGATGGATGATCTCAATGCAATCACATCCTCCAGACACAGTAGGACTGATGCACAGAGGTTGTGGCAACATGCATAGGGCACAGGTTCAAGCCAGGTGGGATCACAACACTAAGATAATTAAACAGAGTTTTTCCCATCTCTAGCCAAGGTGCAGTCTGCAATTGGTACCTGTTTGTTAAAGAAAAAATAATCTTTTTCAATGGAGACTTTTTAGATGTATTAAGCACTTTTCAGAGTAGATCCAATGCCTACAAGGAGATGGCCAACATAATACAAACTCATTGACATTTTTATAAATTTTTATCTCATATAACTCTTGTTAGTTTTATTGGTCTTTTGCATTTATGTTACTTGTGTTCATTTTGTGTTTACTGGGTTCTCTGTGTCTCTCTCTGTCTCCGTCTCTCTCTGTCTCTCTGTCTGTCTCTTTGTGTGTTTGTGTTTTATTTTGCTGTTTTTTTTCTGTTGTTTTTTTTTTGTATTTTGCTTGTTTTTTAAGAAAGAGAGAAATTGTGTAGAGTTAGGTAATGGAAAGTTGGGGTGGATCTGGAAGAATTTGGAAAAGAGAAAAGGCATGATTGGAATTTATTATATGAAGAGAATTTTTCAATAAAGAATAAACTCTGTAATAAAAAACTTACAATGTCTGCTTCATACCTTCTTAATATTGTTCCAATGAAAAACACTAATGTCCAGAGTGGTTAGACAATGTTATCGAAGTAAGAAATCAGTTAGAATAGTAACACAATAGTTTCCCTACTTGAGCAGAGATGCTGTATGTTGGACTGGAGAGGTAGCTAAGTGTTTGAGGGCACCTGTGGCTCTCACAGAAGACTCAGGTTCTCTAAGGAGAACTGACATGTTGGCTCACAACCACCTCTAACTCTAGTTCCAGGGTTTCAACAACACTCTTGTGACTACTCTTCAGGCACTCACATGATACACACTCAGATATATATGTAGGCAAAACAGTCATATATAAGTAAGTATGTAAGTGAGTAAGTAAGTAAGTAAATAAATAAATAAATAAAGAGCCAGCTGTAATTATTGAACTGGCAAAAATCAATATTTGAATAATTGCTTAGCATAGGTGACACTTAAGGTTCAAGCTCTTTAGCTGATTAAATATTTAAAAATATAATCTAAATGTGCTAAATATTAAACTATCCAGCAAAAGCATACTGTATGATATGCTGGTTCTGTAAAGTTTTCGTTAAAAGTGTACTGAAAGCATAATTTAATAAGCCATTTCTTTGACATATTCAAACTCATTGTGACTACCCATCTTTTCTTCTTTACCAAGGACATGCTTCAAAGATTAAATAACTTGATCTAAAATTTAAGGAAACTTTCTCATAGGTTATGATAAAGTTTTAATTAAGCATTCTTTTATACTTTTTTTCTGGCCTTTTCAATTTAAAAAAATAATTTTTAAGGGATATATTCTAAAAGTCACTCAAACACCCATTGTGTATCACTTAAAAAATAATGTATTCAATGGAATTCACTATGTATTGGTAATTCTTGTTTTGGAAAAAAAAAATGAATAGGAATTGTCAAGGCATGATCCTAATCCCAGTGGAACTGAAAAATCAAAAAAGCGTAACTCTCCTCAGAAAGGTGTGAAAGAAAGGGCCCTAGGGAAATTTTGCTCCAGCTAATTAATTCAGTCTGCCAAAATCATGTTGCAACACTCACATTGTAAGTCTACTTTTTGAAAATTAAATGTTAGTTTTGAAGTGTTAATATATGAAAATGAATGCAAATTATCTCAAATAGTCACTAACTAGTTTGAATTTTCATTTACTTGCACCAGTTACAGGTATCAAATATTCAAAAGCTAGGTGATCTGAGGAGAGACATAGAAAATGCAACTAATTAATCTTTAGATCTGAAAAAGATATGAATGAATCTAATTTTCCTGAAATGTTTTATCCTCATCTAAATTAATAATTGGATATAAATGAAAATTTAACTTGGACTAAGCATAGTAAAGTGGTTAGTATTGCAGAATATTTATTATAATTACTGAGGTAAAACAATCAAAGTCTGGGATGAAAGCTCAGAGGATTAACGAGTCACCTATCGTGAACAAAAAATTGAATTTTATACAAAACAGCAATATATAAATCAAATATTGTGGATACATATGTAACTCCAAAATTCTGGAAGTAGAAACAGTAGGATGAGAAGTTCATCAACAATTTGGTATTTCAGGAAACTGGAAATAGTTCTACCTCAAAACACAGACATACCACTCCTGGGCACAAGATGCTCCACCATCCCACAAAGACACTTGCTCAAACATGTTCATAGCAGCTTTATTCATAATAGCCCAAACTTGAAATAACCTAGATGTCCCTCGATTGAAGAATGGATAAAAAATGTGGTTCATTTACACAGTAGAATATTATTGAGCTATGAAAAATACATTATGAATTTTGCAGGCATTTTTTATGCCTGGGATTTTGAGAACCTCATCCTGAGTGATGTAATCCAGTCCCAAAAGGACATGCATGGTATATATTCACTTATAAGTGGATATTAACAGTAAAATACAGGATGCTCATGTTGTACCACACAGACCCAAGGAAGCTGGACAGGAAGGAGAGCATGAGCAAGGATGCTTGAGTCTCTGATGAAATGGGGAAATGGAATGGTCATGGAAGGCAGATGGAAGTAGGAAACTGGGTGGGATAGGGGATTGGGAGAGGAGACTGAGGAGGTTGGAGTACTGCGTGGAGAGGGCCATGAGAATTAATAGAAATCTGCAATGATGAGAGGGAGCTGGGGGCATCTCCAGAAAGAAAGGGAGGCCTGGGATAGGGATAGTGTATGAGAATCAGTGGGGATGTTTTTAGCAGTGGCTCACAGCACTGCAGATATGCTGCCTGGGGATACTGTTTACTGTGGCCATACAGCTCTTAGTATTTCTAATCATCGAATCATTCATTCTTTGTTTCCAAGTCTTATCATTAATATGAATTCAGACTTAACCCAAAATAACTTCATTTATTATGAGAAATACCTCAATAATTTCCAAATTCAGTTTCTTGATTACTACTACCATTGGTTGGCCTTTCACATGGAATCAGTGTCTCAGACAATCATATTCATAAAAATATTATCCCTGTGAACTAGAAATTTATCTGTGGTCCTATTATTATTTGTAGTGAAATACAAAGTCTTTCCTAATTTATGTTAAGCTTTCTGTGATCAGAAGTTTCTCTATATTATCTTAACAGATGTTAAATTTCAAATATGTGACAAACAATATAAAAATAATGCCTTATACTACTAATAATACATAAGTATCTACAGGACATAAGAAAAGGGTCCATTTGTGATAAAATGACACTTATTTAATTTTCTTTAGTTAAAGTGACACTTTCTGAATGTTTGATAACTGAAATATATACAAATGATTTAAATTGATATTGTTAAGACCCATAAATATGGCCATATTTGCATATTCTAAAAATATCAAAATAAAAGTTAGAAGACAGTGAGTGGCCAAGAGACTAGAGGGAGACTTTCTGAGAAGAGAAATTAATCATCCCATGGTTGGTTAAATCTGCTTTTGCCACTAAAAATATATTTATCTTGACTTGGAACTTCAGATTTCTGCTAAAAAATTTCAGTAATATGAACATTTGGGATCTTTATTTTTTTATAGAGGCACCTAGTGCAATGAACTTTCCTCTTAGCACTGTTTGTGTTGCTTCCCATAATTTGGGTATGTTATTCCTTCAATTTTATTGAATTCTAGAAAGATTTTTATTTCTTTCTTTTTCTTCCCTGAACCAGAGATCACTGACAAGGGAGTTGTTCCTTTCCAGGAGGGTGTAGGCTTTCCTGTGTTTCTGTTGCTGTTAAGTCTAGCTTTAATCCATGGTGGTCTGATAAGATTTAAAGTGTTATTTCAATTTTATTTATCTGTTGAGGCTTGATTTGTGACTGGCTACCTGGTCAGTTTTGGAGAAATGTCTATGAGGTGTGGAGAAGAAAGTATATTCTTTTGTGTTTGGGTAAAATATTTTATAAATATCTGTTAGGTCCATTTGATTCATAATGTTGGTTAGTTTCATTACTTTTCTGTTTAGTTTTTAATTTAGATATCCTGTCAATTGGTGAGAGTTGGGTATTATAGTCTCCCACTATTAATGTGTGGGGTTCTATGTGCAATTTAAGTTTTAGCAATGTTTCTTATACAAATGAGACTATCTTTGTGTTTCAGGCATAGATATTCAAAATTGAAATACCATCTTGGTATATTTTTCCATTGATGAATATGGAATGTCCTTCCCTGCTTTTTTTATTTAATTTTGGTTAAAAAACTATTTACTAGATACTAGAATGGTTATTCGAGCTTGCTTCTTGGGTCTATTTGCTTGAAAAACTTTTTTCCAACCCTTTACTCTGCTGTAATGTCAATCGTTGTTGCTGAGATGTGTTTCTTGTATGCAGCTGAATAATGGATCCTGTTTTCACAACCATGCGATTAGCCTGTGTCTTTTTATTGGGGAATAAATTGAGTCCCTTGATATTGAGAGATATTAATGACAAATTATTGTTATTTACTGTTACATTGATGTTAATGGTACTGGTGTGTGTGTGTGTGTGTGTGCATGTGTGTGTGCGTGTGTGTGTGTGTGTGTGTGTGTGTGTGTCTGTGTGTGTGTGTGTCTGTGTGTGTGTGTGTCTGTGTGTTTTCCTTGCTTTTTGTTGTTATGGAGTTAAACATCTCCTGTGTTTTCTTGGATGTAGTTATTATTTTTTGGTTACGGTTGTCATTCTAGTACTTTCTGTAGGATTGGGTTCATGGATGTTGTTTGAATTTGGGTTTTTCTTAAGATACCTTGTTTTCTCCATGTATGATAACTGGGATTTTTATCATTAACTAATCAAGTAACAGTAGACCTACGGGCTGGAGAGCTGGTTCAGTAGTTAGGAGCACTGACTGTTCTTCCACAGGTCCTGAGTTCAATTCCAAGCAATCACATGGTGGCTTACAACCATCTGCACTGGAATCTGAAGAAGAAGTTCTGATGTGTCTGAAAACAGCTACAGTGTACTCATATAAATAAAATAAACAAATCTTTAAAATAAAAAAGAAATACAAGTAGCTTATGGAATCCCTAAACAAATTAATATATACAATTCTCAAAACATGTGAAGACCATATACATTTATCTATCAACATCAGCAGTGACCTTTTACCTCTCATCTCTCCTCAAATACCTAATACCTATTCACTACTCTTAGAGCTCCTGACCTTCTTTATGTTTCTATCTGAAAAAATAAAACTATCCCAAGACTTAAATTAGTATCAATAGTCATCTTACCTAGATGTGTGCATCTGTGCAGCTTTATTTCTGTTGCAACTCTCACTGTACATGAGCAAATACTTTATTTTGCAAAAGTTCGACTTTTCCAGTTAGTACATGAGTAGCAATTATCGTCCCCAATTCAGTGCTTCATCATTTAATGAAACCTAAATTGAACAGTTGTCACATCCTATTTTGAATCAATCAAAAAATAAAAAGTAAAAGAATACATGAGTGAAGTTCTTATATTCTACTATATTTTACTCTTAGCAATTGATATTTAATGAAAAATGTTCATAATATAAACTAGTGTTTTCAGTGGTGGTCATTATTAAATTTTAAGTATATAACTCCCTCTTAGTCTAGCTAACTTATGCCTCCTTTAGAAAATCTCTGTCTTCAAAAAATTACATTATGATCCCCAACAGTAGCAAAATTAGTTATGAAGTAACAAGAAATAAAATTATGATTAGGGTCACCAAAACATGCAGAACTATGTTAAAGGATAGCAACATTGGGAAGGCTGAGAATTACTGCTCCTAGTCCCTACTTGATATCAACAGTGAGTTTTCACCAGCAACATAAATAGCAAATAAAATCCAAATATTTAACCCATGACACATTTCTCATGGTTTAGAGTTTAGGAGATACTACTTTGCTGGACACAGTTGCTAAAGGTGTATTTATTATACATGAAGCTATATGTAGCTGATAATATGGATTGATCAGCCCTAGTGTAAATTCACTTGGCTATAATACTCTCTCCATAAGAACCTAAATTCCATGCCAGTAATGGAAGCAGTAAAACTGAAAGGCACAAGCAATATAATTTTATCATCTATTTTCTTTTGCAAGTCCTTTCACGGACATTCATGAGGTTAATGCATTTTTTATTGCTGAGTATTTTGTAGAATTCTTGAACTCTGAATGTGAGGTGGGAGTATAAGTCCCATATATTTGCTCAAGCATAGGAAAAATCACTGATGGATGTAATCAGTTTATTTAGCTCTTTGAAAACAATTCAAAAATGTCCCATAATTATTTAAAATTTCTGGAATTTAGTTACAGCATCAATTTAAAGGTCATATTTACCAATAATTTTGTGTTCATGAGGCTATCATCAGGAAAGATTACAACCATATATTATTCCTATTACATCTTCATGCCATGATTGTGTGAGATATGATACCATACTTTATTGTTGTAAATACTTAATATTTATTAAAGAATATATTATTTATTTATAGGTTATCAATGGTATATAGCTATGTTCAATAATTTGAGATCATATCTGATATTTATTTTACAAATAAAAAGTAAAGTTTTACATTATTTATTAATTTATTGATATTATAGAACAGCTACATAAATTCTCCCCCTTTTTCTTCCCTATAAACCTCTCGTATATCACTTCTTGCTTTCTTGTACATTCATGTCCTCTTTTATTACTAAAAGTTGTTACATACAAATATGTATGTATGCATATATGTATACATGTATACATATACTAAATGTCAAAGTAACCAATTAATTTATTTTTGATATTTTTTTTCTTCTTGGTATGTTTTTAAGAAATTAGCTGCATTACAAATTTCATTAATCTTACTTTTTTTGTTTTTTTTTTTTAAGTTTCAACGATTTTATTTTTCCTACCTCTTATATATCCAAGAAAAATCTTTAAGCAGTATAAATTACAATTTGAATACATTCTATTTTCCTTCTAGTGAATGAGTATGAAAGAAATGAAAATATCGTTACAAGTAACATTTTGTAGTACATGTAAAGAAAACAAGTAATTCTCAAGAACCTATGTACATTCATAACTAAGCAACTTGTTATAGATTTAAAATGTGTGAGCATGTAAGGTCGTTTTCTCAGCCAGCTCCTTTTACTGGCAAGCAGCAATTTGCACTTACAAAGAAAGGATTAATATTTTATTTATCTTTAAAAGTAATCTTATAAAATTCTTCAATGAACCACAAATCTGTACTTTTATATAAACATCAGTCCTGTCTATTTTTACATTTTCTTTCTTGTCATAACAAAGACATACCCAGAGCCTTGCTTTTATTACTGGTACCTTTGACCTGACTTTTTTATCCCTATCATTTCTTCTTTGAGAATGTATCATAGTCCTCCAACATGTTTTCTTCCTTGAGACTTTTATGCATATGCAGAATGACACATTAAGTTTTCTAGACCAATTACAATAATTTGATGTTTTTACATTATATATATTATCATCAATGGCATATAATGAAACATTAATTTGTAAATATGTCACTTTTCTTTAAATTATATTTTATATATTTCTTATTTCTTTGCATACTTGTTAGACATCTAAAACTAAATATTTATGGTTTGATATGTTCCATTGACTTATATAATTTTCTAGTGAGTTTTCTTTTTCTTAATTCCTTCATTTTTTCTTCTTATATACATTTTATTTTAATATATATGTTATATACATTTTTATTATATATATTTAAGCTTTATTGAATATTTTATAAATGAATACTGTATATACAAAATTTCAATATTTTACACACACACACACACACACACACACACACACACACACACATATATATATATATATATATATATATATATATATATATATATGCTAATATAGCATACTGCAAAAATTAATTTTATCCACCGAAAGGTAATTGTTATATTGGAGTTTTACTGCTGAATAAACTCCCTCTTTCTAGCTCTTGCTGAACTCTGGCTGGCTTATTCAATTAAACTGTTTTGGCTTAAATGCCTCTCTAAGCTGCCGGATTCAAACTGGCTTCTCTCAGCTTCTTATTGAGTTGCTCTCTTTGGTCTGAAACTAATTCTGGCAATCATTTCTAATCTTCTGGCTCCTTCTAATTCTCTGTCTTGTTCTGTCTTTACCTACAATCTCTCTCTGTCAAAAGTCTCCTAGAAATTTCCTGGCCCCAACCCACCCACTCTTTTCTGTGCTGCTTTCCTGAGATTTGGTCATAACCTATCTCTGACTCATTCTGTCAAATCTTTCCCTGAATAATCACTTTTTTTTGCCCCTCAATTAGATGTCACTTTCCTTCTACAAGCTAACTTTACCTTCATTTATTGGGATTAAACAATATATACTAACTATGTGTCTGTATTCCAGATAGAATATATTGTAATTCTGGATATGTCTGGATTCCGTCAGAATCACACAGACCCAGAAAATTTTTGGATGTGATCCTTTACCAGGGTAGCAATATTGCTGGATTAAAATTCCTCTGCACATGCTTTATATACACTTCTTTTCCCCTTTCTAATGCCTTTTGTGCTTCATATACTCCTTCTCAAATTCATGCCCTTTTAAAAATTGTTTATTCATTTGTATTTACTCATATGTTTATGAGTATGTGTTATGTTATCTATATGTTATATATACACATATATGTATATATGTACATTTGTATGTATATGCATATATATATAATATTTAACACACTCAGAGGATTATGTGTGTATGTGTTTGTGTATGTAGGATAGACTAATTTTGATTATATATCAAAGGACTTATTCATGCAAGAAAACTCAGAACCTGTTTTCAAAAGCCATTAGTTGGCATCCAGCCTTGTTAGTGTTCACTCATATTGACATGCCAATGGTTTGTGTCGTTGATTGCCAATGTCCAGCCAGAGCAGGGTTCAGAACTTGAAGGAGAATATATAGAATAGGGGAAAGAAGACTTTGTCCAAGAGGCACAGCTCACACATTCTGGCACTGAGACCACTCGGACCAACTTTATTTATGCATCTAGTTTTTTCAGCTGAAAAGATTTTATGTTTCTTTTCTCATTTTCTCTTTTACAGTATCTTTTGAGAACTTTCTAAATTTAACAGTAATGTGCACACTATACTTTTTCACTTCCTTTTTCTCCACAATCTCTATGGTTTCCTTCTTATTCATGAACTGCATCAAAATAGAGAAAACAGATTCATCGAGCATTGAATATCTAACCCAGAACATTGGTACATAACCAAATGACTGGCAGCAATTATTGTTACAATATAAAGAGGTGATAGACTACATACCCAGGAAATTCTAATCTAATTATTGACTGCGAGCATCAACCCATATCCAAATCAAAAGGTCTAATTCCTATAATGCTCTGGGTGCTTGGAAAATCAGTAACCTGAGTTAGTTCTTTGTCCTTGCCTAGCTCACCTCTGAATGTTCTCATTAAGTCTTAGAACAAAAGATACAGCAAGACCTTTCTAACTTTTTTATAACCATATAACTGTTGTTTAGAACCTACTAGCGGACAAGTTTGGTCAGAACTAAGTTTTTATTGGAAGGGAACATCTGGAGGTTAGTTGATATACCCACTACAAGCACTTGTTTTGACTGAGTTGCACCATTATAAAAATTACAGGAGTAGTGGTCTATTCCACTCCCATGATCCTCAGTGACAACCAAGAATAAATAACAGTCTAAGCTTTTTTTATTTTTTTCTGGTTCTAGGGAAATGTCTATCACAAAGTGAAAGCTAAGAAGGTAAACACGAGGCAAAAGTGAACCAAGCAATCTCCCAGAAAAGTCCAGGAGATTCTGCCAATTATCCCCACAGGACTTTGCCATGTGGGGACCTAACTTCTCAGGTCTTGTCATAAAGAGAGCAGCTTGCACTCATGAAACTTTTTCAGAGGAGGCTCATCTCTGCGAGAGAGGCTTCATCTTCTCACCGCATTTTTTTGTTTGTTTGTTTTCTTTTAGTTTTTAATTGATTCTCTCGAATCTCTGCATTAGGGGCTGTCAATCCATTATTTATATGTCTGAGAAGGACTGATGAACCAGGATTGCCATCATTCCTAGCCTTATACTCAGATTTATAATAAAAGACCTAAAGTTCTTAGTCAAGAAAAGATTTTAGCCAACTCCTGTGTTGAGGAGATTTGTAAGCCAACATGTCAGATGGCAATGATCTGAGTATGAAGATTTGTATACCATGGCCAAGTCAAAATGATTCCAGTGTCCTCCTGGGTGGGCCTGGATATGATTCCAGGAAACATTTATTCCAATATATTGTAAAGGGGTAATATAAATCTATTTATGCCCAAAATGGGAAGCTGAAGCCAATGTAACCTGAATACTTTAAATTTGAGTTCATAGATATAGATAGATACAGAGATAGAAATAGAGAATTGCTTCTTCTAACATATTAATTCTATTAATCCTATTGCTACCTGTTCAGGAGTATAAAGAGCAAGAGACACATTCTTAGTTAAGTAATTAACATGATTAACAGTAGATACTTGCTGAATTAAAGCTCTATTAGAAATAGCAACAGTCTCAAAAATAGTTATTAATGTAGTAATAACCAAACTTAAGGCTGATGTAAGTCTTTTAGGTTTAATAAGAGCATTAGTCATTTTTATAGGATATACCAAATAGGAATCTTAAATATATACCATAGGTTTGGAAAAAAATATCACAATATTTTTGTTGATAATAAATGAATGATAAAGAGTAATTAATGCTAGCATTCAGGCATTGTAATAAGGGACCCAAAATGCTGGAATGTTGGCCAAAACCAGAAAGAGCAAGTTGCTTTATTCATTGTCTTTGTACTACAGAATCAGAATCATCTGGAGTTAGAAACATGCAGTCAGTAGGTGAAGCAGTCTACAACATGGAAATACTGAGATTGTTGCATGGAGCTCAGTGGCAATTTGGCTATGCTCAGTTCAAGTTTCCATCTCTGCAACAAATCCAACAGATGAGAAAGAGCAACAGAAGAAGACAGTAAAACAGCATAATAAAAAACTTTCAAATGAACTAAATATGTGGTGGCCACCTTCACTCATATATCAAAACAAAAATATTACTTTTATCATTGCATTCTCATGTGGAGTAACTAAAGGTCAGGGCAAAATATATTTTCTGCAGTTGCTCATTATCTATAGTCTAAGATCTTAGCAAAAGTATCAACAGAAATAATTTCAGGTCCTTGTTCTTGATACCAGACTTGGATATCTCTCCCCAGTCTAGCGCAAATATCAAATCCAGAGTCACTTTGTACAGAAACCAAGGGCTAGATTGTTGTAAAAATTACAAAAGTCCATCAACTTAGAGGTGTTCATTTTTATGCCTTTCTTCTTAAAGGTATTTTTAAGTTTTTCAATGAAGATCACTCTATCTTTAGGTTCACACACTAACTTCTCAAATAAAATGTTATGTTTACTCATTTCACTCAAAAGGGAGCTAGTAGTTGCTGTACCCTTAGGTGAAATCTTAACCTCTCTGAACATTTACGCAAATGCTTACCTTTCTACTGGTCAGCAGTTCAGGAACCAATTGATATTCTTTATGTGAGATTATTGGTGAGCTTTCCCAAGTTCAGCTTCCATTTCAGGCAGAGAAAACACTATCTCATAGGATATATCCCTGTCTCTAGTAATGACAATTTTCTTCCACCTCTTTTACAGTGTTAAATCAGCCTTGGTATTAAGGATTGTGTTACAGTTACATCTATTGGTGTTAGACACCAAAATATCATTTCTTCTCTAAAATTTGAAAAATTGTGATTTCTGTAATAGTCTCCATATGATGAATAAGAGATGAGACAAAACACACACACACACACACACACACACACACACACACACATATGCACATACACACAGATGTATGTATGAGGATACATACATACTATATATAATTTTATAATATATAATGTATTTGGTATATAATTAATGGGCAGAAAGTTTTACAATTTTCTCTCTATTCATTTTTTAATATATTTGGGGTTGCAGCAAAAATTTCATTACTATTTAGCAACTGCTTAGTTAATTAATTAAAAGGTGCAATTCTTTTTGCCATTAGCAGCTCACTGAGGTGACACTCACTGGAAATTTGTTCCAAGAAAATCACACAATGACATAGTGAAAGGCCTGCTATAAAACTACCAAAACTATGCCAAACAATGCTTTTAATTTTAAAAGCTTCCTCTTACAAATAGTAGTAGCTTTATCAAGTCAATAGCACTGTATGTCTATTGCCCCTTTCATTGCTGTAAAAGGTTTCTATGACATGAAGAAATCACGACTATGTTTTTGCAATTTTCTTTTTCTATATGACAATTTCACTACCATCTTCTAATGTATACTCTGCACTATCTAGGGGTCCATATATGAACATTAAGATACTTTTATTTGTAAATTATTAAACTAATGAAAATTATATAGAAATCACTGGGTAAAGCCCAGAGATGTAGTCTAGTAAAATGGAGATAAGCTAGGGGTGAAACGTGTGAGGAATTTTGAATATTCCTGACAGATGAGGAGTGAGTGAATGTTTTGTGTGCTATATTGATGAAAAAAATATTTGCCTAGAAAGAAACAATTATCAACTAGGGCAATAGCTTTTATAGATTTTCTGTAACACATATGTGCTGATATTGTAAAACATCTTTGGTAATTAGCTTGCAAATTTTTTCTAATAAAATGTTTAAATATTACATGGATTTCTGATGCTATGGGACCAATTCAAATAATAATAAACACAAACATCATAAGAATATTATGGATTTCATGTATGCTCTGTCTCTGTGTGTGGGGGGTACCTTTGTGTAACTTCAAAAAAGGTAAGGAGGCTTAATGTTATTTTCAATTTTATATAGGACATAGTAGCTACAAAACAGAGTGGTATAATCCTCACTACAAAGTTAAGAGTACCATAATTATTGATATTAGGATAGACATCTGTATTATAAGGAAGTAAGAATGTAGAAAGATCCAAAAATGTTCTGCTTTCTAACTAAACTTTGAAGATATGGATCCACTCTTTTAAAACTGGCAAATATTCTTTAAAGTATTTTAAAACTCATTTCAAAAACATTGTTTATGCATTACATGTTTAACTTCATCCTGAAGGTTAAGAATTTATGGGTTTTAGACCTATATAACACATACGTGTCCATATGATTTAATACATGTGTGAATATAATATTTATATGTTCAGCAGAGATTTTATCTTAGTAGTTACAAAGGTCAAAGCATTTTATGAAAAAAAAAACAAGCATTCATTGGAAAAGTTCTTAAAAGGCAGATTCATTACTTAAGAAGTTCAATAATCTTGTTCTTCATTGAACTTTGTTAAAATCAGTTTGAATTTTCAGAGAAGGCTTCCCTTTGAGTCACAGTGGTCTCCCATGTAACACAGGTAGGGAAGTACCTGAGAGATTAGAAAAGCACTTTGATTAGAGATTTCTTTTAACCTGGTGGGAAAATGCAATTATAAAAAAACTTGCTGAAAGCTTTTTCAAAGCCCGGTGAGAGCCATAACACTCTCTAGCAACATGGAGTGGCATTTTGCTTGCTTTTACTTAAAGTGTATGACAGTCAGAATTTGATTCTGGGAGAGACTTGATTTTTGTTTGTCTCAGCAGGTCATTCAATTAAAACACTGTTTTAGTTTTAAAAGGTCTGTTTGTATGCAGCTATGGCCTTCTTATTTATGGGTGTAAAAGTAGAATTTTTTTCCTGTCTTTCATAACATACATATTTTAGAGAAGCAAAATAATGCTGCATTACATGAGCTACTTCTTTTGCTCATAAATTCAGTGTGTAGAAGATTTTTATTATTTTCAATAATTATAGTTTCTAAAAAGCATTAGTGCATATGAGATCTACTCTATTTAAAGATAGAGTAAATTGAAGGGCAGTAAACTAATACATTTTTACATCATTAACATTTAACAATGGTTAGATTACTTCAATTTTATCTTATAGAGATATGTTATTGAGAGCCCTTATCTTTTTCTCTTCTGTAATATGAATATTTTAAATTATTGAAGTTCTCATTCTTCCCAGATATTTTCCTGAAAGCTATATTTAAAACATAATACTTAGGAGTTAGCTTCATTATAATAGAAATATGATAACAAAAACAAGTTCTCAGGGAATCTCACATGTACACTGTATACAAGTTGGTAAATGGAATATGGTTTCAGAGTTTATAGGTCAAAGTAGAAATGAATAAAACCAAGATATTTCATATTATATATCTTTTCCTCTAGAGAAAACTGAAAATATTACTGTTCTTTCAGATATTCATATTTTCAGGTACTAATATTCAGTAAGCCAATGCTTATTTATCTTAGACAACCTTTTTTTCTATGTTTCCAGTGGTATATGAAAAGAAAACAAATACAATGAGGAAGCTCTCAAACATCACTGAAAACCTAGAAAGTCACAATCCCTACTTGAGAAACACAGATACAACTTATTGTGGACAGTAGAGATGATAGACGTGACACAGAACACAAGGTTGGAAATTACCTCAAAGAAAGCAAGTGTGACAATGCAGAGGAAAACAACATGTAGAATGAAGGGGCTATTGGAGGATACATGGGATCTAAAAAATATAGAGAAGGGATGGGAAAGAATAGAAACAACAATGTAAAATGTATGGCAGTATTGTTTTAATGATAAGGAATATCTGCTGCTGAAATACCAGAGTCAGAATCTATAATATTGAGGAATACAGAGTTCATGACAGAACTGATAACTCCATTCTTTTTCACATTGTATCATCACTAACTGGAATAATTCAAAAACCAAGATGGATTGGATGAAAACCCCCAAAATAATAAAAATAAAAAATAGGAACACTGCTGAAGAGATGGCACCAAGCTCTGGCTATTCTTCTGGAAGACCTGTGCTCAATTATAGCATAACATGGCAGCTCACATCCTCTGTAACTATAGTACCTGAGGACCCAGTGTTCTCTTTAGATATCCACACTCACTACCTGCAGGTGGTTCACAGAATAAAGAGACAAAGATTCCATATACATTCAATAAGTAAATAAAATTAAAAATGAAAACAATAGGAAAATATATTTATAAAATTGATATATATTATATGTGATATATATGCAGGTATTGTAAATAATAAACAAAAACATAGATAATCTTAAGTTTTTGAGAAAGACTTTTAGACAAATATCAAGAAAAATAACTGAGAGCATATGCAGTTTCCCTCACAGCAACATTTCTTGCAGTATTTAGATTAAAGTTTAAAAATAAAGATTGAAATGCTTTACCTATAAAAGTATTTTGCACTCCTTTTACCACATGGAACCAGGAAATATAAATAATAGACAACTTGATAACCATCTCAAGGAGAAATTGCTCATATGTATTTTTTATTAACTTCAGTAATATAGTCTAGTCTTTATTCATCTGTTTTTCATGAGGGTTATACATGAGATAGGGATACAATTTCTGTTTCCAGAATCCAGAGATCTTCCCTGAATACACCAGGGTGTATAAAGGAGCACTGCTGTCACGTAAGTCATCCTCAGATAAGGACAAAGAGTCTCACCCATGGAAGAGCACACCAATTGGTTAGACCGTATCAAACTTCGAACTCTGAACATATCTGCATGCAGTTAAGATAAAGCAGAAGGACTTGACTGTATTTACGTATTTAGGACATATTCTGAATTTGCATTCTGTGGTTAAGGGGTGCATTCTGAAGAAGATGACTCTTTTAACAATTGTCTACTGCCTGTAATTATTAAAATATAGATGGCGTATTGTGAGATAGCCACTATTCATGTATGCATAGCTTTGTCACCATTCAGACACTTTTGTGTTTCCCATATTGTTGAGATTGCATGATGCAGATAAGTGAGTGTAACAGGGAACACCTGCACAAGTTTGAAAATTACCCCTGTGAAAAGCAACAGTGTCAAAACAGGAATAATCATATATATGTATGCATATAATAACAATAAAAAGAGGCCATAAATCTCAAAAGCAAGATGAGATAAAGAATAAAGAAGTAGAGAATGGTATTATTATTTTATTATCTCAAAAAAAAGTTAGACTTTTAAAAACAAATCAAATAAAATTCAAATTATTGTGGGGCAAAATGAGCCATGTGACTAGGAGAGTGTGCCTGGAACACGAATGAAGCCAAACATGTCCAAACCTCAGAAGTCTCATTCTGAGACTAGCAGGAGTAAGGATCACTCACTCCCTGTACTGGATCTGCATGTAGTGTACACATATTCATGGAACCCCCACCTCCACACCACTTGAAGTAGTTATGTAGCCTAACAGCCAAATTACAGACTTAAGTACCTGGAATCCATCTTGCTGCAAATAAAGCATTCTGAGCACTTCAGGCCTCAGTCAATAATCTCCATTCTCCTTGAAAACCTTTATCCAGTCCACAAGGTTTATATAGCCCTTGATATTCCTGGATAAAGAGAGCTATTTCACTGAATCTCATCTAAAGAGCTGTTCTGATGGATATCGTTTAGAATTGCTGTTTTACTTCCCACAATACAGAAGAGCTGTGACATAGAAAAATCACCTCAGAGAAGGTCCCCTCTCCCAAGATCATACTGTAATCCAGGGCATTTCTGCAGGTCAGCCAGGTCACATAGATCTAGAAGGTCTTTGGATGTGGTCTCTTGCCAGAGCAGCCATGTTGCTTGATTACAATTATTCAGTGAACAATAATTTGGCAGAAGTCTTGGTCCATTTGCTCTTACAACAACCCTATTTCCTCAAAAAGAGAAAACAGTTTACAAGAATTAACTTACATGCTCAGGAAAGTAAGCAATTAGACTACAACAAAAGAAATATCATGAGGCACATACAGAGGCATATTTGTTTATAAGGTATAAACATTTATTTATTTTAAAAAGATTATAATAATTATATTGAATAAAAATGAATATAATAAACCAGAAGCATAGAAAACACATAATAAAATTAGTTGAAAATATAATTTGAGTAAATCTGAGTAAATAAAATTGTAAATTTTAGTATTTTCCAAATTTAAATGATGAAGGAGAATAAAAAAATAGATGTGACAGAATAGCTAAAAATTAAAAACAAAACTGGCAAGGACAGCACATAAATGCAAATGAACTTGAAAAAAATCAAGAATAAATTAAAAGAATCTTTGAAACAATAATATCAATACTTATAATCATGCTTTTTTTTCTTAGGTTATATGTAAGAGCAAGTAATTTTTAAATATTTAATGCTTTGGTTTTGTTTCAAAATGTTATTAAATATCATGAGCATTGACATTCAGAAATATGTATTTATTTTCTAAACTGACAGGACTCTGGGTCATTCTTTGATGCATAAATAGTAGAAATGTTTTAGGTATATTAGAAACAACTGAGTAAAAAAACAATAATTTATATATGAAGATGAATAAATAACTATTTTTTAATATTAAGACCACTTACATCTATAACAATGAATCTAATTGGGGAGTTGGTAATGTCTTTTTTGTCTACATTCTAGCTCAGGTATAATGGCAAGTTAGTAATAATTTTTAAAAATTATCACGCATAGAAAAACAAGCAAAGATCAAGGAGAGGGAGTCATTAGAAATATAAAATTAAATGTTGGTATTAAAGGAGAAAATTTTGTTACTTAAGGAAAAAGAAAAGGGACAACACAAAACCTATGGAATTTTTGATTTTACAGTCACCTGATTTAAATTACAGTTCCAAACTATTCAAAGGTAAGAAAAAACATTACATCAAGAAACTGCTGAGAATATAGGTAGCCACATGCAAAGGCATGAAACTGAATACTCTCATTGATCAAAAACTAACCCAAAACAGACAGAAGAATCTCCAATGTAAAGATAAAATATTAATTTTAAGAATTTTTAAATTTCAGAAATATATCTTTAAGACCTTCTAATGGATTTGGAGTATGTATGATGGAATGTAATCTTTGGAAAAAATTGTAAATCATAAATCATATATATAATGAGAGATGAGATATAGATAGAGATAGAGATAAAGATAGATAGATAGATACATATAGATATATGCATATGTCTGTGTGTATACAGAGATATATAAAAGAAAGCATTAAAAACTAGAAGATAATAATCGTAGATTAATAATTTAAATATAATATTTAATTAATAATGACAATGCAAGTAAAAATGTCTTTTACTCGGTTAAAAAGTACATTGTTAAAGAGAAATAAAAACAAAGAAAATTATCTAATATTTTAAATATTATTTTAATACTGTTCTATAGCAGAGAATATTTCTGCCACATATAATTTGTGTTTTAGTAATCCCATTGAAGTTGGAAATAAGGCACAGGTGGAAAATAGAAATCAACATCAATGTTGCATAAAATGGAATCTTGATCTTTGAACCATGTGTTTAGAGGTATTCTATTCAGTGATGGTGCTGCCAGATTGAAGACAATAGAAACATGATTGGAATTCCTAGCAAAGAGAAATGCATGAATGGTAGGTTTGTTTTCCTCAAATTAAAACAGATCATTCATGATTAAAGAGACAGCTGAGGAGTTCTCAGCCATGGAAATTCTTTCTCCTTTTAATGTGTAAAAGATCAAGTCAATGTTAATTTTAAAACAGCAACTGACTGAACATTTATGATTCCAATCAATGGGATACAACTATATCCAAACTCAATGACATCATGAAAAAATAGTCAATGTTTTTGTTTTGTTTTTCTTATGCAATGAAGTGATACTGGACTGAATATAGTAAAGCCACATAAAGTCTAGGATTAGATATTTCATAATATTTTTTAAACCAGGTCATGTTGCATTGCACAAGTGATCCTGAGACCAAGAGCATATTGACTTAGGCTATCTTGAGTAATCAAGATATTACAATTATATAGAGATTTATTAATATATTGTGAAACTCTATTGTTATAAGTGCTGTAAGGAGGTCCTGTTACTAAGAAGTAATCCACAAAAAAACCAAACTTATTCTCAAAGATTAATACATGTTCTCTTGCAGGAATTGAATTTCTATTATACATTGAATTTTAACTATAAAAATATTATGAACTTTTTTTTGTTCTGTCTCTTTAAATGGCCTTTCTTTCACCTTCTTTTTTTTTATTTACTTATTTATATTATTGATTGATTTTTTGAGACAGGGTTTCTCTGTGTAGCCTGGCTTCTTTTTTTATTCCTTTTTATTTGTATTCATTATTCTTTAATCTTTTTTTGCAGTCAAGTCTTTATCCTCCCTTCACTCTGCCCTCTGACTGTTTCTCATCCCATACCTTCTCCATGCCCCTTATACCTTGGTCTCCAAGAGGATGTTCTTATCTTCCCCACCCAATGCCACACCACTAGATCTCCCCACTCCCTGGAGCCTCAAGTCTCTTGGGAGATAGGGACATCTTCTCTTGCTGAGTGAGAGTGATAAGGCAGTTCTTTGCTATATATGTATAGGGGGCCTCATATCAGCTGGTGGATGCTGCCTGATGATCTATTTTGATATAAAGAAAGAAATGAGGTCATCCTTCAGAAATTAAAAAAAAAAAAAACTCATAGGGGACAGAGCATAGGGAAATGAGATTGAGTAAAGGATGAAGAGAAAACAGGTGATGATACTGACACAATAGTTATAGTTCTGATGACATCATTTTTATTTTTGGAAAAATGTTTATGTATGGTTTTAGCATAACAGTTATAATAAATATTTATTAAAATAAAAGCTTTCTCATTTTTATTTCAAGCCAATTTTGTACAAAAAAAAATATAAAGTTAAGAAAATTGATGTATGCTTTCAAAGTAATACACAGTGATCAATTTTAAAATATTACATATTTATTTCATCAAAAATTTATTGGACATCAAAATTCCAGCATAATTTTTACAGACCTTGAAAGAACAATGTGCAACTTCATATGGAAAAGTAAAAGAAAACTAAGGATATCTTAAATAATCCTGTATACTAAAAGAACATCTGGATGTATAACCATGGTGAATTCAAGCTCAACTACAAAGCTATAGTTGTAATAAAAATCACCGGGAATTGGAACAGAAAGAGACAGATTGACAATAAAATTAAATCAAAGACCTAGATGTCACACACCTATGGGAACATGATCTTTTTTATTAAGAATCAAGAAATATACAAAGAAAAGAGAAAGAATCTTCAATAAATGATGCTGAAATAACTGGATATTCATGTGTAGAAGACTTCAAGTAGATCCATATATATCATCCTGTTAAAAACACAAACCAAAATAGATCAAAAACCTCAACTTAAATCCAGACACTCTGAATGCAATAGAAAAGGAAGTGAAGAATAACCTTAAATGTATTGGTACAAGAGACAATTTTCTGAATAGAACACCAATAGTACTGGCACTAGGATTGACAGTAAATGGAATTTCATAGAATTTTAAAAAGTCTATAAGGCACAAAACACTACTAAGAAGACAAAATGGCAGCGTTCAGAATGAGAGAAGATTTTCATCAACTCCACTACCGACAGAGAGATGATTTCCAAAATCAAGAACTAGAAAATAAACATCTACAATCCAACTTATGCAAGTAAAGAAGGATAAACAGATGTAAACAGAATTCTCAACACAGAAATCTCAAATGGCAAAAAAGCATTTAAAAATGTTCAACATCTTTAGCTATCAGGAAAATGTAAATAAAAGCATCAACCAAGAAATTCAATACTGGTCAGAATGGGCAAGCTCAAAACCACAAGTAATACCTAATGCTGACGAGGATGTGAAACAAAAGACATCCTTCTCCATTGCTGGTGGGATTACAAACATGTACAATCACTTTGAAAATCAATACAGTGTTTTTTCAGAAAACTGGCAATTGATCTACCTCAAGACCCAATTATACCACTCCTAAGCATATAACCAAAATATGTTCCATCCTACCACAAAGATACTTAACTATGTTCACAGGAGCTTTATTCATAACAGACAGAAACTGGAAACAAGCCAGATGTCTCTCAACTGAAAAATGAATAAAGAAAATGTAGTACATTTATATGGTGCTCAGCTTTTAAAAACATAACATCATGAAATTTACAAGCAAGTGGACTAGATGAAATTATCCTGAGTGAAGTAACCCAGACCTAAAAATGCAAGTGTACTATATGCTCTATTATGAGTGGATGTTAGCTATAAGGAAAATCATACTATCACATACTTAGACACAGACCCAGAGTGTCTAAGTAACATGTATGGCTCAAGTAGAGTCACATGAATCTCCTTGTGAAGGGAAAATAGAATAGATATTGCTGGTTGAATGGGGCTGGTATGGATGGGAACAGGAAGCATCAGATGTGGGGGGGGGGCGCGTTTATTGCACCTCACTACTAAGGCTGAAATCTACCATATCTGGATAGCTCCTCTGAGAACTCTCTTTTCTTAGAAGTACTTCCTCTGCTCTCACTGATCTGGAAAATATGAACCTCAGTCTTCTACCTGAAGAATGTCTCATAGTCCTTGACAAAGTTCAGCTTCCTCTTTCCCAATTAGAATCTACCCAGCAACCTATCCCAGTGAGATAACTGGGATGCCTCTCCACACAAATTAAACAGTCATGGTATTTTAAACTCCATCCAATAAAACTCTCCACAATGAAGAACTCCTTTCCACTCTCCAAGATTCATACAGAGTCCTCATTCACATGAATAAAGATTATTCATATAAGCCCATCCCGAATAAAGTTATGTGCACAAGCTAAGATCCTTTAAGAGACTTGTTTTCTTAAAATCCTTGGAAAGATCTTGTGCCCTCATACCTCACTATTCACCCCCCAGTGCTTTCAGGATCCTGCAGACTCTACTGGTTACAAATTCCCATCCTGAAAGAAGAAAGAGAGGATGCCAAACCACAGCTGGTCCTAACATGCATATAACAGGGGAGATGGAGGGAGAGAGAACTAAAATCATTAAAATTGGGAACCGTATCAAGGGTTGAGGTAGATAATCTAGTAAAATGGAACCTCCACAACATCTCTGAAAGTGACCCTAGCTAAGACTCCTAGTAATGACAAGGAGCCTGAACCAACCATATCTGGTAACCAGGTCAGATATCCACTGGAAAAATTGAGACATAAACCAAACCAAAAACTTTGACCTAGAATTTTTCCTGCCTGCAAGATGTACTATGGTAATGGTGGAGCACAACTTGTGGAAGGGTACAACCAATGGCGGATACAGCTTGAGACTCATGACTCAAGAGAAAGCCTACCCTGAAATTGCCTGGAGGACCAGGAAGCAGAAAATAGCAAGTTCAAACACTAGAGCCAAACAAGATCACCAAAAACAAAAAAAGAAGTGTCAATGAAATAACTTCTAATTCCTAACGATATTCTGCTATACTCATAGACAGGATCTTAGCATAATTGTCATCAGCAACAGATGAAAACAGATGCAGAGAGCCTCGGGAAAACATTTGATAGAGCTTGGAAGCCTGCAGAAGATAGGGAAGAAGGATTGTAGGAACTAGAAAGGTCAAGGGAATCACAAGAAAGCCCCACAAAATCAACTAACCTAGGCTCATAGGGGCTCGCAAAGCCTGACCTGACAATTTGAAAGACTGGATGTGTTTATCCTTTGCATACATATGATGTTTGTGTAGCTTGGTCTTCTGGGACTCTTAATTGTGTGAGTGGGCACTTTCTTTGACTCTTTTGTCTGCTTTTGGGACTCCTTTCCTTATACTGGTTTGCCATCGCCAGCCTTAGTATAAGAAGAGGTGCTTAGTCTTACTGCAACTTAATATGAAATGCTTGGCTGATATTCCTGAGAGGCATGCCATTTTCTAAAGGGAAACAGAAGAGAAGTAGATGTTTGGCAAGGTGGAACCAAAGGAGGGAGGGGAAATTGTGGTTAGAATGTAACATATGAAAGAAGAATAAATTAAATAGGGAATTTCCACAGAGGAAAGATTAGATATTGGTTGAAAATCCATGTAAAAGAATTTTGTATAGCATTAAAGTTTGGGATCTGGAAGAGGCCATCTGGACTTCAACAAAAATAAAAGACAGATAGTTTTGGAAAATGATACCTGTGTGAGCAGATGGCTGAGGATTGTGAAATGTCTGGAAATTTTGGGTAATTACAGAGCATTTATATTTATATTGTGAGAATTTCTATGGAAAATCCTCATCAGATGGATTATGTCTACACTTCTATTGGTTCATCCAACATCAGTCTGTAATTCAATCTTCCCTGCCATGCAACTCTGTGATCTGTATCCTGTACTGTCTGGTTTGTGTGAGTAACACCACAGCATTACTCTTTATTTGGGTTACCACACTTTTAACCATTACAGGAAAAAGAAGCAGAGTTTTACTGTAATAACACTGTTCAGATATATCCACTAATCATGATTAAGCTAAGAGTTGCTGTCACTAGGAATAAAAGTACCTAAGGAAACACTGTAAGAAATAGTTACTCATCAGCAGTTGTTATGTATACAGAAAAGACAGAGCCAAGTATACAGGGCAAGAGAGACAAAGGTTAAATTCCATTAAGATAAGCAAGAGAGTTCAGGGTCAGACAGACAGCAAACAAAAATAAAAAGTTGAGACAATTCTTACATGTTTTTAAAATTTATTTTTAAATGTGACAGATTGAAGCAAATATATAAGAACTGCATGGGGTAAAATAAAATAAAAAAAGAAACCATATGTATATATTCAGTGTAGGTTTCTAGCATGTCCTCCTGAAAGCCCATCAAAAATGTTCAAACTGCATCTGAGACCAACAAACCAGCCAGTTACAATGAATCTAAGGCTGAGTGTTGTGTTTTTACAGCTCCCTCATGTGATTCTAGATCTAGCTAAATACATCAGGATGGCAACAATGAGCTAATAATTTATATTTAAGTTTCTTGTACTTATTTTGTTTACAGCAGAGAGAGTACAGAAAATTCTATAGAGAAAACGTGCGGAATGCCATAGGTTTGGACAACAATAACCAAACCTCTCATTTAGTGAACACCATGAAAAATAATGCCAAATCATATACTGTATATATTGGCTCTAACTACAATTGGGACTATTTAAATTAATATAATTTTATGGTTATTGACCTATGTCCCCAAACTTTCTCATTTTAAATGTAAGTTTTTAGATAGATATTTTTCATAGTCAATGTATGTCTACACACACACACACACACACACACACACACACTGAGAGAGAGAGAGAGAGAGAGAGAGAGAGAGAGAGAGAGAGAGAGAGAAGAGAGGAGAGAGAGAAGAGGGAGAAGGAGGAGAGAATAAAAACCAGAGAGACACAGAGACAGATAAAAAGGGAGAGAGGTGTAGAACAAATTATTGGTTTAAAGAAGTTATCATTAAATTATCATAGAAACAAGACGTCCAATGTTCACACATAGCTTGAAAATGTTAGAAGCCAGTACAACTAACATCCAGTACTGAGACCAGACAAAGTTGAGCTACAACAGGCTTAGAGATTGTCCATGGATGCACTGAATGGAGCTTGTCTCTTCTTCAAACATGCCAAGGTACTGCACATCACTGCCTAATTACAGCCCTTCATCAGTAGATATAGAAATCCCTGTGTCATAAATTAACTCTCATGAACCCACAAAAACAGCACTTGCTATGTGCTGGAAGCAGATAGCAAAGTATGTACATAGTACTGTACATACTTTGTAGATAAGAGGTTAATATACACATCTTGCTTTCTGTACAGTTTATGGTCTTTTACAGTCAGAAAGTAATTTTTACAATTTTAAATAATGGGCTTTTCTTTAGTTCAAACATGCATGTTGAGTATTGTACACACATGACATCTAACCTTACACATTTCCCAAAATTGATTCTCCTTGTAAATCTATGACAGGGCTATGACCACAATGTTATTCTATTGAAAAGCTTCACTCTCTTCTACCCTAATTAGTGACCACCTTCTTAGAGAGATTTCAGATGCTAAAGTTAATCATCAAAGATTAGTTTTATAAGACCTTGTAAATGAGTTGGTGGAAAAAGCAAGAGCTCCATGGAGATGTACACTCTCAGATGAGTACATGACTTTGGAGGGCTTGAGTGTCCCAGAGTTACTTGCTGAAGTATGCAGTTTTTTTCAGCTTAGGCTAATGAATTGGACATAGGACTAATGGATAGAAATGTAAAGTGAGGTTTATTAGAAAAGGAAAGCACTCTTGAGAATGGGAGTAGGCTTGTGAGTGTAACATCAACATTGGTTCCAAAAACCATTGTGAGCCTTTATAGCACATTGACTTACCACCTCCCTTTCCCATCTCTGGATGTGGCAAGCTTTTCCCGAGCAGAATGCATTGTTGGATGAATCCCAGGTAGGAAATGGCTTGGAGGATTTCTTTGACAACTGCATTATTTTACGTTCTACTCTTGATGCTGCTGGTTTGGTCACTAAACTACTTTCATAGAAAGACCTGAGCTGGGAATCCCAGCTTCTACATAAAAATCCATGTTAATGGAAGCTTTCCTGTAATGTAAGTTGAGAAGATTGATATGAATGATCCTGTTAGCCATCTGGAAAACAAGAGTTGCTGAATTTTGAGCTCTGACAAGTTTCCCCAACTAAATGGTTACCCAAGTTAATGTAAAGGAATGTTATTCCAGCCTCATGGTGGCTCTGGAAAGGGATTATATCCAAAGAATCTCTAGGTCTTCGCGATATGGTTGGAATGCAGACATTCCTTGGACTAAAGTATGATCTGACTGACAGGCATTTAATTCACACTTTAAATTCTTAACAATGATGGTAAGATTAGCTTGAAGAAGAAAGTATCCATGGTAAAGGTGATGTCAAATTGAGGAACAAACAAAGTGACAAATCAGAGAAAGATTTGACAGAATAAGGCAGAGATAGGATATGTCCAACACACAAGAGAACAGAGGAAAGAGAGACTATTGAAGAGGGAGAAAGAGAGAGAGAGAGAGAAAGAAAGGTGTGGTGTATGATGCATAAATTACTAGGACTATTCTACAAAGACAGGTTACTGAAAGAACAAGCTAGACACAGGTGAAGACAGAATTTTCCAGAGAATGAGAAGGAACCAGAAGATTAGAAGATGTTAACAAAGTTAGTAGAGGATAGGAAGAGAAATTCAGTCAGAAGACAAGAAAAACTGGATTGAATAAGTCAGCTTGGAAGATTAGAATTTTATGGAGGCTGGAAACGTCCACGCCTAGGACTAGGTATTGTAGAACAAAGAAGTAAATGCTCTGAGCTCAGTCCAATCCCATGTATATACACAGCTTGGGTACTGCTTCATCTGAGAAAATAAAAGTCATATTTATAGTTAGACTGGGATAGAATTGTGTTTGTGGTCTGTCATCTTTATCCTAAATGGAATGAATACACATTTATACATGTTTCCTTAGGGTGCTATACATCACCTCTGTTGACCATGCACATCTCTTTGCTTTTTTTTATAAGGCACACATAGACAAACATAGAGATATAGACAGCCATGAATAAACAAACAAGTGATTTCCATTTATAAACAGAGCAATGCCATAAGATATATATTTCCGAGTCTAGACAGTTTTTTTAATATGATATCAAGTTTCATCCATTTTAAGAAAACAACCTAATTTTATGTTTCATTACTAAATAAAACTTCATTGTTCATTCTTATACTTAACACTCTTTGTACATTATTTTTTGATGAAGTTTGAAGCTGGTTCTAAGTAAAATGAATGTAGAAATGTCTAGATCTATAACAGCATGAACATAAAAAATATTTAAATACAATTAATTATAAACATGATCCTCATTACTATTGTGTAGTCAAGAGGCAACTACAGTTAAGCCAAACACTATGAAAATGATTTCACTTTAACAAAAGGGACATAGTCATCAGCTAATGGATGTGTTTTCCTAATGGTAGCTAGGAGATCAAGTTTTCTGGATAAAAATCACAATAAGGAATTGTGGCAGGTTGGTTGTTATACTGATTTTGTGAATGATTATTATATCCACATATATAAGTATAGTGTTGAAAAGTGAACATTAGCCTGGTAAGAAACGAGGTGACAGACAAGGCATCCTCTGAGGGATCTAGTTCTTTGTCAACAGCATCTCTATAAGGAAATAAAATGAGTTGGATATTCCACAACATCTTCAAATAAGCCTGGCTAGAATGTGATGAAATTTAATGTACTGTAATCAATGCAGTAGATTCAAACTAGATAGAAATCAAACAATCAAGAACAAAACCAAACAAACAACCGAACAAAGAAAAAAGAGGTAGCAGCCAGCAGCTGAGAGTTGTAGAGGTGGCAGTGAGGTGAAAGCCAGGCCTGCTAGGCAGATCTAAGGTCCAGCTATGAATGGTTAGAGTGAGAAAACTCTTCCCCAGAGTGTTACAGCTCAATAAAATATCCACTCTCCAATGACTCTGTGTGAAATTAGTTGTGTGTTTTATTTTATGTGGATAGGAACCATATTGACATTTTGTGAACTGTGTGAGATCCAGGAGTAAATGCTCCCCATTGGCTCAGTCTATGATGTTAGGGATGCTCTATTTTCCTGGGGAAGGACATCGGGTGTTGTCTTTATTTGACTCATTGTTATGTCCCTCTCAATGCAGTGTCTTTGTTATGATATTTAGAACAAGTAGAGTTTGGCAGGGAGCTGTCCCATGCCAACCTTACCAGTTGTTCTGTCTGGTAGCATGGTCTACTTGCCCTACACAGAAGATCAAGGCATTTGCTGCTAAACTTGTTGAACTGAATTTCAGATACGGGATCCATATTATGAGAGGAGAGGACTGGAGACACTTGCCATAACTTGTCCTCATGCTTTCATATTCACAATAGGATGTATATGTCCATACATTTATATACTCAGAGATAAATAGGAACGTGTGATAGAGGAAGGTTTCATGTAGCTCGGGCTTGATGCAAAATCACTATATTTCAGTTGATTAGCTTGGATTTTTGATTCTTTTATTCTTACCTACCAAGTACAGGGATTATATATACTTATGACCACATATGACCAATCTGTGAAAGTATTTATGAAAAAATAACATTCCATTATTTCTTAGAAATGTAATTCATGTATATTTAGACATGTTATCCTAACTGAGAAAGTTTAATTTGTTTATTTTTATATATTTTGAAGAAAATCCAAGGGGTATCATGTTATCTTAAATAAGTTCTAAATTTTTAGTGCAGTGTTGGTGTATATAAAAATGATTTGAGTGTTTAACTTCAAACTGGACTTTACATGTACAAAGGGGCCTATGATACCATGTGAATTGTTCAGGAGCCAACATGTTTGACATTCTATTGTTGTTTTAATATCAAATAAAAGTATTCTAAATAGTCTCTAATGCTTTAAATTGTATCAGAGAATATGTTTTAAAATTATATTTTCTAATTTTCTTTATCTGACAGGGACCCATCAGTTAGTCATGGAAATCAGAAAATAACATTTAAAATGTGATTTGTGTTGCAAGCCTGACACCTCAGTTAAGTGGAATTTTGAAAACTAATTATCTACAACACATCTAATTCATTTATAGTTTAATTTCAATCTATCATTGTCAGATAAAATAAATTATTTCAGTTGCTAGTCCTGATGTTCCTAACAAGCTTCTGATTGCTGAGCTGGAAATGGTGTCATGCTGTGTTTTGAGCCTCTGGATTAGCACAGCTGCCAATATTTCAGTCCTTCTAAAGAAATTACTATATTGCACAAATTCAGTATATCTAATTTTGTCACTGAAATAACTCCAAAGCAACTTCATGAAAAGTAATATTCTCCTTATTAGAAAATATATCACATATGACTAAATGAATCATAAAAACTAACATTGCAGATCAAATAAATCCCATAGTTAAGGAAACATGATGAAGCAATTATGTTTAGAGAAACAGGTAGATAGGTAAATTTGCTCACTCACTAATGAGTAACAGTGTCTGTTTCTAGGGGACAGACAGAGAAGCTGCTATACTTATCACAAAACCTATTAGCACCCTTCTTTAGAGTCTGTTTTTGATGGATATAAGGAAAGGAACTGGAAATAGGCTGAGGTGGGAGATGCAAAAAGCAAGAAGTGAGGAATGTGTCCTCATGTGAAGTCTGAATCCTAATGGCTGATAGCATTATCAATAGAAGAACTGACTTAGAGATATGTGGCCCTGAGGTAACATCTTTGATGATATTTTCAGTACTACTGAAAGTCAAATAGTGTTTCCTGAAACCTAAATAGAAAAAAATCAAGATTTTAAATAAATAAATACAACCAATGAAATAAAAATAAAAATTTATTGTTGGATAGCTGTAGTTGGTTACCTGAGTTAGTGTAACATACTAAACAAAATATATGTGGAAACTTTATAAAGAATTGTATTATTTTTATTTAGTTAAAACAGAAGAAAGAATTTATGTGTTTTAGTGAAAGATAAAATTTGCTTTCAAATCTGAGAACATGAGTTAAATCCTAGGTTACCCTAGCTAGAAGGAAAAAACAAATCTCACAAATTATTCTCTCTCCCTCATGAGTATACTATTCTCCCTCTCCCTCTCCCTCTCTGTCTCCCTCTCTCCCTCCCTCTCCCTCTCCCTTTCCCTCTCCCTCTCTGTTTCCCTCCCTCCCTCTTTCTCTAACTTTCTCTCTCCCTCTCTTTTTCCCTCTCCCTCTCCCTTTCTCTCTCCCTCTCCCTTTCCCTGCCCACCCCCATGTGTGTGAGTGTGTGTGTGTGTGTGTGTGTGTGTGTGTGTGCACGAGCACACACACAGAAAATAAGTAACTATAATACTAATCTAAAATCAGGCATTTAAATACTATTGAAAGGAGAATCAAGTTTCTCCAGTGATGAGCACCTGAGCCCATCAATATTATGTATTTTCAAGTGGTCATTTCTAAGTAATCACACATAAGGGAATCATGAAGTGGATTCTACAAGATGCATTTATATATACATATGTGTATACGTGTATATATGTAACAATAAGTAAATAAGAAAATGTTATAAATTTGAGCGGAAGTAAGGGCCATTAGAGAATTTAATGGGGAGAAAGGAATGTAATGAAATGTTGTAAATATAGTAATTGTATATGAAACTCTCAAAATCAAATGTAAAAGAAATAAAAACTAATATATTTTCTAGATGATTCTATATTTCATTTCCCATTGTTTAAACAAAAGAATGTGGTTCGCTTTACTCTGTCAGTGAGTATAAAATTTACTTGTATTATGAGGAAAGACAAGTTTCTACCTACATAGTATTTTATGTACAGTA
The DNA here is from genome assembly GCA_030674055.1 of Rhabdomys pumilio. Taxonomy (NCBI): domain Eukaryota; kingdom Metazoa; phylum Chordata; class Mammalia; order Rodentia; family Muridae; genus Rhabdomys; species Rhabdomys pumilio. Next base: position 43,398,644 of record JANHMN010000001.1, on the reverse strand, counting down.
CTTGGATTGTATACATACACAATACATTTAATAAAATCTATACTAATTAGCATCCTTGCCAAGAATGAATAAATAATGTGCACCAATCAAGCCTATTAGAATTTGTGTTGACCATGAGGCATTGCAAGCTTACTTTTATTCAAAGGGTAATTACAGTTATTTGTTTATTTTATACAGACATATGTTTATTAAGTATTTACAAATAGGTTATCTTGAAGGTCAGCACAAAGTATAAAAGTTTGCAAGCTCTCTACTTACAGATTATTTTGAGCTTCTTAGAAATCGGTGTGTGGGAGCAAAATTAGAAACTGTTTGGATGAAGCCTTCAGGATATTTATTTATGTCACAATCTCCTAGGAGACACCCTAGGCCTTGATCTTACAGTTTCTAGCATTGTTTCCTAAAGAAAGCACTGTATTTGTTTTCATTTTTATTGAGTCTAAACGTTTCTTTTTCTTTTTCCTTTTTTCATTGGATATTTTATTTATTTACATTTCAAATGCCATTCCCCTTTCCCCGCTTCCCCTCCCTAGAAAGCCCCTATCCCATCTCCCCTCCTCCTTTTTGCTTTTATTCCATTTTAATTATATGCAAGTATTAAGGTCAGCTTTAGGTTTAGGAATTAGCAATTCAATAGATGCAAATAGTAATTGTCAGAAAAAATTCACACTAATACTGGCTAAATATGTTTGCACTAATTTATTTCCAGGCTGTTTTGCAGCTTGATATTTTATTTAAGAGCTGATAAGAACTTTGCTTGAAGGTTTAGAACATTCAATTTAACTATTATTTCAACCTAATACATCATATTTGTTTTCAGAGAGGCTCCTTAGTTCTGCTCTGTAGTCAGGAAGTTCTTGCTGCTTCTTAGTAAACATTTCCTATCAAAAGGCCAATATTACTTCTTATTGAACAGACAGAGCCAGGAAATGATGTCTGGGAAACATGCAGTTTCAACTTGTCTGTGGTATGGAAGGGTCTAGTCACAAGTCTATGGCAAAGTTCCCATTGCAGCGGGAAAGGGAAATTAAATGTCTCGTTTTTCTAGCTTAATAGGTTTTAGTCACTGCCTTCTGAAGTTATGTCTTTCAACTTTATCTACTTTGTATCGCCATGGTGCTTTAAGAGATTAAATATTATAGAGTCTACAGATAGTAATTGAGAAATAAAACTTTTCCTTTGCAGGTGCAGCCTGTCAGGTTGCTAACATTTAACGGAGTGTTTATAGTGCTCTGCAAAGCTTTGTGAGAAAATGAAGACTGTCATTCTGGCAGTCACTTTAAGCCATGCTTTGAAAAAATCTTCAGAGATATTGCCAGCTATGCACTAGATCAGATATGATGCTTGTGCTCAGATACATCCATGATCAAATATATGAAGACATAGGAAGGAAGGTATGTCACAATCTCTCTTTCATAGGAACTTTCCATGGGAATAAATTCAAATGTACTGAAAATTCCTTTAGAAGTACTGATCTCCCACAGATATGCATGAATTCTATCAAAATAGAAATGAGTTCTTTTAGAATGATGATGTTTCCTAACATTAATTTTATACTGTCTTCTATTTTCTGATTTATCAACTGAACAGTTATTATCTCGGATATTCATCTGTCTTGAGGCATGGATTTGACCTCAAAATTGCAATCATTTTTATCAAAATATGTAGCAATTGTTTTTAAAATGGAAATGAGAGAATTTTTTCCCTAATAATTGTAACAAGGCAAAGATTCAGCTGATTTTCTAGGTGAGATTAAAGTGAATATACTGGAACACTAATAGGTAAAAAATACATAAAAGCATAATATAAAGAGAAAAATAATATTACAAATAATTTATAACTTTGAAATATTTATCTTTATTTTATATTTTTAATTTATTAGTCATTTTGTTTGCTTACATTTTAAATGTTACCCACCTACCTGGTCTCTCCTCCACGAACTCTTCTCCCTCCCCCCTTTGCCTCTAAGACTGTGCTTCCCCAACCATCCACCAACTCCAGCTTCATCCCTTGAGCATCCTACTTCTTTGGGACATCCAGTCTCTACAGTACAAATCACCTCTACTTCTCTACTCTCACTGATGCCAGATGAGGAAGTCTCATATCTCTCTCTCTCTCTCTCTCTCTATATATATATATATATATATATATATAGAGAGAGAGAGAGAGAGAGAGAGATAGAGAGAGAGATAGAGAGAGAGAGATAGAGATAGAGATAGAGATAGAGATACAGATACAGATACAGATACAGATATAGATATAGATAGATATAGATAGATATAGATAGATATAGATACATATACATACATATAGATAGATATATATATAGATATATGGAGCTATGGACAGGCCTATGTATACTTTTTGGTTGGTATTTTAGTTGTTGAAGTTAATGATAGATTTTTTTAAGTCATGGTTTCAACTTTCAAAATTTAAAATACAAATTTACAATAAATATAGTGTTCAATAAGGTTAAAATACAAAATGAAATAAAATTCATTTCATTGAATATTTTTAAAACTATTCATTAGTTAGGGGAGGAGCTATATGGGAGGAACTAGCAACAGAAGGACTGCAATCATGATGTAAAGTGAGTAAATAGTAAACTAATAGATAAAAATTAATATTTTTTTAATAAAACATATGTTATCATTTTAAAAACAACATACATAATATTATAAAGTAGAGGAATAATTCCAACACAAAATTGGAAGAACATATAACACTCATAATTAATAGAAAATATTATAAAGAAATGAGTTTTGATACTAGTTACTGATATTATTTCAGTTTTAATTCAATTTAAAGTATTCTATGAGACAAGCTCAACAATATTTTTATAGCAAACATGGTAATGAGTGATCAAAATTTCTAAATATAAAATATAAAATTAAAATGTAAAACTATGAAATTATTTAACAACTCAACAATATATCTTTATAAAACAGAATTATTGGTGCAAGAAGATAGCAGAGAAACATCAGTATAAGATAATTTTTTTTTTTTTTACTGAAATAAGCTTGTAAAGCTTAGGTGAACAGTAAAACCCATTAAATATCTCTAGGGCAAGACTGAGATTGCTAAATGTGGTGACAGAATAATCAATTACTTTGTTAGCAGAGAAGACAACAACCTAAATTATCTACTTCATACTGGCAACCATTATAGAAGAACTCATACAATTCCTGATTAACCAGGCATAGTTTTGTTATTATACTATTTATTCTATTGTTATCTTAACAATAGCACCTTAAGACAAAAAATATATGTGTATAATGTCATAAGTGATAAACTTTCCTAACTGAAATTCTTATCTTTCTTTAAAAAAAATCTATTATTTAATCAAATGGTATTGAAGATGATACTAGAAATTTATCAATTAATCTGTCTATTAAAGTATTAGTGTTAAGAATATATATATATAATATGAATGCATATATACATGCTTATATTGCTTCTAAGTGTTAAAATATATTAAAAGTCAAACAAAAATATGATGATAAGTATATCATGTGTTTAACACACTGCTGGTGACAAATATAATGGTAACTTAAAAATCTTCAAAGTGGTTTAGAATATAAAAATTAAGAACAAAATAAAATACATTTGTACCAACAAATCTAAATTAAAAACCATAATACCTAAGAAGACAAAAAAATGTAGAAGTTATATATACATATTAATGTCTCAATTGAACAATATTTTAACAAAACCTTTAATGTTTAATGTTATTTTGAGCTATAAATTTTAGTTTTATGGATATTTCTAAGAACAAAAATATATCAGTTATGATGGAAGTGCATGCTGACAGGAGCCTGATATACCTTTCTCCTGAAAGGCATTGCCAGAGCCTGACATATACAGAGGCAGATTCTCACAGCTAAGCATCAAACTGATCACAGGGTCCCCAGTGATGGAGTTAGAGAGAACACTGAAGGAGCTGAAAGGGTTTGCTGCTCCATGGGTTGAGCAACAATACTAACCAACCAGAGCTCTCAGCATCTAAACAGCTAGCCTGGGAGCAGAGAGGGAGGGACTCATGTCTCCAGCTGTATATGTAGTGGAGGATGGCCTTGTAGGGCATCAGTGGGAGAGGAAGTTCTTCGTCCCTTGAAGTCTGCATGCCTCAGTGAGGGGGAATTCAAGGGTGGGGATGTGGGAGTGAGTGGATGGACAGGGGTACACCCTCATAGAAATAGGAGGAAGGAAGATGGAATAAGGGGTTTCTTGGGGGTGGGGAATGGGGAAAGAGAATAATATCTGAAATGTAGATAAATAAACTATCCAATAATTAAAAAAAGAAAAACAAACAAACAAAAACCAGATAATGGAACTGGCTATACCAGTTGAACATTTGAGACTTTTTGGTAGCAATTTAATATCACCCATACTACTGGGAGTCCTTATAATTGTCAAGGACAAGGGACTGTTGAAGGGGCCAATGGAACTTTAAAACAATATCTTCGTAAAATAAATGCCATACTTTAGGTGTATTTTCAGTAATTTTTACTTATGTTTTTATCACATTATATGAGTCAAAGTTCATATATTTGGTAATACAAATTTGCCAGTCTTTTATTTTCTTCTCTCATTTTCATTATAATTTTTTACTTGTTTTCTTTTTCAGAATACTTACCTGTGTAACAGTTTTAAATACCTATACTATGTTGTGTTTATTGCTTAAACTATGTAGTAATTTTTATTTTATTTATAGATTTTATGGTAAAATTTCTAATTTGTAGCATTCTAAGTAAATATTTTGTAAAAACAGAGATAAATTTACAAATTCATTTTATCTATTGTTTATGTATAACTTGTATGTATAACATTAAAATATATTATATATAAATAAATTTAAAATATACATATAAAATACATATACATTCACACATGTTAAATTACAAGTGAGATACAAATATTACTTTTATGGATGTCACTTAGAGAAACAAGTATAATAAATGTAGTGTGTATGTATACACACACACACACACACACAGATTATGTGTGTGTGTGAGAGACAGACAGACAGACAGACAAACAAACATACAATCAGATTCTGTTACCCCTATTGAGTCTTGCTATGCAAAGCTTTCATAGAAATCATTTTCTGTATATAGCTGACATTCCCTTTCAGTTGTATTTTAAATGACTTTGCTCTTGTGGTAAAGTAACCTCCTTTTCAATATTTTCCCTAAACCCTGTTGGGTTTTAGTTACATAATCTTGCATATCCAATTTGAATACATTGTAGTGATTTATGCCAAATTTTATGACTAATTGAAAAGCAGAAACATCAAGATGTACAGGTGGTGTCTCATTTCAAGATCTGATAAGCTTGTGTTTATCTTCTAAATCTGTGATTAAATATGAAACAAACATAATAAAGGATTAAAACATCTTTGTGTAATCAGATTACAACTAAAATAAATATTTTAATTATAATTTGAGACACAGCATGCTAAGAAAATGTAATGTTATGAAATAATTGTGGCAATAAGATTTCAGATAACTTCTGCCAACAGTATGTATAACCAGTTGTTTAGAATTTTAAATACATAATTTTAGGAAGCTCACATGTGAATCTTGTGTTGCAAGATTTTTTTTCTTTTTATATTGGATATTATATTTATATTTCAGATTTTATCCCCTTACCCCATTCCCCCCACAACCCAGGAACCCCCTATCCCACTCACCCTTCCTCCTGCTTCTATGAGAATGTTCTCCCACCTATCCCCCCCCCCACTCCCACCTTCCTACCCTCGAATCACCCCCCAGCTCAGTGTTCAGCCTTCATGGAACCAAGGATCTCCTCTCCCATCTATGCCTGACAAGGCCATCCTCCACTACATATACAGATGGAGTCATGTGTCCCACTATATGTGCTCCCAGGCTGGTGGTTTAGACATTGGGGATCTCTGGTTGGTTGGTATTGTTGCTCTCCTCATGGGGCCACAAACCCTTTCAGCTCCTTCAGTCTTTTCTCTAACTCCTCCATTGGGAACCCCTTGATCAGATCAATGGTTAGCTGTGAGCATCTGCCTCTGAATGTGTCAAACTCTGGCAGACCTCTAAGGAGACAGGTATATCAGGCTCTTGTCAGCATGCATTTTCTGACATACACATCAGCATCTACCTTTGGTGACTGCACATGGGATGCATATCCAGGTGAAATGGTCTCCATACAGCCCCTCCTTCAGTTTCTGTCTCACACTTTGTCTCCATATTTGCTCCCTTGAGTATTTTGTTACTCCTTCTAAGTAGGACCTAGGCATCCACACTTGTTCTTTCTTCTTCATGAGCTTTATATGGTCTGTGAGTTGAATCTTGGTTATTTCAAGCTTTTGGGCTAATATCCACTTATCAGTTAGTAAATACCATGTATGTTCTTTTGTGATTGGGTTACCTCACTCAGGATGGTATTTTCTAGTTCCATCCATTTACCTAAAAATTTCTCGAATTCATTATTTTTAATAGCTGGGTAATACTCCATTGTGTAAAGGTACCACATTTTTTGTATCCATTTCTTTATTGAAGGACATCTGGGTTCTTTCCAGCTCTTTGATATTATAAATAAGACTCCTATAAACATAGTGGAGCATATGTCCTTGCTATATGTTGGAGCATCTTCTGAGTATATACCCAGGAGTAGTATATCTGGGTCCTCAGATAATGTTATGTCAAATTTTCTGAGGAACTGCCAGACTGATTTCCAGAATAGTTGTACCAGCTTGCAATCATAGGAACTAAAGCTCAAAACTTTACATATCACATTAAAATGTAGATGTGGGATAACTGAAAAACTTTGAAAGTTAACATATTGGCAAGAATCTGACATTGGCCGAGGACAAGAGCTTCAGGCAGGAAACTGACATTAGAGTAGAACAAAGGAGTAATTTCAGGAAGGAATCTGAACCTTAGCCTAGAACAAAGAAGTAGTATTCAGACATGAAAATGATTTGGGGCTAGGACAGGAAAGTAGGCTCAGATAGTTTGGTCAACCTGATAACCCCTTAGAAGTAATGATCATGGAAGTGATCATGGAACTTTGTTTATTGCCTTGCTTGTTCCTTGACTACTTGCTTTTATTATATTGTTATTTCCTCAACTTAGAACTGACCCTAATACTTGAATGTAATTAAAATAGTAAAAAAGCAAAAAGGAGGAGGGGAGTGTGATAGAGGTTTTCTGGGGAGTACATTTGGGGAAAGAGGATGACATCTGAAAAGTAAATAAATAAAATAATCCAATAAAAATGTGTAAGGAACTATTTGCTACCACTAGTTTTATGTCAACTTGACCCAAGTTAAAGTCATAGTTTATTTTATTGCCCAAGTGCATTTTTACTTAATAGTTAAAATTTTGAAAATTCATTTAGTTTCCTTGATAAATATTTAAAGAATAGTTTCTGCTTTTCCTTGTTTGTATTTAAACCTCTGTTTATTGTACTTTATTGGTTGAAACACAGTTTATAACTTTCAAACCCTGTACATTTCCTTCTCCTGTGACATAGAAGCACTAACTTTGTTCATCAGTCTCTAATGTGTTTAATAGAGGTCTTACATCATATTTTTCATAGAAACATGTATGTGGATATCTTGTCTATTCTGTTTACAAATAGCTTTTTTAAACCTGTTTAATGGCTGTCTGGGATTATGGTGACTTCAGTGACTACAATTGTTAATATTTAAAATTAGTAATTCATTCCACAGCCTAGATTTTAAAATATAGGATACAATATGCTGTGATTTGAAAATCAAGCTTAACAAATAAATTTACAAGAACTCATACTTGGTGATTTAGTGCTATGGCAATTTTGGAGAAACCTATCGTTTTGATCCTATCCTGCCAAATAGGCTACTTGAGTGGTAAATTATTTGCCTTAGTAAACTCATCTCAAAATGTTCATTTCTTGAATGAATGAAAAATAATTAATGTTTGTAACATTATAACATTCTTTGTATAACTAGTTATTAGTGTATGTAATTCAATGCCTTTTAATAACTAAATATTTTTAAAGTTAGACCATAAGAACTTTTGCTTTTTTAAAGTTTTTTCTTTCCCTCTACTCAAGAATATATTTTAGTTCACTAAATCTAGATGAACATCTTGACAGAAGAAAGCTAGTCACACATCATTTACTGAAATGGTTTGCGAGGTAGCTATGAATGTTGTTTAGTGGTAAAATGATTGTCTCCAAACATCAGGCCCTTAGTTTTATCCTTAGAACCTATGCAAAATTTCAAGGACTGAGGGCATATGCCTGTGATTCCAGCACTTGGAGGTCAAAGACAGGATTCCTTTTGCTCTCTAGCCATACATTTTCATCTAGTTGGTGATTAACAGGCAAGATCATAGTCATTTTCAAATAGTTGAAAACTACTTTGTAATTCACTTTTGTGACCAGGATATAAATATATAAAATTCTGCCTAAAATGCACTCGTTGATTATTAGATACACCTTGTGATTTCTTGTGGGATTTTTTTTTATACCATATTCTGTTCTACCTTAAGATTGTTTATCTTTTTAATTAAAGATCCAATTTATTTTATTTTAATGAAGACTTCCTATTTTATTCTCAGATACATTATTACCCTAATAACAAACTTCTACTGTAGTCAATTTCGCTGACCCTATTTGTTTTGATGTAAAGTATAGCTTTTCAATGAAATAACTAATATATTATGTATAAATTGGCATAATATGTATATACAATGTAAGTGTATATGTAATATAAAATGTAAAGTAATATATAGTACATAAATAGTTTAATAATAAAATTCTATAACTTGATCTTACCAGAAACTCATGATTATAAGTTAGTCATAAGTGCATAGTAGGTCATTAACACTTCATAAAAACAATATTCTTTATTATAGTACCTCATGCTAATATGCTAATATTATATTAGGTAAATTTATTAATATATTTTTAATGTTATGGGGACTTAAGTAATAAAGAACATCAGATATTTATTCCTTAGTTATGGATTTGATGTAAATAAAACTTTTCAACATTCAGAAATATCTAAAAGTTATCACAAGAATAAAGACCATTTTTAAAATTCTGTATTCGTATATTTTTTGCTACAATGAGTTTAGTAAATAAGAAATGTATCAGTATAGGTCATTAATTTCAGGCTACAAAGTTAATTGTAATAGTATCAGTATTTGTCATTAAATGTTGAGCAAAGTACATGCACATGGCTTTATCACTCTTAATTCTTCTATCACTAATTTATCAGTACTTATTCATAAATTTAATATCATATAGATAAATTGAAGCCATGGGCTATATTTTATAGCTTTTTAAATAATTCTCTTACATGTATTGATTATAGTTTTTATTTTTGAAGTTAATGATTTTCACATTATTTACTCATTTCACCAAAATATTTTAAAATTCACCCTCATCATAACTGTGTATATTTACAATTTTTATCAGCACAAAGTACTTGACTTGCTATTGTTAATTAATTAAGACTTATAATTCATCATAAGCTACTTAAAGTGGTTAACTAACTCATGGGATAATAACAGATAACCTATATCATGCTTGCATTAATCCTTAGAAAAATTATTCTAGAATATTTCTTAATTCACATATTCCATTATACTTCCATGATTATTTCTTTTATTTATTTAGCATTTTGTGATATAATGGTGAAGTTTATAAATAATAGATGGAATATTCTTTGGAAAATCAATAATAGAAAAATACAAAAGCACTAAACGATAGAATATATCCTCTATGGCTTTGATAATTTTGGCCATTCAAATATAATCACATTTGTTTTGACCATCTAAGAGTTATGGTTATGAAATTATAAAGATTATATCAGTAAAACATGCCTTATAGTATGGTATACTTTTAGCTGAAAAGAGATGATGAGATTCCCTAGTGGAGTAAAAGAACAGCAGGCATGACAATTCGACATCCAGTGTGTAATTGGTTTGGAATGCTTGACAGATTTTTCTAATGTTATGGAAGCATTCAAACTGGCAGGTGAGTGATGGGAATATATGAAGGCCATTTTACGTTACACTTACCTAAGAATGGTTTAGATATATTACAAATCAGAGATTCCCTCATTCACATGTTCCTCTGCCTGTCCACCAAGGCAATCTTTGCCAACAAAGAGAACAACTTAAGACAGAGGTTATTTATTAACTTTGTTTCCATTCTTTTCTTTCTATGTGTAGGACCAATTTTTGACAAAAAAAGGGTATATTTGTAAGAAAATAATTAGAAAATGTGGTAACAGTAAAGTTGAATTTGAGGCAACCCCTTCCTACATGCGCTATTCACGAGTTTTCAGTGTAAACAATGATGTAATGAAGAAGTTATTGAGAATGGTAAGCTTGTCAGCCTGTTTAGAAGGAAAAATGGTACTCTGTGGGATTTGAATGCAAGAAGATTTTTATTATACTGCATCTTCCCTTTTATCATAATGTAATAAAACAGTATTTTTGTTACTCCCATTAATATCAGTTTGAAAATATTGTTTTATTGTTAGATAAAAATACTGTTAGATTCAGTAAACACTGGCTCCTGTAGCAAGTACATTTTGCCACATTGTAAATTAAGGTTTTGTAGGACAGGACTGTGCCTGTTTCTTTACTATCCACTCTGCATTTTTTAATATGTTCATTTCAACAAACATCATATGATTCCCAAGTTTTAAAATATTTGTTTTTGACAGCTTATAGAAAAATAAGAGTTTGCCTTGCTTTCGGATAGACTTAATTTAAAGAATGTGGTTCTTTTTTAAATTTTCAACATACTACAGATCATTTTCTTTCTTTCTTCTTTGTTTATTAAATTATTTTAGTTATTTATATTCCAAAAGTTGCCACCCCTTTCCCAGTCCCTCTCCATGAATACTTCATCCCATCTTCCCTCACCCCTGTCTCTTGAAGGGTGCCCCCCAGCTGCCCATTCACCTCCACCTCATCCCTACCAAAATCCTTTTTCCCTGGGGCATCAAGTTTCCAGAGGATTAAGCACATCCTTTCCAACTGAGACCACACAAGGCAGACCTCTGCTACACATGTTCCCAGGGCCACAAACCAGCCAATGAATGCTCCTTCATTTTTGGCTTAGTCTATGGGATCTCTGAGGGGTCCAGATTAGTTGACACTGCTGTTCTTCCTATGGGATTCCAGTACCCCTCAGCTCCTTCAGTCCTTCCTCAAACTCTTCCATATTGGTCCCCGACCTCAATCCAATCCAATGTTTGAATGTAGTAAGTATCTTCATTTGTCTCAGTCAACGGATGGTAGAGCCTTTCAGCAAACAGCCATCCCAAGCTCCTGTCTGTAAGCACAATGTAGCCTCAGTAATAGTGTCCAGATTTGGTGTACGTGCCTCCTCTCTCCATATTAATTCAAGAGAAGATCAAAGGGAAACAACTTGGAAAGGAGGAAGTCAAGATATCACTATTTGTGGATGATATAGTATACTTAAATGACCCCAAAATTCCAGCAGAGAACTCCTAGAGCTGATAAACAACTTCAGTAAAGTGACTGGATATAAAATTAGCTCAAACAAATCAATGGTCTTCTTCTACTCAAAGGATAAATGGGCTGAGAAAGAAATTAGGGAAATGACATCCTTCAGAAGAGTCACAAATAATATAAAATATCTTTGTGTGTATGACTCTAACCAAGCAAGTGAAAGATCCTTGTGACAAGAACTTCATGTTTCTGAAGAAAGAAATCAAAGAAGACCTCAGAAGATGGAAAGATCTCCCACACTCTTGGATCAGCAGGATTATCACAGTAAAAATGGCCATTTTACCAACTGCAATCTACAGATTCAATGCTATCCCCATCAAAATTCCAACTCAATTCTTCACAGAGATACAAAGAGTAATTTTCAAATTCATTTGGAATAATAACAAAAAAACAAGATAGAAAAAACAATTCTCAAAAATAAGAGAACTTCAGGAATAATCTCCTTTTTTTTTTTTTCTGCTGCATTTTCTTTAGGCAGTAACAATTCTGGGTTAAAGACTTTGAAGAAAGGTGGATGGAGTTTTATTTGAAAGCAGCCAGGCAAGTACCCGATTAAGTAATGCCATTGCATACCATGCTTATGAATCCTTTATCATCTTTAATTCTAATCTTATTGGCTACTGAAGTAATTGTTCCTTCATGTTATTATACTCAGTTTTCCAAATATATCCTCATATAATTTGAGAGGGAGCTGAGTGTATAAAACAACGACGAGTGCATTGAGACCAAAGGGAGAGGGATATGATATAGACACAGTGCATATATTTTAAAATAAAAAGATCAAAACAAAAATGAAGACATTAGATCTCAGACTCTCAGGAAAAGCTGCCAGGTAGAATTATATCTCTCTAACCGGTTGTTATTCATTTGGGTAAAATATATCTTTCTTTACTAAAACTCTGCTTTGGAAAGTAAAAGCTATAGTGATAGTATAATAGTTGTTTGCATAATTAAAATATGGTGCATTTAGGGATTATTACCTATTATTAGCATAGTTTTAAGATAAATCTTAACTACCCATATACTCAAATATCAATCACTGTGGTTTCTGAATTTTGAAACTTCTGAAGTTATCAGTCTGTGATGCTGATCATGGAGTAGTCTAAATATTCTTAAGAAAATTAAGTTCAAATTAGTTCTAAAACAATTAATGTATCTATGAAAGACTGTTTCCTATGAATTCAAGCCAAGTTTTATTTTTTCCTGTGTGTGTGTGTGCGTGTGCGTGTGTGTGCGTGTGCGTGTGTGTGCGTGTGTGTGTGTGTGTGTGTGTGTGTGTGTGTGTATGCAAAGAGGCAGTGCCGTTTAGGATAATCACTCAGATAGTCAGTACATTAATGGTTTACTCAAAACACAATCTACATATAGCAACCACTTTTGGAAGGAATTTATTTATGTTTTATTATAGAATATTGTTGCCATTGTTTATAATGTAGATAGAGTTTATAGCATCCAGAAGCAATGAGAAGCAGGTCACTTATTCTCAACATCATCTGCTTTTCTTTGAGAAGAGTTTATTTTTATATTTTTCAAAACCTCTTTTAGTTTGTAAAGAATTTAAAAGTCATTTGTGAAGGACAAGTAACAATTTAAAATGTAAGTTTCTGAGTCTTCATTCTAATATGTGAAATCAGAATCATATGAAATGTTAGAGATACATAGTGTGTACATATACAAATCTGATCGATTTAGTTGGGAAAATATCATCAAATGACTGACATCTACAAATATAAGTATTTACATAAATGGTAAATAATTTTTCAATCAAATATCTATATTAATTTTATTAATAAATTGTATCAACGAATATTGTAATTTATATATCAAGAAGGATTTGTGTGACATATACATGGATTCCAAAACATATTTTCTAAGAATTTTAAAATGAACTGAAATGAGCAAAAGGACAGAGGTAAGCACTTGTAGTAATATCAGTTTGAATAAAACTTAACATGATCATTCTGTAAATGTGGAAGTTGTTTAACAACTTAAGATAGCATTTGATACTGTCAGTTATAGCTATTAGTGGCTGTAGGAATAGGAGAGAGGGCATGTTAGAGAGAAGCTTTAGACATGAATTGAGGAAAGATTCATTTACAAAGAGATTGAAAAGTAATTTATTGACACTCAAGTTTCAAAAAGTAAATTGAAAACTGTAGTCTAGAAACAGTTGGTATACTTATTGATAAAAGAACAGTGATGCCCAATGGAATCCAAGAGCTGAAGGAAGTAGACACATGCCCTTGTTCCTAACCCAGAAGCAATCTCCAATTGATAAGCACTTGCAAATGAAACTTACTCTTCTCCAAGGAAGTCTATACTACTATTTTCAGAGATACTTAAAATAAAATAAAATAAAATTTTAATCATAAACTAATTTTCAATATTGTATTTATATCAATAGAACTTGCACTGGCTATTTGTACATCTCAACTCACAATATTTAATGATCCATAGTATGTAATCTGTATCCCAACCATTCCTATATTCTACACACAAATATTTTAGAGTGCTATGATTGACCCTATATTATGGAATTTAGGTTTCTACATAGTAAAAGAGTTTGACACATTTGAAACCTACAAAAACATGTGAAAAATGTCTTGTAAATCAATTTATTACTCCCATGGTGCTTTAAAAATTGTTGCTGTCCTGACATAGTGTATCATGTCAGAACTCCTTGTCCTTCATTTTACATTCTTTTTCTCTCCCAGCGCATAGAACTAAGTAAACACCTTTGTTTATAATTTCTCCAAATTAAAGTAACATTTTAAAACTAAAATATGTATAAATTTTAAATATTTTCTGAATACTTGTTTTTATGAAAACAAGGAAATGATCAAAGAATAGCAGTGTATAATTCTATATAAGGAAACAAATCTTAGTTAAAAAAATTTTTTCCTGGGGCTGGAGAGATGATTCAGAGGTTGAGAGCATTAATTGCTCTTCCAGAGGACCTGAGTTCAATTCCAAACAATGGCAGCATTGCTCAAAACCATCTATACTTAGATCTGGTGCCCTCTTCTGGTGTTTAGGCATATATGCAGTCAGAACACTGTACATAATAAATAAAATCTTGATAAAACAAAACAGTAAATTCAAAATTCCAAACAAATAAATCATCAATTTTTTCATTTTTTGTTTATTTAATTTTCTTTATTTTTTTTTGTGATGAGTGTATGATTGTAGCATATAAGTAACTGATACATGCAGAGTGCAAGGAAGCATCAGACTTCCTGGATCATAAATTTAAGACAGCTGTTAGGCATCATGTGGGTGGGTGCTGGGATTGGATACTGAGTTCTCTGCAAGAGCAGCAAGTGTTCTTTACCACTGAACTAAGTCCTACCCCTGATAAGCAACTTCTTAGCATTGATAATGTGTAACTTACACACATTTCCTACTGGTGACATTTTAGCAATACTACTCTGCTCTCACATTTTCCAAGTTGCTATTTAAATTAAAAAATAGAAAGCAAAAAGTGTTAATAGAAAGGTGATTTGATAATGACTTTTAATGAAATAAAAATATCTTAGACACAATGTTTTCGGTATAAATTTTACATTTTTATTGAGTTTTGTTTTCATAAAGGCTTTCATCAGCACAAAATCATTGCTTACACTTGTTGTTTGATGTGTTCGGCTGATGACAGAACAAACCAGGACGAATGGTTCCATGTGAGGTTTATTCCGGAGGGCAAAGGTGATGGTAAGAAGGAGAGAGAGATGGAGAGAGGGAGAGAGAGGTGGGGTTAGGGGGCTCTGTCTAATTATATGACATAGCCTCTTGCAGGCAAAGGTGGAAGGTGAGCCAAGTGGATTCTGGAAATGTATGGCAAAGATGTACGGCGTCGCCTAGATGTGATGTCACTGGGTTCAGAGCCTGATACCAACACTTATAATATACTATTTTATTTTGATACAACTATGTATTTAATAATCTGATCAGAGGGAATTGCATATTGAAATTTAAAATGAATATTTAACCAGAAGATTATTTCTATTATTTCCAGACTTAAAACATTATTTAAAACACAAAAGAACATAAATGGTGATGATAGTTTAATATCCTCATACTTAATGACTCTATAGAAATGTTAAACAAAATTTCTTATTATACTTGGTCCCATGAAAAACGAACACAGAATGGGGGGGGGGAATGTGAGGGTGAGGAGGGAGTAATGGGGGTGGGGAGTAGGTGCGGGCACAGCCTCATAGAAGGGATATAAGGAGGGAGGATGGGATTAGGGGTTCCTGGGTGGTTGGGGAAATGGGATAAGAGGATAAAACTTGAAATGTAAATATTATAACCAACTACATAAAAGGGGGAAAAAGATGTTAGAACCAACATCTTTTTTTAAAAAAAAAAAAATGTCAGCCCTCTAGAAAAAAAAATGTTTTTCTTGATACAAAAAAAAAAGATCTCATCAGTTATTTGAACTGCTACTGTCAAGAAAACAATGGTTATGTTTTGTAAATGTAAAATATTAAATAGATTTTGTATCCTGAAAATGTAAGAAATGTTTACTGAATATGGTCTGTCCAAATATATTCTCAGAATAACAACTAAAAACAAAATGTAAGTAAAATAATATAAAATAAAATATAAAATTCATAAAAAAGAAACTAAAATTATATAGAATAGATCATGACAGTTTACTAAGAATGGAAACATATTTCATTATGCATCATAGCATAAAAGCATTGGTCATCAGTAACTATTTCTCTTTGTCTTTGACATTTACTGTATAACACTGCCCTAGATTAATGAGATAAATGCAAATGAAATTCAAAAATATCTCTTTATCTTTTCACTATGAGGGGCTTTATTTTAGTGTAGGACTTGCTTGGAATTTTTTGTGAACAAAATATTTCCAGGATATAGGAGGCCTTTACTGATAATTTTAAATGGGATTAAATATGAGAATGAATAAATTCTTTTAAGAGCACACATGTTTTAAGTACGTGCTGAATATCAGGGGCCCCCAGAATATATTAAGACACATAATTCCAGTTCATTCTGTAGTAATTCTTGGAGATGTTGAGTATTAGAAATGTATAATGGCTGCTATATAAATGTATAAAATGAGCTTAGCAAGTGTGTAGCATAATTGTGAAATCTCATAAGCTGGGTGTTTCATAACAGGTAAAATTACTATAACTTCAAACACATGCTGAAATCAAAGTTTAATATTGATGAGATTCCCTATGTTTAATATTGATGTGATTCCCCATTGTATTAGTCAGGTTTCTCTAGAAGAACATAACTTATAGAATCAATCTCTATATATAGCAAGGGTATTTATTAGAATGACTTTCACAGTGTGGTCCAGCTAGTCCAACATGCCTGTCTGGCAAAGTAAGTTCCAAGAATCCAGTAGTTGTTCAGTCTGTGAGTCTAGATTTCTCAGTTGGTCTTCAGTGAATGCTGGAATTCCAAAAACATCAGTTTTTATGCTAGTGAAGAAATATGTTTGCCAGCAAAAGAAAGAACAATCAGGTAAAGAGAAAGCCACCTTCCTTCTCCCATGTCCTTTATATAGGCTGCCAGTAGAAGGTGTGAATCAGATTTAAGATGGATCTTCCCAGCTACAATGAAAGAAAGATCTAGATTAAGACTGTATTTACACACCACAAATATCTGGATTTGAAAGAAGTAAGTCTTTCCATTTCAAATTATTTTTAGCATTTAAATATTTTATTCATGGAAATAACTAATAATTTAAGAAAAATAAGTGTCATATCATTAATATTGATAATATGGTTTAATAAAGCATTATATTTAGAGCATAAAACCAAACTCTACTTTTCTTTCTTTTTTTAAAAAAAAAATATTTATTTTTTTATTTATATGAGTACACTGCAGCTGTCTTCAGACACATACTAGAAGAGTGCATCAAATCACGTTACAGATGGTTGTGAGCCACTATGTGCTTGCTGGGGATTGAATTCAGGAACTCTGACAGAGCAGTCAGTACTATTAACCATTGAGCTACCTCTCCAGCCCTCTACTTTTCTTTCTTTTGTTTTAAGACAAGTCTTATTTTGTAGCCTTGCCTTCTTCAAACTCACAGTCCTCCTGCCTCATCTCCCAGTGGTTGGGATTACAGATATATCCTACTAGGATAGCCTATCTAGTAGATATAGTTGTCTAATTGTTTTCTACTATTTAAATTTAAGTTACTATTTTCATTTGCTTTAATTGTTTATTGATACTTTTATTATTCTGACTTTTCACAGTGTATAGAAATATTATAACTTATTTAGTCATTCTTTGGGAATACTCTCATACTTTTCCTGCTGCAGAACATAATCATAAATAGTCTAATAAAATATTATGTTACTCAAGAAGATTTTTTTTACAGACTTTGTGTATTTTGTAATATGTTTCTTTTTTTGCTTTGGAATGAGATACTTTGGTACGAGAACACAGTTTAATTAAGAAAAAAAATACTCACAAGTCTGCCCCACAATGTGGATTTAAGTTATTTCCAGATGTCAAGGTTACAGCCTTGAATAGCCATTGGAACCATATAATTTATAAAATGAACAAGTAAAATTATATGATTGAATATGTTTTAATCATTAAGTATTCTGTTAACTTGTATCAGATATAATAAGCATCTTCACTCAGTCAAATCTTTAATACACACACACATACACACACACACACACACACACACACACACATATATATATATATATATGTATATATATACATATATATATAGTTTCACTACATTTAGGAGTAATTAGATCTATAGATGAAAATCAAGCAGCAGTAATTATCACATTTGATTAAGACTATGCCCTTTATTTGACAAATTTTTACATGAAAATATCAATCTAGATAAAAATTATATAGTACATGTATATATACAGTATTTATTCAATGTCAATGACTTTCTCAGAAAGTGTGTGTGTGTGTGTGTGTTTATAATTTTTCCATGAAAGATTGCCCTATATATAATTCCTACATTATCAACTTCTACTAATACTGGTTTGGCATAATGTATGACATATTTAAACTTAAAATACTTAAGTAACAAATTGCAAATTTCCACAGTAAAGTTATGAGAGGTAAAAGACGTATCCCTTTGAAATCCAGTCAGATTTATTATCATTTATAATTCATTAGGTCTTTTAAAAATCATAACTTCAAGCATCTTCTAGAATTTTGTGAAGAGAAAAAGATAAAATGGCTCCATGCACAGCGCAGCCTCCTGAATCTCTTCTGTGTTTGTCACCTCAGTAACTGGAGAACCTGACCTTGAGGGTAGGATATCACCTAGTGTCTTTATAGAGATGTAAGAGCCGTTAAGGAAGCAACAGCTAAAACCTGAACACTCCAGAACTCTCTTAATGTTGCCTAATCTTCCTAATATACTACAGCAAATTCTCTATTTCATTTTTACAATGACATATTTCAATTTTATAACATACTCTTTTAACTCTTAAATAGAGCAGTGAAAGATACAGAGAAAATGCTAGGCAAGCACACTATTAATGGAGAACTCCCTAGCCTAAAAAAGCCATAGGAAAGCTGAATTTAAATCAACACAAAATTACAAGAGGGAAAGATTAGGGTGGCAAGAACAAACCCATAAAACGATAAAAAATGAGGCAATAAAAGCGAAGCAGTGAAAAGAAAAGTAATGTTTATTAATTGTCTGGTGGCTTTTCTTCCTATTGGGTCTCATCTCTCCTTTGAAAAGAATCTAAATAAAAATCATAGCATCTGCTTTTTCATTTTTTTTCTTTTGCAGAAGCATCAGTGGCATGGTATATGTTCAGCTGCTTGTCTGAATCATGAGTGATTATGCATGTGACCCCTCATTATAACAAGCACATACTTTCTAAGAGAAAACCAAATGTATTTATTTTTTTCGTGCAAAAAGAACATGATTTTATTTGTCAAGCATTTAACACACAACTTCAATATATTTAGAAGTGTTTTTCCCAATCATTCCTAATGTCTTAGTCTTAAGAGTAGCTTATGCTAATTACCAAAAATTATAAACAGGTTCCATGCTAAACTTAATGTGACTAAAACGTATATATTTATAAACTACAGCTACAAAATTAATAAATGAGAGCATTCTTAAATTTAACAGCTAAAACTTATATATGGTACTTTAACATACTGACCATTTGAATTGGCTCTAGTGATATTGTAAGGCTGTTTTATTAAATGATTGGTCAGGTAAAATACAAGATATAACCCAAGAATTAAATACTCAGAAATGCTGCTTGAATACTTCTAGATGAAGACATGGTCTAGAAATTTTGTTATTTATAATGAAAATACTTAGCACTGTATTTACCTCATGATTTTTCCTGTTTTATCCATGGGGTCATACATTTTACATGTTACACCTTTTATTAAAGTCAATTTGTTTAATTACAATAGCTATGATTCATCTCCAAAATAGAAAGAAAGCTTAGAGTTTGCTTCAGATAGTTCTATATAAGCTAATTTTTGACATTATCAAAAATTTTTTCTTTTTATAACTTCACAAATTCTCTACTAAAATGGAAATGTGTTGCCTGAGATTAGATTCTCCTTGCAATAAACATTTTCTAATACCATAGAGACTGAAGTATGCAAAAAAAAGACATTTTGTGTAAAGTTTTAATATTTTATTAATTCTTAAAAATTTTATTTACTTTTATAATATATTTTCAACACTTCAATCCCCCAATCCTTCCAATCAACTCCTTCTAATCACTCCTGTTTTTAACCATGTAAAAATTTAAAATATGATATTATTATTTGAGAATTTCATAGACTACATTTTGATCATGTTCATTCTGAATGCCTGATCCTAATTCCAATCCAACCCATCTGACATCAATTCTATGTCTCTTCATTTTTTATAAATAACCCACCAAGTCCAATTTCTAGTGCTCATGAATTTCTATACTCATGAATATAGGAACAACTCCAGGGTGTAGTCTATCTTCTAGTGACTATGCTCTTAAAGAGAACTGATTTTGAACCCTAGAAAGAGGTTGCAGTACAGATGGACCATTTTTGACTGAGCACACATCTGATACTTGTTTTCAGAATTTTTACAAATTATGAATATCTGCATTAATTGCTTTTCATGGTACAAAAACTTTTCTATGCGGTCTGAGCTTGTACTTATTTATGTATATAGAGATGAGGGTTTAGAAGTTAGTTTGATACTATGCTCATTTAGAAAAATAAATACTCACCCTTTCATGGGGTTTGTGGAATGGGCTGATGGCCAGATTTATGGTGTTAGGTATATGATTTCTGCTGCAATGTGAGCCTGAAGTCTAATTAGAAAGTAGATGGTTACTTGTTTAATAACCATACCACTATTGACACATGCATATCTTATCATGCAGTAAGTTGGTGCAGCTCAGAAGATACACAGCTGTTTAAGGTTGGTGATGATGTTTGGTCTCACAGCAATCTTCATAGCAATTTCTACTACTATGAAAGGTAGCCAGCTTGGAAAAATTTTGTTAGTACCACTTTGATTTCTCCATGTCAAGTGACTATTGTATGTGAAGTATATCTTCAGCTATAGATATTACTATTGAGTTTTTATAGATAATCAAGACCAGTGGCAATAGCCAATATTGTTTACTAGGTCCCAGAGTCACCTGTGATCAACTCTACATGGTATCCAGCATCTGTCAGTGGAAATTTTATTTGGAAAATATAGCTTTGGGAGCAAACATTATGCCCTGTGTAATGTAACTAAAATTAAGTGCTTTATATGCACATATACATCTATATGTGTTCAGAATTAGTAATTTTGTAGAATATTAGGGATCCATTCAGCCTTTCAAATATCTGTAGTGGTTGCTGTCCCTTAACCAATCCTTTTACCAACCCTATTCTTCCATCTCTCTCTCCCCACCCTTATAACACTAATGTTAAAATATCTTTCCTCATTTTCCCAACCAATGGGCTATGTTGAATTTTTTTTTTTTTTTTTTAGATTTTTGCTCATAAGCAGACTGTATTACATAGGATTTATATTTTGCCAACACTTTTTTTCTTCTTTTTAATTTCATGCTACTCTTTAGACATTATACTCTAATTTGTTCATTTCATGTGTTCAGATGAACTTAAATAGGATTGACTTACATCCAATTAATGTAAGTTAGGACTATGAAAAACCTGTGAAAATGCTATGATTTTTCCCAGCCCAACAAATTTTTAGCATAATTGTAATTGTGATACTTGGCAGTTGAATATTCATAGAACTCAATGGGCCTAGATCCAGGCACTGGGCACACTGTCATTCTCTTGACATCCAAATATCTCATGCCATTTAACAATCTGTTTAATTAACTTCAAAACTGAAGATTCCAGAAGTACTAGAATAATGGCAGTCATTTTGAGTACATGAGTAAGCCGAACAGTGCACCCAAAATATACATTATATTACAATTTCCTTTCCAAGAAATAATGTAAATTAAACAAAATTTGTGTACACACTGATGTATAACAGTTTTGACATATAAGCTGATAGCTTTTAAAAATACTAATAATTAAGATGTCTATGAGAATTTAAAACAAAGCAGAAAATTACTGCAGAGTTTAAAGAATTTAAAGAGTTTCAAAATCAGACAGTACATTTGTTAACAGTATATCTCTAAGGTTTAGTAACTGAAGCACTAACTAAACTCACAATTCATGCAATGGTTCAATGGATTAATTTAATCTTCAAAATATTAATAAAACCAGTTATATTTCAAACTAGACCTATACTATGACAGATGATTTTCTTGACTTTTACTACATGCATACATTTATATAATAAGGTAGTTACATTTCTTAATATGTGGAAAAGCTTTGTTAATGTACTATCCAGCCATTACCCTACATTCATCAAATTGTGTCTTTATATAAGTTTTCCTATATGTTATTCAATTATTCAACTGTTTATATAACTTCATGTAAGATAAAATATGTAATATGTATATATTAACTATAATGCATATATATACTTTTACATATATATTGAATATATGGACATATTCTCAAATATATGCATACATTCCATTGGTTATGATGACAATTTCTTTTAATTAACTACTTAAGATAACATAGCTTGACATCTTTGGAAAATAATGATAATTTGCTATTTTTTTATTGTAATTTGATATTACTAGATGTACATTTTTTTGCATTTTTTCTATATATATTAAATTTTCTAAAGAAATATGATTAAAATATAATCTCCTTAAATTCATATATGGTACTAACTCATAAATACATGACTGAGTAGAAAACACATTGTATTCTTTATCTTGTAGAATTTATTTATATAATTCAATTCTCAGACATACAAAAAATTTGTAATTTTGTATTTTCTCTTTTGGTAGTATTTTCCTATTTAGCCCTTACTGTGTGGGTGAGAAGATAACTTATTTAGCAACATAAAGTTGTAGAGTAATTAGGGAATGACACTAGATATCTACCTCTGGCATGCATATTCAGACAAACACACAATGAAAAATGCACCTGTATACACACATGCTCACATATACACTAACATGTACATATGTATCCCATATCAATTTCTCACAAATACACTACAAAAGTCTGGATATTCTTCCCATTTTGCTGTTACTTCTGAAGGTTCTATCATAGACTGTATGCACTTTGATTTTAGAAAACTTATTTAGAAAAGTCATATTCAGTTTAAGGGAAGGCCTTTTTGGTTTGTCAGAAATTGCATTTAATTCACCATTTTCTTTCATTACATTTGACCTATTAAATTTGACCTATTATTTATCTTAGGACTTGAACAGATACTTCTTCCACTCATACTAAACCTTCTTTCATTTTAACAAAAGATACTTAGGCATTTTTCTAGAGTGTGAATATTGATTTGAGCATATGGACTTTATATTATATAAGCATTTCAACTAATATTCAAGGCACTAATGATTTAAAATTAAGTAATTCTCTCATTATCTAAATAGATGACATTGTTTTCAAATTAAGATTGTTTTTTCTTTATTATTTATAATCCTAATGGTTTTTAAAATATATTTTTGTACTTATTACTGTCAATAGATTGCTATTATATAGAAATGCACATATATACAATCTCTTGCTTGATCATAAAGAAAATCATTTAACATGCTCTACGAATTAAGATCCCTGCTCTGCAACTATTACATAAGCAGAAAGAGTCTAAATTGGAGGTTCTCATCACGTCCCTACACTTAGAGCTCAGAGCTCAGAGCTCCTAAATTCTCAGGGAAGAGGGAGAGGAAAAATTGTAGGAATTAGAAAGATAAACAATAACAGCAGAACATGGCCCACCTAATCAAATAAGCAGGGATTGCATGAGTGCATAGAGGCTTAAAATGCAAGCAAGGGCCTTCACAGGTTTGCACCATCCCCTCTGCATATATGTTATAGCTGTTAGTTTCATGGTTTTGTGGGACTCTTAACAGTTGGAAGAAGTGACAGGTGCCTTCTCTTAGGACTCTTCCTATAAGATTGCCTTGTCCAACCTTGATGGGGACTTTTGTATTGTCTTGCGGCTTCTTGATGTGTAGTGGTTGCTCTTGTCTTTTGATATCATCTCTTAAAAGCCTAATTTTTTAGGAGAGAATATAGAGAGGTAGTCTTGGGTGTGAGTGGCTGTTGAGAGAAGCTTGGTAGAATGCAGAATGGAGAAACTGATTTTGTATATATTGTATCAAAGATGAATTTATTTTAATAAAACTAATTTAAAAATAAATTAAATTAAGAGGGACTTGCATAACTGATTTCACTGAGAAGGTTAAATGTCTAACTGTTACATTGATGAAGAAGTAAGACTGGAAGGCAAATTCTGTTCATCTTTTGCCTGTCTTCTGTGGAGTTTCATTGGTTTTAAGTTATCTGAAACAGTATCTGGAACAGGAAACAGGATTGCTTCTTAGTCACATATTAATGGATGGAGTTGGAGTGGAATTCCATCAGTGTACATTCCACTACCTTTACATTGAAATCAAAGCTATCTCCATACACACTTTCATCTAGTTAAAGTTAATTTGTATGCTACATATAATTTTAGGCCTTATGCTATTTGTATATTATATTTAATATTTTCACCTTTCACAATTGGATGTTTCCATTTGTACAATAAACTCTTCACTATCAATAAACTTGCAGACACATATTAAATTTATTAGAACATTGATGGAAAGTTAGCAATTACTTTTTCAGGCTTATATTTAGAAAACAAATAGAAAAATTTATTTTTATACATCATATTGTCACACAAATAAAGATATGATTTTTTCATTAATAATTCCATTCATTTACATCTCAAATGATATCACACTTTCCAGTTACCCCTCTACAAGCCCCTAGTCCACATCTGTCATCTCTCTACTCCTCAGAGTGCAACCCCACCAACCTACCTTCACTCTGCTCCAGCATCCCACTATGTTGGAGAATCAAACCTCCAGAAGACCAAGGGTCTCTCCTCTCATTGATGTAAGACAAGGCCATCCTCTGCTACATATGTATCTGAAACCATGGATCACTCCATATACACTCCATGGTTTGTGGTCTAGTCCATGGGAACACTGAGTGGTCCAGCCAACCGACATTGTTCTTCCTATGAGGTTGCAATTCCTCTCTGCTCCTCCAGTCCTTCCAGTAGTTCCCCTACCAGCGTCATTAAAATTTACTCACCTGTGATGCATATCAGGAGGATGGACTTCCTATATGGCATATTTAATAAAATATCAACAACAGATTAATGGAAAGTACATTGTGCTGAGTGATTGATTATACTATCACAATTAACCTACTGTCAGCATTTTTGTTTAGTTATATTTTATGACTCCAAATCCCTTAAAAATTAAAAAATGGAATAATTACATGAAAAATATAAAATATTCAATGAAAACTAATAACATGCCAATTAGAGGTGAAATAAAATCATAGACTTGAAAGAATATCAAAGTAATATGTGTGTAATATGGAGATGACTATTTATTAAATACCTTGGATAACAAGCCAGAGAAAGGGATCACCAGGTAAAGGTGTTTGCTGCCAACCCTGAGGACTAGAGTTTGATCTGAAATCATACAGGAAAGGAGAATAGTGATTCCCACAAGCTGCCGTTGACCATCACATATGGATCATAGCATGAGCACATGTACATACGTGCAAGGCACACATATATAAATGAATATAAAACTAAAATCTTGGTTAACTGCAAACATTTTCAAAGAATGATGACATATTCAGATAGCAGAGGAAATAAATGCAGAAATAAAATAATAAACATATAAAGAAAAGACACCATTTACTAAGAGTAAAAATCAATATTATTATGGAAAACACTGTGGATATAATACTATGCTTTGAGAGGCACTTCAATATCAGGCATATGCATGAGATATGGTTGGAAAGACTCCACAAAACAAAACAAAACAAAACAAAACAAAACAAAACAAAACAAAACAAACCTCAGTATGCAGGAAGGCCTAGTTTATGGTAGTGTCTTAAAACTGTAATATTTATATCTGGTGAAAGGAATGTCAACACGTTCTGCAAATATTTGAATGATATAAATAACAAGTGGAAATCTGGAAGAGGAAAGAGCTTTAGAGGCAGCATATCCTGAATAAAATGTGGCAGGGTTATTACACCAATGAGAGACGCAAACACTTGAAGGTCTTCCTGACTGAATTACTAAATACACCTCTAGGCTTTTCTCTTGAGGCACAAACCACAAAAGTATTGCTTTATAGATTGCCTAGGCAAAGGATATGAAAAATTATATCAGAAATTTAATGAAAAGATATATCATATACCATCTAATTCACTATCTCATGTAATTGATGAGGATTAATTATATTTTCTTTTAATTGAAGAATATATTCTTCTAGAGGGAAACATAACTGAGAATGGTCCATTAGCAACATCTTCCATAAGCAAAGATAGGATACACAAAAAGGCTGGGACAAGACATGTCTCTGCTGTGAGAAGCCTGAACCCATTCTATTGACCCTTTTAGTTATCATTTCTTCTCTTGATATTCATGCATACATTTATAATAAATATTTTCCTAATAAACTTTAGTTTCAGGCATAAAAAGGGTAGAAAAATTATGCCAAGAAATTGCTCAAGGAGAGTGTGAGTGGCTGATCCTGACATACAGCACCAGGTACTAGAGCCATCCTGGTTAGCTTTTGCCAATGTGACAAAAACAAGCACAGGATCTATCTATCTATCTATCTATCTATCTATCTATCTATCTATCTATCTATCTATCTATCTATTGAAGAGGAACCTCAGTGGGAAGTTATCTCCTTCAGATTGCCTGTAGGCAACACAGTACAGCATTTTCCTTGAATAATTCTGTGGGAGGTCTAACCTCACTTATGTCAGTGACATCCCTGGGCATGTGGTAATGTGAGATATAAGAAAAAGTAATCAAATAATTATTAATGATATTCTTCTATACACATAAATAGGTGCCTAGTCTATATGTCATCAAAGAAGATTGAGATGCAGTAGATGTGTAGGTGCACAGAACCACAGCCAGACATTATATAGAAGGCTGGACTTCAATGACAACAAAAACAATAGAAAGCCTACATATTGATGGAACCTGAACAACATTGTGCTCAGAGAAAACTTGGTCAGGCAAGAAAAATGAAAGACATCAAAGACTTTCTAGAATTCAAAGAAAATGATGACATAGCATCTCCAAAATTATGGGACACAATGAGAGCATGCTATGATAGTATATATAAGAGATGCCCGAAATTCTACCAGAGAACTCCTACAACTGGTAAACAACTTCAGCAAAGTGACAGGATATAAATTTTTCTCAAACAAACCAGTAACCTTCATTTATATAAATGAGAAACATGCTGAGAAAGAAATTAGGGTTACAGCATCCTTCACAATAGTCACAAATAGTATAAAATATTTTGGTGTAACTCTTACCAAGCAAGTGAAAGATCTGTAAAACAAAAAATTCAAATCCTTGAAGAAAGAAATCAAAAAAATACTTCAGAAGATAGAAAGATCTCCCATGTATAATGATTGATAGGCTTAACATAGTGAAAATGGCCATCAAACCAAAACCAATCTACATATTCAATGCAATTCTCAACAAAATTTCAACACCATTATTCACAAACATGGAAAGAGCAATTCTCACCTTGATATAAAAAATGATAGCAAAACTAATTCTTAACAATAAAAGATCTTCTAGGGAATCACCATCCCTGACCTCAGAATGTATTACAGAGTGACAGTGATAAAAACTGCACGGTTTGGTACAGAAACTGACAGGAAGATCAATGGACTAGAATTGAAGACTCAGAAATAAGCTGACACACCTATGGACACTTGATTTTTAACTAAGAAGCCAAAAACATACAGTAGAAAAAAGAAAGCATTTTCAATAAATGGTGGTAGTCTAACTGGGTTTCTGCATGTAGAACAATGATATAGGTCCATAGTGAGCATAGATCTATAGGGCGCATCCAAATGAGAATGCCTCAAACTCACTTAGAAGGGGGAACAATATATATGGGTGGCAGAGGGAGGGAAGGTCTTGGTTGGGAGTGCAGAGGGTGAAGGAAATAGGGGAAAAGGATCAGGTTAAGGAGGAGAGGCAGGAGAGAAGCCCCCAGGGCCAGGAAAATAAGTATAAATATGCAGCCTCTGGGAGGGTAGAAGGTGGGGAGAACCTCTGTAAAGTACCAGAGACCTGGGAGATCAGAGACTCACAGAACTCAATGGAAGTAAACATATTCAAAATGCCAGGAGAGGGAACTTGGAGAGTCCACTTCTAGTAGATAGACAGGGCCTCAAATGATGGGATGGGGTTAAGAACCCACAGTCAAAATTTCTTGCCCACAATTGTTCCTGTCTAAAAGAACTGCAGGGACAAAATAGAGAAGAGACTGAAGTATGGCAGACCAGTGACTGCCAAACTTGGGATCCATCTCATGGGAGATACCAAGGCTTGATTCTAGTAATGATGTTATGATGTGATTACAGAAAGTAGCCTAGCCTGGCTATCCTCTGAGTGACCCTACCAGCAGCTGAGTAAGACAAATGGAGATACTTAGCCCCAAATATTAGATTGAAGGGACCCTATGGTTTTATTAGGGGGAAGATTAGAGGAGGTAAAGGGGAGGGTGATTCCCATTGGAAGACCAGCAATTTTAACTAACTTAGAGACCCTTGGATATTCCCAGCGACTGACCCACCAACCAGGCAGCATAAATGGGCTGGTCAAAAGCCCATAGTACATGTATAGAAAAGGACTGATTGGTCCAGCTTCAGTTGGAGAAAATGTGCCTAAGTCAAAAAATTTAAGGTCCCAGAGAAGGGGGATTGATGGTGTGGCAAAAGAGGAAGAGCACCCTTATGGAGGCAAGGGGAAAGAGGTATGTGATGAGGAACCGCATTAGCAGAGACTGGGAAGGGCACAATGGCTGGAATGAAAATAAAGAAAATTATTTAAAAAATTGATAAATGAACCCTCAGGAAATTGGAAAACTTCTATGTAGCAAAGAACACTGGAGGGACCTATGGCTAAAGAGGATGGCCTTGTTAGGCATCAATGAGAGGAGAGTTCCTTTGTCCTGTGAAGGCTCAATGCCCCAGTGTAGGGGAATTCAAAGGCGAGGAGGTGGGAGTTGGTAGGTTAGTGGTAAGTTAGTGGGGGAACACCCTCATAGAAACAGAGGAGGGGGGATGAGATAGGAGGTTTGTGGGGGGGGGGGAACCAGGAAAGAGGATAAGGATAAAATTTGAAATGTGAATAAAGAAAATATCGAATTTAAAAAAAAACACAGTGAACAGAACAACAACAAAACAACAACAACAACAAAAACAAAACAAAAAAACAAAACAGTCTGTAAGTTGGGAAAATATCTTCACTAAACCTACATCCAACCAAATGATAATATCCAAAATATAGAAAGAACTCAAGTTAAACTCCAACAAACCAAATAACCCAATTAGAAAATGTGGTGCAGAACTAAACAGAGAATTCTCCACCAAGAAATCTCAAATGGCTGAGTGAGAAGCACTTAAGGAAATGCTCAATATCTTTAGTAATCAGGAAAATGCAAAGCAAAATGACCCTTAGATTTCACCTTATAGCAGTCAGAATGGTTCAGATCAAAAACACATGGGACAGCACATACTGGCAAGGATATGGAGAAAGGGAAAAACTCCTCCATTTTTGGTGGGAATGCAATCTTGTACAAGTACTCTGAAAATCAATCTGATGATTTTTTGAAAAACTGGAAATAGTTCTACACGAAGACACACCTATAGTGCTTCTGATATACCTAAAAGATGCTCCACCACATCCAAACATGTGGTCCACTATGTTCATAGGAACTCTAATCATAACAGCCAGAAATGAGATACAACCTACATGATCCTCAACAGAAGAATGGATGTAGAAAATGTGGTTTATTTACACAATGGAATGCTATTTAGCTATTAAAAAGAAGGGCATCATTAATTTTGCAGGCTAATGGATGATACAAGAAAATAACATCCTGAGTGAGGTAACCCATACCCAAAGGGACATGCATGGTATGTACTCACTGATAAGTGCATATTAGCCAAAAATTACAGAATACACATGTTATACTCCACAGACCCAAAGAAGGTAAACAGGGAAGAGGGGAATGGGGAAGCAGGATCAGGCACTGGGAGTGAAAGAAAAGAGGACCATTGGGTCAGAAGAGTGAAAGGAAACCTGTAGCTAACTGTTGCGGAGAGACGGGGGAGAATCTCTAGGAAGTCCCAGAGACCTGGGATAGATGAGGATCCCAGAGTAAATGTCAGAGATTGGATCTTATCCATGGTATGGGTCTCATGTTGGACCTGTCATTTGTTGGCCATTCCATCAGTCTCTGCTCTATTTCTGTCCCTGCATATTCTATAGACATGACACATTTGGCGTGGAAGGTTTTGTGGGTAGGCTGGTATCCTTATTCTTCCACTGGGAGTCCCGCCTGGCTACTGGAGGCGGCCAGTTCAGGCTTCTCCATATCTGCCATTGCTAGGAGTCTTAGGGAACGTCATAGATTCCCTGGAGCCTCCCTGATCCCAGGGCTCCAGAATATCCTCTAGGATATTCATCTCTAGATGACCTCCACCCCTGACTGTTCACTCTCTCTCATCCCTCTTTTCGAGCCCCTCCTTACACCTGATTCTCTCCTGAACCCACCCCTCTTCCTGTCACCTCTTCTGCCCAGTCCTTAGCCGCCATCCAACTCTGATGATGATTTTATTTTTCATTCTGGATGAAATATCAATATCCTTCCTGCCTTGGACCACACTTGTTATTTAGTTTCTTCCCGCTTGGGGATTATAGTATGGGAACCCTGAACTTTATGTTCAATATACACTTATAATGGGTATGTAGCATGGATGTCCTTTTGGGTCTGGGTTACCTCACTCGGGTTGATGTTTTCTAGTTCCATTCATTTGTCTTCAGAATTCATGATATCCTTGTTTTTAATAGCTGACTTGTAATCTCTTGTAGAATTGAACAACTTTTTCTTTATCCACTCTTCAGCCGAGGACATCTGAGTTGTTTTCAATTTCTGGCAATTACAAATACAAATGCTATGAAAATAGTTTACTTCCTCATTTATATCACAGTCTAATTAACTTTATCATATATATTGAAATACACAGAATTTTTTGTAGGCAAGTGTGATGACACTGACTTCTTAATAACAAACACTGTATTTTACATTACTGAAAGAGATTTTTACAAACCATTCTCTGCATTACAGAATCACAGTTAAATCATTTGGCACTCTTTTATGCTTTTTAGTTTAGCTGGATTCTACATAATATTGACAAAATATAGAACTTTTTAAGTGGTATGAATTACTTTTTATTTTTCTATCTTCTTTTTATATTCATGTAAGTGACTACTGAAGTGTTATGAAGTATGTTCCATCAAAAATTACTGGGGGCCAGTGCCAATGGGTCTTCTTTCTTGCTCTTGGTTCTTCTTGAGGCATTGGAAGAGTAAGGGCATCTGTGGGGTTAAAACTTGATCTTACTAGATATTTAGTGTTGTTGTATGATAATAAAAACTTTACCTGCCTTAATTCTAACTCATTTTGCTGTGGTAGCTGACCTGCCTTCTAAGTTTCTCTGAGGCCAATAACTGCTTAGCACCACATCATGAAACAGCAGGGGATAAGTAAAAAAATTTTTTACTGATACTACTTTCTGTGGTGAATCAGTCAGAAAGTTAGCTCTTTGTTAACTGGAGAAAGGAAAACAATTAAGATGCTGTATATTGGCAAATATGCACAGACACATACACATTCAAACACTCATATAACCACACTTTGGCCATCTGTCATAATCAATTCCACAAGTATTCATGTATACTTATATATATACACAAACATATAGACAAACAGACATATATATTTGGATGGATGGATAGATGGATGGATGGATGGATGGATGGATGGATGGATAAAAGAGCTCACCATGCCAAGCCATTCACCAACAACCAACAACTTGACTTCTTTTCTCTGGTCTTTTATACATCCTTAGACAAAAGGTTCTTTAGAAAATTACCTTAGAAGTAAAATGTTACATAGAATGGGAGTTACAGAAGGATGCTGATAGTAAGTTCAGAGCAGTGTTTCATTATGATATACTTTTAAAAGATCAAAGCAACAGTTTTTACATGCCCTTGCCTAATTATAGTATATACCTGTGACTATATCCTTGAACATAAATGTTTTTCCTGGAACACAAATTTGTCCCAAGTTTATTTCACTTTTTAGTGTAATTATGAAAGCTCAATATATTTCTTATTATGAAGGCTTTGCTTACTATTCTGAGGAATGGGCAATTCTAATTTTGATTCTAACTTTATTACATCTTTCTAGCAACTAAAACCATCTCTAAATACTTTCTTCCTAAAATTATTTGAATCAAATCAGGAATTTTATAGAATTATCTGTTGTCCTTATAGTATCACTACAAGATAGTACGTCTTTGTTTTTTCTGCAGAAATATTCTCAAAAGAGTGGGATAATATCTAGTAGTAGTTATATATTTAATAATAACAAGAAAGCATATTAATAGCAGGAATGTTTCCTAAAATGATTTTTTTCAGGGCCTCAACTATAGGAATAAATCTGTAGTAAATTTTATTCCAAGGCAGACTCATCTGAGGAAGATTACCTGCTAGTTATTAGCTACTCTAAAGATGGCTCCTAACAAAAAAATTATAAAACTTCAGGATAGTCTACAAATCAAAATCTGTAATGTTCCCTTTGGTTTTAGTTATTAGTATAATTAGAATTGAACTTGTGGTCCTGAAAGAATATATACAAAATCACACCAATGGAATCTGACTGTATTGTATATTGCTGTAACATTCAACACTAAAATTTTCATTGGAAACTTTTAAAGACACTGAAAAATATGTAGTTCACATATGTGAGCATAACCTGTTGAAATATTTTTTCCTAATTAAACCAGAAAATGTCACTTTTAATGAAACAGAACATTTTTTAAAAATAACTATCTACATTAAAAATTTATGTTTATCAGTAAAATATACATATGGTGATCATTTTTAATATATCATATCTTACCAACTTAGATATTTCACATTTGTGTCCATAAAACTACAGAATGTTATCAAAATTTTTTGAATTATGAAAAAACCAGAGAAAGCATATAACTTTCATTTATCCGTGATAATATTTATGAAGTAAGTTACACAACATGAACATAGAAAATACTTAACATAAACTTTGCACTTAAGTTTTTCATTACATCAATTACCAACATGTCAGAAAAATTCTTAGGTTACGCTAATGGCATTCACTTTCTGACAGTAACAATGAATTCCTTAGGAGCACTAAACAAGGTAAACAAAGATGGAATTGAAAACTTAATTATTATTCATGGTTATGGATGGCATGTGTATTGAAGGAGATTCTACAACTACTGATTTAGTAGAAAAACAAAATCCATAGCAATATTATTTAAATAGATCTTCATGTACTCACAGATAAGAGTTGTCTTCACTCTTCTTCAGGGAAACTTCTCTTTGTAACAGACAGTGACCTCTACAGAAGATCACAATCAAAATTCAAGGTGTAGAGTCCATCCATTGTATAGATACATCTACAAAATCCTCTCACACCCAAGGCTCTTTAAACACTGAGGAGGAGGAAGCTTTAATGCTATGATAGCCAGATTATCATATGGTTTGCTGTGAAACTGTCTTCTAGTAATGACATACACTACATCTACCATGTCTCACCAGTGTGATTTCATCAAACCTGAGTTGAAAAAAAGTTTGTACAAATGGACAAGCCAAAGTGTATAGGGAAGATTCCATGAGACCTCAACCTTACACAACGAACTAGAGGAAAATGAAGAAAGCTGAGCAAAGATAAAATGTTCTTCCTCATAGAATGACATACCAATGGGTTGTCCAGTGCCAAATGATCAGTCTTACAAACATACATGCAGGTAATACTGTAGAGAATGAAAAGGTTATGTTTATGAATAGTATGCATATCTATATGTATATACATATAGATATATGTATACAATAATAATTATTGATAAATAAGCCATACATTTAAAAGTGAGTGGATATATGGAAGGGTTTAAGCAAATTTCCTCTGCTTAAGAGGAAAGAGAAGAGAGCAGCACTATAATTAAATTATGATAAACAAATATTTACCAGCTTAGATATATAACAGTTAACATATACTCTGATTTTACTATGATGCTTATAGTATTCCAATGTATCAGGAAAATAACTTCTTATACTATGACGTATGACACAGTGTTATCATTACTATATTATACTGTATTATTAACAGAAGTTAACTAACATGTCTAGGTCAAATATCTATGAATAGAAGAGAAAGAATCTCATTATAGCTTTTCCCAAGCCAACAACTAACCAATAAGCATATGGGGTCTTACTCTATAAGGCTCATAGCAATAATTGTTTTGTGATTGTGCTTACAACAGGAAAAAAGACACTTTTCACACTACATTATAGTTGGTGGCAGTAGTTTTGTATTTTATCTAATCTATACAATTATATCTCATGTAATTATTTTATGAAACTATCAGAGAGAATCTACCAACTTATCTATTGCAGAAGGCACTTTAGCACTTCTCCATTTTATAAAAATAAACTAAAGAATACTTTTTTCTGAAAATGAAAGATTTTATTTTTTTTTACTTTTTATTTTTTCTTTTCTTCTCTTATTTTATATTTTATTTACATTTCAGATGCCATCCCCTTTCCCCATTTCCCCTCCCTAGAGAAAACCCCTATTCCATGCCCCCTTTTCCTTTTTGCTTTTATACAATTTTTTTAATGTCAGTCAAAGAATTTATAAGTTTCGTAATGCTCAATCAGAAGTGTAACCCAATGCCCAACCTAGACATATAAACTGTCTTTGACTGGTGGAGACACATGAACATCTGCCTCCATGCCTCCCCTTTCTTTCTCTCACTTTCTCTCTCTCATCACCTTGCTTCTACTCTCCTTCATCTTCTCCTCCTCTCCATCTCTTCTTCTCGGTTCTCCTTTACCCTTAGCTCCCCCTACATATCACCCTTCCTGTTAAAATAACACTTTTCTCTCAAAATGCAATTAGAGCATAATTATTCCTATGTGTATCAGTGAGGCACAAGATAATCCTAATCCCATGTCCATCATTTTGTCGACTAACTAGAACCTCTGTTGTCTCTCCTAACTAAAACACTTAGTTTTGAACCTGGCTGTCTTTTTTTTTTTTTTTTTTTTTTTTTTTTTTT
Source organism: Rhabdomys pumilio (assembly GCA_030674055.1). Taxonomy (NCBI): domain Eukaryota; kingdom Metazoa; phylum Chordata; class Mammalia; order Rodentia; family Muridae; genus Rhabdomys; species Rhabdomys pumilio. The sequence goes on along the minus strand of JANHMN010000001.1, from coordinate 43,363,299 downwards.
TTTTTTTTTTTTTTTTTGCTTTAGAATGAATGTCAGCTGAACACCATCCACTCAGATCTTTTCTCTCAAAGTAAATAGCCAGAACTGGCTATGAGACTATAGGTCTTCAACCCCATCAGAAATTCAGAATGACTGAGTTAACTGAAATTATGGGAAGCACAAAGCATAGCTTCTAAAACTTAGCCAATTTATAGAGACCACTGAACACCTGGACAGCCCCTATACTACAGAGCGTTAGAGCATCAAATCTTCAGTCTTCTGGCCCAGAATCATCTGACAGACCCTAGTTCTGCAGAGTTATTAAGGGCTGATTACTCTGTCTAGGAAGATATAGTCAGTCGACTATTCTGCAAGTGTGTTCTTTTCTGGACAGTAATTTGTCTGTAGATGGAAAGAGGCAATTCTTACCTTGTGACTGTCTCTACACAACTGGAGTAACTCCAAGGTTGCTCAATTTCTTCTTAGAATCCAAGACAGGAAGCTGTCAGGAGCAGATGGGTCTCTAATCAAAATGGACATTAATATAGAAATGTTTGTAACATCAATTCTGTGGACTTCTGACGTTTTGAAAACCACCTATCCCTGTGAGGCAATCTGGATTGTTGTCTGTTAACTCCTCTCAGCTATTGCTAAACAAAATATAGAAAACACTCTCAAACAATAAACTCAAAGCCATGAATTTGCTATAGTCCTTTCACTCACAGGCTAACCATCTCAAATTAGTTAAAAAAACTAAAGAAGGACTGGGTCTAAGCCTTGTATTCCTAAATGTGTTATACAGGCACAATGCCTGTGACAGTAACAATATTCATCTCACTTTTATATCAATAAGGAGCTTGTACCAATGAAAACCTTAAATTTTAAATTGGAGTAAATTTTGTACAATTTAAGAAATTATAACTTCATCTTGATACTAATTATACAGATTTCTATCAGTAGGTTATGGCTATGCAATAAATCCTAGCTATTCCTCCCTGTTCTAACAAAACCTCTCCTTGTCCCTAGAAAGACAGCCCAATATTAACCACCTTAGTACCCAAGCACAGGGAATAGGGGCGCTGACTCATCATTAACTTCTTCAAGCTGATCTTGGGCATTGAGATATTAGAAGAGGGGTGAGGGGAAGAGTAAATTGATAAGCCTCTGATGCTGTGTCTTCACTGCATTCAGGTGGAATTACAGGACATCAGAGGTTTGAGCAGGTCTGCTCAGTTTGCTTGATGAGTAGATACACTGAGGCTGTGTATTCTGCAATATACAATTCTCAGAGCAAGTTTTAGTATCAAGAAGAAAAAAAATGTTTTTCCCTAGAGGGCTGACATTTTTTAAAAAATGTTGGTTCTAACAACTTTTCATTGTTTCCCTTTTTTTAATTGGTTATAATATTTACATTTCAAATTCTATCCTCTTATCCCATTCCCCCCCAACCCAGGAACCCCTTATCCCATCTCCCCTCCTTGTGCTTCTATGAGGGTGTGATTTTCCAGTTTCTATGATGCTGTTTCCATTAACATAAACTGCCTCCTAGATTTCTAAATCCTTCCATTTGTGTTTTTAAATCTCCTATTTTTATTCTTTTTCTTACTTTTTTAAATCTTTTTTCCCTTTTTTCTCCTTTTTTTCCCTTTTTTATCTCTCTTTTTTTTTTAATTGGGTATTATATTTACGTTTCAGATTTTATCCCCTTACCCCACTTCCTCCCACCACCCAGAAACCTCCTATCCCATCCCCCCTCCTCATGCTTCTATGAGGCAGTGCCCACACCTACCTCCCCCCACTAGCCCCCCCCCCCCCCCCCCCCCCCCCCCCCCCCCCCCCCGCACTCTGTGTTTGTTTTTAGTGGGACCAAGAAATTCCTCTCCCACCTATGCCAGATATATATCCTCCCCTATATATACCGCTGGAGTCCTGGGTCCCTCCCTATGTGCTCCTAGGCTGGAGGTTTAGACCCTGGGGGGCTCTGGTTGTTTGGTATTGTTGCTTTCCTCCTGGGATCATAAACCCTTTCTGCTCCTTCAGTCTTCTCTCTAAGTTCTCCATTGCGAAACCTTTGATCATATCAGTGGTTAACTGTGAGCATCGTCCTCTGAATGTGTTTGTCTTTGGTAGACCTCTAAGGAGACAGCTATATCATGTTCTTGACAGCATACTCTTCCAGCCATCCACATCAGTGTCTAGCTTAGGTGACTGTACATGGGATGGGTACTTAGGCGGAATAGTCTCCTGATGGCTTCTCCTTCAGTTTCTGTCCCACGTTTTGTTTCCATATTTGCTCCCTTGAGTATTTTTGTTACTCGTCCTAAGTAGAACTGAGGCATCCACTCTTGGTCTTCTTTCTTCATGTGCTTCACGTGGTATGCAGGTAGAGTCTTCGCTATTCCAAGCTTTTGGGCTAACATCCACTTATCAGTAAGTAAATACCATGTGTGTTCTTTTGTGAATGGGTTAACTCACTCAGGATGATAATTTCTAGATCCATCCATTTGCCTAAAAATTTCTCGATTTCATTATTTCTAATAGCTGAGTAATACTCCATTGTGTAGATGTACCACATTTTTTGTATCCATTCCTCTGTTGAGGGACATCTTGGTTCTTTCCAGCTTCTGGCTACTACAAATAAGGCTGCTATGAACATAGTGGAGCATATGTCCTTATTATATGTTGGAGCATCTTCTGGGTATATGCCCAAGAGTGGTATAGCTGGATCCTCAGGTAATGCTATGTCCAATTTTCTGAGGAACTGCCAGACTGATTTCCAGAGTGGTTGTACCAGCTTGCAATCCCACCAACAATGGAGGAGTGTTCCTCTGTCTCCACATTGTCGCCAGTATCTACTATCACCTAAGTTTTTGATCTTAGCCATTCTGATTGGTGTGAGGTGGTATCTCAGGGTTGTTTTGACTTGCATTTCCCTGATGACTAAGGATGTTGAGCATTTCTTAAGGTGCTTCTCAGTCTTTGAGTTTCCTCTGTCGAGAATTCTTTGTTTAGCTCTGTACCCCATTTTTTAATAGGGTTATATGGTTATTTAGAGTATGGTTTCTTGAGTTCTTTGTATATCTTGGATATTAGCCCTCTATTGGATGTATGATTGGTTAAGATCTTTTCCCAATCTGTTGGTCGCCATTTTGTCTTATTGACAATGTCCTTTCCCTTGCAGAAGCTTTGCAATTTTATGAGGTCCCATTTGTCAATTCTTGATCTTAGAGCATAAGCCATTGGTGTTCTGTTCAGGAACTTTTCCCCTGTGCCTAGGTATTCGAGGTTCTTCCCCACCTTCTCTTCTATTAGTTTCAGTGTATCTGGTTTTAAGTGAATGTCTTTTATCCACTTGGATTTGAGCTTTTTACAAGGAGATAAGAATGGATTGATTTGCATACATCTACATGTTGACCTCCAGTTGAACCAGCACCATTTGCTGAAAATGCTGTCCTTTTTCCACTGTATGGTTTTAGCTCCTTTGTCAAAGACCAAGTGACCATAGGTATGCAGGCTCATTTCTGGATCTTCAATTCTATTCCATTATCTTCCTGCCTATCTCTGTACCAATACCACGCAGTGTTTATTACTATTGCTCTGCATTATAGTTTGAGGTCAGTGACAGTGATTCCCCCAGAATTTCTTTTGTTTTTGAGAATAGTTCTCGCTATCCTGGGTTTTTTGTAGTTCCAAATAAATTTGCAAATTGCTCTTTCTATCTCTATGAAGAATTAATTTGGAATTTTGATGGGGATTGCATTGAATCTATAGATTGCTTTTGGCAAGATGGCCATTTTTACTAAATTAATCCTGCCAATCCTGGAGCATGTTAGATATTTCCATCTTCTGAGATCTTCTTCTATTTCTTTTTTCAGAGTCTTGAAGTTCTTGTCATACAGATCTTTCACTTGCTTGGTTAGATTCACTCCAAGATATTTTATATTGTTTGTAACTATTGTGAAAAGTGTCATTTTCCTAATTTTTTTCTCAGCCTGTTTATAGAGAATTCTTTTGACAATTTTGACAAAATATTTAGTCAGATACGTTATTTCACATATGCTAAGAACATTAATAACATTAATATAATTTCATCAACAGTGAAACCTAAAGTATCAAAACTTCCTATTTCATTAGCAGTTTCTAATATTCTAAAGTTAAGAGAATATTTTCATAGTTACATGAATTTACGGTTAATGTACAAAACTAATATTCTAATGCTGGTTTCTAATTTTAATTGTATTATCAAATATCACCATACATCTTTGATATAGTGTAATATAAGTTCATCCTAAAATGGGTAGCAAATAATGTAGCACTAATGCAAATTTAATAGAACTTTAAAATTTAAAAAATGAAAGTATTTAGAGTCAGTAACAAATCATATGTATTAAATACTTAAAAATTAAATCTATAACATAACATAATTTTTCTTTAACCGTTTCTCCTTTATAACCCTCTAGTATAATTCTTCTTGCTTTTTCTAAATTTATATATATATATTTTTTCTTTTTTTCAGAACACTTTGTTCATCTTTATTTGTATATACATATATACTTATACATGTATACATATATACATACATATATGAACAATAAGTAAATAATAAGATGTATTTGAAAAGTATGGGAAAGAGTGGGGGGAAAGAGAGAAAGAGGAAAATTATGTAAATACAGTGCTCATATATGAAATTCTCAAAAAGGAATACAGTTATTTAAAATGTTCAACAGATTAACTAGCATTTTACAATATGAAAATAAATATGACCTATCATTAAGTTCAAACACATTTTAACTTACTACAAACTTTGAAGCTTAAAATTAAATCAATAAAAATTATTTTACCCAACATAGTAACAAAAAACACAATAACATTTTATAATTCTAAGTATTTCTGAGAACAAGAAAATGGATTGTCAGGAGCTAAGTCAGCAGAGCCAGGGGGACACTATGTGTTATTTTTTATTTTAATTATCAAATCATAAATTTTACTTTTTAACACAGGGGTTATAAACACGAAAATGTGGGGAAGAGGATGACACAGGAGCATAGGTGTTCGGGCGGAGTACAGATATCTTTCAGAACAGGGTGTCAGCTGGGTGAAGTTTCAGGGGTCAGGTTATTATGACTCTGCCTATGATTCACTTGTCCATATCTATTTTGGTACTATCCACCAAGGCTGCATATTTACAAGGTCTATGACTACACAGGCTGGTAGATTTTTACAAAAGTTGCCTGTTTACAATAGTTCATAGCCATCTGTTTCACTGTTTTTCCATAGAAACCCAAGACTTTGTGTTAGCAACCATGTATGTCAGGCCTATTGCTGATTTTAGGCTTATGACCGATTTTAGGCCTTCAGTGTATAAGCACAGCTGCCACTGACATCTCCTCCCTTCTCCAAGTATAGAAGGGCTGTGGCAATTCTAATCTTGCCAAGGTGGGAATAAAGGCCTGACCTCCAGTGATTAAAGGGGACCTTGTAATGGATCCAGTCCTCCTGTCATTGTCCAGTGAGGCACGAGGGCCATACCTGTCCCAATGTCTTTTTCCTGGAGAGGGGATACTTTTGACATCAACTTCTATGTAGTCAGGCTTGTCCCTCAGGGAACCCAGAAACATATTTTTAACTTTTATTTATATTCCCTTGCAGTGCTTAACCTCACAGCCTAAGCAAGAATTCAAATCACCAGACAGAGGGGGCTCTGGGTGGCCCCTCCCTTCTTGGTCTAGTGGCAGAAGTCCCCTCTTTTAGGTTGGGTGGAGATGGGACATGAGAGCACCGTGTATAGAGTAACAACCTCATCTAGAGTCTCGTGGTCCTCCATAGCTAACTTATGATAATGAATCTGAATGGATTTTGCTATCAGATTATCTGTCTGTTGTTTCACAAAGTTAGTCAGCCTATTTAAGGTCCAGGGACCAAAGGAAATAAGCAAAAATAACCCAATTAATGGTCCCAAGATGAAAGGAAGTAGGATTAATAATCATGGAGAGGTTGAAGACCAATTCTTGAACAAGCTCTCATTTTTCTCTTTCTCTCTCTGTCTTTTCTCAAGACCTTCTCTGGCCTTTTTCATACTCTCTTTAATCATCCCTGCTTTGTCTCTGTAAAAGCAGCATTCTTCTTTAAGTGCTGTACAAAGTCTAGAACTGTACACAGTCTTTTCTATTGTAAAAGAGAAAATCAAGTCTAATAAAGTCCTTTGCAATTTGGGGGGATAGCATCAGACAGTGAAAGGAGGGATTTCTTCAGATTAGTGGTGTCAATCTATAGCTGTTTGAGATCCTTGTCAAAGGCACATCGGAGGTCTGAGTAGTATAAGTCCAGAGGCCTGCATCAGGATTAGAACTCCTAACAGCAGACATCATGGGTGAATAATTTTTACCTGGAAAGAAAAAAAGAAGGGAATTAACAGAATTAACACAAGTTATGAACCAAATGGGTTTAACAGATATCTATAGAACATTTCATCCTAAAAAAATTGAATATATCTTTTTCTTAGCACCTCATGTTACCTTCTCTAAAATGGACATATAACTGGTTGCAAAACAGTCCTGAACAGATAAAAAAAAAAAAAGACTGAAATAATGGCATGATTCCTATCACATCACCACAGAATAAGGCTGGTCTTCAATAATGACAAAACCAAAGGAAAGCCCACATACACGTGGAAACTGAACAATGTTCTACTCAATGATGATTTGGTCAAGGAAGAAATAAGGAAAGAAATTAAAGACGGTTTAGAATTTAGTTAAAATGAAAACACATCATTCCAAAACTTGTGGAACTCCATGAAAGCAGTGCTAAGATGAAAACTCATAGCTCTATGTGTCTACAAAAAGAAACAGGAAAGAGCATATACTAGCAACTTGACAACACAATTTAAAACTGTAGAACAAAAAGAAGCAAATACACCCAAGAGGAGTAAACAGCAGGAAATAATCAAATTTGGGGCTGAAATCAACCAAGTAGAAACATACAAACAAACAAACAAACAAACAAACAAATATAAAAAGTATCAAAAAAAACCAGTAGTTGGTTCTTGGAGAAAATCAACAAGATAGATAAACCCTTAGCAAGACTAACCACAGGGCAGAGAGACAGTATAAAATTAATAAAATAAGAACTGAAAAGGAAGACCTAAAAACAAAAACTGAAGAAATTAAAAAAAAATCATTAGATACTACTACAAAAGCCTATATTCAACAAAACTGGAAATCTGGATGAAATGGACAATTTTCTAGATAGATACCAGGTACCAAAGTTAAATCAGGAGCAGATAAACTATCTAAATGGTTCCATAACCCCTAGAGAAATACCAGCAGTCATTAAAAGTCTCCCAACAAAAAAAGCCCAGGACTTGATAGTTTTAGTGCAAAATTTTATCAGACCTTCAAGGAAGACCTAATACCAATTCTTTTCAAACTATTCCACAAAATAGAAACAGAAGGAACACTACCCAATTCGTTCTATGAAGCCACAATTCTGCTCATATGTAAACTACACAAAGACATAACAATGAAAGAAACCTTCAGACCAATCTCCCTTATGAGTATCGATGCAAAAATAATCAATAAAATTCTCACAAACTGATTTAAAAACACATCAAAACAATTATCTATCATGATCAAGTAGGCTTTATCCAAGGAATGGAGGGATGGTTCAATATTTGAAAATCCATCAATGTAATTCACTATATAAACAAACTCAAAGAAAAAAAACACATTATCATCTCACTAGACACTGAAAAAGCATTTGACAAAATGGGGTACAGAGCTAAACAAAGAATTCTCAACTTAGAAATCTCCAATGGCTGAGAAGCACCTAAAGAAATGTTCAACATCCTTAGTCATCAGGGAAATGCAAATCAAAACAACCCTGAGATTCTTCCACCTCACACCAGTCAGAATGGCTAAGATCTAAAACTCAGGTGATAGCAGATGCTGGCAAGGTTGTGAAGAAAGAGGAACACTCCTCCATTGTTGGTGGGATTGTAAGATGGTGCAACCACTCTGGATATCAGTCTGGCAGTTGCTCAGAAAATTGGACATAGCATTACCTGAGGACCCAGCTGTACCACTTTTGGCCCCATGGGGAGAACAACAATACCAACCAACCAGAACTCCCATGGTCTAAACCATCATCCTAGAAGCACACAGTTTGTGACCCATGGCTCCAGCTGTATATACCCAGAAGATGCTCCAACATATAACAAGGTCATATGTTCTACTATGTTTATAGCAGCCTTATTAATAATAGCCAGAAGCTGGATAGAGCCCAGATGTCCTTCAACAGAGGAATGGATACAGAAAATGTGGTACATTTCCACAATGCAATATTACTAATGTATTAAAAACAACAAATTTGAGAAATATTAGGCAAATGGATAGAACTAGAAAATATCCTGAATGAGGTAACCCAATATCAAAAGAATACACATGGTACTCACTCACTGATAATTGGATATTAGCCCAAAAGCTTGCAATAAATACACAAGATACAACTCACTGACCACATAAAGTTCCTGAAGAAGGAAGACCAAGTGTGGGTGCTTCGGTTCTTCTTAGAAGGAGTAACAAAATACTCACAGGAGCGAATATGCAGACAAAATATGGGACAGAAACAGAAGGAAGGTTTGTTTGGAGACTGTTCCACATGGGTATGCACCCCATGTTCAGTCAAAAAAGGTAGATGCTGATATTCCAAAAAGTACATGCTGACAGGAGCCTGATATAGCTGTCTCCTTAGAGGTCTGCCAGAGCCTGACATGTATAGAGGCAGGTGCTCACAGCTAACCATTGAACTGATCATTGGGTTCCCAATGGAGGAGTGAGAGAGAAGACTGAAGGAGCTGAAAGAGTTTGGGGTCCCATGGGGAGAACAACAATACCAACCAACCAGAACTCCCATGGTCTAACCCACCATCCTGGAAGCACACAGTTTGTGACCCATGGCTCCAGCTGTATATGTAGGTGAATATGGCATTGTCCGCCATAGGTGGGAGAGAAAGTCCTTGGTCCAGTGAAGGCTGGATACTCCAGTGTTAAGGAATTCATAGGTCGGGAGGTGGAAGTGGGCGGGTGGGTGAGGGCACATTCTCATAGAAGCAGGAGGAGGGTGGATGGGATAGGGGGTTCCTGGATGTGTGTGTGGGGGAATGGGGAAAGAGGATCACATCTGAAATGTAAATAAAATATTTAAAGAAAAAAGAGTTTTGGAAATTAGTGGGTGTCCCTGTCTCCCAACTGTGGCCTTGCCTATCCTCTGGAACCTGTCTCTTCTGGTTCTCTTACCCCTTTGTTTTCCATTTCAGCTAATCTCATCCCTGTTGTGTCCTAGGAGCCTCTTGTTTTCCTGGCAACTGGGTCTGGTTGGTGGCTTTTCCCCAGTTCCCCATCCCCAATTGCTACACACCTTTGCTCAAATATCTAACATTATGTATATCATCCCTGTGTGTACTTCCATACCTGATTCTGCCATCTTTTTCCCCCATCCCTGTTCTCTGTTCAAGTTGTTGATCTTTTAGAAATTCAGCATTAATATGTATGATGTTACAAATTGTGTCTTTAAAAATGGTGGTCTATACTGAATAGAACAATGCAGGTGAACGTATAAAATAAACTTAGAAAATAAGTTATACTTCTGTGGCTTTTGGATGCTGGAAAAATATCTGAGAGAAACAACTTCACAGAAAAAATTTTGCTTTATATTTTGTACTGTTTTCTGTTTTAATCAATTGATTCTGTTATCATTAGGCCTGCTATAAGTCAGAACATCTTGAAGGCAGGTGATGAAGAGGAAAACCATTCAATTCATGACAGCTAGGAGACAACACACAGGACAAAAAGACACCAAGGAAGAGGGATGTTTCTCCAAGGCACAACTCCATAAACCTGTGTCTTCCAACACTACCCTATGTCCTTCTTTCAAACTCTCTCCCAAAATAATACAAAATTTAGAATCTATCATAGGAACAATTTAAAGAGTATGTCCTCGTACTTGTGATCAAATGGCATTTCAGTGATTTATCAGCTATATATCAGGACTTTTATGTATAGGCATTCAAGGAACAATATACCCAAATCACAACAGAAAACAAAGAAAATAGAGATTATAAGATACTACTTAGATGATTTAAGGACAAATATATGATATAGCACAGTTATAGGGCAAATGCTTTACAAAATTCCTGTGATCCCCTGGAAATAATTGAGAAAGCTTATTACCTCATAAGGTGATTGTGTCCTAAATGTATTCATTTGAAAACTATCATTCTGAAACCTATAGGTTTCATTTATGACATATCTATTCAAAGAAGAAAGAATTGATAGTAGAAATTCAGTAAGTACAATTAATGTTCTATACTGACATTAAAATGTCTGTTTTACCTAGGGTTCAAACATTGTAACATTGTGATTAAAGCAAAAAATAATGCAAAATGGTAAGAAAGGTATTCTCATCACATATTAGATTTACTTTATATATTTTTAAAATCCAAATTTAACTGTTTAAACTTCCCTTACTTATTCTACAATGAGGTTTCTATATGCTATGTGACTAATCCCCAGAATTTGCAAACATATCAATATGATCTCATTTCCTAAGTGTTTTCCAGTCATTTGCAATCAGCCCAGCTTCTTTATTATTTCCTCTCTTTCTCATCTCATCCATGTTTATAATTACAAATATGAGTCACAGGTTAAATGTCCATTTGAAAAGGTTCATTATGGGTTAATTAAATTTTGTTCATTTGAAATTGTCTTAAAGTGTATTGGTAACATTAATTAAATAAGACCAATGTTTAATTTTATACATTAATATTTAGTTGGACTAAACTTACAGAATCTCTTGATACCCTGATGTATATTCATGACTCTCTGTTATAAGAGAATCAATAGCAAACTACTAAAAGTTGAAACATGTTAATATGCTTTTGAGTTTCAGCAACTCCCTAGGAAAAATATTGTACATAAAGAAAATTGATATTTTCATTACTAGGAGATAGTGCTCTTTTGAAAGTATACAATGGTGACATAGAAGCCGATTACAATATCAGCAGGGTATAGAGCTAATATTTTGTAGAGTTATTATTGAAACTACCAAGAAAGAACAAAACAAGTCCCTATAGGCATCTATTCTTGAAATATTCTTAAAATGTAGAGTTAGGCAAAATATTAATATCACCAAAGCTAGCTTTATTATACCCCTTTCTTTTATTAAAATGAATGATAATTTTATTTTTAAACTAGAAAATAATATTTTCCATGTGGTATAGAAGGAGCTGTGAGTTAATTAAAATAAAACATTCAAGGAAGTTGAGATCTTTCTTACTTAAATATATTTTTAATAAATACTGGCTTTGAGAATACTTTTTAACAATAATAAATGTTAGGCATTATAGTGGGTTATTTTAACTATTAGAATCATCTTATCATTAATAATTGTCAAACAGGACATCACACGGGTCAGATTTACATTATGTTCACAGTTGTGTGATGATGTGAGTCTATTCAAGTGAAAGGCAAAACTAAAGACAAGAGAATCTAAAGTAAAGCAAACATTCCAAAACCAATCAAACAAACAAACCTATTTAAACCTACTGTTTCCTCTATGATCCAGCAAAAACATCAATGATGAGAATTCTGAGAAGTTTAGAACTTGCTCCTCATGACATTTGACAAAGAACCAAGGAATCTGTAGTGACCTAGCAGAAGCAGCTTAGGCTTTGATGGCAACAACATCATGAAAGAATATTGATAGGAGAAAAACATGAAAAGTTTGATTGAAAGGAGCATCTGAGTGCCAACTTCTCCTTTTGTTCTTGACCAACTCCAGGAAAGAGATTCTTTCTCTCTCTCTCTCTTTCAGAACTTTCTTGCTTTTTCATTTTAGTCAAACAATAGATGCTTCAAAAGGCTCCTTAGAGCAGTTGTGGAATCACACTTGCCCTCTAGCATGACTAGAGCTAACTACTTTATATTGAAGTATGATATTCTTTATTCTCCATTACAGTATAGTGTGATCACTTGAGTGTTTTGGCATTTGTGGCTCTTGATCCAATGGTTCTATGACTTTCTCACAATTAAATGTTAAACTGTAAGATGAAACCCCTGTCATATTTCCTGCCATGCCTAAAATGTGTAGACAATATTAAAACCAACAAATACATATTTTAATGGAAGTATCTTATTTGTTAGAATAAGTAGTTCTATGTCAGGAGCCATCATAGGACAAGCTAATAACTAGTAGATAATTGTACTGAAATAATTTCACTTTAGATTATATCTATGATGAAGCTCTGACATAAAGGCCTAGGAATAAATCATGTTAGGAAAGATTCTTGCTATTGATATGCTTTTCCTGTTATTATTAAACATATATAACAATCAGTAGGTATTAGTCTACATTTTTTTGCATTAGATCTACATTATCTTGAAGATCTATAAAGATGTACTGTTTTATAGTGATGCTATGTAGACATGTAAATGACTTCTCAATTCTTAATAGTGATCCTATAAAAATTCCTAAAATTATATCAGTATTTATTAATCTCTTTTATAGTTGGATTACTATTAGGTCTCTTCTGATAGTCAAAATTGCAATGAGAACTCTGGCAATCTCCCATGTGTCACCAGTTAATTGCTTCTAGATAATAACCAGACTTTCTACTACTCAGAGCACATTTCAAGAAGTTGTAAAACAATTAACCATAGGACATAAAAAGGTAACTAATGATTTATTATAGGTGCTAGAAAAGAAGATAAATATTGATTGGGTTTATCTGTACAAAACTTGACCAATTATTTAGTTATGTTTTTTTAACATTTAATGAACCTGTGGAGGTGTGACTGGTGATGAATGTTTAGCCAGGTAATTAATCTTAATTGATATGCATGTAAACATTTTCTGTTGTAAACTTTTATTTCAATTTATGATTTTATTTTATATGTGAAATTGTGATGAACCTTTTACCATGTGAGCATGTATTCTGGAAAATGTATAAGTACTGAGGACAAAGAGATGAAAAAAATTTTTTTTCATTGCCCTGCTTAGGATCTTATTACTTTTTCCCCTTTTCTAAAAGAAATTTTATAGGATACTTTTTACAACTTAGTAATAAAAAATATAATCACTTTTTATGGTATTTATCCCTTTTTTGACGAATATTTTATCTACATTTCAGATGTGATCTTTTTCCCCATTTCCCTCCCACCCAGGAAAACCTTATCCCATCCTTCCCTTCTTGCTTCTATGGAGATGTGGCAACGCCCACCTGACCACTCGCACCACCCCACCATGGAATTCCCCGACACTGGGGCATCCAGCCTTCACTGGACCAAGAACCTTCTCTTCCACCTATGACTGACAATGCCATCTTCTCCTATATATATACAGCTGGAGCCATATGTCACAACCTATGTGCTCCCAGGATGATGGTTTAGACCATGGGAGCTCTGGTTGGTTGGTATTGTTGCTAACTCGATGAAGTCCCAAAACCTTTCAGCTCCTTCAGTCTTCTCTCTCATTTCTCCATTAGGAACCCCATGATCAGTTCATTGGTTAGCTGTTAGCATCTACCTTTGTGTATGTCAGGCTCTGGCAGACTTCTAAGGAGACAGCTATATCAGGCTCCTGTCAGCATGCACTACCTGGCATCCACATCAGCGTCTACCTTTGGTGATTGCACATGGGATGCATATCCATGTGGAACAGTCTCCAAACAAACCTTCCTTCAGTTTTTGTCCCATTCTTGGTCTTCATATTTGCTCCCATGAGTGTTTTGTTACTCCTTCTAAGAAAAACCTAAGCATCTTCCTTTATGAGCTTCATGTGGTCTGTGAGTTGAATCTTGGATATTTCAAGCTTCTGGGCTAATATCCAATTATCAGTGAGTGAATACCATGTATGTTCTTTTGTGATTGAGTTACCTCACTCAGGATGATATTTTCTAGTTCTATCCATTTACCAAAGAATTTCTCAAATTTATTGTTTTGAATAGCTGAGTAATACTCCATTGTGTAAATGTACTATATTTTTTGTATCCATTTCTCTGTTGAAGGACATCTGGGTTCTTTCCAGCTTCTGGTTATTATAAATAAGGCTGCTATAAACATAGTAGAGCATACGTCCTTGTTATATGTTGGAGCATCTTATGAGTATATACCCAGGAATGGTATGACTGGGTCCTCAGGCAGTACTATGTCCAATTTTCTGAGGAACTGCCAGACTGTTTTCCAGAGTGGTTGCACCATCTTGCAATCCCACCAACAATGGAGGAGTGTTCCTTTTTCTCCACATCCTTGCCAGCATCTGCTATCACCCTAATTTTTGATCTTAGCCAATCTGCCTGGTGTGAGGAGGAATCTCGGGGTCGTTTTGATTTGCATTTCCCTGATGACTAAGGATGTCGAACATTTCTTTAGGTGCTTCTCAGCCATTTGAGTTTCCTCAGTCGAGAATTTTTTGTTTAGCTTTGTACCTCATTTTTAATAGGGTTATTTGGTTGTCTGGAGTCTAATTTCTTGAGTTTTTTGTATTTATTGGATGTTAGCCCTCTATGGAATGTGGGATTCGTAAAGATCTTTTCCCACTCTGTTGGTTGCTGTTTTGTACTACTGACAGTGTCCTTTGCCTTACAGAAGCTTTGTAATTTTATGAGGTTCCATTTGTCAATTCTTGATCTTAGAGCATAAGCCATTTGTGTTCTGTACAGGAACTGTTTCATGTGCCCAGGTATTTGAGGTTCTTCCCACACACCTATGCTCACTTGATCTTTGACAAAGGAGCCAAAACTTTCTAGTGGAAAAAGGACAGCATTTTCAACAAATGGTGCTGGTTCAACTGGAGGTCAGCATGTAGAAGAATGCAAATCTATCCATTTTTATCTCTTTGTACAAAGTTCAAGTCTAAGTGGATAAAAGACCTTCACATAAAACCAGATACACTATAATCACTTTTAAAAGTGTCCCCTTTTCTTACTGTGACTTCTGAATAGCATGTTGAATGTTAGGGCCATGCAGTTTCTGCTGAAATAGAACAAAGGCCACATTACTTAATCCCAAACTGTCAGGCTTCAGATGTCAATCGCCTAAGCCAGCAGCTTTTTAACCTCAAAAAGTGCAAGAACATTTTTAGGATATTTTAGAAATTATTATGAGAATTTCAGTAGAGTTAAAGAGCTAGAATGTCCAGAGAACCTCAGACTTTAAAGCCACACCAAAGTCCTTCTCTGTGCCCCGTCTCTACTCTCTCCAGGCCGGGAGTCTCCTGGCAATCCTACTTCTGTTTGCTTAGTGTAGCTATTCAAAATTTCTATCTAACATCTGAAAGCTGATCTTAGATCAGTATACAATGCTAAGAAGTCTATGTTTCTTGAAGTCTATATGTCTCATTATTATACAGTCTCTTTCACACAATTATTGGTGCTTTTTCTGCTCTTTATAGAATTCTTAGATTATGGTGGAATACTGAGTTATTGAATTTTCCTATGGAAAGAAATTTCAATGTAAAGAAATCAATCAGTGTAGATGGTAAAGTGTGCAAATGTGATTTGTATACTTTTATAAGCATTGGAGAAACCAGGAAAGTTAACACACAGCTTACCTCTTCAAAGGAATGATGATGTTACCTAGCTATTCTTCTTGGGATTCCAAAAATGATTCAATTTTACTACTTTGTGATTCTTTGCTGTAGATGATATATCCTCTTCCTGCATCTCCTAGAATTATACTATCCAAGACCCTTTCCCCTGAAAACCTAATGCATTACTTTTATATCATAAATCTATTTTTATGAGTGATATCATTTGTGCTTTAAAACAGCCTAAGTGGCTTCTATGTTATCATAGTGCCAGGTCAATCCTGACTCTCACAGACATTATGTCTACTTTAGTCATTCTCCCTAGACCCTTACCTTGAGTATTGTTTCTAAGTCAGCATAAACCATCTTACAGATGATGCTGTAAGAACCTTCTCCAAGAATGCCAATGTAAACATGTCGTAAGTTTTGCTGTACTTACAGGGCGGGGTTGATTCTTACCTTAGTACTTTTTTCTAAATTGTGCTTTGCATAAATATAGAAAAAGTAAAATGATCTGGGTCAGAATCTAGAAGTCATGGTTCGGTACTGGTTACAATAAAATAGGCCCTATGAAACTCAATTTTTTTCACACTGGAAATGAAGTGATATAACAACGTGACAAGAGCCATATATAACAGAAATCAGATATCACAATTTTGTAATTTTGTCAATGATATATGTCCAAACATAAGATCATTTATACTTTATGCTGATTCTAATTGCCAGTGATTTACAAATTTGTCTCTAAAACATGAAGATTTATTGAAGTTTTGAAAAATCATTCAACCAATAATAGCTAATAAATTATTGAACTTTTTGATGGATTATATACATGAAAATATAGATAAAAATGATAGGATTAGAAATATTTCAAGTTAGCATCATGCATAGAAAGTACATTTTTAAATATACACATATGGCTATAGATGAATATTTAAAATAAGTTATCTCCCTAAATTATTTTTATGAATAACATATATATGAAGTAAAAATTTAATGTAAGTAAATAATCATGACTTTTATAAGGAAAGGTACTTTTTAGCCTACCAAACGAGAAATGCAAATATGGACCTAGCTCCAAAACCTTGCCTTGCCTACAAGTTATGCTAGAGCAGTGGAGGCACAGAACTTGTGTGAGAAACCAAGTAATGTGTAATTTAATTTAAGATTCACTCCACTAGATGGAACCCATACCCTAAACTACTTGGGTAAACATGAGCCAGAGATAAGAGAGCCCAGAGACCTAGAGTGAAATAAAACACTACTAGTATGAAAGAAATAAAAGTACAATAAATGACTCCTAGTGATAGCCTGCTATATTCATAGATCAGTGCCTAATTCATTTATCATTGAAGAGACGTTTTTCTTTTTCCTTTTTCTTCTTTATTTTCTTTCTTTCTTTCTTTCTTTCTTTCTTTCTTTCTCTCTCTCTCTCTCTCTCTCTCTCTCTCTCTCTCTCTCTTTCTTTCTTTCTTTCTTTCTGCTTTTTGAGGAAGGAACTTTCTGTGTAGCCCTGGCTGTCTTGACACACACTCTGTAGACCAGGCTGGCCCAGGCTGGCCTCGAACTCAAAAACCCACCTGCCTCTGCCTCCTAGGTGCTGGGATTAAAGGCGTGCACCACCACTGCCCAGCTGACGAGACTTTTTTCTATAGGAGATGGGAATCATAGTGTCATAGCCAGACACTATGAGGAGAGAGAAAGTCCTTGAAACGCTCCCCTAAACGAGATGTTTCCATCAATTCTTCCACTCAGAGCTCAGATAACCCCACAGAAGAGAAGGAAGAAAGACTGCAAGAGCCAAAGAGGATGGAGGACACCAAGGTCCTCCCAATCATCATGAGCAAAGCTCACATGAACTCGGAGAGACTGAAGCAGCAAGCATAGTACATACACAGTCCTGCACCTGCATATATATTATGTCTTTCTCAGTTTAGTATTTTTTGGGGACTCCTGAGTGTAAATAAGTGTAAATAAGATTCTTATTTATAGACTCTCTGATTCTTCTGCTGACTCTTGGGACACTTGCTTCTGTTAGGTGGCCTTGTTCAGCCTTGATGTGATGGTTTTTCTTTTATCTTTAATATTGTATCTTGTAATACTAAAAAATGTCTTTTATAACAACATATTAGGCCACTAATTTCTATATGTCTGTAAAGATTCATCTGTCTTGTTACAAGTTGAATAATTCTTAACCATGGTACCAATCAGATAAATATAAAAAAAATTGTTTATAATAAGTAATGACACAGATTGGATACATCCACACTAATCGCACAGGCTGAAAGTACAAATCAATTGTGAAAGATCCAGACTTCCAAATTCTCATCAACTTCCTGTGAACGAGTCCCTTATTTTTGTCAGTACCCAGAAAAAATAGATGCCTCCATTCTTGTATCCTATTTGCAATTTGTTTCTTATTATATGTAGAATTGCTTGAGCATACAGAACAACTATTGATAATGTCATTCGGGTCAGAGAAAAGACAGCTCCTTCCCTACACCACTGTTAACCTCTGTGACATCTCTATACCAACATAACTGAGAATATAATATTGAATGAGACATAAATACTTTTTCCTTCTGATTGAAGAATTTGTTCAACAAAGCTGATACCTCATGAAAGAAAGGATGTGGGAGGGAGAAAGAGAGAGAAAGGGGGAGAAGAGTAGGAGAGACAGAGAAAAAAGGAGATGAAGAGAGGAAAGGAGGGCAGGCGATGGTGAGGTTGTAGCAACCAAACATGTCAAAATAGAATATAACAAAAAAAGCCTTTTCATCATTTCAAACTTAAAAATGGCAGCCAAGCAGAAGGTAGAGTTCTGAGAGCAGACAAAAGAGTCAAAGACCCACTTGTCTTCACAGTCAAGAGTCTCATAAAAATACTAAGCTAATACATATAATACATATGCAGAGGCCCTGGTACAGACCCATGTGTTTCTTGCCTTGATATTTTCAACAGAAGAGGGAAGATAAAAGGACTGATTCTACAGAATGGATTAAGTAATTAATGAGCAATCAATATAAATCAATGGTGTTAAACCTTCCTAATGTTGTGACCCATTAATACAGATACTCATATTATGGTAACACCAACCATAAAATTGTTTTCTTTGATACTTAATAACTGTAATTTTGATACTGTTAAAAATTGTAATATACAGGATATGTGATATGTGACCATGTGAATGGGTGGTTTTAAACCCTGTCACCTGCCAAGAAGTAGAAACTCAAAAGATGAGAAAAGCTGTTGTAAATAATGTAGTAATGAAAAGAGAGTACACATAGGAGACCTATTTATCAGGAACTAGCATTCTGTGTTAGCTATTATCATCTGAAGATATTGCATTTTTCATGATGCTAATGTATATCACACATTATGGTTGGTAGTAAAGATTTAACAAAATCTCTGACAATTTGAAAGCATTTTGCAAAGATGCTTTCAGTGAATTCTATGTTAGTGTGAGTATGAAAAACTTATTCATACCTTGTGAAAGCTGGCAGAGATTTAGAAACAAAGCAAAATTTGATGTATGATTTTAAAAAAAGTACCACAGAGAAAAATACCAGCAAAGGCCTCAAGGAATTATAGAGTACACTGCATAAGAGAAAGTTGAATGATACCAAGGTTCTTAGTGTACATTTATGGACAGAGTCTTGGGAAGGTCAATGATTTACAATTAATCTACAAAGAGGAGTTAAGGATATTGCTCAGTAAAAATGGTTGCATTGACAAAAGAAAAAAAAAAAGACATGTCAGCACACATATGTAAAAAGGAGACCATAGCTGTGTGTGCTTGGAATCCTAGAAATGGAGAGATAAGGTAGGTAGATCCTGAGACACGACTAGATAGGCAACACAGTTAAGACTGTGAGCTTCTGGTTCAGGGAAAGATGGTCTCAAACCGGATTAAAAATTGTTAAAAAACAGCTCTATCAGAAGATACTCTATATCTTCTGTTGGCTTTCAGATATGCAAATATGGGCACATGTGCCTGAATACATGCAGGACAACAGATACAGATACAACATTAACACACACATGTGCATATATTATAAGAAAATAAGTTGTCAGATGGTTCCTAAGCAATATGTAACATAGTATTGTTGTAGTAATTATTTAAAAGGCAGACAAGTCAACTATCTAAGCTTCAGCAACTCTGCCTAGCTCAGCCACGTGGCCAGAGGCCACGTGTGTGCTGCAGCTAGAAATGGCTAGATAGAAACACCAACCTTGCCACCCATGAGACACCAGCATGGTAGATGGCTCTGACAGTCTTCCACACTGTCCCTGCAAGGCTGGGTAGTGACTGGACTATTCCACCAACCATGCAGGTTCAGTATAGATGAGACTCTAAGGCTTAGATTATCTAAAGGCTTATATATTTAGTAATGATCAATAACAAGATGCCCATACAATCACAGGTGTAACCCAATACTCAACCTAGATATACCAACTACCTTTGACTACTACAGACAAGCGAACATCAGCCTCCATGTCCACTTCTTCCCCGTCTCCCCTAGTTCCACCTCTTCCTTCTCCTCTTCCTCTTTTTTCTCATTCTCTTCCTATCCTTTACTTCTCCTCTTCCTCTTCTTATTCCTCCCACCTTAGCTCCTCCTACTTAGTATTGTTGATGTCACATCTGTTACATTTTTTAGACAGTTTATAAGAAGTTCCTTTTACATTCTCAATAACCAATCAATGTTATATCTCTTATAATTGCAAGACTGTATTTTCTCTCTTCTTAGGAAAATTTGTAAAGAACATTTGGCTAAAATTTCTTTTAGAGTCATTTTGTATATTCTTGAGTTCTGAGCAAAACTATAGGTTTCTCAATTTTGTAAACACATGAACCCATAAATTCATTAATTTAAAAATATTTTGATTATTATCTTATACTCTGAAATCCTAATCTTATATAGCCAAATATTATAAAATTGCTTCACATGTATCTTGCTTTTAATTTTTCATGTTACCAAAAAAATTTATGACTTGTTTTTTTCTTGCAATACAACTCCATCTTTAAATTTTGATTATTTAACTCAGCATAATATTTTAAATATTTTTTTCATGTTGAAGAATGCATGTGATTTTTTTTTTAATTTTTAAGGTAATACAGCAGTCCACATTCTACTTATCTATGGACCAAATGATGGGCATTTGGATAGCTTTAACCTTTTATTTCCCAATAAAGTGCTTCCGTGGGCATGAATATATCATTTAACATGACCTCCACATATCAAATTTGTATATAATCTATCCATGTATCTTCTATTTATCTACCTCCATACCTTACTACCTATCTATTTACCAAGCATCTATTGATGTATCCAATGTCAGAATCACTAGATCAAATAGTACTTCTTCTTTGTTTATATTTTAAGTGACCAAACCTCAGTAACATAATTGTTCTCCACAATAGTTGTGGGGCCTTTCGCGCCTCACAAGTGTAATTGCAACAGTACACAAAATTAAAAAGAATAACTGATATGAATTGGAGGGTGGCAAGAGCTACAGTAGTACACTATAAGATATATATATATATATATATATATATATATATATACACATATATGTATATATATATGTGTATCCATACACATACACATATATATGATAATGGAATATATAAATATATTGTAATAGAATATATATTTTATTGTGTACTACAATAGTGACATTCTGTTTCACAGAATAAAAATAACAAAAAAGTATTTTAATTTTAAATGTTACCTTTTTACTGCTATTTTAGCAATTCTAGTGTTTCTCCACACTTCTTGCATTTTTAAAAACATTATCTCTCTTGTCTTATAATTTTATGCTTGGAGCTTAATTTACAAAAATGCTTACATGGTTTACTTAATAAAGACTAAGGGGAAAAAGACAAATTTTACAATTAAATTTTACAATTCTTCTCATTGATCTCAATTTTTTAAGTTATTCAATTCTGTGGTATTATACTATGAAAAATTTTCATCTTTCCTAGTTTAGTCCTCACACTGACAGGGAGCACTAAATAGTATATGTAGTATTAAGCACCTTAGCACCTTGAAGATAAATGGAAAAATGTAACTATTTAGTGATACAATATTATGGTCAGAATAGCATTGTTTAAGTATGTAATATACTTTAATGCTCATTTAATTCACCAAAGTATAATGAACAACTTGAAGTAGAAGCATGTCTGTACAAAAATGTGTGCAGTGACAACTTATGATCTGTTCTGTGGACTACTCAGAGTGTTCATAAATATATTTTAGCTAACATTGTTTTTAAATTTTCATAAATACTAAAATTATACCCATTGCCTCATAGATGCTATTCCATACCAATACAATATGATCTCCATTATAATAACCTACTTTATGAAGATTAAATGCTTTTGCAATTCAAACATGGTAAAATTGGCTTAAAGCAAAATCAAACAGTAGTTTGCTGGTTCAGGATTTGAATAGTGGAATGAGAAATCTCTCTTATATTGCTATTGTGCCCTGGTCAGCTAAGAAGTAATTGCTTTTTATAAGGCAAATTTGCTTTTACTTTTCTAAGGTAATGAAATGAACCTGAAACATTTCCTTGGAAATCAAAGTCACTATCCCTGAAATGTCACCAGACAAATTCCATCATATAGTTTCAGCAAACATGTAATGAGAAAGTTGGGCCAGACATTGATTGACAGAATTCTATTAGAAAGCTTTCTCACACATTCATCCATAATTATCTGTACTGTAAATCAATACTGATTATATTTCTTCATATTTGTGGGCTGTTACGATGAAGAAAAAAATCATGCACATTCATGGAGAAAATGCAGAAAAGATGTGTTAAGATAGATGAGCCAGGAGAACATTTACTAAAATTCTATAGCAGTATTCATACATGTCAATATTACATGGATAAAAATAATTAAATAGCTCTACCTGTTTATATAAACCTAAAATAAAATGCATCCTTCAAACCAAACTCAGACTGTTTGATTCTATAGCATAACTCCTCAGGAAATTTATCACTAATAAATACAGCTACTGGAGTGTCTGTCTGTATGTTCTGAAGGAGAATGTGTGTGATACTTCACAGTTCAGGTAATGTATCGCTAATAAATACAGCATTTACCTCACCTTTTTGTATGTTTGAGGGAGAATGTGCATAATACTTCATAGAGATGTACTTTAATAGAGCATGATGTCTAATACATGGTTTATTCCCAGGAATGTAACAGAGAATGCTCTTTCTAGAGTGAATACATTTTACAGATGAGAAGTTTGAGATATATGCTGTACTTGAATAATCCTGGGAACTAGTCTACAGGTAATACGTGTTTGCTTTTTATTTCTCAGAAAGCATATGTAGATTGCACTAATTATATTCATGTATTTTAAAGGGTTGTTTTAATTTGAAGATCTTTTTGCCATGTGACTGTGAAATATTTTCATGAACAGAGAACAAGTGATAACTACATATATTGATTTTAATGTGTGAAAATAATGTCTCCTTTGTTTTTTGCTATGCCAAAACCTTAGAGGACAGTTAGAGAAAGTATTATTTTAATACTAACCCATATGTGAATGGAATACAACAACAAGCATAGCTATTAGTGGCAACCCAAAGCTGGAGCTGCCTGCAGCCACGATCACCAGGTTCTCCTGAGATGAAGCATAGGAATTAACGGGAAGAAGGGTGAGAGAAACATGGGGCCAAGACAAAGTATTCTGATCAAGGCCCAAAGTTTAATAATTTGCTTTCACATATAAAGGGGAATCCTCACCCCCCAGAGTCTCTTCTTGGTACCGCCCAGGGGCTAGGTAAAGAGACAGTAGTCCTGAAGGTGTCAAGGCTAGCTCAGCAGGCAGTCCATTCTTCTTAGCTAGGTAACAAACCTCAGGGTGCCAAGACTGGCAAGGCAATGCCTCCTTCTAGGTCCTATTGTTTGGTCTTGTTGTGGTCAATGACTTGCAGGCCTGCTTAGGCCTGGGGGAAGGGCACACAAAGTGTATAATAGTGGACAACAAAAATTTATCAACAGCTATCATCGAACTTTGAGGCCTGCTACACTTAATGTTATTTTTGCACTATCCATTAACAAATGCTGCACAGAATGAAGCTACATGTTATTCTCAACTTTAATATGAAGGACATAACTATTTAGAAATGCTGCTCTTTTTGCCCCCCCTTTATTTTTGCTTTTTTGTCTTAATTCACATCCTGAGATTCAAATTATATGTATATATATATATATATATATATATTATATATACATATAATATATATATATATATATATATATATATATATATATATATATATATATATATCTCCATTGCAAAGCCAAGCACTGTTTTCTCCTAGTTAAGTGCAGAATCATATGATCTTTTGCTCCAGTGATATCTTTGGTATCAGTGATTATAATTGAAGTTCTAAATGTATGTCCCAGTGGCAGAAATAGTACAGACATATGAGCTCTGGAGTCTTTTGGAGAACTGTTTCTTATAGAATCTGAACCTAATTCTCTCTTTATAACATCAATTCATTCTTCAAAATGTATAGTTATACAGAATAAGAAGTTATATAAATAAAATTTCTGTCAGAAATGTTGACATAGAAACCATATACCAAGGCACAATTTCTGAGTCATGATAACAATGGCAAATGCATAGTCATTGAATCTATCCCTTTGTGAAATGAATGGGATTGGCAATTGTGATATTCATTTGCAAATCTATTACTATGTTTATTTAAAACATTAGCTGCTGATATATTTTGGTGAGGTTTTAAAAATATTTCCCACAGGGCGGTGGTGGTGCATGCCTTTAATCCCAGCACTTGGGAAGCAGAGGCAGGCGGATTTCTAAGTATGAGGCCAGCCTGGTCTACAGAGTGAGTTCCAGGACAGCCAGGGCTACACAGAGAAACCGTCTTGAAAAAACCAAAAAAAAAAAAAAAAAAAAAACCAAAAAGAAAAAAAATTCCCAAATAGTTTGTCTTTTAGATTTTTGTTATTTTATGTGTGTGAATGTTCTTCTTGCATATATTTATGTGAACCATATGTGTACTTAGAGGATGCAGAGGCTAGAAAAATGTGTTTGATACTCTGAACCACACTTATATATGTTTGTAAAACATCATCCAATTGCTAGGAACTAATTTGAGATATTTAACTAGAACAGCAGATGCCTTTAGCTACTGAGTCTTTTCTCAAAGCCATAATTTTTCCAAAATAAATTGTTCATTTTATTTAATGGTCATAATAGTTAAAAATATTAAATTTAAAGGTTAACATACTGTTAGAAAAATTTGTGACTAAGTCTATTTAATGAAGACAACTTAAGCATGTCATGACCTGTAAATAAACAGAAATTTTAACTATTTTAACATGAATGTGGTAATCACATACAATTCACACAGTAAATGTAACCACCTATTGTTCAAGTATTTTTTCTTATTTTTATGAAATTTCCATTAAAATATAGTACCACTTACATAAAGTCTAACAGACTGATATTTGACATGAAATTTAATCTGAAATTTCATACACAGAAAAGTGCTAACTAATATGCCTAAAATAAATTTATATACTTTTCTTTCGAACACTATTTCTAGACAGCTCTGAGTTAGTTTTTCAGGTCAATTGCATAATTTAGCGGCATGATTCCCAATAACAAAAGCAACACTCACACAGCATGTTGAATGCTTTCTTCCAAAGGTCACTTTGTGCTGCATATAAAAGTGTTTCTATGTATGTTCAAGCAAATTGCTGAAAGGAATGTCTCATTTAAAAATCTAGTGCCTCAGTTTTATTCCCAAATGAGATCAATCAGTAATGCTGTCCAATGTGTTGATCTTACTTCTGCTTTGCCAAGCTGATATTAAAACACAAAGGTAGGCAGACCACCTGCAAGGATGAAAGCCAAGTGAAAGCTAGTGCAGTTCTGATTGCAATTCAATCCACTGCACTATGCTTTTAGTGTATGAGAGGCTCTGTGACGATCAATTAACCACTATGAAGTCCTCCTGACATGCCCAGGGCTACATTGACTGAAAAAGGAAGGAAATCATTAGCTTAAAGTATATCATCGCAGGAAGAAAATAGGTTCCAATGTCCTGAAAACACTTTCTATCACCTTCATAGGATCTCTTGAATAAAAAAAAAATGTCAATCTGAAACTATAGTTATACCATATTATATTTTTCTATAAGTCTGAGTACTCAGCATGTATTGTTATAGGAACAAAATAGATCCATTGAAACCCAAAGTAGGTAAATAATAAACTCAGGTAGCTTTCAAAATTTATATTTTGGTAATTTAGCAAAAATGAACATTTTCACATTAGAAATTAAAAATGATGACAGCTTAGAAAGCCACATAGAAATCTTATATAAAGTAAATTGTAAAGAACTATCTAATTTATGCATATGTATATATATTATTGATATTTTTAAAAGTTCAGGTATGTTTTTATCATCAATATCCCTTTAAAGTAAAATATATAAAATACTATGAGTAGCAATGTTTCATAGTTAAGCTAAAGTTAATAATTATAATTTTTTAAAAATATAATGGAATTTTAATAAATAGAATTTTATTAATCATTTAAAACTAATGATACATAGATTTATTGTGATTCCAGTGTTAAAATTATTTCTGTGCTGCTTGGAACAAGTTATTATTATTTAAATGTAGTCAGATATGATTATATACTAGTGTATTTTTCAAAGATGAATAATTTACCATATAATGCAGATGCTCCTCTGCTTTTGATGGAGTTATGTGAATCATGAGATGAAAGTATCATAAGTAAAAATTTCCTTTCATTCAAATAACCTTTCAAGCATTGTATCTTAGCAACACAGTCACTACAGAGAATACTGGGAATCCCAACTCAATAAGAGAATATTATACTACCTACCACTAGGACATTTATAAAGCAGGATCTATTGATTGCATATTGATTTCATTTTCATTTTGAGACTAAAACATCTTCAAATTAGTCTAAACTGAAAGAGTACATATTACACAAGTTTGAAGGCAGAATGGTGTTGATATGTTAAAGAATAACTTATCAATATTATATATAAAATATCTTTATCAAGAACTTTTTTCCAAAGGTCACTTCTCAATTCATTTGGTAGTTTTGATACTAAGAAATAATATTTTGTATTTCAAAATGATCTAGAACAATTTATTTTTAAGTCTGTTGTTCATATTAAGGAATACAAGGCCAGTGGGGTAGGGGGTATGGGTGAGGTAGCACTCTCATGGAGGCAGAGGAGGAGGGAGAGTGGAATGGGGGTCCTTGGAGAGGAAATCAGGAATGAGAATAACACTTGAAATGTAAATAAACAGCCAATAAAAATTTCAAAAGAATTATAAAACAAACTATGTTAACATTTTAAGTGAACTTTCTGATATAGTTTATTGTAGAACTAAGAAAAAGTGAGATAAAACAATTATGTATCCCATCCACACATTTGTGTATACATTATCAATTGTCCCTATTATCTAAAAGAAACAGCAAAATCAAGATTGTTTCTTCAGACTTTTGCAGACATTACAGAAGTGCTTATGGAGAGGACACTCACAGTTAAATCCGTTAGTCATGAACATTTCTGTATTCTAGAAGTTAGGCCAGCTTAGGGGTCTAGGTTAAGAGGAGATTCATACCTTCAAATGCTGCTCAGGATGGACACTTAAATGAGATTGTTTGAGAGTACAGAGGACATTTCAGTATAGTCAGTAAGAAGATAGAAAGATGATCAAAACATTTAAAAAACATAAAACAGATTAAAAGAAGCCCTTTATTCATCTACTATAGTTTATACCATACAGAAGCAAAATAGTTTCCATACCAAACATTCAGTTTATATATATAAAAATAACATATCATTAAACTATTTCTTTTCATAATATGAATGCATAATACATTATCTGTCAGAATATTTATTCTTTTCAAAATATCAGAACCTTAATATACAGCCCAGTGTAACACTGGATTTCATTAACATCTTGTTTAGGATTCCCTGGGGCTGAGGCTACAGAAATGTGCTTCAATATCGATGGCAAATCACTTTTTAAATTTTAGATGATTTTAAAATTCTGATCCATACACATTGATAAATTTGCAGATCCCACATGGGAAAAAATAAACCCCATACATCATTTATGGCAGCACTTACTTGTAATTACAATGTGGGGAGGAAGAGATCAAAAGAGCACTGTGATTTGTTAAATAGCCGGTTCAGCCAAATCTAGTGGAATATCTAGGGCAATAAGAAAAGCTATATGAAAAAAAAGACATAATTACCATCATACAGAGATCAAAAGACATGCCCAGGAACCATCCAAGGTGAGAAGAATCTAATTGCCAGAGGATCAGGTAATCTGCTATGTGATTGTGTCTGTTAGAAATAACATAGAAACTACAACCATGGCACATCAAAAATAAGTAGCTCAAATAAGATTTGAACAATGACAATATCTGTGGACAAATTAATATGAAAATTAAAATGTCATCATTTCTCATCTCTAGATAAAGAACTACAAGCATAGGCTGTTGGGAGAGAGTTAATAGTCCTAAACTCGGGATAAAGGCCAGTAAAAAAGTAATCAGCTTCAAAATTACACAGAAGCCACATTAGATTATTCAACAGGCTGTATTTATATATTTATGCAAATAAAAGTGTGCAAGTATATGTGTGTATGTGTGTCTAATCATTTAAGAAAAATTATCAATTTGAGATGGAATGATGGTTGAAAAGAGGAAAAGAAAGGAGGGAGTGATATAATTTTATTTTCATAAAATTTTAAAATAAGAAATGGGATAGTAGCTAAAATTAAACACTCTGGGTTTTCTTCTGCATGCAACAAAGCAGATCATGCATGTGTGCTCAAGTATACATGAACTAACACATTCATATACATTACCAATAATGTATATTTAAATGAATGTAAGATTTGCCATAGTTGTCTATATACTAAATTGTGAAAAATTATCACAAAATATCTGAATATATTTGCAAACTTTTATGTTGATTTGAGCTATCAAATAAGGCATATACAATATTTGAGGAAAACAAACTTTATGTCTCATGTAAGTAACTATGAAAAATATTTTATAACTGTCTCTAGAATATAAAAATATAAAAAAAAATTCTTCAGGTGAGTAATTTCTGTTCTCCTGGACCCAATCTTCTCAGTTATTCTGCAAAAGAACACCAACTGAATCCTCCCTTCCCCTGTGCCCACATCTTCCCTGTGGATCCCAGAGACCACCCCCTCCTACTGTTCAGCCTACAATACAGAGCAGAAAAAAAAAAACATAAAAAAGGCAATACATAGCCATGACATGTCTCCAAAATTCCAGACAGAAAACAGATAGCAAAGAACAAAACATCCACCTAATGAAGACACAAAAATCAGCATAAAGACCTATAACCACCCCAAAATGATGTCTCATAGCAGTGTGATAAATAACAACCAGTGCAATAAAGCTCCGCTAGAACTCAGCTATCCTACAATAGCAGACCATGATATTCCAACAGAATTAAAGCACAAAAAAAAGGAGCTTACAACAAACTATATAAAGATGATAGATGTCTTTAAAGAGGAAATAAAAAATGCCTGATAGTAAATCAGGAAAATACAAATAAACAAGAAAAAATTAATATATATCTTAAAGAAAAGTAAAAAATGAAAATAAAAAGTTAAAAGAAATGAATAATTCTGTTCATGACCTAAAAATTTAAATAGAAGAAATAAATGAAAACACAAGATGAGGGAATTTTGGAAATGAAAGAATTGGGAATTTGGACAGGAGCTACAGAAGCAAGTTTAACCAAGAAGTTTCATTCAATCTTCATATAAGAGCTAGAAGAGAGATTATCAAGCATTGAAGAAACAGATACATAGCTCAAAGAAAATGTTAAATCTAAATTATTTCTCACACAAGACAGGGAACTGAAAATCGGGGACACTATGAAGATATCATATCTAATACAATAAAGGAAAGAGAAGAATTTCATCTCAAAAGCCCAGAAAATATACCAACAAAGCCACAGTATATTTTCCTAAACTAATGGAGATGGTAATAAAGGTAAAAGAAGCATAGAGAACACTAAATAGATTGTACTTAAAAAAGAGTTCCCTAGTCACATAATAATTAAATTATTAAACATATATAAGAAAGAAAGACTAGTAAAAGCTGCAAGGAAAAATGGTCAAGAAACATATCTCTTAGATCTATGAGAATCACACCCAATTTCTCAATAGAAACCCTAAAAGCCAGAAGGGCCTGGACAGATGTGTTGCAGACTAAGAACACACTTGCCAATCTAGATTACTATACCTAGCAAAATTTTAATCACCATGGATGTATAAAATAAAATATTCCATGATAATGTCAAATTTAAGCAATAACTATTTACAAATCCAGAACTACAGAGAATGCTAGAAGGAAAACTCTAATGTAAGAACTTTGACTCCATTCGTGAAAAGAGATGTAGAGGAACATTTTTTAATATTTAGCTTTAATCTTTTTTTTTACAGTCTAGACATTATATCCCTCTTGGTCAGCCCTCCAAATGTTCCTCATCGCAGTGATTCCCTCTACCATCCCCAAAACAATGGCCCTTGCCCCAATATGGCAGGCCTCCCCACACTGGGCCCTCAAGTCTCTAAGGGTTCGGTACATCTTCTCCCACTGAGGCCAAAACAGGCAGGCAGTCCTCTGCTGTATATGTGTCAGGGGGTCTTGGATCAGCTGGTGTATGCTGCCTAGTTGGTGACTTAGTGTCTGAGAGATCTCATGGGTCTGAGATAGTTGAGACTGCTGGTATTTCTATGGGGTTGTCCTCATCCTCAAATTCTTCCAGCCTTTCCCTAATTCACCCATATGAGTCCCTGACTTCAGTTTATTGGTTGAGTGTAAGTATCTATATCTGTCTTAGTCAGTTGCTTGTTGGGCTTCTAGGAAGACAGCTTTTCTAGGCTCCTGTCTGTAAACACAACATAGTATAATTAGTAGTGTCAGGCCTTTGAACTTTTCCTTGATATGCATCCCAATTTGGCCCGGTCACTGGACCTCCTTTCTCCCAGTCTCTTGATTACTCTGACCAGGATAAATAATCAATTTTAATTCCAGGAAACAGAGGTAAGCAGATCTGACTTCAAGCCTAGCCTGGGACAGAGCAAGTTCAAAGTACAAAAAATCTCAAAACAAAGCCTAGTGGCACACACCTTTATCTCAGCACGCAGGAATGAATAGAGATGTAGTACAGGAGAGATGAGTTCCTGGTAGTTGGATTGGGGGCACTTGGAGTTTGTGGAGTTCAGAGACAGGGTTACTGGGACAGTTTTACAGGTTGAAGAGAGAACAAAGAAGACACAAGTGAAGATAGAACAGAATGAGCCAGAGAATGAAAAGGAGTCAGATGATTACAATAGATTGAGAGAGTTAATTTGAGACAAAGAAGAGGTACTTAGGGAAAAAAATTGAGAGAATTCAGATTGAATCAGTCTGCTTGAAAAGGAGAGGCCCTTGGTCCTGTGAAGGCTCAATCCCTCAGTGTAGGAGAATGCTAGGACAAGGAGGCAGGAGTGGGTGGGTAGGTGGGTGGGAGAATACCCTCATAGAAACAGGGGGAGAAGGATGTGATGGGGGTTTCAGGGAGAGAGAAATAAAGAAAGGGGATAACATTTAAAATTTAATAAAGAACATATCCAATAAAATATTTTTAAAAAGAAAGAAAATGTGAGCTTATTCATCAGTAAGCCTCAGAGATGACAATTACTTCAGGCAATTAAAGATACTTTTACACACAGGAAATAATATCACACAATCAAAAACAAAAGAAGAGAAACACACACACACACATACATACCACCACCACCATCACTACCACCAGCATCACAACCAATATCAATACAATTGCCAGCACCATCTTTTTCAGCAACAACAATACAACAGAAATCAACAATCATTGGTCATTAATATGTCTCAACATCAGTGGTCTAATTTTGCAGAGAAAAACACTCAGAGTAACAGAATGTTAGAGAAGCAAAGATCCATCCTTCTCCTGCATCAAAGAAACACACCTCAACATCTAGGAAAATATTACCACAGAGTAAAGGGTTGGAAAAAGATATTACAAGCAAATGGACATAAGAAGCAAGCTGGTGTAGCAATTGTAATATTAGAAAATAGACATTAAATCAAAATTAATCAAATGAGATTGGTAAGGACACTACTGAATCATCAAGAGAATAATATACTAAGATGAATTACTGGTTATTAACATCTATGTCCCAAGAATAAGGGCACTGTACCTTGTAAAAGAAACACTACTACAGCTTAAATCACACATCAACTCTCACACACTGACAGTGAGAGACTTAAACACCCCACTCTTATTAATGTATATTAAATCCAGAGGAAAAAATAGACAGAAATAGTGGTGCTAGCATACATAATAAGCCAAAGGTACCTAACAGATACAAACTATTTCATGCAACATAAAAGACTACAGCCTTTTCTCATCATCTCTTGGAACTTCTCCAAAATTGACCACATACTCAGTCACAAAGCAACTTTCAACAGATACAAAAAAAATTAAATAACTTCATGCATCTATTAGACCATCATAGATTAAAGTAAGATATCAATAAAAATAGAAACACAGAAATCTTACAAATTTGTGGAAACTGAAGAACTCTCTACTGAACAGACTGATGCACGGGAGAAATAAAGAAACTATAGACATTCTAGGATTCACAATAAATGAACACACATCATACCTGAAATTATGGAACAAAATGAAAGTGGTTTCTAAAGGAAGGTTCATAGCACCAAGTGCCCATAGGGATGGGAAAATAAATCAGTGATGAGATTTCACACTTACCTATGAAATCTAAGCTTACCTAAGAGCAATGTGTGGCAACAAGAAATCAAAGTTAGGGCTGAAATCAATAAAATAAAAATAAAGAGAATAATACCAACAATAAAACAAAGAGTTGGTTCATTTAAAATATCATCCAGTTAGACAAATCTTTTTTAAAATAACTAAAGGAAAACTAAAAATGGGTTATAACTATGCATACCTAAGAAATTTGGAAATGATAAGTTAATATTTTAAAGAATTTTCTTCACAAAGTTGGAAAATCTAAAAGAAATGGATCATTTTTACAATGAATATAATTCACCAATGTTAAATAGAGATCATAAAAACGATTTAAATAGACCTATAAATGATACTCTAATAGAAGCAGTCATTAAAAGTCTCACAACAACAACAACAACAACAACAACAACAAAGTATAAGAGTGAATGGTTTTTGTGCAGAATTCTACCAGACTTTCAAACAAGAGTTAACACTAATACTCCTCAAATTTTTCTACAAAATAGAAAGAGAAGAATTTGTTGAATTCATTTTGACTCCATACCTATCCTGATACAGAGGTCACATAAAACCTCAACAAAGAACAAAAGTTACAGACCAGATTTCCTCAAGAATATAGATGCGAAAATACTCAACAAAATACTTAGAATTGAATCAAAAAATAAATTAAAAAAATTATCCATCATGAGCAAATAGGCTTCATCACAGAGATACAAGGATGGTCCAATATATCAAAATCAGAGAATGTAATTCAACACGTGAACAAACTGAAAGAAAAAGAACACAATCCTCTTGTTCAAAGTAGAATAATGTGTTTAACAAGATTCAAAACCCTTTCATGATAAGAATCCCATAAAGGTTAGAGATACAAGGATTAGACACAAACCCAATAAATGAAATATACAGAAAGGCTATGGCCAACACGTAATTAAGTGGCTAGTAACTATGAGTGATTCTACTAAGATAAAAAACAAGACAACGTTGTTCTTATTTTCATACACATTCAATATTGCGTTTGAAGTTTTAGCTAGAATAATAAGAAACATGAAGGAGATTAAGGGTATATATGATAGTTTGTATATACTTGGCCCAGTGAGTGGCACTATTTAGAGGTATGGCCTTGTTTGAGTAAATGTGGTCTTGTTAGAGTAGGTGTGCCACTATGGCATGGGCTTTAAGACCCTGCTCCTAGCTGCCTGGAAGCCAGTCTTCTAATAGCAGCCTTCAGATGACAATGTAGAATTCTCAGCTCTTCCTATATCATGTCTGCCTGGATGCTTCCACATTCCTGCCTCGATGATACTGGACTGAACCTCTGAACCTATAAGCCGGCCCAAATTAAATGTTGCATTTTATAAGACTTGCTGGGGTCATGGTATCTCTTCACAGCAGTAAAACCCAACAAAGACAGAATACAAACTATAAAGAAAAAAAAATTGAAGTAATTTTATTTGTGGATAATATAATAATATACATACATGACCATAAAAGTCCCACCATGGATCTTTTATAATTGATAAACACTTTTAGAAAAGTTTCTGGGTACAATATAATCCCAATAAAATCAGTAGTTCACCTACAATAACTGATAAAAGTTCTAAGAAATAAAAAAGGGAAAAAACAACTTT
>JANHMN010000001.1:43271907-43329213 GCA_030674055.1 Rhabdomys pumilio | reverse complement strand
ACAAAAACCCTCCCCCATGACACGAACTCCCAGAGCTTCATCTGGGAGATCAGCAGCACACTAGGGAACTCATCACCCAACAAAATCCTGTCCTTCCGATTACCACTCTCCTTCTGGCCACTCTACCTGGCCCTTCTTGCTGGGACAGGCTCAAACTTGGTAGACTATGGGGAAGACACTATATTCAGACCCACCCCAGAGGATCTGCTTTACTCAGAGTAGTTGAGGATCCACTGCACCCAAAGCAGTTGACTCCTAATTGGTCTGTTCCCATGAAGACACCGTACCCTGATCCACTGGCACGGATTCCTTCCATTCTGAGCCACTGCACTGATCAGAATTTGTGCACTTCCTCTGTAATCAATCTCAAAATACCCAGACTGGACTCCCAGGAGATCTAACACCCCAGGATCATAGAAGAAGCTGGACTTCCAAGAGTTCTAACATGCCCAAGATCATAGGATAACAGGATCCTAGAGGCAGCCTGACTCCCAGGAGGTCTGACACCCAGAATCACTGAATCAAAGAGACAGCTGGACTCTGAGAGGCTTTGACACAATGAAGATAACAGGAGGGACTGGCTCCAGTCAAAGACAGTGAACGCACGTAGCACTAGAGATAACCAGATGGCTAAAGGCAAGAAAAAGAATGTAAGCAACAAAAACCAAGGTAACTTAGCGTGATCATAACCCAATTCTCCCACCATAGCAAGACCAAGATACCCCATCACACTGGAAAGGCAAGATTCTGATTTAAAATCACTTCTCATGTTGATGATAAAGGACTTTATGAAGAAAGAAAATAAATCCATTAAAGAAATACAGAAAAACAAAGGCAAACAGGTAGAAGCCCTTAAAGAGGAAACACAGAAATCCCTTAAAGAAATACAGTAAAACACAGATGAAGGAATTGAACAAAACCATCCAGGATCTAAAAATTGAAGTAGAAACAATAAAGAAATGGCAAAGGGAGACTACCCTGGAGATAGAAAAATCACCATCAGGATATAAGGGATAAAGAGAGAATCTCAGGTGCAAAAGATACCATAGAAAACATTGACATTTTCTTCATTCATTCTTTTTTCCTTGAAAAATATCTATCTTTCTACTATAAGCTTTTTATCATGTCATATGTAAAGAAAACAATCGTGTTTACCAAGATAAATAGATACTTATTTGCATAAATCTATGTTTAGTTCATTATTTCTAGATTTGAAGGGTATTCATAGCACATGACTACATTTTTTTAATCTCCTATTTTGAATGTCTCCTCAAAAGATGATATCCCTATTTTGAATATTTTAAACTCAGCCTTGTGGTAATAAGAAAATATCTAGAATATCATATGATCAAATAAATGTATTTAATATATAAATTAGTAGAAGAATAGTGCTAAATCACAAATTCACAATTTTGTTTTATTTTGTTTTACTTTTCTCATGAGAAACTGAGTCCAAATTTTCTTATTAAAACATTTTATGCCTTCAGTCAATAAAAAAATAGTCTCATCAAATATTATTATCTTAGATTTAAAGTTTTTTCAAGAAAATTAACAAAAACAATTATAAAAGAAAGATATGAATGGAAGAGATGGCAGTTTAATGAAATTGCTGTGGAATCACGAGGACTAGACACTAAGTCCCAGCACCCACATAGTATGCTGGAAGTTCAAACACCAAGTCTGAGGGAATCTGACACAATCCTCAAACTGCATGCACTGCATTCATATACACCATACTCTCTTACACACAAAGTAAATAGAAATAAAATTATAGTTTTAGTTATTCATTGTATTTGGTTTCCTGTTCCTCTGCTATGAAATAGCTCCATAATTTATTGTATATGTCATCATTAATGATGATAAATAATCCCAGGTTTTGGGGATTCCTAATTTTATTTCTACAGAAAGCAATTATATTTATTTAATTAGGTTTTCACAAACTCAATGCATAAATGAAATTTCTCTTTCAAATATCTTCTATCTAAAAAAATGATAGTGCAGCAACAAGATTGATAATTACATATAATACAACAACTTCATCATCAATTTGAATGCCTAGTAGATTTGAAATATCAAAGAGATGCTTAACAGTTAAATAATGTAAAAGTTACTTGGCATTAAGGCAACTTTAATGTTATCAACATAGCTAAATAATTTCCCAGAAGCTGCCTTGATGAACTCATCTGATTATAATCCTTATTATGAGAGCACAAGCTGAATGAGATGGTTTAGTTGAGCTAATATTGTATTCACAGTAAATAAATAATCAGGCTAGGTATCATGCATTCACATATTTTAAAAATTATTCACATCAATGTGAAAATATACAAGATCATTTCATTTTGAAAATGCTGAGCATACTTTATTTTGCCTATTTAAAATTTTGTCTAGCAGAAGGTACTTAAAGTCAAGCTACTCCATAAATACCATGGAGGTCTTTGGCAGCATATTTTGTAGAAAATCATAAATAACCCTCCAGCAGCATATCAGAGACAATTATCCCATGGCATAGAGTCCATTGCTTTGATTTAGTGAGATCGTAGAAACCAAATAAGGGCTTACATGTCACACCTAACTGCCAACCTCTAGCATGGTTGATATTTTCCTCTGGGTTCATTATGTTTACTATTGTTTTTATTATTTTAATGTTTTTTGGGGGTTTTAAAGGAACACACACAAAGACATAGGGATTTTCTGTCTTTTTCTTAAGTAGAAAATGCATAAGAAAACTATGGGATTTGCTGACAGTTTCCAATCTGATCACTTGCTTTTTTGGAAAGAAATGTGCCGAACTGAATGATATGAAACATTTACATGTATTGTTTCTTTGATTTTTCTAAATAATGTTTCCTTAGAAACAATCCATCTTTTCCTGCATTTTTGTTAACAAGAGATAATTTTATAATGTAATCTTATGATCATAGTTAATATTTACTTCTTCATTTTTTAGAATACACAGTTATTAAAGCAGGTATAATTTCTAGTATTGCTATCTAATTATAAGCCAGTTTTACTCTGGCTATCTTCCTGGTATTAAAATAAGGGAGAGGTTAGAAAAATAAAGTTTCAGGTGGATTTTAAATATGCATTTTCCTGTCACATTCTTATTTTCCTATGATATTTTCAAGTATAATTTGTTTCATTTTCTTGTGCTACATTTCTGATATTATTCTTATAGATCAAATTGACATAAAGTGTTGCACTTTAAAGGTTTAGAAAAAAAGTAAATTGTCTGAAGTCAAAGTAATTACATTATTCTGTTCTTAAAGGTAACAAGCAATATATTTAAGATTTTATGCAAACTATTGTATCACCTGCAAATAATAATAACTTGACTTCTAATTTTCAAATTTATATTCCCTTGATCTACTTTTGTTGTCTAATTGTTCTAGCTAGAACTTCAAGAACTATATTCATCAGATTGGGAGAGAATGGGCAGCCTTGTCTTGTCCCTGATTGTAATAGGATTGCTTCAAGTTTCTCATTTAATTTGATATTGACTGTTGTTTTGCTGGACATTGCTTTTATTATTATGTTGAGGTATGAGCCTTAAATTCCTGATCTCTCCAAGACTTTTTCCATGAACAGGTGTTGGATTTTGTCAAATACTTTTCAGCATCTAATAAGATGATCATGTGATTTTTTTTCTTTGAATTTATTTACATTGATGAATTTCCATATTTTAAATCATCCCTGCATTTGTGGGTTGAAATCTAGTTGATTATGGTGAATAATGGTTTTGATTTCTTCTTGGATTCAGTTTGCAAGAATTTGATTGACTATCTTTGCATGGATATTCATAAGCAAAATTGGCCTGAAGTTTTCTGACTTTGTTAGTTCTTTGTGTGGTTTGAGTATCAGAGTAATTATGGCTTCGTAGAATAAATTAGGTAGTCTTTCTTCTGTATCTATTTTGTGGGATACTATTGGGATTAGCTGTTCTTTGAAGGTCTGATACCATCTGGCTCTAGGCTTTTAGTGATTGTTTTATTTTATTTGAGGCTATGGGATTGTCTACATAGTTTACCTACTCTTGATTTAACTTTAGTTTGTGGTATCTGTCTACAAAATTATCCTTGCATCTAAATTTTTCAGTTTTGTCTATCATAGGCTTGTATAGTAAGAACTGGTGATTTTTTTAAACTTCCTCAGTTTCTGTTGTCATATCTCTTCATTTCTGACTTTTTAATTTGGATACTCTCTGTGTGTTCTTTAGATTGTTTGGTTTATGCATTTTGTTGATTTTCTTAAAGAACCAGCTATTGGTTTTGTCTCTATACCTGATAAACAAGTTCAAGCTAGTCACAGATAATATAAAATATCTTGGTGTAACTCTAACCCAACATCTATCTGTGAAATGTATGACTGACAAGAACTTCAAGTCTCTGCAGAAAGAAATAAAAGAAAACCTTGAAAGACTTAAAGATCTTCCACTCTCATGGATTGGTAGAACTAACACAGTAAAAATGTCCATCCTACCAAAAGCAATCTATAGATGCAATTTACTCCTAATGAAAATTTCAACACAATTCTTCACAGACATGGAAGGAACAATTTTCAACTTCATATGGAAAAAAACAGGATAGCAAAAATAATTCTTTTTTTTATTGGATATTTTATTTACATTTCAGATGCCAATCCCTTTCCCCCATTTCCCCTCCCCAGAAAACACCTATCCCGTGCCCTCCCTTTTCCATTTGGCTTTTGTATGATTTTTTTAAATGTTAATCAAGGGCTTTATAAGTATGGTAATGCTCAATCAGAAGTATAACCTAATACCCAATCAAGCTATGTAAACTATTTTTGACTAGTGGAGATACATGAACTTCTGCCTCCATGCCCCCTCTCTCTTTCTTCTCTTTTTCTCTCTCATTACCGAGCTTCTCATCTACTTCATCTTCTCCTCTCCTTACTCCATCTTTTCCTCTCGGTGCTCCTTTCCCCTTAGCTCCTCCTACATATTACCCTTCCTGTTAAAATAAAGCTTTTCTCTAAGAAGACAATTAGAGCATAATTTGTACCAGTGAGGTACAAGATAGTCTTAATACCCAGTCCATCCTTTTGTTGACTAGTCAGAACCTCTGCCGTCTCTCTTGACTAGAACACTTAGTTTTGAACCTGGCTTTTTCTTGGCTTTAGAATGAATGTCAGCTGAGAACCATCCACTCAGATCTTTTCTCTCAAGGTAAATAGCCTGGATTGGCTATGAGTCTATAGGTCTTCAATGCCGTCAGAAATCCAGAATGACTAAATTAACCTAATTTATGGGAAGCACTAAGCATAGCTTCTAAAACTTAGCCAATTTATAGAGACCACTGAACACCTGGACAACCCCTATACTACCGAAAGTTGGAGCATTAAATCTTCAGCCTTCTGGCCCAAACTCATCTGACAGATTTTAGTGCTGCAGAATTATTAAGGGCTGGTTACTCTGTCTAGGCAGATATAATCAGTCGACTATTCTGCAAGTGTGTCCTTTTCTGGACAGCAATTTGTCTGTAGATGGAGAGAGGCAATTCTCGCCTGGTGGCTGTCTCACCACAACTGAAGTAACTCCAAGGATGCTCAATTTCTTCTTAGAATCCAAGACAGGAAGCTGTCAGGAGCAGACAGATCTCT
Source organism: Rhabdomys pumilio (assembly GCA_030674055.1). Classification (NCBI taxonomy): domain Eukaryota; kingdom Metazoa; phylum Chordata; class Mammalia; order Rodentia; family Muridae; genus Rhabdomys; species Rhabdomys pumilio. The sequence goes on along the minus strand of JANHMN010000001.1, from coordinate 43,323,594 downwards.
AATCAAAATGAACATTAATATAGAAATATTTGTGACATCAATTCTATGGATTTCTGACGTTTTGAAATCCAACTATCCATGTAAGGTAACCTAGACTGTTGTCTGTTATCTCCTCTCAGCTATTTCTAAATAAAATATAGAAAACACCCTAACAATAAACTCAAAGTCATGAATTTGCTATAGTCCCTTAACTCACAAGCTAATCATCCCAAGTCAGTTAAAAAAGTTAAAGAAGAACTGGGTCTAAGCCTTGTATTTCTAAATGTGTTATATAGGCACAGTGCCCATGAGAGTATCAATATTCATTTTACTTTCATATCAAGAATTGGGTAAAACAATATCCCTGACCTTAAAAAGTACTACAGAGCAATAGTAATAAAAGCTGCATGGTATTGGTACAGAGACAGACAGGTTGATCAATGGAATAAAATTAAAGGCCTAGAAATAAAACTGTCACACCTATAGACACTTCATCTTTCACAAAGAGGCCAAAACCATGCAATAGTAGAAAAAAAACCAAAAAACAAAAAAGAAACCATCTTCTAAAAATGGTACTGGTCTAACAGGCAGTCTGTTTGTAGATGACAGACAATTGATCCATATCTATTACCTTGTACAAAGTTTAAATCCAAGTGGATCAAGAACTTTGAAATAAAACCAGATACATTGAATCTAATAGAAGAGAAAGTGGGAAGTAACCTAGAACACATCAGCACAGTGGTAAGTTTCTTGTATTGAACACCAGTTGCTTAGGCACCAAGATCAACAATTGCCAAATAAGACCTCATGAAAAAGTTTCTGTAAGGCAAAGGACACTGTCAACATGAATAAAAGGCAACCTAGAGATTAGAAAAAGATCTTCACTAATCCTATATTAGATAGAGGTCTAACATCAAAAACATACAAAGACTCAAGAAGTTGGACTCCAGAAAATCAAATAAAACAATTAAAAATTTGGGTACAGAGCTAGACAGAGAATTCTTAACAAAGGAGTCTTGAATGGCTGAGAAACACTTAAAGAAATGTTCTACATCCTTAATCATTAGGGAAATGCAAATAAATCTAACCATGAGATTTCACCTTGCACCAGTCAGAGTGGCTAAGACAAAAAACTCAAGAAACAGCCCATGTTGCAAGGATATGAAAAAAGAGCAACACTCTTCCATTGCTGGTGGAATTGTAACCCAGTACAACCACACTGGAAACAATCTGGTAGTTCTTCAGAAAATTGGAAATAGCTCTACCTTAAGATCCAGCTATACCACTTCTTGGAATATACCGTAAAGATGCTCTACTACACTACAAAGACATATACTCCACGATGTTCATAGTAACCTTATTTTTAATAGAAGTTAGAAAAAAAACAGATATCCCTCAATCCAAGAATGGATTCAGAAAATGTGGCTCATTTATGCAATGGAATACTATTAAGCTCTTAAAAATGAAGATATCACTGATTTTGCAATCTAATTGATTGAACCGGAAACTATCATCCAGAGTGAGAAAACCCAGACCCAAAAGGGCAATCATCATATATACTCACTGAGAGTGGATATTAGCCAAAAATTTCAGCCCTGAAACAATCCACAGACTATAGGGAGCTTGACATGAAGGAGGGCCCAAGTTTGGGTATGGCATGCTCACTTAGAAGTGGGGACTAGATGATCATGGGAGGCAGAAGGAAGGGGAGATGATGGGGGGCAAGATCAGGTATAGAAAGAAACAGCAGAGAAGCCCAGAGGGCTGGGAGAATGAATCCAAATACATAGCAGTGAGGGGTTAGGGGTTGGGGAACCTCTGGAAAGTCCCTGAGACCTGAGATGTAAGAGGCTACTAGGCATCAATGAGGATGATATTGACTGAAATGTCCAGTGGGGGAAGATGGAACCTGAATAGACCACCTCCAGTAGATAGACATGGATATCAGTTGAGTCAGCAGGCCATCCATTCATCTTCACTATTTTAATCTCGAATTATTTCTGTCTAAAGGAAATGTAGGGAAAAAATGGAATGGAGAATGAAAGACACTCAGTGACTGGCCCTACTTGGATTCAATACCATGTGCTCAAACCAAACACTGACACTATTGCTGAGTCCCTGTTGTGATTGCACATGAGAGCATAGCATGGCTGTCCTTTGGGAGCCTCTACCAGAAGCTGACTGAGACAAATGCAGATACTTAGAGCCAACCATTGGATTGATGTTGGGGAGCAGTAAGGAGGAAGAACTGAAGAAGTTGAGGGGAATTGCAAACCCATAGGAAGAACAACAGTGTCTACTGATCTGGACCCTTCAGAGCTCCCAGAGTCTATGCAAAAAAAAAAATCAAGGAACACATGTAGAATGTGCTGTGGCCTGGGGTACATGTGTAGTGGAGGACTGCTTTTCAGGCCTCAGTGGGAGAGAATGTGCCTAATTTTATGGAAGCTTGTTATTCCAGGGAAGAGGAAGGCTGGTCGGATGAGGAGGAAGTAAGTGGGTAGATGGGAAAACACCCTCTCAGAGGCAGTGGGGATGTGGGTGAAGAACTCTGGGTGGGTGGGGCAGGAAGGGGGCAACTTTTCTGATTTAAATAAATAAAATATGTTTAAAAAATTGATTAAAAAAGATTTATATAGCTCAGATGACTAATTCAATTAATTTATTCTATATCATTAGTAATTTCTAACACTAAATTATCATAACCAACATAAATTTGCATTCCTAAAAATTATTAAAATTGAGAAATCTTAATATCTCCCTCCTTCTTATAGTCTTTCCCTCTCCTCCTCATTTGTTTGTTTATTTGTTTTTTCCTTTTCCACCATGATAGAAAGTCTAGTCTAGATACTAAATGTGTTCTTTAAGATTGAAGAACTTTTTTGAAATTTCAGCAGGGGAAGGTATTTCTTATCAATCTGTGTTGAGCTCATTCAATAGACTATGTGTTGAACCTTGTAATGAGAGTAACATTAATCATTTTCATTCACGTGCTTTAAAGACCATTGATCTTTAAGAATGTGTGAAGTTTTAAGTTTAAATGAAGATGATATCCCATCTTTAGTACACTATGAAAGATACATAACTTCTGTGAAAGAAAAATATCCTTCTGAGAACATTTGATTATATTTCTGGAGATATTTTATGTGCTCGAGCTGAGTCTTAATGGACTGATAAACTTTTGACTGTATAATAGTTTTTGGCATACTTATAAAAGAACAGCAATAATATGTAAAACAAGTAAGAATGATTATATTTTTACAGGTCACTTTATAGAGTCTAGTACCTGTTAAATGTATATTTAAAATTGGTTCAAATAATTTGGTGTTTTCGTGATCAATTATAATGTCAATTTTTACACATCTGTAATTTTTAAATGCTTTAAGAATTTTTTTATCACTTCTAAAATTTTACAGTGTGTTCTCAGAAACGTCATATTTCTTTTCATGTAAAATTTAAAATATTTAGAATATATATCCTGAGAATGAAAGTACTAATGTTTGTTATGTGCCATTTCAAAGTTATGCATAAATGTTCACCAGGATGATGTAAGCCCCTTTAAGGTTGGATACGTGTTGTGGTGCCTATTCCTGGTTGTCAACTTGACTATATCTGGAATGAACTACAATTCAGAATTGAAAGCCTCCTCTGTGATCCTGATCTTGAGGCACAGTGGCGATGAAAAGCTTAGGCCCAGGCAAGGTAGTATATGCCCAGGAGACAAAGTCCCAGATTAAGGTGTGTTGGCACACACCTTTAATTTGGGCCACACCTTCTGCTAGAGACCTCCATAAGAACATTGGAAGAAGGAAGGCGTACTCTCTTCTTTGCATGCTTGCCTTGTGGGACTGAGCAACCTCTAGAAGATCCTCGGACTTCTATTCACGGCTGCTGCTGACAATTGTTGGGCAGTTGGACTACAGACTGTAAGTCATCAACAAATTCTGTTACCATATAGAAACTACCAGTAAGTTTTGTGACTCTAGAGAACCCTGACTAATACACATGTATAAGTATTGATAAATTACACAAATGTTATATTGTAATCATATGGAAATCACTAATATATGGATTTATTCATGATAGCAATTTAATACTACATAATGTTTATTAAAATTTTTCTTGCCAGGCAGTGGTGGCACACACCTTTAATCCCAGGACTAGGGAGGCAGAGGCAGGTGGAATTCTGAGTTCAAGACCAGTGTGTGTTCCAGAGTGTGTTCCAGGACATCCAGGACTACACAGAAAAACCCTATCTTGAAAAACCAAAAAAAAAAAAATTGTTTTCTCATGAAATATGAGTGCAAACAACACTCACTGCTTTACAAACTGATGAAAGCATAGCAAAGTATTATTCAACATCTAAAAACAATAAAAGCAAAAGTTTTACTCCATGGATAGATTTCTCAAGATGGATGCAAATTCATTTTTTGAATTATAATAGATGCATATTCTAATGTGCTTTATTTAATTAAAAATTGGTGTGAAGCCTTAAAAATAGATCTCTGCATAATTACTAGAATATAACTAGAAAGTATTTTGTTCTGCTTCACAAGGACATAAACCCAAAATAAAAAATAAAAATATGTAGGTTTTACAACTAAAAAATAGAGCATTGCTTACCTTGGACACTATTTAAATTTGCTGAGCAGATAGCTCAAATATAATAAAAAATAGTTTTAATGGCCAGTTAAAAATAATTCTTTAATAACTGGAGTATTTCTCTCTATCTTTTCATTCTACCATGGCTATGCATACTTCAAGCAACTCAAGAGTTTCCCAGGGGGGAGAGTTTCTGTAGCTTTCAGAGTGTTGAACATATCAATGACTCCTTCAACTGATTTTTGTGTTACCTACATTGTGAACTCTCTGTAAACAAGCAGGAAAACATGTACTTGCAGGATGAACTTGAAGATGTTCAAGCCCTGTTTTATTAATGTGTTACAGACAATAGGATGTTTATATTCCAAGAAGTACAGCAGAAATTCAAAACATGCTTATTGGAGCTAAGTCATAAATAGAGCAAGTGAGAATTTTGTGAGCACCTGAAGATTTATCTCACTTCACTAACTTGAATATTGTGCTACTTTGCATTCTTTTCTCACAGGGATATTTGTTCCAAGCTATCCTAGGAACTATCCTGTCCTGTTCATTATCATATGCCCCTTTCATATTGTTAACTCATAGATATGCTGAGAGAAGTTTTCAATTATGAGAATTTCTTGATACATAAAAATATTATAAGTGCCTCTTTAAATTAAAATATTTAATCATCACAAGCATCATATATAACTTCTAATTAATTTATCACATTTTAAAGGAGAAAATTAAGTCTTCAGAGAAAACAAGGTCAATTACTGCGTAAAAGAAAGGTTACATTAAAGAGTACAGCATTTTATCAAATGGTGTAATGTTCTTCTTAAATAAAGTGAGAATAATTGTGTTAATTATGAACTATTTTCTTTTATATATAAAATTACATTTTACACCCAAAATGTAATAAAAGAGAAAAATAACTTCCTTATTAGAATTTTCAAACACATGGTGATATCAATGGAGAAACTCTTCTATTATTGTCTTAAGGCTTTATTGATGTGAAAAGAAACCATGACCAAGGCAACTTTTTTTTTTTAATTTCATAGAGCTAATATAGTTTTTCTTTTCTTTTTTTCAATCAAATATTTTCTTTATTTCCATTTCAAATGTTAACCCTAGCATCTGCCTCCGTATTTGTCAGGCTCTGGCAGAGCCTCTCAGGAGACAGCTATATCAGGAAAGGCAAACTTAATTGAGGCTGGCTTACAGTTTCACAGGTGCAGTCCATTATCACCATGGCAGGAACCATGGCAGGATGCATGTAGACATGATTTTAGAGAAAATGAGAGTTCTATATCCTGATCCAATGGCAGCCAGGAGAGAATTGTCTTAAACTTCACAGAGCTTGAACATATATTTGAGACCTGGAAGCCTACTTCCACAGTGAAATCGTTTCTCCATCAAGGTTACCCCTCCTAATAGTGTCATTCTGTATGGACCAAGCATTCATTAAAGCACATAAATCTATGGGAGACAAACATATTTAATCAACCACAATCATGTTATAAGTTTATTTAGTTTTTGGGTTTTTTTTTTAATTTTCAAATGCAAGCAATACTCTTGGCCCAAAGTAAAATGAATAAAATCTGTTTCTTCAATAATTTTTGCTAAATAATGATGATAGATTAATTCATCATTTATATTTATGTAACTGATATTAGTTGAAAGCATGCTGTATTATTGTATAACTCTAATAAAAATATTTCACAGCACACTATCATAAAATATCATTTGTACTTGATGTATATACTTATCAAAAAAGTCATTTTACTTATTAACTTACCATATTAAGCACAGAAAAATTTGAACATCAAAAATCAAGCATTTGAGTTTACAAGAAGGAAATAAATTGTTCTCTGAGGGAAGGAACTTGATGGAAAACTTCAATTATTCCCTTTCTTTCCTCATAATTCCAAAGCCACTCCCACATGCTGCCCCAAAAAAAGCTTCTTTTATGAAGTGTAGACAAGGCACAGATCTGTGAGTATTGTAGAATTCCATTAAAAATGAGGTGAGGAAAGACTGTAGAATTCAGAGGGGATACAGAACACCAGGAGAATATGGTCCACCATACCAACTAAGAAAAACTCATATGCGTTCACAGACACTGAACTAGCAAACACAGGGTCTACTTGGGTCTGTCCCAGGTTATTTTCATAGGGCTACTGGCTTGGTTTTATTATCCTCACAGGTGTGTCTCTGATTCTTTTGCCTGTTATTGGGATTATTTTTCTCCTATTGGTTGCCTTGTACAGCAACAACAGGCATGCATTTGCTTTGTCTTATTTTTTTATATTTTGTTTTGTATTGACTGTATTTCATCTCTTAGAAACCTGCATTTATTATTATTATTATTATTATTATTATTATTATTATTATTAATCATTCTACTCACTAACATCTCAAATCATATCCTACTTTCAGGTTACCCCTGCACAAACACCCCATCCCACATCATTTCTCCTCCCTCACCTTTGCCTCTGTGAGGGTGCTCCCCCACCTACCAATCCACCCTCTCCCACTCTACCACTCCAGCATCCCCCTATACTGGGTCATCAAGCCTCCTTAGGACCAAGGGCCTCCCCTCCTTTTGCTGTCAGGCAAGAATAGTCTCTTCTACATATATATTTGGAGACATGGATCCTTCTCTGTACTCTTTTAGGAGGAGAAATTAGAGGTGTAGATCTTGGGAAGAGGAGAGTTATGGGGACAGGGAGCTTGGAAAAGTAGAATGAGGAGAAATAGTACTTGGCTTGTATTACATAAGAAAAATATTTTCAATAAAAATAAAGAATAAAATCACCTGTAATGTCTGCTGTTAGGAGTTCTAATCCTGAAGCTGGCTTCCAGACTTATACTACTCAGACCTCCAATGGGCTTTTGACAAGGACATCAAACAGCTATAGACTGACATCACTAATCTGAAGAAATCCCTCGTTTCACTGTCTGATGCTTTCCTCCAAAATTGCAAAGGACTTTATTGGACATGATTTTCTCTTTTGCAGTATAAAAGACTATGTCCAGCTCTAGACTGTGCACAGCCCTTAAAGAAGAAGCTGCTTTTACATAGACAAAACAGGGATGATTAAAGAGAGCATGAAAAAGGCCAGAGATGGTCTTGAGAAAAGACAGAGAGAGAAAGAGAAAAATGATAGCTTGTACAAGAATTGGTCTTCAACCTTTCTATGATTATTAACCCTACTTCCTTCCATCCTGGGACCATTAATTATGTTATTTTTGCTTATTTCCTTTGGTCCCTGGACCTTAAATAGGCTGACTAACTTTGTGAAACAACAGATAGATAATCTGATAGCAAAATCTATTCAGATACATTGTCATAAGTTAGCTATGGAGGACCACGAGACTCTAGATGAGGATGTTATCCTATTTAGGGTGCTCCCAAGTCCCACCTCCACCCAACCTAAAAGAGGGGACTTCTGTCCCTAGACCAAGCAGAGAGGGGCCACCCAGGACCACCTCTGTCTGGCGATCTGAATTCTTGCTTAGGCTGTGAGGCTAAGCACTGCAAGGGAATATAAATGAAAGTTAAAAATATTTTTCTGAGTTCCTTGAGGGACAAGCCTGACTGCACAGGGGTTGATGTCAAAAGTATCCCCTCTCCAGGAATAAGACATCGGGATGAGTATGGCCCTCATGTCTCACTGGACAATGACAGGAGGACTGGATCCATTACAAGATCCCCTTTAATCACTGGAGGTCAAGTCTCTATTTCCACCTTGGCAAGATTAGAATTGCCACAGCCCTTCTATACTTGGAGAAGGGAGGAGATGTCAGAGGCATCCCTGCTTATACACTGAAGGTCTAAAATCAGCCATACGCCTAAAATCAGCAATAGGCCTGACATACATGCCTGCTAACACAAAGCGTTGGGTCTCTATGAAAAAAACACTGAAAAAGGTGGCTATAGATTACTGTAAACAGGCAGCTTTTGTGGAAATCTACCAGTCTGAGTAGTTGTAGACCTTGTAAATAGGCAGCCTTGGCAGATAGTACCAAATTAGATAAGGACAAGTAAATTATAGGCAGAGTCATAGTGACCTGACCCCTGAACCTTCACCCAGATGATACACTGCTCTGAAAGATATCTGTACTCCCCCTGAACACCTATGCTCCTGTGTCATCTCCTGTGTCATCTCCACATCCTGCATTTTTGTGTTTATATTCCCTGTGTTAAAAAGTAAAAATTATGATTTGATAATAATAAAAAAGGGGGAAAGGGGAATAAAAAATAAATAAAAATAAATAAAATATTTTTAAATTAATTATTTTACTTATTTACATTTTGAATATTTTCCACCTTTTTGGCTGGTCTCTCCTCCCAACCACTTACCCCTGTCTTTTGCATCTAAGATAATGCTTTCCTACCAGTCCACCACTCCTGCCTCACCCCTCTAGCATTCCTCTTCTCTGGGGCATCAACTCTCCACAGAACAAAGGGCCTCCCCTGCCACTCATGCCAGATAAGGCAGTCCTCTGCTACATATGTAGCAGGAACCATTGACTGGCCAATGTATACTCTTTTCTTTGTGTTTTAGTCCCTGGGAGCTCTGAAGTATCTGGTTAGTTGATATTGTTGTTCTTCCTATGGGGTTGCAATCTCCCCCAGCTCCTTAAGTCCTTCCCCTAACTCTTCCATTGGGATCCCTGAGCTTAGTCCAATGGTTGGTTGTAAATATCAACATGTGTCTTAGTCAGGTGCCGGCAGAGGACAGGCATACCAGGCTTCTGTGTGTAAGCACATCTTGGAATCAACAATAGTGTTAGGGGTTGTTGTCAGCAGATTAGATGCATCCTAAGGTGGGGCAGTCTTAGGATGGCCTTTTCTTCTGTTTGTTTGTTTGTTTGTTTGTTTGTTTGTTTTTTCCCCAGCATATCCTTTAGACAGAAACAATTCTGGGTTAAAAATTTTGAGATGGGAAGTTGGTCCCCTCCCTCAACAGAGGGGCTATGTTTCTCTACTGAAGGTGGTCTCTTCAAGTTCTATCTCCCTGCTTTTGTTAGGCATTTTGGCTGTTGTCATCACCATTTGGTCCTGGGAGATTTTTACATCTCTGGTGTCTGGGACTTTGTAGTGACTCCTTCCATTCCCCACCCTGACTGCTACATATTTCTATTCATTCTCCTGGACCTCTAGACTTCTCACCTGTCACCTTCCATACCTGTCACCTTGCCCCTCCCCTATTTCCCTCTTTTTTCCCTCTCCCACCCAGGTCCCACTTTCTCTCTGCATCTTCTGATTATTTTGTTCCTCCTTTTAAGAGGGATTGAAGCATTCACACTTTGACATTTTTTCATATGGTCTGTGAGTTGTATTGTGGGTATTCTAAGCTTTGAGGCTAATATCCACATATCAGTGAGTATATATCATGTATGTGATTTTAGTCTAGGTTACCTCACTCAGGTTGCTATTTTATAGTTCTATCCATTTGACTATAAAATTTGTGTAGTCCTCTTTTTTAATAGTTGAGTAATAATCCATTGTGTAAATGTACCACATTTTCTGTATCCATTCTTGCATTGAGGGATATCTGGGTTGTTTCCAACTTATGGCCATTATAAGTAAGACTACTATGAACATAGAGCAACGTGTGTTCTTGTGATATGGTGAAGGACTCAACAGGGATGAATTTAACCAAAACATGCAACAAAGCAGACATAGAACTAATGGAGCCTACTTAAAGTAGATAGGCACAGCCCCCAGTTAAGGGATGGGGCCACTCTCTCATCTCAAAATTTTTAACGCAGAAATGTTCCTGTCCAAAGGAAAGACAGAGACAAAAAATGGAACAGTGACTGAAGGAAAGGCCACCCAGAGGCCATCCCAGCTAGGGATCCATCCTATCTGCTGACATCAAACCAGGACTCTGTTGCTGATGCCAAGAAGTGCTTGCTGACAGAATCCAGGTATGGCTGTCCCCTGAGTGATTCTACCAGCACCTGACCAATACAGATGTCGATACTCACAGCCAACCATCAGACTGAGCCTGAGAACCTCAATGGAAGAGCTAGGGGGAGGACTGAAGGAGCTGAAGGAAATGGCAACCCCATAGAAAGAACATATCAACTAACCAGACCACCTAGAGCTCCCAGGGACTAAACCACCAACCAAAGAGTATACATGGAGGGATCCATGGTTCCAGATACATATGTAGCAGAGGGTGGCCTTATCTGACATTAATGGAAGCCCTTGGTCCTGTGGAGATTTATTGCCACAGCATAGGGAGATGCTACAGCATGAGGTGGGAGTGGGTGAGTGAATAGAGGAACACCCCCATAGACACAAAGAGGAGGGAAGACAAAAGGGGATGTAATGTGGATGGTTGTGGAGTGGTAATCTGGATGGGAGATGTCATTTGAAATGTAAATGAATAAAATCATTAATAGAAAAATGGGTTCAGAGCTAAGCCAAGAATTCTCAGCTTAGAATCTCCAGTGGTTGAGAAGCACCTAAAGAAATGTTCAAAATCCTTCACTGTGGGGCAGTGGGCTATGAGAAGCAGCTGGGTGCTTGGTCAAGCATGAGCTCAGGCCCTAGAGAGATTTACATTCTAATGAGTTGCCTGAAGGCCAGAGGGCAGAGCCAATTAAGCATTCTTTCCCAGACCCACCCCTCTCTCCCTCCCTATTTAACTCAGGTCTGCTCTGGATTTCAGGGGGGTGCATCCAGATCCATCCACCATCTGCCATGACATTAAAACCTGTAAAACTCCATGGAATTTCTCATGTCATTGGGGCTGTGCTGTGAGGAGCCATGGAGTCACAGCAGCTGAGCCTAACTTTCAGCCTAGAGGAACCCTAAGCATTCCCAGCAGCCTTACCTACAGCTGGTGCAACCAATACGGAGCTTAATCACCCATGCAACCAAGCAAGTACAGTACCTACTCTCCTGCAGGGTGTTGCCAGGGCCTCTTTCTTCTTCCCTCCTCCTCATTTCTCTTGGCTGAGGGCTAGCCAGTTGCATTCCTACATGCCCCAATCTTGGTCCTTCTGTGGCCTCTCAACAGTCTGAGAACCCGAGGGCTTGAGACCAGTTGGTCCCTGGCCGCCTCCAGGCCTAGGGATCCCCAATCCAAGAGCTCTGCACCCCTGTGGAACCAGACTGAGACTTTTCCACACCAGGTGGGGCCCTGCCATGCTCGCCCGGTACCCTGAGCAGAGTGAACTCAGTCAAGACTCCCATACTCTAGTCTCTTTGGAGCCGTGGGAATCACAACAGCCCAACAAGATTCAAGAAGCAATGCCCACACCCATGCATGAGCTAATCATTCCCCTCTGATTCAACCAAGCTAGCTGACCCTGCCAAGTGAATAACACTCACCCCTTGGGGTGCTGCCAGAGCTCTTCCTCTCAACCCTCTCATCTACAGGCTGGTCCAGTTTTAGGGTTCCAGTCTCAACTCTTCCATGGCTTTCAGCAGTGCCTGGGAGCCCAGGAGTCTGAGACCAGTCAATTCCTGAAAGCCTTCTTGCCTGGGAGTTTCTATCTAAGAGCTCTGTACCCCACAGAACTTCAGACTGAGTGAGAACTTATCCCGCTGGACAGGGCTCATAACACCCTCCTGTGCAGTGCAGAACCAACTCAGTCAAAGTTTCCTCACTTCTGCTTCTGCCATATTGAACCATGGTTCCAATTAACTGAGCTGTGGCAGATGCATGGACCTGTAAGGCCGGACAGAACAGGAGGAACTCCCTCCCTCTTCTCGGGAATTTACGGCCACCCCAGTAACTCACAAGACACCAAACTTGATGCAACAGCAAGAGGTATATTTGATTCAATGCATTGAGGTTGCACTTCTAGCCTGTCCTACGCAGAGGCAAGCAATGAAGTAGGAACCACACTCAGAAAAGAGGTAGAGCTTTTAAAGGGAAAAACTGCAACCCAGGGGAGTGAAGGAGGGAATCATGATTAAGTATCTATAGTGTGAGAATAAAATTTGAAAACAGCTTGAAACAATAACAAAAATTCATGGTCATTAAAGACCACCGATAACTTAGTAAATATAGTCATAATAAAAATATTAAGTCCCTCCAGGGGCAGGGTGACCAAGAAATGAAAAAGCACGCAAAGACATGCCCAGACAAGTCCAAACAAGCCCAAGTGAGTAATGGGCTACCTGGTGTTTACTTTTTTCTCCCCCCTGTCTGGGAGGTCCCAGGTTTCATGGTCAAAAAATAACTAGTCATCCTGCCGGCTCAAATGATTGCTTACACAAATTGCTGATGTTTGAAATATCCAATCACATGTAACTGCGCCAAATTTTCCCGCTCTCCCCGACCTCTATCTATAAATATCCCAAACATCCTGGGGTCTTTGTCGAAGCCTCTATCCCCTGTGTGGAATACGTTTTGACCCGAGGGCCCTTGCCATTAAACTACCTTTTGCAATTGCATCAAGAAGGTCTCTCGTGTGTCCTTGGGTGCGTGCTGATCTGGATTTGAGTGAGGGGCTCCATTTTGGGGTCTTTCAATAGAAAGTACCTGTCCAGTGTTCAGCTTCCTGACAGGTTCAAAAGATGGTCATGGGGAAATATCTCATACAAGCCTTTCTTCATGTAAGGATCAAACCCTATTTAATTTATCTTGTGGTCAGTTCAGTTCCTGGTACCCAGAGTGCATGGTCATGCTGACCTGTACTCCCAGCTCTGAACTCCTATCTTATCTATTTTGTCTTGTGGACAGCTAGTTTCCTAGGACCCAGAGCACAGAACAAGCTGATCTTCACCCTTGACTCCATCTGTGGAAGGTTTAAAATTTTTTTAACTCTTTTTGACCCACAAGGCAACAAAGACTTATGCCCCACGTGCCCACATGTGGGCCGACATCCTTCCCTACAGGTGGTAGAGGTTTTGTGGAAAGCTAACTCCAAGAGTACCCCCACGATGGTGCCCACAAAAAAAAGCCTCTTCATGGGATAGTGAGTAAATCTAGCCTGGTTCACAAGACCAGACAGGCCTCTCTCTGTGTGTCTCCCTTGCCCTGTTTCTCTCTCCATGTGTTCCTTACTAGCTTCTTCTCTCTAACTCTTAGCTATCACCAGCTCCTGCCTAGTTCAAAAGACTAGTTCTCTCTCTTTCTCTCTCCATGTGTTTCTGGTCAGCTTCTCTGTTTTATCTTCTCTCTCTTTCTCTCTGTCTTTCCCTCTCCATGTGCTCTCCAGCTCAAGGGCAAGATGGTGGAGACTCCCTAGCCTCCAATATGCCCATTCCCCCAGCTCCACAGAGAGGGCTCCTTCACAACTAACAGCTGTCTTTCAGGCCACAGCACCTGTTCTAAGACTCTTTTTCTTGAGAGAGAGAATCCCCTTTCATTTTGGGCTCTCAGGAGCATCAACTTCAGTCTTTGCACTCCCTGCTAGTGTAGGTTTCTTTCTATCATTTTCTCTCTCCCCATGTTCTCAAACTCAACAAGATGGTTGCAATTCCCTAATTTTCGATCTCTGCCCCTCCCCCAGGGGTTCCCTGCTACCTTTTGAAGATCACTGGCTCAAAACTCTGGTCCCCAGCAACCTGCCAGGCAGCCTCTTCCCCTCTTCCCCTGCTCCCCACCCTCCAGTCATTTGCAGCAGACTACAGTTATTTGGTTTATCTGGCTTGCCTGAAGCAGCAAGGGCAAAATCCTGTGTTCCTTAGACAGTTTCTTTTGTGCAGCTAAAAACTCCAGGTTGAGCCTAGAGAAACTGTGTGCCACTTGCCAGTTTCTTTCAAGAGCTTCTAGCTCAAAACTAGCTTCCATGTGTCTCTCCCATAGATACAACCTCTCACTCCTTCTGACCCTTGGCTCTCCTATCAAGCTTCTGTGTCTCTTCCTCTAAGCTTTCTTCAAAGTTAGCCTTTTTCCCCTTCTCTACATTTAAGATTTCTAAGAAAAACAAAGGGGGAATACAGGACCTCTCTGCCAGAGCACACAAATGCCACATGGCAGATTTAGGCCCTCCCCCCATTGCTTCAAAACCCACCATTACTACTTCTTCTCCCCAACAGGAAGACTTGCAACAATGGTCCTGCTTTTCTTTCTTTCTTTCTTTCTTTCTTTCTTTCTTTCTTTCTTTTTTTTTTTGATATTTTATTTACATTTCAGATGCCAATCCCTTTCCCCATTTTCCCTCCCCAGAAAACCCCTATCCCGTGCCCCCCCCTTTCCATTTGGCTTTTATACAATTTTTTTAAATGTTAATCAAGGGCTTTATAAGTATGGTAATGCTCAATCAAAAGTGTAACCTAATACCCAACCAAGCTATGTAAACTATCTTTGACTAGTGGAGACACATGAATTTCTGCCTCCATGCCCCCTCTCTCTTTCTCTCTCTTTTTCTCTCTCATTACCGAGCTTCTCATTTACTTCATCTTCTCCTCTCCTTACTCCATCTTTTCCTCTCGGTGCTCCTTTCCCCTTAGCTCCTCCTACATATTACCCTTCCTGTTAAAATAAAGCTTTTCTCTAAGAATACAATTAGAGCATAATTTGTACCAGTGAGGTACTAGATAGTCTTAATACCCAGTCCATCGTTTTGTTGACTAGCCAGAACCTCTGCCATCTCTCTTGACTAGAACACTTAGTTTTGAACCTGGCTTTTTCTTGGCTTTAGAATGAATGTCAGCTGAGAACCCTCCACTCAGATCTTTTCTCTCAAGGTAAATAGCCTGGATTAGCTATGAGTCTATAGGTCTTCAATGCCATCAGAAATCCAGAATGACTAAATTAACCTAATTTATGGGAAGCACTAAGCATAGCTTCTAAAACTTAGCCAATTTATAGAGACCGCTGAACACCTGGACAACCCCTATACTACCGAACATAGAATTGATGTCTCAAATATTTCTATATTAATGTTCATTTTGATTAGAGACCTGTCTGCTCCTGACAGCTTCCTGTCTTGGATACTAAGGAGAAATTGAGCATCCTTGGAGTTACTCCAGTTGTGGTGAGATAGCCACCAAGCAAGAATTGCCTCTCTCCATCTACAGACAAATTGCTGTCCAGAAAAGGACACACTTGCAGAATAGTCAACTGATTATATCCGCCTAGACAGAGTAACCAGCCCTTAATAATTCTGCAGCACTAAAGTCTGTCAGATGAGTTTGGGCCAGAAGGCTGAAGATTTAATGTTGCTGTTTTTCAACCAAAAATTTTAAATTCCTTTTCTCCCTCACAGGAACATCTAAAGCCACAATGTTCCTGCTTCTCAACCAAAAATTTCCTTGTTTATTTTTTGTTTGTTTAAATGTCTCCTTTTTTCTCTAACACTCCTGATATATGTGCAACATATTTTTTTTCAAATTTTAAGATTTCTTTAAGGTTCAAAAGTCATCTAATCTACTTCCACAGGTTAAATCAACATGCTGATCAACATTTTTCAGCTCTTAATTAACAACTAGTTCCCTTTTATAGACAAACTGTTGCTGCCTACCCCAGATACATAATTAACATGTTTTCTTCCTCAGCCTTCCCAAACAGACTCAAAGATGCCTTCTAAGACTAAATTTCCTCAAACACCTTTGCTTTTCTAGGATCTTAATGACAGACCATGTCATAGTTGCTCCCAAGTAGCCTAATGCTTGCTACACACACTTTGCAGACATCCCCCCTCTGGGGTACTGCTTCCCTGTTGTGATTATCCTATAAGTGCTCCCGTAAGTCTAGCAGAGACAACATCACCTTCTGGAACCTGCCTGAGACGTCAAGCTACCTTCTTCCAGCCACCTCATCTGACTGAAGCCCCCAGAGATGCACATTGAGACCCACAGAAGACAGATCCAGACCTTCCAGCTACAGATAAACTCTCTTGTCAAAGTCAAATAGCTAAAAGTTACATGTTAGTAAGAAAAACATAATGTCTATCTAGATTAATCAGATGGTATTACCCACAAGCTTTCCCACATGTCTTTAATTGTTTCAATGATTCTTTGCCTTTCTAACCTCCACTCTCAGCTCCCCTTATCCTTTGGCTTAATTGTGCCACACCCTATGACCTTCATAGTGTTTTCTTCTGATTTTCTTATCCAAAATTTTCACTACAGATGACAGTGACCGCCCCCACTTCTTTTTTAAAAAAGAAAACAGGTGGAGTTGTGGGTCAGTGGGCTGTGAGAAGCAGCTGGGTTCTTGGTCAAGCATGAGCTTGGAACCCTGGACCATTATTGGATGGCAGGAGTTCAGCTCTGCTTTTGGGCCCTGTGTCTTTTCATTTAGCTTCAGTCCCCCAAAACCCTCCTACAGAGAGGTCTATGGCCGTCAGTCACAAGGAACAGGCCTCAGGCCCTAGAGAGATTTACATACTAATGAATTGCCTGAAGGCCAGAGGGAGCCAAATAAGCATTCTTTCCCAGCTCCTCCCCCCTCTCTCCCTCCCTATTTGACTCAGGTCTGCCCTGGGTTTGGGGAGGGGCAGACCAGATCCATCCACCATCTGCCATGACATTAAAGCTTGTAAAACCCCATAGACTTTCTCATGTCATTGGTGCTGTGCTGTGTGGAGCCATGGAGCCAGAGCAGCCACGCCTAACTTCCAGCCTGGATGGAGGACCATCAGAGTTCCCAGTGAACTACCTACATTTCATAATAAGGGAAATGCAAATAAAATAACTTTCAAATGGAATTGTCATATTAAATCAAAATTTGACATTTATTTAATTGGCCACAATTTGTTTAATACTGCTTATTTATGTTTTAGACTACAACTAACTACAAACATTGAACCAGCTGAGAAATTCCCTCTGTTAGGCTGTAGCCATAAGTGTGAAGCATCTCCTAATTTCCAGTTAATATATAAGAACTCAGACTACTATGAGCAGCATCCTTCCTGGACAGATGTACCTGAACTGTATAAGAAGGTAGCTGAACAAGACATTGTTAGCAAGCAAGTAAGCAGCATTCTTCTATCTTCTCTGTTTCAATTTCTGCCTCTACTTTGAGTACAATCTATTGATTCCTTAGATGATGGACCTTAATCTGTAAAACAAACAAACTCTTCCATAAATTTCAAAGTTAAATTAAGTTTCAAAGCTGTTTTATCAAAGAAATATAATTCTATGTAGAACATTTACCTTTAAAATATAAAGAGTGTGGGTAAGAAAGATGGCAGGTTAGAAAATGCCTACCCGAAATACAGTGAGAAAAATATGTTATTTTAAAACTAAAAGTTGTGGAAAAAGCACTGGAAAATCACAAGGAAATTGCGAGGGGAAATGGGGAACAGGAGAAACAGAAGAGTGAGTGACACAGCAGGAAGCAAAAACTAAGCCAATAAACTCTGGTGTGTGATTCACCAATAGGGGTAAAGGATGTTACAATTGAAGCCTTGGGCAACAAATAAAGAGATTGTATTGATAAAAGACATTAGAACTCCTGCCCACAGTTTTCACAGACTCAAAGCTATTGTTGCTTTTGCTAATACAGTGTGACATTCAGTGGGTTGAGTTAAACCAGTAACATAAACCCATTTTTGTTACTAACCTCAGATCCAAACCCTGTGGTTGAGAACTTAAAAAGAAACTTCTTTAAATATGAGATATTTTGGGGCCTATTAACATGGAATACAGGGAAGGGGCTCACTATTTAATTAGTCTATAGTACATGGGATTAAAATAAAGAATAAGAAAAATTCCGTTCTTAATGAGGAGAGCCATAAATTGTTAAAATGTACAATATTGTAAAAACACAATTGTAGTTAAATATGTCAGTTAAGTCTCTGCTTAAAAAAACACAAATGCTTAAGAAAACAAACTGGTCTCAGTTTTAAAAGCTTTAGTGAAAGATCAAACCATTGGCTCTATTGTGTTGGCTCTATGATGGCATGACAGAAAACTAACAGAGAAATCACTCATGTCATATAGAAAAGTGAAACAGGAAGAGCCTGAGACTAAAGACCCACATTTTCCTCAAGCATACAGGTTTTGTGACTGGAAGCAGAATACTTAGTTCTTAGTTACTTTCTATTGCTGTGACAAAGCATCATAATCAAGAACACTTAAAAAGAAAACATGTGTTTGGAATCAAATATCCAGAGGATTAGGTGCCATGATCATCATCATAGGAGAGCATCCCAGCACACAGACAAACTATTAGAGCAGTAGCCGAGAGCTTGTATCCTGGTGAACATGTTGGAAGCCCAGAGATTGAAAGAGCTAAGAAAGACTGAGGTGAGCTTTTGAAATTTTTGAGACCATCCTCACCAGGAGAATACCTTCTCCAACCAGGTCACAGTTCCTAATGCTTCAAAAATATTTCTACCAACTCCAAGTATTCAAACATATAAACATATAGGGGCCATCTCATTCCAAGCTGTTAACATTAAACATAATACAATGTAGCAAAAATCTGGAGTACCTGGGAGGTATATCTAGATTACTTGAAAGTAAATGAAACATAATCAAAATGTTCTTATTCACATTAAATATTTAAAGAACTATAACTAATAGAATTGTCCAGGTTTTTTAAAATGTATAAGTAGATAGTATGGGTAAGTTAGAGTCAGCAGCAACAACTCTAGAAAGTATATGCAAGGAATTTACACATACTGTTTGAGCATTCAGAATTGAACAGCATGGTAAGCCTAAACAAGAAATTATGATGGGAAGATGAACTGAAATTTTATGGTTGGCATAGTCAGAATTACAGTCTGGAAAAAATAAAAGGTAGTGTTTCAAACTGACACATTCTTCCATGGAATGCATAATTTTATTGAGAGAAAGAATTATTAATATGCTGAGTGGTAATAAAATATGTCTAGGAGAAAATAGCTTATTTAGCTCTATGCTATGATACTCTTTAGAGTTTCAAGATAAGGAAAGAACTGCAACCAGCCCTCCAGGTGTGACCTTTACAAATTTAATTCTTTTATTTTTCTGAGGAGGTGT
This sequence comes from Rhabdomys pumilio, assembly GCA_030674055.1. Lineage (NCBI taxonomy): Eukaryota > Metazoa > Chordata > Mammalia > Rodentia > Muridae > Rhabdomys > Rhabdomys pumilio. The sequence goes on along the minus strand of JANHMN010000001.1, from coordinate 43,304,144 downwards.
CTTTAATTTTAAAGAGCCCTTCTTGTCAGTACCACCTGTCTATACACAACCCCCAGAAGGTTCATCTTTTTGATAAACTGGAAAATTCTAGACTTTTATTCATTAAAAAGGGTCATTTTCCCCTAGAAGGAACAATGGCAATCATGTCTGACCATTTATTTTAATTGTAAGAAACAATGAACTCTTTCTAATACTGAAGTAAATGATCATGCCTGGCTGTCTGATTTAAGTAAAGTTTGAAAATGTCTATCATGTATTAAGATAAAAAGAAACATAAGAAAACCGCAGATTTGTAAATAGAAACTACCTTGATTGACCATAATATCTAATGCACTGAATTAAAATAAAGAACTTGAGAAAACAGATTAAACTATAATTGATGTTGGATATAAATATAACACTTGGACTGAAAAGATGAATTAATATTTTGCTGTTATATATTTTTGGGGAAGGTTGAATGGAATTTTATAGAGGACATTACAGAACAATTATTTCACATGAAGTAGTTAATCAGCTAGTTTACACTGTTGCAGAGACATGTAGTAGAAACCAGATCCTGCTTTCATCATATAGCATACTAACAAGCAATACTTATGACTTTTGAGTGCAACAACTCTTGTCATTACTCATAAAAAAAAAAAAAAGCAAGAAACTGAGAAAAAACAAATCATAGTAGATAAGTTTAAAGGATCATTTGTCTTTGGAAACATTTTTAAAATGTGAAACATATTAAAGTTTTATAAAAATTGCCACAGGTGATCAGTCTTGAACCCAGGGGTCACAGCCTGGTCATTCTGGAAGTAGAAGACCTGTAACCAGTGTTCATATCAAATACTGATCAGATGGTATGCTCCTGAATAACTCTTCTGACTATGCATGCAATTAAGAGGAGCTGGGCCTTCCAGTCTAGGCCCAAGCACTGAGCAGATACAGGGAGGCAGCTCTGCTCCAAATCTCACAGATCCCAGAGGAAGCAGGCCTCCCAGGAGCTCTAACCCAGGCAGTATCTTAGGTAAGGAGATAGCAACATCTGCCCCAAACAGGGAGTAACTGGGACCCAATAGGACCTAGAAAGTCACTCCTGGCCTGGAGCACTGATTCCTTCCTGTCTGTGCCTGAGCACTGAGCAGATCTTGGGACCCAGTTCTAATCCCTAGTAGTAACACCCATCCCCACACAGTTCTGATACAACAAAGATAATAGGAAAGACAGGCTCCAGTCAGAGTCAGAGACAGGGCAGCTAGTACTAAGGAGATCCAGATGATGAAAGGCAAGCACAAGAACATAAGCATCAGCAAACCAGGGTACTTGGCATTATTAGAACCTAGTTCTCCCACAAAAGAAAGTCATGAATTCCCCATATCACTAAGAAAGTAAGGTTCAGATTTAAAATCACTTCTAATGATGATGATAGAGGACTTGAAGAAGGACATAAATAACACTCTCAAAGAATTTTAGGAGAACACAGGTAAACAGGTAGAAGCCCTTAAAGAGGAAACACAAAAATCCCTTAAAGAATTACAAGGGAACACAACCAAACAGGTGAAGGAATTGAACAAAATCATCCAGGACATAAAAATGGAAGTAGAAACAATCAAGAAATCACAAAGGGAGACTATCCTGGAGAAAGAAAACTAGGAAAGAAATCAGGAGTCATAGATCCAAGCATCACCAACAGAATACAAGAGATAGAAGAGAGAATTCCAGGTGCAGAAGATACCGTAGAAAACATTGACACAACTCTCAATGAAAATACAAAATGCAAAATGTTCTTAATACAAAACATCCAGGAAATCCAGGACACAATGAGAAGACCAAACCCAAGGATAATAGATATAGATGAGAGTGAAGATTCTCAACTTAAAGGGCCAGTAAATATCTTCAACAAAATTATAGAAGAAAACATCCCTAATCTAAAGAATGAGACGCCCATAAATGTACAAGAAGACAATAGAATGCCAAATAGACTAGACCAGAAAAGAAGTACCTTCCATCACATAATAATTAAAACACCAAGTGCACAAAAAAAGAAGGAATATTAAATGCAGTAAGAGAAAAAGGCCAAGTAACATATAAAGGCAGACCTATCAGAATTACACCAGACTTGTCAGCAGATACTATAAAAACTAGAAGATGCTGGACAGATGTCATACAGACCCTAAGAGAACACAAATGCCAGCCCAGGCTACTATACCCAGCAAAAGTCTCAATTACCATAGATGAAGTAACCATGATATTCCATGACAAAACCAAATTTATACAATATCTTTTTACAAACCCAGCATTACAAAGGATAATAGCAGGAAAGCTCCAATTCAAGAAGGGAAATTATACCTTAGAAAGCGCAAGAAAATAACCTTCTTCCAAAAAATCCAAAAGAAGTTAGATATACAAAGATAATTCCACCTCTAATAAAAAAAAAAAAAAAACAGGATGCAACAATCATTGTTCCTTAATATCTCCTAACATCAGTGGACTCAATTCCCTAATTAAAAGACATAGGCTAATTGACTGGATATGTAAACAGGACCCAGCATTCTGCAGCATAGAGGAAACCCACGTCAGTGACAAAGACAGACTCTACCTTAGAGTAAAAGGCTGGAAAACAAATTTTCAAGCAAATGATACTAAGAAACAAGCTGGAGTAGCCATTCTACAATCTCTAGCCTGAGAACACAAAGGGAGGGACTCATTTGCTCCATCCCTATAGGTAGTTGAGGGTGGCCTTGCCAGGCATCAGTGGTAGTAGAGGGCCTTGGTGCCTGAAAGTTTGGATTCCCTAGTGTTGGGGAATCTTGAGAGTAGGGAGGCAGGAATAGGAGGATGGTGGGAGCACATCCTCATAGAAACTCCCAGAATTATACGGATTAGACATGACAGAGGCAGGCCGCCAGAAGACTAGATTCCAGAATTCAAACAAAAAAAATTATCTTGCTACTAAAATTTGCTTTGAGAATTGTATATTGCAGAATATACAGCCTTGGTGTATCTACTCATCAAGCAAGCTGAGCAGACCTGCTCAAACCTCTGATGTCCTGGAATTCCAGCTGGATGCAGTAAAGACACAATGTCAGAGGCTTATAAATTCACTCTTCCCCCTGCCCCTCTTCTAATATCTCAATGCCCATAATCAACTTGAAGAACTTATTGAAGTGTCAGCACCCCTAGTCCGTGGGCTTGGGGACTGAAATGGTTAATATTGGGCTGTCTTTCTAGTGAAAAGTAGTGGTTTTGTTGGAACAGGTAGGATTAGCTAGGATTTTTTGCATAGCCATAACCTATTGGTAGAAATTTGTATAACTGTTATTAAGATGAAGTTATAATTTCTTAAATAGTATAAAATTTACTTTGATTTCAAATTTAAGGTTTTCATTGGTATGAGCTTCTTATTGATATAAAAGTGAGATTTATATTGTTATTCTCATAAGCATTGTGCCTATATAACACGTTTAGGAATATAAGACTTAGACCCAGCCCTTTTTAACTTTTCTAACTGATTTGATTTGAGACGGTTAGCCTGTGAGTTAAGGGCCTATAGCAAATTCATGGCCCTGAGTTTATTGTTAGGATGTTTTCTATATTTTACTTAGAAAGAGCTGAGAAGAGTTAACAGACAACAGTCCAGATTGCCTTACAGAAATAGTTGGATTTCAAAACATCTGAAGTTCACAGAATTTACATTACAAACATTTCTGTATTATTGTTAGTTTTGATTAGAGACCTGTCTGCTCCCAAAAGCTTCCTGTGTTAGATTATAAGAAGAAATTGGGCATCTTTGGAGTTACTCCAGTTGTGGTGAGACAGCCACTAGGCAAGAATTGCCTGTTTTCATCTACAGACAAATCACTGTCCAGAAAAGGACTAATTATATCTGCCAAGACAGATTAATCAACCCTTAATAATTCTGCATCACTAGGTCTTTCAGATGATCCTGAGCCAGAAGGTTGAAGATCGGATGCTCCACATTTTGTGGTAAAGAGACTGTCCAGGTGTTCAGCGGTCTTTATAAATTGGCTAAATATTAGAAGCTATGCTTTGTGCTCCCCATAATTTCAGTTAACTCAGTAATTCTGGATTTCTAATGAGGTTGAAGACTTATAGACTTATAGCTAATCACGGCTATTTACTTTGAGAGAAAAGATTTGAGAGGATGGTTTTCAGATGACATTTATTCTAAAGCAAAACAAAAAACAAAAAAAAAAAAAAACCCAAACAAACAAAAAACCCAAACAAACAAACAAACAAACAGGTTCAGAACTAAGTCTTTTAGTTAAAATAGATGGCAGAGGTTCTGGTTTGTCAACAAAATGATAGACCGAGTGTTAGGTCTATCTTGTACCTTACTGACACAAATTGGTATTGTATGTTAAGAGAAAAGCTTTATTTCAACAGAAAGGGTGATATGTAGGAGGAGCTAAGGTGGAAGGAATACAGAGAGGAAAAGGAAGAGTAAGGGGAGGAAATGGAAAAGGAGAGGAGGAGACAGAGAGAGATAAAGAGGAAGAGAGAGAGAGAGAGAGAGAGAGAGAGAGAGAGAGAGAGAGAGAGACATGGAGATGGATGTTCGCATGTCTCAACCAGTCAAAGATAGTTGATATACCAATGTTGGGTATTGCATTACACTTTTGATTGTATGGGCATCTTGTTATTGAGCATTACCAATCTTATAAAACCTTTGGTTAATCTTTAAAAAAAATTGTATAAAAGCAAAAAGGAGAAGAGGGGATGTGATAGGGGTTTTCTAGGGAGGGGAAATGGGAAAAGGGGATGGTATCTGAAATGTAAATAAAATATCCAATAAAAATCATGATTGCAACAATAAAAAAAAATTGCGACAGGTAAATAAAGTCTATTGAAAAACGAAGCCTTCCACATAGGTTATCCCCACAAATTTCTACCCAATCTCAAGGGGTTAATTATAACAAATATACTTACAAGAATCACTAAAGGAACCAGAAAGGTTATAATTATATGTTTATTTTATGTCCCTGTAACTTGTATATACATATATATGATAGATGGATAGGTATACAGATGATTGATAGATAAATACACAGATGATAGACAGGTGATTGATAGATTTAGATAGATAGACACACAGACAGACAGACAGACAGACAGACAGACAGACAGACAGACAGACAGATAGATAGATAGATAGATAGATAGATAGATAGATAGATAATCAAAGAATATGTGGTCCTGGACTTGAAAGGGAACAGGAATAGAATAATTGAGAGGTTTTGCATAAAGAAGAGGAAAAATATGATATAGTTACATTTTAATTAAATTTTAAAAACACACAAAAGTTATTCTTTACTAAAGCAATTTATTGCAAAATTACAGATAAAAATGCTTTCAAAATTCAGGTACTGTGGAAGAAATTGACACTTTTTCTCAAGGAGTTTAAAGACTCTGCATGCATAATATTTTTTTATTATAGAATACATGCTCAATATGTGAATCTGCTTGTGTGAGTGTTAATTACCACATAAATTTTCATTCTTACTTACTCAAGTGCCAAAGAAGTGGTATAATTATGTATCATTTATATAAGCAACATTAGTATAAATGGATAGAAAACAAAATCTTAATCCCAGGGAAGTTCTGATTCAGCAGCATTCACAGAATGTGCTTGGCTTTAAATCCTCTTCTGTCCCTTCCTACTACTACAGAAATAGTGCAAAGAGCATTACATGTAAAATGCTGAGGAATGATTCTTCACACATCTCATTATTAATTAATGCAACTGTGGCAGAGTGTACAAATGAAGAGTTTAAATTTTAACATGATACCAAAGAGATGTCTCTGCTTCCAAGAATGAAGGAACAAAGATTCAAGAAAAGGTGAAGAAATATACTATCCAAGGACAGGACACCCAAAGGTAAAGAAATGTTTCTGGGCATTTGCTGTGCCATTTTCTGGTCCCAGAACTATAAATGTGGGGAGCCAACAGAAAGCGGCTATCATCCTAGCAGCCATCTTGAGCCATATGCCCTGACCAGAGACTTGATTGCAATAGCCTACAACAGCTGAGCAAACTCTGATAACATCTTGCTTTAGATACCCAGGATCTTCCCTTGGGTGTGTATGAGACTTAAAGGTGTGATTTAGAGCTGAGACTTAAGGGTGTGACTTAGAGATCAGATTTAGAGATAAGACCTAAGGGTGTGACTTAAGGGTGTGACTTAGAAGTGAGACATATAAAAGGTGAGAGGCAGACAGAAGAGTTCAGTACAACTTGGAACTAGGAATTAGGTTAGACACTTCAGACAGAACAGATTACTTGACATTAGATTATTAGGTATTAGGCACTTAGTACTTGGAAGAAGTAACTTGGAACTTGGAGTCACTAGGGACTAGGAACTAGGGACTAGGAACTCTAGACTTGGGACTTGGACTAAGAAGAGAGACTGAAGAATAAATGGATTGAATCACACTATGTCTGGTCTCCATTCCTACCGCTGTCCTCACTCTCTCTCTTGCTAAACCCTGACCTGCAAACCAGAGCAGCCTGGGGCAGTGCGGCCCCTAACAGTTTAGCCCCTAAGGTTTTTGGCAGTGTTGATTCCAACATTGACAGAGCAGTCCTGGACATTTCGGCCCCAAAGTGTGGGGCAGCTCAGGCCGCAACATATTACCACAATTGTGCAAACAACAAAATCAATTTTGCAGCAATAGAGTCCTTAAAAATGATGCCCAAATTGTGATGAAGCTGTAGAGTAAAAAAATCTGATGAAAATGGTGACCAACTAGGTAAACAAATATATTCTCTTTGCATTCTCAGAATCTTGTAGAGACTTGTGTAGTCTCTAGCCTAGGAAACAGATAGGCTTACTACAAATCTTCACCTCTCCCTCCTTTCCTCAAAATCCAAGACCCAGTCTGATCCTCAGCTCTAAGGCAGACAAGATAGTTCTTTTGTAATTTTGCTTAATATTCTTAGGTAGATTAAGCAGTTTGTAGGTAAGGTGTTTCAGTTTACAAATGAAGCTGTTTCAGTTCCTACCAGGACATAAAGAGTGTCTCACTTTGTTCAACTTCTATTATTACATCCTTCTTTCCTTTAAACTCCCATGATCTCATTCTCCATGAAGGCAAGAATTAACTTACTGTACTTATTCCTATCTTCATACCTAAAACATGTATTTATTTACTCCATTTTAATTATGGCATAGACCATTTGCACATGATTATTTAAATCACTACAAATCTACTATATATTTGTTCTGCCTATTTCTATCTTTTAATAAATACTAATGTTTTTATGATCACATTTTATATTAGTTTGGAGACATGTGTGTTTTCATTTTCTGATTTTATTGGCTAACGAGATGTTAATTTAAGCATCTGTAACACCTTCACAATCCTCTTCTAAGTGAATTTTTTTATACATTTCATATGTAGTGCAAGACTTTCCTCTCGTAGCATATTCCCATGGTTTGTAAGGGTTTTAAATATGCAGTTTTATGAATATTATATATTGCTTCTATTTCATATAATTATTTACTATTTTAAAAGTGATCTGGTTAAAAGATTTAAATAAGGAACAAACTTATTTTTATGAATGATAAATTATTGTTGTTTCCTAGTTATGTAGAAACATATTTATAATTGTTGGTATTTCTCTTTCTCCTATGTAGTTTCAAACACATTTATCCCTGACCTGAATTGGTGAATAGTATTTTCATATCTATGTACGTATGTTTGTATATATATGTGTGTGTATTTTATATATATGTGTATATATATATATAAATATATATGTATCTGTATATATATATGTATATATATATATATATATATACATATATATGTATCTGTGTATCACTACAAATCTACTATATATTATAAGTTGCGGTTCTGCCTATTTCTATCTTTGAATAAATACTAATGTTTTTATGATCACATTTTATATTAGTTTGGAGACATTTATGTGTGTTTTCATTTTCTGATTTTATTGGCTAACGAGATGTTAATTTAAGCATCTGTAACACCTTCACAATCCTCATCTAAGTGAATTTTTTTATACATTTCATATGTAGTGCAAGACTTTCCTCTCCTAGCATATCCCCATGGTTTGTAAGTGTTTTAAATATGCAGGTTATAAGGGTTTTAAATATATGTATCTGTATATATATTTAGCTGTATATACACAAGTATATGTATTTATGTGTGTATGTATATATTTATAAACACAAACTTGGAATTATATTTGAACACTCATTTATTGAGCATGGAAGTCTATATAACAGGATTTTCAATTTTTTTTTACACATTTAATTCTAGTGTTCCTCTTTTTTAAAGATTTGTAACATGCTTGACAGAAATATATTCCTCTCCCTTATCTTTGTTCCTTTGTGGAGTATATGTGTCTTAATCTACCATATTTATGTTTTCCTTTTAAATATAAGGTTGAGGTAATTAATTATTCTATAGATTGTATATTTATTCTACCATTCTTTTTGTTTATACATTATTAAGTTTCATAAATGAGATTCTCATTTTCATTAAATTTAATCTTTCAAATATATACATATATATTTTTAATTTTTTCAAATGTATGTATGTATGTATGTATGTATGTATAATTATGCTTCACAGTTGGGGGTTAGAGTTATGTTCATCTTATTCCATTTTGAGATCCTAAATATTAATGAATTGCTTTCTTTGTTTTTTAAGCTATTTTAAAATTTCTGTTCATTTGTTTTAGATAAATTTGTCTCTATGGTTTTCAACACAATAAATCAATGACTATATCTACTGGCTTATATATTTGTGTTTATGGTAGTTTAATTTGGGTCTTTTAACATTCCCTTAGCATAATTAGCATATCTTGTGTCTGCTCCTATTTTTTCTGCACATCAATTTATTTTTAACGTGTATGTTAAAGCATTGACTCAAAATTCTAATATATAAGCCAGCTCATAGAAAAGATTTTACATTCCTTATGGGCCAAATTTTAATGATGCCTCTCGTGGTTAGTTATTATCTTTCTTGGAAGCCAAACAGTGTAAACATATTGACATAAATTTTCTTTAGAGGGTTTTCAATGTTCTCATTGCCGAGTACCTGCCTTAGCTTGGGAAAGGGTCGTGAGGAGGGTGTTTGGGAGTGGTGAAGAAATGACTCAGAGTCAGTGATGGATGCATGTAAACTGACAACTCTGTGTTCTGCTCAAGACAGCTCTCTGCTCAAGATAGCTCTTCCTTGCAGACCAAGGCCTAGTCTTTTAGTTTTATAAGCTACTTTCTTAAGAATTACCTATAAGTTCAATTACCTATATGTTCAATTACCTATAAGTCCCCTTTTGATTATCTCACAAATCAGCATTGTATGACTTTAGCCCCTTGATTGCAAAGATAGAGCCACATGGATAAAGTTGCCAAGTTCTCTGATTGCTGGAGCTGTAACATAGCCACTGTTCTACTATATTATGACCAGCTTTCTGTTTTCCAGCTCCATCACTGCCTAAGCTTGCATGTCCTGAAACTTACTCTGTAGATAGAACTTGAACACAGATATCTGCGTGGCTTTGTCTTCTGAATGCTGGAATTAAAGGTGTATAACACCATAACTAGGCCTACACTTTTCATCGCCACTATTTCTCCAGATTAAGATCAAAAGCCTGTGTATTCCAGTCTCAATATCTGGATCAGCACTGTGCCCTCCATTTCTGGATTAGTAGTTCTTTCCAGATTAAAAGTCCAAACTATTTCTTCTTCAACTGTAAATGCAAACCATAACTTTTCCCTGAGATCACCGCTCCCTAAATCTCTTTTTCTCCTTCTTTAATATCTTTCTGACAAAGCTGGGTCATTGGTGCTGCTGCCTCTGTCCTTTGAGGTCTGTGAAGCCCATCATACTATTTATATAATTGCATTATGATATTGTGTACAATTGAGAAATCCTGTAAAGAACAGTTCTCACACTGATTTATGTATTCTTCAGCTCATATTTTTGGATTTCTTTCTCACAGTCTAAAGAATTATCCTGAAGTTCACAGCCACCATTTTAGTGAGGAACATCAGACATAGTCTCGATTCCTGAGACTTTCAGCTTTAGAGAGAAATAAATGATGGTGTAAAAAAAGACAAATATATGTTGTCTCTGATTCTCATGGAGTCATTAAACTTATTAAGGAGAATATTTCCAGAAAACCTCAACAGGGAGAACATTTACCAAAGAGAAACATAAAGTACAATGAATACATTGTGATGCAAACAAGCCTTATAACTACAGCAATCAACAGCAATTTAGAAGCCACAAGCTCTGTTGGTTCAGCTCCAGGGGTGAGAACCATGCCACACCATCCCTTCCACAACCATACTGAACCTGGCATATAATGAATGTCATTTAATGTTGTTGTCAAATCGAAGGCATTGAAATATATCACCTTCTATTTTTTAAACTACTGAGTGAGTAAAAGTTTTAAATAATTGTTTAACATTCTGCACACAATAAATATATTTGGCTTTGTAATAGACTCATTCCCAAACCCATATAAATGTTGATCTCTAATTCTCTTATTTTGATACTTTGATGGATTTGGATGCTTTCCTCATGAGTCTGCATAAAACAGACCTCAACTTCCATCTGATGAGAATGTTTGTTCTATGCTTCTCTCCTAGTATATAGTCTAAAAATAACATAAATTTGTCTCTTTTTACACCACCATTTATTTCTCTCTAAATCTGAAAGTTGGGTGAGTTTATCTTGATCCATTGCCTGGAAACTAAGTCTGGGCAGTGGAATGAGTCTGTGGTTGGTCTCATCAGCTTGTATCTGTAAACGAAGAAGTCAGGCCTCATTATTGTATGATGTGTGTTTTCAAACTGATGGCTGTGTATATTTTGTCTTTGTTTTACTTTGTTTTGTTGTGGCACTGACTTCACAAAGAAAGAGTAAGTCTGAATTCTTTTTATTGTATTAAATAATGTCTAATTCTTCAAAAATTATTCCAGAATAAAAACTAAAACAATATTCTTAAATTGTACAAAATCCATGTGTGTATTAGTGAGGTTTCCCTAGAGTAACATTTTATTCCAGAATAAAAACTAAAACAAATACTTAACTTGTGCAGAATCCATGTGTGTATTAGTGAGGTTTCCCTAGAGTAACATAACTTATATAATGAATCTCTCTATGTTACTATAGAAAGAGGGTTTATTAGAATGATTTAAAGGCTGTGGTCTAGCTAATTTAACATTAACCAGATATGAATGGAAAGTTCCAGAATCCAGTAGTTCCTCCTCCATGAAATTGGATGTCTCAGATGGATTTAGTTAATTCCAGATATAGTCAAGTTGACCATTGAGAACAGTCATAACAATCTTTGAGAATCAAGTTCTTAGATCCAATATACTCTATTTAGCACAACTTAAATTATGTTATAAAATGTTTTCAGGAGTCTACCGAGCTCCTTTATCCCCTTTTTAATGAATACCGTGTATTTATTTTCCCAAAACAACATTGCAGAATTACTCTTTATGCAGCATTTTTTCCAAATGAAAATTATTCACGTTAGTCATATCAAATGTATTCTTACATACTTTTAACTCATAATTATTGCTAGGTTAAATTAAAATAAGATAGGACAATATTCCATTATGAAAATAAATGCTGCTCATGATATCTGCAATGTGAGTTATGTGTTTCCCACTTCAGTTGTTATTATAAAATGATTGTGGTTTGTATTATAAACAATAAAATGTTATTTCTCATAATTTTGAGGACTTAGTTGGTCTTGCTCAAGTACTTGGAAATGTTGCATCTAAAAGGAACCCACTTTCTTATTTATACAAAAAATCATTTCTTGGTGCATTTTTTCAGGAAGTGTAAGGGTTAAAAAAACCCTGTAGTATCTTTCATAAGAGATATCGTTCTCCACAAAAAATTCCACTTCTGAGACTCATTTTTTTTTACAGAAGCCTGCTTCCCAATACTATTACCTTGATGACTACAACTCCAAAATATGAATTTCAAAATCTATATGAAAATTATCTGAGCTAATATGAGTTTAGAACTTATTTTAAACCATCAGCTTCATTTTTATATGGACTGTAATCCTTAACATGAAAAATTAAATAGTATCTAACCCTAAAGCAAACACAGAGCATCATCTGTATCATGAGCAAAATTTTCTTAAGCAGGACTTACTTAAAGGTCAGTAATGATAAACAATAAGCTGTATAAACTGAATATATTTTGAACATTAAAACAATAGTTATTTTGACAGAGCTAATATAGAGAGTTAAGAAAAAACTAAGATATACTTTAAGGTACATTACATAATTGGCAAGGTTGAATTTGGAAGGAGATGGTTAGAGGTTAGCAGCAACTCAGTTTAGACACAGTGAATTGAAGATATTTATTCAACATTCAGTGAATGCATTGAAATAAATAACTTGAAATACAAATATAAAATCTATAAGATGTACTTGAATCAGAGACATGTTCTTATGTGTGTTGAATTTCATTAATGTTGTTTATATTCATCAAAATAATTAGTTAAATTGAAAAAAAACCCAAAAAATCAGACTTTAAATTTAGTTCAATCTAGTGGTCAGAGATAAATAAAAATAAAAGATCAATGAAATAAACAGATCCATCCTGCAAGAAAAGAGAGAAAATGTTATATGATGTCAAGAATGAGTAAGTGTTGCTTTTTTGCTAAATAGAATAAAAACTGAGACAGTTTAACTGCAAAGACTGTAAGAAACTACTGATTGAAATTCTGAGTGAGAATATTAAAGAATTAATATTCACACAATCTGTTGTCATTAAAGTATTGAAATACTATTATTTGAAGAAATATGAAAAATGCTATTTGTTAGTTGATTCATTTTTTGATCTGACATGATTACCATTGTCTAAAGTTTTACTTTTATTAGAGAAATACAATAAAAAAGGTATTTCTAAAAATCAGGTGTATATAAAAAATGATTTATCATCATTGCACAAAGAAATTAACCTGAGTGACCAAGGAAGACTAATAATAATATATGATATAACAAAATTGTGACAAATCTCTGAATAACGGATTATGAATAACATTAGATGAATGGTGGTAGCTTTATTAAAGAAGTGAAGAATATGGGTGATGCTTATAAAGAATTAAAACACATTGTAAAAAATGGAATCATCAGTCAGGATATATCTGAAGAATATAAGTATCAAGTACAGTAAAACACTGTTTCACGTTAGTTGAGTGTTGACAGAGTAAGAGTATGAATAATATATCATCTATGACATGACATGTTTACTTTAAACACCCAAATTTCTAGGGGTTAATTTTGCAAAGAATAAAATGGAGCTGAGATCTAGCCAAAAAACAAAACAAAACAAAAAAAAAACAGAGAAAAAATGAAAGAAAAAGAATGAAACAAAGAAAGAAAGAATAAAGAGAAGGGGAGAAAGAAAAAAGCATACATAGGAATAAATAGTAAACCAGAGTTTAAGAGATAAAAGGCCATCCAGGTTCACTGTGATCATATGTACTTGTGATCAAAGAAATAAGAGAATGTAATGTAATGAGACCCCTAGCTCTGCTATATATAACGACAGACTAAGACTGAACATAGTGTTCCTTTGAGCACCACCCGTACTGTCTTCTACCTCATAATGAGAGAATGAAATATCGGCACAAAATTTAAGGAGGTTAATGCCTAGTATTTTGAAGATGAAACTAAGATACAAAATTTCCCTAGAGATGTTAGGTATTTTGGAAAAAACTTCATTTGGGGGGAAAATTTTATTGTGTCCTTGGAAGCCACCATGAGTATGAAGGTAAGAGATGTGATGTCATATGTAATTTGCCACAGCATTAAACATAACACACTTGTTTTTCTTATTTTTTTCAATTTTTATTATTTTATTTATTTACATTCCTATCTTTGCCTCCACTCTCAGTACACCCCTCTCACACACAGCTGCCCCTCTCACTTCTTCCCTCTTGCCTCCAAGGTAGTGACCCCTCCCACCAGGCCTCCCTCTTCCCTGGGGCCTTAAATCTCTTGAGGATTAAGGTCAGCATCTTCTCCAGCTAAGGTCTGACAAGGCAGACTTCTGCTATGTTTGTACCAGATTCCTCAGACCAGCAGTATATGCTCACAGTTGGTGGCTCAGGCTCTGGAGTTTCACTAACCTCTGGGTAAGTTGAGTCTGCTAATCTTCCTATGGGGTCTCCCTTTCAGATTCTTCATTCTTTCTCCCAATTCAACCATAGGAGTCCCTGATTTTAGTTCACTGGTTGGGTGTAAGTATCTGTTTCTGTCTCAGCTGCTGCTAGGGCCTGTCAGGGATCAGCCTGGCCTGGCTACTGTTTGTAAGTACATCAAAGCATCAGTAATAGTGTCAGGCCCTGGTACTTCCCCATGAGATGGATTCCAAGTTGGGTGGATCAATAGACTTTCTTTCTTTCAGTCTCTTCTCCATTTTTGTTCCTGCAGTTCTTTTAAACCAGAATAGTTCTGAGTCAGAAATCTTGACTGTGGGTTTTAGTAACCCTGTCTCTCTGCTTGAGGCCCTGTCTATCTATGTATTAGAGGTGAGCCCTTTGAGCTTCCTTTCCCCAGCGATGGGCACTCTGGCTACTGTCACCCCCATTGTGTTCTTAGAATCTCTCACCTCCCAGGTCTCTGTTACTTTCTAGAGGGTCCCTCCACCTCCCATCTCCCCATAACGCTTATCTACTTTCATTCTCTTGGCCTTCTAGGATTCTCTCTTGTTGATTCCCACCATGTACCTGAATCTGCTTCCCTTTTTCCCTTTCCCATCTCCTTTCCCACCCAGGTCCCTTCCTCCTTCTGCTTCCCATGAACATTTCCTTCCTGCTTCCAAGTAGGATTGAATCCTCTTCACTTGGGCATTTCTGTTTATTACACTTCTTACAGTCTATAGATTTTATCCTAGGTATTTTGTACAATTTGGCTAATATCCACTTACCAGTGAGTGCATACCATGCATGTCTTTTTAAGTTTGAGTTACCCCACTCTGATGATCTTTTCTAGTTCCATCCACTTGCTTTCAAAACTCATGATGTCCTTGTTCTTAATAGCTGAGTAGTATTCTATTGTGTAAATGAACCACATTTTCTGTATCCACTCATCATTGTGGAACATTTGGGTTGTTTCCAGCTTCTGTCTATCACATATAATGTTACTATAAACATAATGGAAGCCTATGGCATGGTGGGGCATCTTTTGGGTATATGTAGAGAAGTAGTATCCCTGGGACTTCAGGTAAATCTATTTTATTACTCTGAGGAACCTCCAGTTTGACTCAGAGTGATTTTATGAGCTTGCAATCCTACCAGCAATGGAGGACTGTTTCTCTCTCTCCACATCCATGCCAGCATATGCTGTCAATTGAGTTTGTGATGTTAGCTATTTGGATTAGTGTAAGGTGAAATCTCAGGGTCATTTTATTTGCATTTCTCTAATGACTAAGGACTTTGAACATTCCTTTAAGTGCTTCTGGGCTATTTAAGATTCTTCTGTTGTGGATTCTCTGTTTAGTTCTGTACACCATTTTTTTAAATTGGGTTATTTGTTTTTTTTTTTTTTTTTTTAAAGGTTAACTTCTTGAGTTCTTTATATACTTTGGATATTAGCTCTCTGTCAGATATGGGGTTAGTGAAGATGTTTTTTCCCAATCTGTAGGTTGCTGATTTGTTCTATTGATGGAGTCTTTGCCTTACAGAAGCTCTTCAGCTACATGAGGTTCCATTTATTGCTTGTTGATGTTAGAGGATGAGCCATTGGTGATCCATTCAGGAACTCTGTCTTCATAGAATAATTTATGTAGTGTACCTTCTGTTTTTATTTTGTGGAATATTTTGAGGTGTATTGGCATTAGCTCTTCTTTGAAAGTCTGGTAGAATTCTGTACTAAAACCATCTGTCCATAAGCTTTGTTTGGTTTTGAGGTATTTTATGACAATTTTCTTAGGGATAATGGGACTGTTTGGATAGTTTACCTGCTCTTGGTTTAATTTTGCTACATGATATTCCAGTTTTGTAAAAACTTTTGTAGTACGTTCTGATGATTTTTTGAATTTCCTGAGTTTCTATTATTATCTCTCTCTTTTGATTTCTGGTTTTGTTAATTTGGTACTTTCTCTGTGTCTTTAGTTAGTTTGGCTAAGGATTTATCTATTTTTGTTGATTTTCTCCAAGAACCAGCTCTTGATTTTGTTGATTTTTTTGCATAGTTCTCTTTGTTTCTACCATGTCAACACCAGCTCTGAGTTTGACTATTTCCTGCCATCTACTTCTCTTAGGTGTATTTGTTTCTTTCTGTTCTAGAACTTTCAGATATGCTACTAAGTTGTTTATATGGAATCTCCCCTACTTCTTTATAAAGGAACTTAGTGCTATGAATTTTTCTCCTAACACTGCTTTCATTGTGCCCCATAAGTTTGGGCATGATGTTTCTTCACTTTCATTGCATTCTATAAAGTCACTGATTTCTTTGTTTTCTCTTCCCTGACCAAGTTATCATTGAGTAGAAACTTGTTTAGTTTTCCTGAGTATGTGTGCTTTCTCTTGTTTTTGTTGCTATTGAATTCTAGCCTTAGTCTATGGAGATCTGATATAATGCATGGGATTATTTTAATCTTCTTGTATTTGTTAAGGCTTGTCTTATGTTCAATTATTTTGTCAGTTTTGGAGAAGTTTCCATGAGATGCTGAAAAGAAGGTGTAATATCTTGTTTGGGGTAAAATGTTCTGTAGATACCTTTTAAATCTATTTGGTTCATAGTTTGTTTTCACTGTGTCTTTGTTGAGTTCTTTCAATAACCTGTCCATTGGTTAGAGTTGGGTGTTGAAGTCTCTCAATATTATTGTGTAAGATTCAATGTATGTTTTGGGTTTTAGTAATGTTTCTTTTACAAATGTTGGTGTCCTTTCATTTGGGGAATTGATGTTCAGAATTGAGACTTTCTTTTATTTGAATCTTTGGTGAATATGAAGTATCCCTCCTCATATCCCTTGATAAGTTTTGGTTGAAAGTCTACTTTATTGGATATTAGAATGGTAACTCTAGCTTGTTTCTTCAGAGAATTTTCTTATAAAACTTTTTTCCAACCTTTTACTCTGAAGTAGTGTCTGTCTTAGTCACTGAGATGTGTTTCTTATATGGAGCAAAATTCTGGATCCTGCTTTCATGTCCAGTCTCTTAGTTTATGTCTTTTTATAAAAAACTTGAGTCCATTAATGTTGAGAGATATTAACGACAGATGATTGTTAGTTACTATTATGTATGTTGTAGGAGAGATATTATGTGTGTATTATAAGTACATGATTCTCTTCTTTGAGTTTGTTGTGGATGTTTAATTTCTTCTATTTTCTTTTGTGTAGTTACACTTCTTGTATCCTAGATTTTATTCTAGTGTTCTCCTTAGGGCTAGATTAATAGAAAAATCTTGTTTAAATTTGATATTGTTATAGAATATCTTGATTTCTCCATCTATGATGATTGAGAATTCTGCTAGGTATAGTAGACTGGGCTGGCATTTTTGTTCTCTGAGGGTATAGATGACATCTCTCCAAGACTTTCTCACTTTTAGAGTCTCTGTTGAGAAGTCTGGTGTAATTCTGACAGGGTTGCTTTTATATGTTACTTGGCCTTTTTCCTTTACAGTTTTTAATATCATTTCTTTGTTCTGTATATTAGATTTGATTTTTATGTGATAAGAGAATTACCAAAGTTAAATAAAGATTAGATAAATTACCTAAACTGTCCCATAATCAGTAGTGAAATAGCAGCAGTCATTAAAAGTCTCCCCACCAAAAAAAGCCCAGGACAAGATGGTGTTAGTACAGAATCCTATCAGACCTTCAGGGACCTAATACCAATTCTCTTCAAACTATTCCACAAAGTAGAAACAGAAGGAACACTACCTAATTCATTCTATGAAGCCACAATTCAGCTCATACCTAAACCATACAATGACACAATAAAAAAGAACTTCAGACCAATCTTCCTTATGAATATTCAATCGAAAATACTCAACAAAATTTGTGTAAACCAAATCCAAGAATACATCAAAACAATCATCCATCATGACTAAGTAGGCTTTATCCCAGGAATTCAGAGATGGTTCAATATCTGGAAATCCATCAACGTAATCCACTATATAAACAAACTCAAAAAAAAAAAAAATAACACATGATCATCTCACTAGATGATGCAGAGAAAACATTTGACAAAATTCAACATCCCTTCATAATAAAAGTCCTGAAAAGTTCAGGAATTCAAGGCCCATACCTAAACATAGTAAAAGCTATATACAGCCAGTTAGTACCCAACATCAAACTAAATAAAGAGAAACTTGAAACAATCTCACTAAAATCAGGGACTATAAAAGGCTGGCCACTCTCTCCCTACCTCCTAGGGGCACAGAGTCTAGAGGCAAAGCACAATATCATTCGAGCAATTATTTTAGTTGAAAACTAACAACTGTTTCTGCATACCACATTTTTCTCAAATCTTAGCTGAACCCAATAGCATCTGTGTTTTTGAATTAATACTTCAGCTGACTAAATAAAGCATACATATCTCATCTTAAAACAAATTGAGCAACATACATATGTGCAGGGGAGAAAAGGGTACAGAAATAGCCCATGGTTCTTGAAAACACACTTCTTTGTCAGCTCTTAAAAGCTTATTTAAAATAAAACTGATTTATGATGACATGGTTTAATATATTGTAGTATAAAGTGCAAATAGATAGAATTAAGTGTGACAATTCTCACACGTTATACCAGCACTTAAGAGCCTCATTAATTTAAGGCCTTCTTAGGCTACTCAGCATGACTGAATCTTATCCTTAATTAAAAATAAAAAAATACATGTAAATAATTATTAGAATTGAGATATGAAAATAGATGTAATATCATAGCACTGAGAGTTTCATGAAAGGTGTCAACATTAAAACAATTATATGAAACCACAAAAATCAGAAATATTAAAGAAAATAATATTAAATGATTGACCTCAAGTAGTGTTCTTAAAGGACAGAAGATGAAAGTGTCTCTGTTGAGCCTAAAACTGGGAGGCTGAGTAGAAGCACTCGTGTTGCTTTCTCATTATTTGGGGCTAATCAAAACGCCAGAGTCAAAGCAACCAGTCAATTATGGGATACAGAGATCCTGTAAGGGAACAGGATGTGAAAAGGTTTTTTTTAATAGATTCTTGAAAAGTTAGCTTTCCTTACTGTGAGAAAAATATATCCAGGTAAAACACCCCAAAAGAGAAAGATATTAAAGAGGGAAATGCTAGAGACTGAGATGAACAACATCTTAGCCTTTGCCATCATTCTCTCTGTCATATGGAAGAATTTTGTGAGCCTCGAGCATTTAGAGAATTTAAATGTTAGTAAACAGAGAACTTGAATAAAAGTACTTTAAAAAATAAAAAAAATAACAAATTAGTATATAATAGGAGTAAATAGATCTGTCATTCATTTCAAACAAATTTTATAATCTTTGAAAACTACAATAAATACGTAAGTGTGAATTTATAGGACTAGAGATTTGAAATAGTAACTCATGAATTTTAGTGTATTGTATGTGACTAGTTAGATGTGATTTAGAGATTAATAATAGTATTTTACCAGAAAAACATATTAACAATAATTTTGTTACATATATTATTTATAGTAGTGTAGCAATTAGTAATATTAAAATATTTTATTACGATTGAAAGTCCTTTGAGGCTCTACTATATTATATATACATGTTCAATAAGAACACCATATTTGAAAGCCCTTGGAACCGAAACGAATACAACTGATATTGACCTAAAAGAAAATACATGTCTTGATAAAATGAACCCTAAGTGTAGTCTGCTAAACACACAGATTTATACATTGTTTAGCTCTAATCAGGGAAACTTCCTCTTGTACCAGTAAGAACCAACATAGAGCCCAGCAACCAGATTTACTCAGAGTGAGACACTTTGGATCACTCATCCCTAAATGAAATAAGTTCATCAAATCCCTATCCTCAGAGCTCAGTAAATAGAAGTGGCAGTGCTTGAGAATATTAGATTCAGAAGGGATGGAGAATACCAAGAAAGGGAGGTTCTCTATGTTAACATCAGCAAAGCGCCAATGACTGAATCAGGATATAGAGGGCCTGTCTGAGTCTACAACAGATCCTCTGTGGTTTTATTATGGCTTTCTTTCTGGAATTTCTGAGTGTGCAAATGAATGCCTCTCTAACCCTTGTGCCTATTCTTGGACTCATTTGTTTTGTATGATTTCAATGTGATAGTTGTTTTATTTTATCTCATTATATTTTATATGGTTATATTTTTTAAAAGTATGTGTAAATGTAGCCACTAGCATAAAGATTAACAGTGGAACTCTAATTTATACATGTTTGGAGAAGGAAAATTTGTTTTTCCAGTATATTGACAGTGTGTGTGTGTGTGTGTGTGTGTGTGTGTGTGTGTGTGTGTGTTTAGTAAAATCTCTCAGTCTATATAACTTTATTTGGATGTGTTTCAGGGGCTGATCAATTGACACTGAAAAGACAATTGATGTGTTCTTGCCTGGGCAAGACTCACTCTTAGCATTCTCCTTTACCTGTATTTCTTTTTCTTATGTTGATGCCTCATGGACTTTTTCTCTTTCTATAGGCCATGCCTTTTGTTGATGCTCTTGTTCAGCTCATGTGTGACCAATCATGTTCATGAGTCTTTATGAGTGTAGCTTCTGACATTACCAATAGGCACATTCTCACAACAAACTAATGTTTAGGGCCTTCTTTCTCTTTTTCTTTCTTCCTAATTCTGCTTGTTCAGTTTGAACACTTTGTTTTAACTAGTTTTTTTGACAGCTTTCATGCAACATGTTTCATTTTGCTCCCATACTCATTTTATGCCTTTTGTGTTTTTGTTTTGTTTACCAATAAGGACCTGGTTTACCTATAAGAACCAATAAAGTCTGGCTGCTGGACTTCCACTGAATCATGATTAACAATTAGAGACTAAAATCTTAAAGAAAATGGTGTCTCCCTCCCTCAAAAGCAAACAAATACCAAGGGCCCATGGATGTATTTAGAATTACAAGCCCAATTATCATCTACCTTCTGTAATTGTACCTGGCTGTGTGATTGGGCAAGTTTTGTGTTTACTGTTCCAATCATTGTGTATTCAAATATGCATCTGCCTCAATGTATTCAGCCCACCCTAGGGGCTGAGGATTCTGAAGTCTATTTTTCTTTGTACTCTGGGTGTCTGTGTTAAAATCTACTATAAGTAGAAGTTTTTCCAATGACATTTAAGATATGAACTAATCTATGAGTATAATAATGAATTATTAGAAGTCAGTTTAATACTATGTTCATTTTGCTGTATTCATTACAACTAATTTTTAACCCTAATTCCTACCTATAATGATTTAGTTTTACTTTATTAGAAAATTAACACTACTAATTCATGCCAGTACTGTATAGAATTAAGAAATTATTTAAAATAAAAAAGAACTCAGAAATATCTTACCACAAGATAAAAGAATGCTTTCAGACTGAGTTATACAAGAAGTATCAATATAAATATAACTTGCTTAATGCTCTGTGTATAACCTGCCTTGCATTAAATAGTATTCATAATATATATAATTACATCTTATACATATTTAGTTTTGCATACTTAGGAAAAAAAACTTCACTATTCTTAGATGAGAGATTAGACAATATATCAAAGTCAAACTGACTTTCTGCTTTTATGTCCTGCGTGGGTGAAAACTGAAAGCTATTTAGAAACTGTCTGGTTCTCTTAATTACATTCCCTGTCTGCAACTTTTTAATTAATCAAATTTTCACTTAGTTAGAATGTATATTCAAAAATCAAATATGAAGATAACAAATGAAAAATTACATAGTATTATTTCTGTAATTAAATTTTATAGATAGTAAATCGTCAAAGAATTTCAGCTTAATTCTTAGTTAAATGGAGTTTTTCTTTGAATGACCATTGATTCTCTACTGTTCTTGTACTTCTACTTGGTAGGTGGATAACTCACTATTTTAGAAGAATTTGAATACAGAACACCATCATTAAGAGCAGAACATATGTACTCAGAGAATGGTGACACACTCAAGCATGGTAGTGTTTAAATGTAGAATGATCAAAAAAAAAAGATTTAGAAAATCATTCAACTATTACATCAATAACATACATAAGCTTGTTACTGTGTGTTTATTAATGACTTAACAATCTACATGCAAATATAAGCAAATATACACCATATTTATATTTCTGAGTTTGAGTTACCTCGTTCAATGATTTGTTTTTCTTGTTCAATCTACCTGTCAGTGAATTTCATAATAAACAAGCTACAATACATAAAACCACAAAAAGTAGATAGACTATAAGGAACTTATGGTAGAGGGTGGATATCCCTAGGAGTGGAAAATAGAATAGATAGTTATATATGGATGAAGGGAGATACTGAAAGAAAAGGTTCAAAAAAGAAGAGTAAGGGAAATGGGGGAAGAATGTAGGAATAGAGAGAAGGACAGTTAATCCTAAGGGCCATTTGGAAGGCTATATAGTAACATAATACAACAGAAAATTTCAAAATATATTTACATATATAAAGGTGATCTAAATAAAATCATGAAATAATGAGAGAGACTAAGCCCCAGCTTAACATGTATTAGCAACGAAATATTGAGGACAGAGAACGATTTACAGCTTATCAATTTGTCAGCCAAAGGGATCCAATGAAAATCGTCAAACAACCTTGGCTATTCACAACACTATTGGTTCTTCTCTATAAACTGACTCTAAAGCCCTACTGTTGAAGACAATAACTAAGACAACTCACTAAACAGAGACATGTTGAGCTGGTGCCTACCAAAACCTTCACAGCTACTGAATAGTGCTCACAGTACTGGAAAGAAGTCTGTATACAACCAATGGTAAATGGGGAAAAGCCAACTTGACTACAAACCCATTGATCTAGAGTAGTAGCCTACCTGTAAGACATACTGGTACATAGTAGCACAAAGTTTGTGGGAGTAACCAATTTATATTTGACTGAATTAAGGCCTAATACATAAGATGGGACACATACTCAACACTGCTTGAATATTAAAGAACCTGAAACAAGAGAAAACCTAGAGGAAATGCTAGAGGAAAACCAAATAATACTGTTTGGTTTCTTTTAAAGGTACTTAAAATAAATGACTTCTATAAACATTCTGCTATAATCCAGGATCAGTGTCTTGATCTGCCATCTTCAGAGAAGTTTCTCCTTGCAGCAGATGGGAACAAAAATTAAGATCCACAATGAGCAGAAAGTGTGAGATTTTTGTAACCCTAAATGGGATGTTGTCATCAATTTCCTCCCATTTGTGTCTCATAGAACCCAGTGGAAGAGGGTGGAAAGAGTATAAGAGCTATAGGAGATGGAGGAAACCAAGGAAACAGGCCTTCTAAACACAGTATATAAACATGCGAACTTACAGAGACTGAGAAAGTATGCAAAAGATTGAATGTAGTTGTAAAAGATGGAGTCTTAGACCAAAAAGGAGAAATAGAGGACATCATTGCAAGCCATGATAGCCAAGAAGCTATCACTCACTGGTAACTACTTACAAACTTTTCCACTCTCAAGGTTAGCCACCATCAGCAGATAGCAAACAGAAACGCAACGAAGAAATCAAAAGTACCTGTGGAACTTCTTTGTTTCTTGTTGTAAAAACAGAGCATTTGTTTTAAACTAATAGGTCTTTTGAATATAAATTATGACTTTTAGTTTTCTGATTTATGAGATTCCTGTGTGTGTCTTGCATCTATAGGTATTTTGTGCCTTTCATTTGTCACCTTTTCTTGTTTGGTTGTTTTCTCCTATTCCAATTTGGTGAGTTTTGTTTTACTTACTATTTCATTTCATTTTATTATCATTCTTTAGATGGCTTTTTCTTTTCTAATGAAAGACAAAAGGCATGTGAATCTGGATGAAAAGAGAGAGATGAAGGAACTGGAAGGAGTACTGAGAAGAGAAAACATTATGAGGATGTATTGTACGAAAAATGCTATTTCCAATAATTAAAATGTTTTACAGCAAAGTTCTGAAAATCCAGAAAAATACATCAATGACAAACAAAGTTTCAAACATACTAATGTAAGTCCAAAGTAAGCAATGTCCTAATCTCTAAAATGTTAGACATTACACCAATCTTTAATGACATAAATAGATACTTTACTTGGATAATGATAGTTTCTTGCTAATTATATACCTAGAAATAAGAATTAATCATCATGAATTTAAAATTTTATACTTAAAGCCTGTATAATAACCAATTATTCATGATATCCTTCCACAGGTTGTCATATGCTTCAGCTAGATAAAACAGGAAATTATCCATCAGGTATGGTCAGTGCACATTTCTATGGGTATTATCATGGACCCCAAGAATGGGATAGCCAGTCTTCAGACTTAGTGTAAATGTAGAGAAATAGGCAAATAGTTGTTTCTAATTGATATGGAGCAGTATGTAAATAAAGCCATTTCTTAGGAAAACCAAATAAAACTTGCATGAATATAACATAAAAAAAAGATTCTATTCCATTGATCTTCCTGCCTGCCTCTGTACCAATACCATGCAGTTTCATATCACTATTGCTCTGTAGTACAGCTTAAGGTCAGGGATGGTGATTCCCCCAGAAGTTCTTTTATTGTTGAGAATAGTTTTCAATATCCTGGGTTTGTTGTTATTCCAAATGAATTTGAGAATTTCTTACTAACTCTATGAAGAATTGAGTTGGGAATGTAATGGGGATTGCATTGAATCTGTAGATTGCTCTGGGCAAGATAGCCATTTTTACTAAATTAATCCTGCTGATCCATGAGCATGGGAGATCTTTCCGTCTTCTGAGATCTTCAATTTCTTTCTTCAAAGACTTGAAGTTCTTCTCATACAGATCTTTACTTGCTTGGTTACATTCACACCAAGGTATTTCATTTTATTTCTGACTCTTGTGAAGGGTGTCATTTCCCTAATTTCTTTTTCAGCTTCTTTATCCTTTGAGTAGAGGAAGTCTACTGATTTGCTACAGCTAATTTTATAACCAGCCACTTTATTTTAATTGTTTATCAGGTTTAACAGTTCTCTTGTGGAAGGTTTGGGATCACTTAAGTATACTATCATATCATCTGCAAACTTTGCCTTCTTCCTTCCAAATTTGTATTCCTTTGACCTCCTTTTGTTGTTTAAATGCTCTGGTTAAGACTTCTAGTACTATATTGAATAGACAGGGAGAGAGTGGGCAGCCTTGTCTAGTCCCTGATTTTAGTGGGATTGCTTCAAGTCTCTCTCCATTTAGTTTGATGTTTGTAGTGGGAGAACTTTAAAACTCCATCCCAAATAGGACTGGTCAATGAAAACACAGCTCAGTAATTATGAATATATTCTGTAAGCCTAGATTGGGCAGATAACTCTACAGTACTATTCCCCAGGTATGAGACCTTTATAACTTGAGGGTTTTCCAGACCCTGCATTTATCCTTCTACCTCCTGCTTCTCAATCATCCTCCTCCATCATCATCCATCATATTCTCTCTCATCTCTTCCCCCCCAGTTATCTTCTCGACTCTCTCAAGTCGTTGCCTTCTCGGTTGTCTCTGTCATCTTCCTCCTTCATAGTCTTCCTCCAGTTGTTCTTCTGTCTTCCTTCAGTTGTGATCCCTCTCTCTCTCTTCTCTTACAATATTTTTACCTCTCCTTGTTCTGCCCAATCACTGGTTCCAGCCTTTATTTTACAAATTAAGATGGACAGAAGGTTCACTAGAAATCACCTGTGTAATGACTCACATCTCCTCTGCAGTCATTCACAGGAAAGGGGAATTAGTAGCAAAATGAAAGGCCGGGACTATCCACAACACTTCCCCCTTTCTGTCTAATTAAAAGACTCTTTTTTCCCCCAGATATAAATTGAACACAACTATATTACCATAGTATAATTGTTAAAGTACAATATAGACCTAACACCCAGTCCATCATTTTTGTTAACTAAATTGAACCTCTGTAACCTTTCCTATCTAGAAGACTTAGTTCTTAACCTGGCCTTTTTCCTGGCTTTAGAGTGAATGTCAGCTGAAACTCACCCTCCCAAATCTGTTTTCTCAATGTAAATAGCCTGGATTGTCTATGGAACTGTAAGTATACAACCTTGACAGAAATCAAGAATGACTGATTTAACCCGATATTATGCTAAGCACAAAGCATAGCTTCTAAAACTTAGCCAATTTATAGAGACCGCTGAACACCTGGACAGTCCCTATATTTCAAAACATTGGAGAATCAGAACTTCAGCCTTCTGGCCCAGGATCATGTGACAGACCTAGTAATGCAGAAATATTTAGGGCTATTACTGTCTTGGCAGTTATAATCAGTAAATTATTCCACAAATGTGTCCTTTTCTGGACAGAAATTTGTCTGTAGATGAAAAGAGTCAGTTCTTGCCTAGTGGCTGTCTCACCACAACTGGAGTAACTCCAAAGATGCTTAATTTCTTCTTAGAATCCAAGACAGGAAGCTGTCAGGAGTAGACAGATCTCTAAGTAAGATGAACATTAATACATAGATGTTTGTAACATTAATTCTATGGACTTCTGACATTTTTAAAAACCAACTATCCTCAGGTATTTCTAACTAACATCTAGAAAATACCCTATCAGTAAACTCAGAGTCATTAATTTGCTATAAGCCCTTAACTTACAGGCTAATCGTCTCAAATCAGTTAAAAATTAAAGAAGGACTGGGTCTAAGCCTTTTGTTCCTAAATGTGTTATATAGGCACAACGCCCATGGGAGTAACAATATTAAAGCACAGAGAATTGGGGGCACTGACTCTCTATTAACTTCCTCAAGCTGAATATGGGCATTGAGATATTAGAAGAGGAGTGAGGGAAGGGGAAAATTGGTAAGTCTCTGATGTCTGTGTCTTCATTTTATCCAGATGAAATTCCAGGACATCAGAGATTCAAGCAGGTCTCCTCCATTTGCTTGATGAGTAGATAAACCAAGGCTGTGTATTCTGCAATATACAACTCTCAAAAAAATTTTTAGTATCAAGATAATTTTTGTTTGAAGTCTGAAATCTAGTCATCTGGTGGCCTGCCTCTGTCATTTCTAATCCATATAATTCTGGAAGGTAGAAATATCTTAATCATCTATTCTGAAAACACACAGACAAAACCTTTTTCCCTAAATAGAATATCCTTGGGCCAGTAACCAGTAAAACCTTTATCTTGACCTCTTTCCCAGAGGAAAACTATAACCACAAAACTGAAAATCACACCCATCTTTCTACCCTATTTTGACAAGCAGGAAATGAACCCCAAATTCCAGTGGGGCCCATGTTAGACAGAACCTGAGTCTCCTATGAGTCAATATAACTTTATATCATCTTAACAGACCTGATTTACACTATCTTTCTGTTCGGCCCTCTGCCTAGAACAGTTTTTTATTTATACCATTTATCTATCTGTTTCTGTACTCCAGAGCCGCTTCCATGTGTACACTGTACTCTTTACTCTAGAGTCAGTGACAATTTCCCCTAAGTCAATCCTTGTCAAATCATTCAACTTCCACTTGTACATGTACTCTTTACTCTAGAGTCAGTGACAATTTTTCCTAAGTCAATCCTTGTCAAGACATTCAGCTTTTTTTTTCCACTGTAGTCTTTACTCTAGAGCCAGGGACAATTTTCTGTAAGTCAACTCCTGTCAAACCATTCAAAATATTATCACATAAAGCCCAAAAGACATTCATTGTGTCCCACCTTCAAGTATATCTCCTTTTTAAATAAAAGAGTTACCTGGTCCTGAGTCCTCAGCTGCTTCTCCATGAAAACCTTTTCACAGGCAGCCATGTTTCAGAATCACCTGTTCCCCCCTCCAGTTTTCACAGGGCACTGATGAAGCCCAGCTGCAGGTCAAGTGCTGCTCCTAACTCTGGCCACAGCTCTCCCTTTGGGAGTTGGAAGAAGAAGCCTCCCTAACCCTCAGTTAGGTCTACACAGCTCTCTATGGGATTTTTACCTCAGGTTATTTGAGTTCTAATCAATACATTGGATGTCAATTGTAGTAGGAGATCTTTTAATCTCCAACCCAAATATGACTGGTCAATGAAAACACAGCTCAGTAATAATATATTCTGTGAGCTTAGATTGGGCAGATACCCCTACACTACTCTGTTCCCCAGCTATGAGACCCTTATAACTTGAAGGTTTTCCAGACCCTGCATTTATCCTTCTGTCTCCTGCTTCCCAGTTGTCCTCCTCCATCATCCTCCATCATCTTCTCTCTCTTCTCTTCTCCCCAGTCATTCTCTTTCTCTTCTCTTTCAGGCTTGCCTTCTCTGTGGTCTCCATCATTGTTGTCGTCGTCGTCTTCAGTCGTCCTCCAGTCATCCTCCAGTTGTCCTTCAATTGTGCTACCTCTCTCTCTTCTCTCCCCAGCCTTTATTTTTTCACCTCTCCTTCCTCTGCCCAATCACTGGCTCCAGCCTTTGTTTTACAAATTAATATGAGCAGAAGGTTCACTAGAAATCACCTGTGTAATGACTCACACCTCCTCTGCAGTCCTTCACAAGAAAGGGGAATTAGTATTAAAATACAAGGCCAGGGCTATCCACAACAGAAGTTGGCTACTGGCTTGCTATATATTGCTTTTACTATGTTTAGGTATGAGTCTTGAGTTCCTGATCTTTCCAGAAATTTTACTATGAAGGGATGTTGAATTTTGTGAAATGTTTCTCAGCATCTAGGGAGATGATCATGTGCTTTTTTTTTCTTTGAGTTTGTTTATATAGTGGATTATGTTGATGGACTTCCAAATATTGAACCATCTCTGCATTCCTGGGATCAAATCTACTTGATCATGATGGATAATTATTTTTGATGTGTTCTTGGATTCAGTTTTCAAGAATTTTATTGAGTATTTTTGCATGGATATTCATAAGGGAGATTGGTCTAAAGTTCTCTTTGTTGGGTCTTTGTGTGGTTTATGTATGAGCTTAATTGTGGTTTCATAGAACAAATTGGGTAGTGTTCCTTCTGTTTTTATTTTGTGGGATAGTTTGAAGAGAATTGGTATTAGGTCTTCCTTGAAGGTCTGATAAAATTCTGCATTAAAACCATCTGGTACTGGGCTCTTTTTGGTGGGGAGACTTTTAACAACTGCTGCTATTTCTTTAGGGGGTTATAGGACTGTTTAGATGGTTTATCTCCTCCTGATTTAACTTTGGTACCTGGTATCTGTCTAGAAAATTGTCCATTTCATCCAGATTTTTCAGTTTTGTTGAGTATAGGTTTTTGTAGTTGGATCTGATGATTTTTTGAAATCCTCAGTTTCTGTTTTTATGTCTCCATTTTCAGTTCTAATTTTACTAATTTGGATACTGCCTCTGTGCCCTCTTGTTAATCTGGCTAAGGTTTTATCTATCATGTTGATTTTCTCAAAGAACCAGCTCCTGGTTTTATTGATAGTTTTTGTATAGTTCTTTCTGTTTCTACTTGGTTGATTTCAGCCCCAAGTTTGAGTATTTCCTGCTGTCTACTCCTCTTGGGTGTATTTGCTTCTTTTTTGTTCTAGAGCTTTCAGGTGTGCTGTCAAGTTGCTAATGTATGCTCTCTCCTGTTTCTTTTTGTATAGAATTAGAGCTATGAGTTTTCCCCTTAGCACTGCTATCATTGTGTCCTATAAGTTTTGGTATGATGAGCCTTTATTTTCATTAAATTCTAAACAAGTCTTTAATTTCCTTCTTTATTTCTTCCTTGACCAAGTCATCATTGAGTAGAGCATTGTTCAGTTTCCATGTGTATGTGGGCTTTCCATTGTTTCTGTCATGATTAAAGACCAGCCTTTGTCCGTGGTGATCTGATAGAATGCAAGGGATTATTTCAATCTTTTTGTATCTATTGAGGACTGCTTTGTAACCAATTATATGGTCTATTTTTGAGAAGGTACTACAAGGTACTGAGAAAAAGGTATATTCGTTTGTTTTAGGATAAAATGTTCTATAGATATCTGTTAAATCTATTTGGTTCATAACTTCTCTTAATTTCACTGTGTCACTGTTTAGTTTCTGTTTCCATGATCGGTCTATTGCTGAGAGTGGGGTGTTGGAATCACCCACTATTATTGTGTGAGTTACAATGTGTGCATTGAGCTTTAGTAAAGTATCTTTTATGTATGTGGGTGCCCTTGCATTTATCAGAATTGAGAATTTATCTTGGTAGATTTTTCCTTTGTTAAGTATGAAGTGCCCTTCCTTATGTTTTTTGATTCCTTTTGGTTGAAAGTTAATTTTACTTGATATTAGAATGGCTACTCCAGCTTGTTTCTTGGACCCATTTGCTTGGAAAATTCTTTTCCAGCCTTTT
The DNA here is from genome assembly GCA_030674055.1 of Rhabdomys pumilio. NCBI lineage: Eukaryota > Metazoa > Chordata > Mammalia > Rodentia > Muridae > Rhabdomys > Rhabdomys pumilio. The sequence continues at coordinate 43,273,736 of JANHMN010000001.1, read as the reverse complement.
ACTCTGAGGTAGTGTCTTACTTGTGACTGAAGTGCGTTTCCTATATAATATACAGCAATATTCTGAGTCCTGTTTATGTATCCAGTCTGTAAATCTCCTTTTTCTTTGGGAGTTGAGTCTATTGATGTTAAGAGAATTGAGGAAAAATGATTGTTACTTCCTGTTATTTTGTTATTAGAGGTGTAATAATGTTTGTGTAGCTATCTTCTTTTTGGTTTGTTGGAAGATTTGTTTCTTGCTTTTTCTACATTGTAGTTTTCCTCCTTGTGTTAGAGTTTTCCATAAATTATTCTTTATAATGCTGGATTTATGGGAAGATATTGTATAAATTTAGTTTTGTCATGGAATATCTTGATTTCTCCATTTATAGTGATTGAGACTTTTGCTGGGTTTAGTAGTCTGGGCTGGTATTTGTGTCATCTTAGAGTCTGTATAATATAAGTCCAGGATCTTCTGGCTTTTATCGTCTCTGGTGAGAAGTCTGGTGTAATTCTTATAGGTCTCCCTGTAAGAATTTGATGAGTATGAAGTGTCCTTCCTTATCTTATTTGATAACTTTGGTTGAAATTCAATTTTATTCTAAATTAGGATGCCTACTTCAGTTGGTTTCTTGGGACCATTTACTTGAAAAGTTGCTTTCCATCCTTTTACTCTGAGGCAGTGTCTGGCTTTGTCTCTGAGGTGTGTTTCTGTATGTAGCAATATTCTGCGTTCTGTTTATGTATCCAGTCTGTTAATCTATGTCTTTTTATTGAAGAATTGAGTCCACTGATGTTAAAAGATATTAAGGAAAAGTGATTCTTTCTTCCTGTTATTTTTGTTATTAGAGTTGGAATTATGTTTGTGTATCTATCTTCTTTTGGGCTTGTTGGAAGATTACTTTCTTGCTTTTTCTAGGTTGTAGTTTACCTCCATGTGGTACTTTCTGAAGAATCTATTTCTTATGAGCAGAGCTCACTAATAAGCCCAATTTGTTCAACTGAGAAGCAGAATGAAGAGCTCTATAAGGTGCAGTGAAAGGAACAATGTACTCGGTATTGTATTGTTCAGGTGTTGGGTTGGAATAGTGAGAGTTCAGGTGACTAGAAATGAAATAGGCACATTTAGTTCAGTTTCCAGCTCTTATTGTGGCTCACAACCATTCCAAGCTGTTAATTCTGGACATCTGAAGCCTTTTTGTGACTGCAGTTTATAACAGAATGAGAGAATATGTACAGACATTTTGCAAACACAGATACACATCAGCTAAAAGGAAATCCAAAGGAAAGTCACGAGAACAATGGTGGTATAAATTGGATTCACCACATTCTTTCTCCATAATTGATGTTCAGTAATCTTTCATGCATAATCTTCAGATTTTCCTAATATTCATGTGATTGGCTTTCTATATAAGAAGGATTACTAGGAGAAATTATAATTAACCCAACTGTACGTGCCAAAAGCAAACAAACAAACAAACAAAAAAGAATCACATTGCCCCCAAACAAAAATGTATCTTTTGCTCCTGAGGCTGTAATGTATCTCTGTCCTTAAACTGCTTTTTTATATTTCAACACCTTGTAATCTTTGTTGTTATATCTATTTTTCAATTGTCAAACATTAAATCTTTTGCATTTTATACCAACGAATAGTAGTATCAGTCAATGAATAATTTTTTTAAAAAAAAAATTCATCTAGTTACTAAAATTTATAAAAACCTAACTGGGAATGTGGCACATACCTTTAATCCCAGACCTCAAACTCGGGAGGCGGGGTGGCAAAGGGAGGCAGAGGCAGAGGTAGAGGCAGAGGCAGAGGCAGAGGCAGAGGCAGAGGCAGAGGCAGAGGCA
>JANHMN010000001.1:43244709-43271897 GCA_030674055.1 Rhabdomys pumilio | reverse complement strand
AGGCAGAGGCAGAGGCAGAGGCAGAGGCAGAGGCAGAGGCAGAGGCAACTTTCTCTGAGTCCAAGACCAGGCTCATCAACATAGCCAATTCCAGGGTAGCCAGGGTTACAAAATAGGTCAACCCCATCTCAAAATACCATGCATAAGTTAAAACCAATACAAGATAAAACTTGGTAAGTTGAAAAGAATTGGTTTACCTATTATAGACAGTGACTTAGACATCAATGTAATCAAGTACTATACATTCCATAGCTTTAGCCTAGTTATGGATGACTATTGAAAAACTGTTACCATGAACACTCATTGATGAACCAATATTGATACAGGAAATTACATACTATGACATACAGAAGTATTCTTGTATGAAGAGAGAATAATTTTATTTATTTATTTATTTATTTATTTACCAGCAGACATAGTACCTTGATAACAAACACCTCCTCAGCAGAGATCTATGATTTTGAATCCTAGGATATCCTTATACCAAATGAAGTTTCATGCAGTTTAATTGACCCCATGAGAAACAAATGGGCACTGAGCACCCATGTAAGGACTCAACTTCTGCTGATAGACATGAACATCATAGTCTAATTTATAAAGTACAAATTGATTCACCTCAAAGTTCTGACAAACTGGAAATCATGGCCAAGTATGCATCTGATGAGTTGCTTTTGCTGCTTAAAATGATCTCCTTACATTGTAAAAGAGAGAACAAATGTTTCCTTATGCCCTCTCTCTCTCATTCTCAAATCACTGAGGCAGTTATGGATTTGCTTAAAAATTGAATTTTATCTTACTAATAGTCTGAATCCCTGACTTCAAAAAACTCTTACCGACAAGACCATGTGGATTAAGTTTTGTGAAATTTAGAGAGGATGAGATGATATATTATGGAAATGGTCATTTGTTCTCAGGAACATATTTCTCCCATTTTACTTTTGCTGGTCCAAAACTATACTGACATAAATCTCAAAGTATCTTTAATTAGGGCTATGTAATGGCACCTTTGGTAAAGCACTCGACACATAAGCACAAGATCCTGACTTCATTTACCAGAATACCCTCATCTGCACACATACACGCACATGCACAAGCACAGATACACGCACACTCACATACACATATATCACATACTCATAAACACCTAATGCACATTCACATGTACATGTGTGTGCACAAACCTATACACATACACATACCTACAAACACATACACACATGCAAATGCACAGACACACACATCACACACACACATATCCAGCTTTGTGAATCAGTGAGTTTAATAGGTCCAACTGTGAAGCACATACGATGATTATGCATAACATAGTGATGTCCCAAGTGCTACTGCATCACCAAAAATGTATATGGCAGCATGGATGACAACTTACATTGTTGGATATTCAAGTAAAAAACATGTAGGCAATTGGCCAACCAGAATTTCTCCTTTCCCCAGCAGGTACTAATGCTTATACACTTTATTTATCTATCTATCTATCTATCTATTTATTTATTTATTGATATTTTATTTACATTTCAGATGTTATCCCCATTCCCACCATGCCCAGGAACTACCTATCCTATCCTCCCTCCTCCTGCTTCTATGAAGATGTGCCCCTAAACCTCCACTCCCACCTCCCCACCCTGCAATTCCCCCATACTGGGCATCCAGCCTTCATGGGACCAAGGATCTCCTCTCCTACCTATGCCCTACAAGGCCATCCTCCCCTATATATAGAGCTGGAGCCATGGGTCCCTCCCTATTTGCTCCCAGGCTGGTGGTTTAGACCCTGGGAGCTCTGGTTGGTTGGTATTGTTACTCTCCCCATGGGGCAGCAAACCCTTTCAGCTCCTTCAGTTTCCTCTCTAACTCCTCCATTGGGAACCCCATGATGAGTTCAACGGTTATCTCTGAGCATCTGCTTCTGTATAACACTTTAAGTAGTGAATTTGTAAATTCTTACATTTCAGGAACATTTTGACTAAGTTATGTGTTTGCTTACTTTCTGAGTCCTAGGACTTCTCCTTCCAAAAACAAATGTCTCAACTACCAACAGCTGTCTCTATTACTACAGCAGGAAAACAGTATTCCAGAAACGTAATAATCTGTGTATATACTTTGTTTAATTAGTAGCCTTAATCAATATTCAGCTAAAGAGATATTACTTTTTAGTTAAAGTTAAGTGAAATAAAAACTTCAGTTTCCAAGTTTTAAAGAATGAATTCCAATTACAATATCTAGTAGCCAGATAAAAGTGACTGTTATTTTTCAGATAAGACATAAAAAGTTATTTCTGTCCAATGAATATTTGAAAGAAATGCTGAATGTATTTAAACAACCATAAATTATATGGTAAAAAGTAATCTGTGATTGACTGTAATAAATGTTTATTAAAAGATAATGGTGATAAGGTTGTGATTTTGTCAAAGATTGATTGAAAGCAATATAGTTTATGTTTCTCAGTTATTGGTGCTAAAACTCAGGATGAAATATAAATGAGTAAATAAATGTTTCCTGAGGACTCTGAAAAGAAAATAATAGAGGGTGGACTGAAGGGTAGTCCGAAGAAAAAAAATTTATATAATATCTACTGTCGTTTTCTGCTTTGTATCCAAGGCATTGATCAAAAAACTCTCTGAAAGTGAAACTGGGTAATAGACACTGTCAGCAAAACCAACTAGAAAACACATCGCTCAGCATGTCTTCCTTTAAAGGAAGCTGCTGTTTCTACTCTTGTGGCCACGTATCAATTCCAGATCTATTCAAGCTGTCCTTTTGCTGAAGAGCCAGGCCCACAAGCACCGAGATTACACAGAAAAATGGACAAGAGGAGACTTAGCTATAAGAGTAGAGGGAGAACCACATCTTCGATTCCCCTTTCATTATTGTTGTTTTATTGTGATAAGTATCCCAACTAATATCTAACTTTTGGAATGTTGAAGAAAAATATTGAATTGATATTACTTTTATGACAACACTATTGCAAAAATGGGCCAAATACACAGAAAAAAAATCCTTAAAAGTAAAGAGCAAAAGATGAGAAATCACTAGTTTCTTATAAGTGTTGTATCAAAATAGTCACACTTTCAAGCTGAGATCTGAATGAAAATGAGCTACATCATAGCACTCTTCAAGTTAATAACAGCATCTGATTGTCAAACGTCTAGTTGGAGAATGCACATGTGCACACAAATTTGTGAAAGAAGGTGTAAAAATTATATTTCCAACTGAAATTAGGTAAGGATTATCATTATGTTATAAAAGCAAATGATTGCCAATAGTTAGTTTCACATCCATGAAGTTCCATTAGTGAAACAAATTCTACCCAATGAATAAACAGTAAGGAGAAATGAAGAGTAACTTACAAGTATGAAAGCAATGTACAGCAACTAATAGCCAACATCAAACTAAATGGAAAGAAACTTGAACCAATCCCACCAAAATCAGGGACAAGACAAGTCTGCCCACTCTCTCCTTACCTATTTAATATAGAACTTGAAGGCTTAGTCAGAACAATTAGACAACAAAAAGAGGTCAAATGGATACAAATTGGAAAAGAAGAAATCAAGATATCACTATTTGTGGATGATATGATAGTAATATTTAAGTGACCTCAAAAGTTCTACTTGAGAACTCCTACAGCTGATAAACAATTTAAACAAAGAGGCTGGAAATAAAATTAACTCAAAAAAATTAGTAGCTTTCCTCTAATCAAAGAATAAGTTGTCTGATAAAAAAAACCTAAAGAAACAAAACCTTTCACAATAGTCACAAGTGATGTAAAATATATTGGTGTGACTCTAACCAAGCAAATAAAAGACCTGTATGACAAGAACTTCAAGTCTCTGAAGAAAAAAATCAAAGAAGACCACAGAAGATGGAAAGATCTCTCATCTTCATGGATCAGCAGGATTAACTGCAAAAATGGACATCTTACCAAAAGCAATCTACAGATTCACTGCAATCCCCATCAAAATTCCAACTTAATTCTTTACAGAGACATAAAGATCAATTCTCAAATTCATATGGAAAAAAAGAAAACCCAGAACTCTGAAAACTATTCTCAACAATAAGAAAACTTCTGGGGAAATTACCATACCTGATTTAAAGCTGTACTACAAAGCAATAGTGATAAAAACCACATGATATTGGTAAAGAGACAGACCAATAGATCAATGGAATAGAATTGATGACCCAGAAATTAACCCATATATCTACAGTCACCTGATCTTTGACAAAGAAGCCAAAAACATTCAGTGAAGGAACATCATGACTACAGCAACTCTCAAAAGGTAAACATTTCTTTGGAGCATGTTTACAGTTTAAAAGGTTCAGTCCATTATCTTCATAGGTTAAAGCATGGTAGAATGCAGGCAAACATAGTGCTGGAGAAAGAGCTGAGAGTCCTACATCCAGATCAACATGAAGAAAGACAGAGCTCCTATGCCTGTCTTGATCTTCTAAGATCTCAAAGCCCATCTCTTTTTGACCACACATCTTTCAACAAAGCCCCACTTATTCCAAGAAGATCACACCTCCTAATAATCCCACTCCCTATGGGTCTATGGGGGATATTTTAATTCAAACTAGTATAATCTATTTAGTTAAATATTTATATCTGTTGAGAAAATATATTAAATGTATTATAAAAATCTAGGATTTGAATGCCAAATGCAAAATTCTAGGGCTAGAAATCATGTTTGAGATATTTTATGTATATAATAAATTTTTATACAGGCAAACACATGTATATAGATAGATGTAGATATTGATATAAATACTAGAAATAGAAATATAAAAATAGTTAAATGATAGATATATAGATAGATTGATAGATTATAGATAGATGATAGATAGATAGATAGATAGATAGATAGATAGATAGATAGATAGATAGATCCTAGGTAGATAGATCCACACATATAGAGAATCCCTTTGTTATAAGTGGTAGAATCACAAAAATTGTTTGATAATTTATAATGCTAAAATAGCCTTAAAATTTTGGAGGTTTGTTTTTGTTTTGTTTGTTTGTGTTTGTTTGTGTTTGTTTGTTTGCTTATAGAGAGAATCTCACAAAGTTGCCCTAAAAATCATAGTGATTCATCTTTCTCTGCTTCCCAAAGACTGGGATTAATGGCATATATCACCGTGTCAGCCTAAGCAAATCAAAATTCTAACTGAACTTAGGAAGATGCCAGAGAAGTGGAAATAGATAAACAAGGAAAAAACTAATATAAGAGTGTCATTAAACTGTGCTAACACATTCAGTATAAAATTAGTCAATAGTATCATAACAAATAATAGATAATAATGCATCATGTGAGTATTGCTAAATAGAAAACTATGTCATGTATATTAATATTGCAAAATACAGACTTCTACATAAGAAAACAAAAACTATACTAAACAAAACCAGCATATCAGAAAAAAATTAAATAACTACAAAACATCAAAGGAAGAACGTCAACTCACAGGGACAATGGTGACTTTTATGTCCTCTCACTGCTCTGTGAAATCAGCCAAAAATCAGGATAGCATGGTCTGTATAATTCACACATAAATTAATGGTTTTGTCAAATGTACAAGAAGAATTCTTTAATATAAACACAATTCTTTGCCATAAATCACCTTACCAAATTAATAGACTTTAAGATAAGTAAACTTGCTGTAGAATCATAACAGAATAAAACCTGTGTTTTTAAAAGATTCAGAACATCTTTTTGCCTAAAAATATTTTTTGAGAGCTGAGTAATTATCTGTTGTGTAAATCTTTAGTTGAGAAACACCTAGAATATTTCTGATTATTATGAATAAATCCACAAGAAACATAGTTGAGCGAGTATCCTGGTGGCAGGATTGAATATCCTTTGGGTAAATGCCAATGAAGTGCTATATTTGAGTCTTGAGGTAGATTGATTCCTAATTTTATGAGGAACCACTCTATTGATTTCCATAGTAGTGCTCAAGATTTTATTCCCATGAGCAATGGAGAAGTGTTCCCCTTGCTCTATATTCTCCCCAACATGAGTTGTCACATATATTATTGATCTTAGCCTCTATGGAATCTCAAAGCAGTTTTGATTTACATTTCCCTGATGGATAACAATGTTGAACAATTCTTTGTTTTGCAACCATTTGAGATTTCTGTTTTGTAAACTCTCTGTTTAGATCTTTCCCCCAATTTTAAAATGGATTATATGGGTTTTTATAATACCTTCTTCCTTGATTTTTTTTATACACTTTGAATAATAGACTTCCATCAGATATGCAGTTGGTGAAAAGATCATGTCTCATTCTATAGGTTGCCTGATTGAAGGTGTCTTTTTGCTTACAAAATGTTTTCAATTTTTTGAAGTCCCATTTATTAATTGTTGATCTTACTGCCTGTGCCCAGTGTTCGGTTCTAGAGTTGTTATTCTCTGTTTATGTGTTTTAAGGTTGTTCCCTACTTTCTCTTGTATCAAGTTCAATATTTTTTGTTTTCTGTTGAAGTTTTTGAACCATTTGGACTTGTGTTTTGTGTAGGGGGATATATGTGGATTAATTTGTGTTCTTCTACATGTGCACATCTATTAGATCAACATTGTTTTTTGATGACTTTTTCTTTTTTACAGTGTGTATTTCTGACTTCTCTGAAAAAATCATGCATCCATAGGTTTGTAAATTTATGTCCTATTCTTCACATCAGACACAGAAAAATTCAATATCTACTCATTTATAAGTGAATATTAACTGCTAAATAAATAATAATCAAGTTAGAATCAACAGTACTGGAGAGGTTAAATAAAGAGGAGTGCTAAAGGAAAAAAATAGATTCTATAGGTAGACTTGTAGCAGATGTGTTCAGCAGTGGAAGTGATCAAGTTTGGAGGAACAGAGAATGAAGAGAGAAAAATGAAACCTTTGTCTTGGAGGGAGTGGAAACCTAGTGCAGTGTAAATGTTCTGGTACCTATGAAGGTGATATTAGGATTTCTGGTGATGGAGGATATGTAATCAGATCTGGCTATCTTTTGTAGCAGGGCCAGGCTTCCACTGGTAGGACTGTATTATATTTTGGTGAGTTCTTAGCTGAAGACATTATATTGATGTCCTTAAACGACATAGGTTGATGCTGGAACAGTAGATTGCTCTCTAAAAACTAATAGTGAGGCCACATTGCTAAAAACAACTTTCATACAGTTCACTGAGTGTAGAGATGTCGAGCTGATGTAGTCATGAGATTCTACACTCTAGTCATAAGAAGGTTCTCTGAAGGATAGAGCAAAAAACCTGGACACCAAGTCTGCTACAAAACATTCCACCTACAATGTGTCCTGCCTGGTAGGTCTACTAGGCCAATGAACAGAACTTGTGGGTGTGGCCAACCAATGTTTGACTTAACTTGAGGCCCACATCATGAGAGAACACATACCCTACATTGCCTAGATGGTTAGGAACAGTAGACTAGTTAACCCAGAAACCTTGTGTAGAAACAAACAAACTGGTAAAAAAAAAAAAATTACTGAAATTGCCTATACTCAAAGGCTATTGCTTTCTCCAGGCTCCATCAAAAATGTTTAATCAGGCAGCTGATGAGAGTGGCTCTAGATACCCACAAACAAATATTATACAGAGCGAATAAGAAGAGTCTAAATTGGAGGTCCCCATCAGGTCCTTCCCCTCAGAGATGGAGAACCCCATAGAAGTTGAGGAGTAAGGATTGTTATAGTCAGAAGGGATTGAGGACACTAGGAGAACTTTGCCACTAAATACACTAAGCAGGACTCACATGGGCTCACAGAGATTGAAATTGCAGACAAGGGGCCTGTGCTGGTTGGCATTTGTCTCCACCAGCTCCTCTGCTTGTATGTTATGAATGTTAGCTTGTTATGTTTGTGAGACTCTTAACAGTGGGAGTTGTGTTTCTGACTGTTCCCCGATCCTATGACTCTTTAACTCCCATTTGGTTGCCTCATCTAGCTCAATATGAGAGCTTTTTCCTTATCTTATTATATCTTGTTTGTTTGTTTGTTTGTTTGTTTATTTGTTTGTTTGTTTTTTGGTTTGGCTGTGATTTCTTGAAGGCATGCTCTTTTCTGAAAGGAAATTCGATTTATGGAAGAAGATAGGTGAAGGGGTGGAGCCAGTAGGAATGGAAGGTAGAGGAATTGTGATTGGAGTATATGGCATAAGAGATTGTATCTATTTTCAAGTGAAAAAAAAAGAAATTCAGAACGCAATTTTAAGAAACTCTTACATGAGTAAAGAATTAGAAAAGAAATGATAACTTGTGTGAAAAAAATTTTTACAAAAAAACATATCAAGGGAGAATCTTGTAATACTGACAATTAGAAGCATAATTCTCAATTACTAATCTATGTTTCCACAAAAAGAAACTACAAATACCAGACCAAATTAGAAGGAAGGAATGACAGGAAAAATTATTAAAGCAGAAATTTATAACAGACCAGGGGAAGGACTAGTTGTTTCCTAAGAAAATTCACAATGGTGCACTTCTATCAGTATAATGAAGACAAAAACAACATTTTCTTCAAAAATGGAAACACAGCTTATTAGAACAATCTGTAGTTCTGTGGAAAATGTGGGATGAGCAAAGAAAAAACCTTAATAGCTAAAATAGCACCACTACACAGTGTCAGAAGTTAATGGAACATAAAATAGAGACTGGGCTCATTTATAGTGTGCTTTCTTGTCCCCTGTGTGCTCTAATCAATTCTACATACATTTATTTCACCATGGTTTATAAATATTGTTTTCTTTTATTTTTGGCTTTATTGAAAATATTTTTTGTGGAATAAATTATGACTATGTTTTTTCCTTCCCCAGCTCCTCTCCAGTTCTTTCCATCTCCCCTGCTAAACCAACTCACCACCCCTTCCTTCTCGCCTTAGACTATAAACAGTTATGTAAAAGATAATAGTAAAATAAATCAAAACCCAACAAAATAGAGGGGAAAGTAGAAATACATAAAAACCAAAGACACACATTTTTACACAAAGAAATCCTGTTGAAACACAAAACCAGAAGTCTTAACATTGTCAAGAAAAAGACCCATAAGGTAAAAACAACAAATAACAATGCTACAAGAAAGCATTATGAGACAAAGCGCCTCTAAAAATGCCATTAAATTAAATTTTTTAATTGAAAATCTACTGCTTGGCATGGGACATGCACTTGAATGGTTTTTATACTTAATCAAACTTTCTTGAAAACCACAAAATTTTAATTTTGTCTGATTATAACTTGAAGATAGTTCCCTGATCCCTGATTCCAAAGTGAACTGGTGGTAAAGATATCCCATGTAGGATTAGCTGACTGTGAGTACATTTATTTTCATTTACTAGAGGAGAAAACTTCTAAGACTCTCAGTGTGCAAGGCACTTACTTAGGGATGGAAGCTCGTATCTACATCCCCTCTCAGGGTAGGATCCCATCTACTTGAGAACTGTGCAGGCAGCAGCTGTCTCTGTGAGTTTCTATGTCCATCAGCCCTGTTATACTTAGAAGGCCTAGATTTCTTTTGTGTCCTCTCATCTGACTATTACAATTTGTCTGCTTCCTCTTCAGTATGGATCCCTGATCCCTGATCCCAAAGTGAACTGGTGGTGGAGATATCCCATGTAGGATTATCTGACTGTGAGTAAATTTATTTTTATTTAATAAAGGAGAAAACTTCTAAGATTACCAATGTACAAAGCACTGACATATGAGTATAATTGAATGTTGGCTAAAGTATGTAGCAATAGAATTACTTCTAATCACAAGGATGTATTCCATTCCATGGAGTGGGCTATAAATCCATGAAGATACTACTTGTTTACATCCATAAGCTTCCTGCTACTATGTCACTATTTTATCTATTGAGTGAGTCACCATGGTATATTGAAAAGTTTTTAACTTGGTCAGTGTTTACTCGTTTCCTCTGGTAGCATGCAGAGTACATCTCAGGAGTATAAATATTAGTCTGCATGAATAAAGGGCCTACTTAGGCACCAGGTCAACTTCTCTGTGTTCAACCAGTTGTGAATCCGTTTTCTTCAGTAATAATGCTTTACTGCCAAATTATACAAAACAACCAACACCTCCAGCAATTTCCTAGTTTGTTGGGGTTTTCATGTTGCGATTTTGGCTAACAACTTCATTATATATACCCCACTAATGGACTTAAGGCTTTGTCTTTTAATGAGGGATGTCCAGTTGGGGCTTCATCACTCCTGTTAATTGGCAATTTCATTTAGATATTCTTTATGTTGTAACAGCCCCATCTCTTAAGAAACAGTAACTACTGCACTTTACTCAAGAAATGATAAAAAACAAGTAACATATAATCAACATTTAACTTCTTTTAAGAAGGATTGTTTGAAAAGAAACAACTAGCCATGATTTCATCTATATTATTCTATCAAAAATTTAAGGAAGAAATATTAATTTTGCTTAATGTTTTATACAGGAAAACAAAGATTCAAGGTGTGATGATCTGTAAATGCTTGGCTTAGGGAGTGCCACTATTTGGAGGTGTAGCCTTATTGGAGTAGATGTATCACTGTGGGCATGGCCTTAAGACCTTCACCCTAGCTGCCTGGAAGTCAGTCTTCCACTAGCAGCCTTCAGATGAAGATGTAGATCTCTCAGCTTCTCCTGCACCATGTTTGCCTGGATGCTGCCATGCTCCCAGCCTTGATGATAATAAACTGCAAACCTGTAAGTCAGCCCCAATTAAATGTTGTCTTTTATAAACTTGCATTGGTCCTGGTGTCTGTTCACAGTAGTAAAACCATATCTAAGACAGAAATTGGTACCAGGATTGGGGTATTGCTATGGCAGGCCTGGTCATGATTCTGTTTGAAAGAATGTGGATCTTGGGACTTTGGATTTGGAAAGCAGTGAAATGCTTTAAATTGGGCTAATGGGCTATCCTAGTAGGAATAGGGAAGACTTTGGTACTGATAATGATTTGAATTGTGCTGTCTTTGTTCAAGAGGTTTCAGTGAAGAATTTCAATATGTGTCCTACACACTATTTTTGTTGTAGTTTAATGAAGAATGTGGCCATTTTTGCCCTTGTCTGAAGAGTATACCTGAGGCTAAGGTGAGGAGACTCAGGCTAATTGCATTAACAAGAGAAGTGTTAGAAACTCCCATCATAGACATTGTTCTCTGGTTAAGCTCATGAAGAACATTTTACAAAAGAATAGCAAGCTGAGAAAGAAAAAAATATAAAATATATTGTTTGAATTTTAGTGGGGCATCAGAAAGTGAAAAGGAGCTTAATCCTGTGTTAAAGAATATTAAATTGATATAAGGGAGTAGTGACCTTGGGACAAGATCTCACCCAGCTAAAGTTAGGTCCAGGAATGCTTATATAAACCTTTAATTCCAGCAGGCAAAGACAAACAGATCTCTGAGTTCAAAGCCAGCCTAGAACAGAGTAAGTTCTAGGTGAAGAAAAACTAAAATTTAGGCTAGGTGGACCACACCTTCAATGCCAGTTCTCAAGAGAAAGGCATGCAGATATCTGAGACCAAAATGAGGCTACAGAGCAAGTTCAAGGACAGCTTAGCTTAGGCAGTGATGGATTTGGAAAACAGAAAGCTGGTGGTAATGTAATAGAACAAGGGGGCCATGATCCAGCTCCTGCAAGCAGCAGAACTCAGCAGCTTCAGCCATGTGGCTCTGGCTTTAGTGTCAAAATAAAAGAGACTACTGGGACAATTAATGCTGTTTAGCTGGAGCTAAACAATTAGTGGTGATAAGAAGAGTCCGGTATCATTGAGGTGAAATCTTCTAAGAAGTGTTTTCTGAGAGTAAAAAGAAGCTGTGCTCCAGAGATAGTCAAGGTCATACTTCATGCCACAGATGTACTTGGTAATGTGTAAGAGTCACCCAAGTGGTACTGGTTTTGAAGACATGAAGGGGTCATGAAGAGCAGATGAGTCTTAGCAGAGGTACAGCCTCAGTTGCAGTTGATGGCCCAAGACTGAAGGAATCATGCAAAGAAGTTGAGGCTTGGCACCATGAAGAGAGCTTATGAGAGGCTATTGGTGAAGCCTCGTTTCAATGGAAGACCCCAGCATATTAGAGATGCCAGTACCATAGGGTCATCAATAAGAACAGCAGCAGTAGTAAAGTGGATTAACCTGAGCTTACACTTCTACAGAGGGCAGAGCTGGAGACGTGACACCAACCCTTTGGAGAAGCCCAGAAGATCATATGTGGATCCTACACGTTGAAACAAAAAGTTGTAACATTGAAGTTGCCTTGGGGACCCTAAGATGTTCAATATGCCAGAATTATGGAATATCTGCTGAAGAAAGCTGCTTCCAGGGAGTGGAACCAGCCCAGAAAAAGATGAGTGTTGCAGTCAACATAGATGGAAAGGAGTTGGATATCTGAACACCGCTTTGACATCAGACATAGAGATGCAGAATTTCAAGTTTGCCTAGCTCATTTCCTGTCTTGCTTTGGGGATTACAATTAAGTGATTGGATGGATCTCAGAAGAGATGTTGAACTTTGCACTTTTAATATTGTTATGACTGCTATAGACTATGGGGACTTTGAAAATTGACCTAAATATACTAGTTTATTATGCTATGGCTATATACGGCCCCCATAGACTCATGTGTTTGAACAGGCTTCTGGGGACCAGGGAGTGAAATGTGATGGTTTGTATATGCTTGGCTCAGGAAGTGGCACTATTTGGAGGTGTAGCCTTATTGGAGTAGGTGTGTCACTGTGGGAATGGGCTGAAGAACTTTTCTTAGCTGCCTGGAAGTCAGTCTTCCACTAGCAGCCTTCATACGAAGAAGCTTCTCCTGCACCATGCCTGTCTGGATGCTGCCATTACCCAGCCTTAATGATAATGAACTAATCCTCTGAATCTGTAAGCTAGCTCCAATTAAATGTTTTTTTTTTTTTATATAAGACTTGCATTGGTTATGCTGTCTGTTCACAGCAGTAAAACCCTAACTAAGACAAAAGTGATACTATAAACTAATTTTTGTCAAATAATATTATCCTAGTATCAAAGCAAAGATATGATAAATAAATGACTAAATCTACAAGTCTATATTACTTGAGATGCACTCTAAAATCTTTCTGAAATATACCCAAACTAAGTTCCCATAGACTTTCAATTCTCAAGCCAAAATCACTCTAGTGCTCTGCAGACAAAACTAGAATCAACGTCTCAATCAAATTGTTTTAACTATATGGACCAATGTGGCTTTAGTTGAATGAATTTGCTTCTATTATTAAGGTGAAAAGAGATTGAAGAAGGTGTCAGAAGGTAATATATGGCCTTTCAATCATACACACACATACACTAACAACACAGAAAAAAATCCATATATGTGCAGTTTCAATCATACCACTTCATACATAAATGTTTAAAGAAAGAAAAACAAAAATAGACTTGAACTTCCTCACAAATATTCAACTGATGCATAGATGTGAGTGATCTCATAGTTCTAGAATATTGTAGCAACAATCAGATCACTCAATCATAAAGTTTTTTTAAATATCAATAGAATAAGATAAAATTGAACTTTAATCCAAAATAAGTACATTAAAACACCTTTACATTTTGATAGCTAAAAAAATATGTATAAGTTGAATACTGTATTTTTCATATATATATATATATATATATATATATATATACATATACATATATCAAATATTACATATATCATAGAATGTGGATCACATACAATATACCATGTGTCATATAATACATTATATCTTATATTAAATATTACATATTAATGTAGTATGCATCATATAACATAAACCATACAGCATATGTCATATAGTATATATATCAATAATATATCACATATTACATATTGTATATTGTATGTTATATGTTGCATTTTGCATGTATATGTTGCATTCTATGTGTTATATATATTGTTATATGTTGTATATATTGTATGTGCTATATGTTTTATATGTATATATTATATAGGCTATATATTTTGTATGTTATGTGTTACATTTTATGTGCTATGTGTAGTGTGTTATATGCATTTTATTATATAGCATATGCTACATATTATGTTACATGTTACATGTTACATGTTACATGTTATATGATACATGGAATATTGTGAATGTGTCATATATAACATAAATATATGTATATATATGTGTGTGTATATATATATATATATATATATATATATATATATATATATTTGTTTGTGTACTTTTTGTTTAAAGTTGTTACACATTACTTCATTACACATTACACATCAAATGGTGTTGGGAGCCGACTCCTAACAGAAATCGGCTATCATCTTTGCAAACATCTCGAGCCATATAACCTGATAGAGACTTGTTTTTCAACAGCCTACAACAGCTGAGCACACTCTGATAAACATCTTGTTTTTCCCACATATCTTGTTTTGTTGTTTAGTGCCCCCAGCTGCAAGGCGCACATGGTAAAGAGTTTTCAGCTGTGTTCTCCTGCTTTGTGCTTATAAATACCCAGGATTTCCTTTCAATAAAGGAAACTTGAGACTTGATCACACACCCTGTCTTGTTTCCATTCTTCATGTCTCTTGCACCTCCATCTCCACTCTCTCTCTTGCTAGACCCTGACCCGCGGACCGTAACAGCAGCTCGGAAAGAGACATAATGGCCCCCAAGTGTGGGGCAGTGTGGGCTACAACAAAATGGAACCCACTTTAGAAAAAGGAAATTAAAAAAGTACCAGTTCTTCTTACTTACTGAAAAAATACAAAATTTTGGGTGATTAATGTTAATATTCTTTATGTCTCATAACAACTATGATTAATTATCATTTATATATTAATGAAGATTTTATAACATAGAAAATCATACAGCATATAAATTCTTTTGTCTTGTGAACTATAAAATTTTCATGTTGTGTCTAACTATCTTGATTTCTGTATGAATTTATTCTATTACAATGAAAGTTACTCATGTAAGACTATTATTGTGCATTTAGGTATGTTTTCAACTCCATAGGAAGAACAATATTAACCAACCAGAAGACCCCCCACCCCAGAGCTCTCAGAGACTAAACCACAAACCAAAAAGTACACGTGGAGTGACCCATGGGTGAGGCCACACATATAGCAGAGAAATGCCTTGTAGGACATCAATGGAAAGGGAGGTCCATGGGCCTGTGAAGGCTTAATGCTCCAGTGTAGATTAATGCCAGGTGGAAAGGTAGAACTGGGTGGGTGGGGAAACACCCTTATAGAAGCGGAGGGTGGGGATGAGATAAGGGGTTTCTGGAAAGGAAACCAGGAAAGGGGATAAAGTTTGAAATGTAAATAAAGAAAATATCGAATAAATAAGAAAAAAAATGAAGTAAAATTTCATGCAAACTATTTTCCTTCTTTTCTTTCATATACCTTTAACATAAATTCATGGATAATAAGGAGTGTCAAATGATCTTTAACCAACGAATGACTATATATATATATATATATATATATATATATATATATATATTCATTTAAATAAAGTCAGATGTACACTGTAGCAAAGAGATTAGGATGTAAGATTAACTACTACAAAATATATTTATTTAATAAGACTCTTGAGAACTGAGGGAAAATGCATGTAAATGAGATGACTGATAGGACCTATTTGCCAAGAGATTAAGCTGCTATAATATAAGGAAGTTTTACCATTTGAGAGGCATATAGCATACAAAAAGATGATATTTTTAAAATGATTAGGCCTTTGGTGAGTTTCTACTAATCAGTACTTTGTGTATTATATATCAGTTTTCTCTCTTTTGCCAGTTTTGGTCAATTTTCAGTGTTGACAGGTATATTATTTTAACCTTCTACTCCTCCTTGGCCTCTATTTTATATTATACACTTAAAAATAATTCTCAGACCATCTGGCTACTGAAATAATAGGCCAGAGGTCAAGCAATGATTCAGCAGAGGATAGCATGCCAGCTGCCTTGTCATTGTGTCCTTCATGGTGTATGTTATCTTTGTATTTGTCATTTCTCGAATTCAGGCATCACTTTCTGTTGCCTAGAAACATTTGAACTACAACCAGCCTTTGCTTCATAATGCTTAAAGCAGGAAATTTTGACCTTTTCAGTTGTAAAATGAGCAAATGGCCCATTTGGAAAATGGATCTGATGTATATAAAGCATGATAATATGTTAATATTCTGTAGGTCAACCACAGATTGTCTTCAAATGTTATTTCCTTAAACTGTTCTTGACAATTATACTCTAATAATTATTGCTTGTAGCAGAATATTAAAGCAAAGCATAAAGAAATCACTGAAGACAGTGTCTGTTTCAGATATATTAATAGCTATGAAGAGCAAATTGATGAATGTAGAAATTTGAAGTCACCAGGTAACAATAAACGTAAAAAGTTACAAAAGTCTCAAGAACATTAAGCTTAAATTATCCTAATGGTCAGGAGCTATAGTTATTTTTGCTTAAAGTTTAAAATGATTATAACAGAAATGAATGTATATATTTTAATTCTAAAATTATTTTTATAAACATAACTGGAAAATCTTCCCAATATCCCTCACTAAATTCTGGTTATGATGAGTAGTGCACATAGCTCAAACTTCAGTGCCACCATCCACTTAATTAGAAAATACATGATGTTTGTTCATTTAGATTTGATTATTTCACTTAGGGGAATTATTTATAGTCCCATTCACATGCATACAAATCTCATAATTTAATTTTTAAAGAATAATAATATTTATTATGCATAAGTTCATTGTTCATCATTTGATGCATATTTTGGCTGTTTCCATGTTGAGACTATTTAAATAGAGAAGCAATAAAAGTAGATGAATATGTACCTCTGTATAATAATAGAGTCTTTAGAGACTATTCCCAGGAGTGACATAATTATTTTATATGGTAATTATATTTCTAGCTTTATAAGGACTGTTCTTACTGATATTCATTGTGGCTGCAAGTGTTTTCACTTTTACCAACAGTTAATAATTGTTCTACTTTCCCCATATCTGCATGACAGCAACAATGTACACATTAACTCATATTGATTGTGACATATATGTAAGATCAAGTCAACCAAAATCCCAACACCTGGAGAAGAGCCCCACGAAGTTTCTAGCTAAGGAGCTATTGGCATTGAAGGCTATCTTGGAAGGCAGAATCTACTTTTTTCATAGATACTGTCTTGTGAGAAAACCAATGTCCCAGTAGATGGTCCTACACTCATATCATGCAGGGAGGGTTAAGTGGTGTTAGTGAATTAAAAAGCAAAAGAAAACAAAACAAAATATGAAGTTGGTATGAAAAAATGTTGGTTGATCTGAAAAAGGAGTAAATGGAAGTGGGAACAAGGATGGGAGATTGATACAATTAAATTATATTTTAGCTCAAATGATACATATTTCTCATACATAATCTTCAAACAATAAAAAGTCCTATAAAACAATTCAAGTGTATTAATGTTACATAGCAATGTCACATGAATAAAAGTCAGTTTTGTAAATAGATATGTAATCAAAGTTATTTTTATAGTTAACAATTTAGATTATCTTGAAGCTATTTTTGTTTAAATATCATTTCTACTGTGATATATTCTTAAACATACTGCATGATATATCTACCCAAATTCTAAACTGGCATGTGAAAACAATTAACAGAGTAATGATCACTAAGTAAAATTTTTTATAATATTGCATAAAACTACATTGTAAAGCTGTGTGCTAAAAATATCTTTTGAAAAATTGCTTATAAATGTCAAAGATTTTCAAAATCTTTGTTTCCTTCATCTCTAACTACATACCATATATTTAGTCATTAATTCTAAATTATTGGACTACAAAAGTTAATGAAACAATAAAGTTTCCCTGGAAAGTAAAATATTCTCTACAGCTTTTAATAATGAATGGCTCGATCTCTGTTGAAACAATAATACAAAACATAAGTTACTATTCCATGATACAATGACTGAAGAATTAAATGCAGAGAGCCTATAAGACAAGCAGTGTAAGACTGGTGTACTCATTAGGACAGAAGTAAAAGGCAAATTTGCTATGCTTACAAAGCTTCTATGGTTTTATTTACATGGTAACATCAGAATAAAACATAATTAAATAAAAATAGCTGAGCAAATTAAGGAGCAGTATATATGTTATTTGCATTTGCAAAAAAAAACCAATAGAATACTTTTCTAAATCTGGGTCCTCCACAGAATAAATTTCACCCATTCACAGGCGTTAAGCCTGAGAAGGACATTATCTGTGTTCTCAGATCTTAATGATTTGCTGCTGCTTCATTCTAGAGAAAAAGGAAAGAGAGACAGGCAAAGGAACAAAAGGAGTCAAAACTGATCTATTACAATCCTGGCAGTTCCATATAGGGTACAACTTTCACAGCATCACTACCTCTCAGTGATACCACAGCATAAATGAATACTAGGACAAGTAAACTTGAAGTTAAATTTTGGGGAAAACATCCAAATTACACAAATCACTGCATGACAGCTCAGTTTATACTGATTAATAATAATAATAATAATAATCAGTAGGAAAAGAGCCATGAATAATTCATTGAATCCAAGGCAAACTATGATCTAAGAGGTAGTGTCAAAGGCACTTGGAGGAAGGATTATGCCTGATATTCACTCATGATGATATGAGTTAGGAAATATTCACATGCATCAGGTTTCAGGATCCCAGCCCAGGATAACAGAGAAGAGGAGGAGAGATCAATGGAGATCACTAGTCAGCCACCCACTGATGAGCTAAAAGTTCAAAGAGACATCTTAAATCTCAGCACTAAGGAGACAGTCAATAAATAGTGTTTCTCTGTAAGTTGAAGGTCAGTATGGTCTATACAGTGAGTTCCAGGGTTGTCACAGTTAGTGAAACCTTGTATCACAAACATGTGCATATCAAAAGTTAATAAATAGGGGACTAGAAAGATGAATTAGGAGAGAAATGCAGTTGTTGGTCTTACAGAACGTTGAACTTTAGTTTTCAGTATTCAAATAGAAGCTCAAAACCATGTGTAAGTGCGGTTCCAGAGGATCTGAAATCCACTTCTTACTTTCACAGGCACCAGGCATGCAAAATCTTTACTTATTTTTTTTTTAAAAAGTAAAGATTATCATGGTTAAGGAATACAGTTGACCTGAAACTGACTTCTACACGCACACACACACACACACACACACACACACACACACTCACATTTACATGTTTATATACACAAATATATAGCACTCACACACTGAGTGTAATAACCATAAAATATGAATGAAACTGAATCCATATTTTTACAATTTTATTGATTTATTTATTAATTTTGTATTTATTTGCACATGCATGTATATGTTTTTATATATGCTTGCACATGTCATTTTGTATGAATGAAGTCAGAAGACTCCAGGAATTGTTTCTTCCTTTCCTCCAGGCAGGTTCCGTGGCAGATTCGTGTCAGTTTTCTGAACAAGTCCCCTAACCTACTAAGCCATTTTGCCAACTTCTCAAACACTGTTTTTTTTTTAACAATTTGAGTTCACTTTTTAATTTTTAATTAAACATTTTATATTATTCCATTTTATTTAGCTTTTAGTATGCCGTCTATGTTCTCTTTTAAGTTTTTTTTTCTAGTTCCTTTTAAGTAATTTAAAAATATTTAAAAGTAGAATTTATCTAATGTAATCTGAAGACTTTTATGTTTCATTGTAAGAAAGAATGACATAAGATTTTAGATTTCTTTGTAAATATTTTGTAAATACTAATTAGCCCTATTTCTTTAGCACGTAAATTTAAGGTGCATTAGTATTTTCACTCACTAGACACTTTCACAAATAAATAAATGAAAACTGTTAAGTCATTGTTTTGCATTTACAGTTAAAATTATATATAATATATGCATGTACACATAAACATACACACTATATATATATATATATATTCAATGCACATATATATTTTAACAGAAATTATACTAATTTTGCTGATAATATACCTCATAGGAACCACAGACTAATGAAAACCTGGAATCAATGCCTAACTATACAAATAAGTAGGTAGTGGTTTGGCTAGAAAAAAGTTGCAATCCTATGCAATATCAAACGTTAGTGCTTTGTATGACAGGTCTTGAACAGCGCATGCATCTGAGAGGAGAAGAGTATAAACGACGTGACTATGACTACAAGCCAACTTCTTCTAGATAATTCTTCATTAAGAACCTTTTACAAGATTATTCTATAATATGTCAAGTTGGCAATTAAAATTCAACCATCAAAAATTTTTCATTACCTTTGGGATTTATGTAGGTTTACTTTGCAGGAGCCCATGTGTACAAGAATGGACATAGTTAATACTGTCACTCAGAGCTGAAACAGTTTCTGCTCTCTCATTAGACAGTTCTGCAAAGCACCCCTTTTCTATTGAACTTTTGTATTGAAGAAAAAAAAAAAGAAAAAGAAATCCTATGTTGTTGCTCTGTTTTTATCAGTGTTTCTATTAGTGAAAGCTAACATATAAAAGTTAATCTATTTTCACATCCTGCACATATGACTTCTTTTTCAAAGTCCCTAACCTTTGAGATAATTTATTTGTTTTCTCTAATATTTACAGTGTGAACATTTACCAGATACGCAGGCAGTTTAGAGACAGATATTTGAGGGCTTCGGATGACACATAACACTACTTCCATCTTTTATGGAGTCGGGGACGTAGCAGGGTTTATGCAACTTGTAATTCATAAGTAAAATCTGGAATCCATGCCTACTAGTGTGTATACAGTGAAAGTATTTATGGCAGAAGTTTCTTTCCTTTATCATTTAGTGAGCTACCTGAAACCTTATTAGATATTCTTATTAGAAACCCTTCTCCAGTTCAGTTGAGCATTTAAAGTAGTATATTCAAAATTCCAATGGTTTTATTTAACATAATTATTTAAATGTTGAATATTTGGTTTAAATATCAGCTCATAATACTTTATTCAAAATTAGTTTCATCTACAGCAATCATGTTCTTTGCCACTTTACAAATAGCTAATTATTAAAAAGTCTAATATTATACAATTTTAAAATAGATTTCAAAAGTAAGAATGCAAACAAGTTAGTAAAAAACTTAGCTGTTCTGCTTCATTTAAAAATGCAAATTAAATTTTCATACAAAAATGTATAAATAATTATAGTGCCTGAACAGAAATTTAGCTTTAAATGTCAGAACTATTAATCTGCAATCCCTGGATAACTTTAATTTTAAATTATACTAAGTATTTTTATGATTATGGATTTGTCTATTTGTTATAACTTGAGAAATTATTAAAATGATGTAATTAACAAATGACAAACATAATTAGATTTACCCAACACTACAATATCAACAAAAATATGTGAAATGAAGCCTTCTGTGAAAGAAATAATTATCAACTGAAAAGTCAAACAAAGAGAAAACTGGAAAAAAGCTTAATGTCCATCCTGCAGGAATGCTGTTAGTTTGCTAAAAATATCAGCAGTAAGATGGTTATATTCACTCAACTATATTCTTATTCAAATTCATTTATTCAGCAACTAGTGAGTATATTTTATTGTGCAATGGTGTATCAATGAAAAAAATAAATGCAAATTGTTTATGATTATGAGATACTTGATAAATGTTGAATTAGTTAAATAAATAAAGTATCACAAAGCAGTATGAAAATTTTCACACATTTCTCTTGAATAGCTCAGAACAGATTGGTAACCACTATGACAATGGAACAACATTAATTCTTATAGAAATAAATTAAGCCTAAAATATGTATAGTTTAATATAGAAATTGATGCATGGTTGCAATAGAGAAAGATAATAAGATGTATGAGATACTAAAGAAATATATATATTTCAGTTTTGGTAGTTCCCAGGACCTGTGGAGGCATACATTGTAAAAAGTTAAGAAATATAGATAGCAAGTGGCACACACAGAATTTTATCAACAGAATTATACCATTGTTTAAGCTGTGCTCAGAATTCAAAAAGACATTATAGACTCTGATGTTGTCAGCTTTCTGTTTGTTAATGCTGCCTTCTTAAAGGGCAGGGGTGGGGGCGGAGAAAAGTGGCCTGTTAGACATCAATAGCATTAGATGCCTGAGGAACTGCCACTGGGCGGCAAGTATCTCAAAGGCTCTATTGGGGAATTTTTAAAAGCCTATTAGCCAATTTCTATTCATATGATATAAGCAGATAAAGCTGTGGAGTGAACAGCAGCTCATTGAAGGGGTAAATTGTATTGCAAGAAGCTACAGCATGCACAGAATTTGTGCTGCCCTGTTCTCCTCCTGATGATTCAGCCCTTTTGATTCTATTCTTCTTTATAGTCTTGGCTTTATCCTAACCTGGTTAAACTGTTTCACACATTCCAATTCACAATTTGTTACAATTTTAGGCATCCTTCTTCTGGGCTCTGAGGTTTTTCTCTCCTGATCAATGGTCCCTGAATGATGCTCTTGTCTAGCTATCATATCACACCTTGTTTTATGTAACCAGTTTGTAAATTGTTTCATGGGATGCTTACTCAGCTTCACATTACAACGTTGGAGCTACAAATGATTACCAGGGAGTTTACCAAAAAAAGCATTCAGTGTTTGATACACTGCTCACCAGTGTTTTCATTCTCTCCATTTCCCTCCATGTCAAGAGGCTGTTCTGGCCCATTGCCCTACGATGAGTGCATTTTTTCATGAATTTTGCTCAGATGTGATTCATGGTTGATATACTCTCCGGTTCTTGCTGTATTCTGGCATTTTTCTTTTATCCTGTCAGAAAAGGATTCATAGCTTGCAGTTTTTCCTCTCAACACAGTGTTGATGAGCATTCGAATGCCATGCACGCAACAGTGTAGTGCAGAGGTCAGCAGCCATGCGGAGTAACGATTCCTTCGTTCGCAACTTCCCCTTTCCTGAGACCTTTGAAAAAATTATATTCAAGATATGAATTTGGGAACATCACCTATGGAAATTTTTGTTTCCATCAGTTCATCCTGGAATGCTGGGAGTCAGTTCAATTCACAGCATCTATTTCTAGTTGTTCTTTGTCCACAGTAACTTTCTGCTAGAGTATAAATACACACTGCAATACTTACATTCTGCTCTTTCGTGGGGGGGGGGCAACCCATATGCTTGATCACCCACATTTTTTATCTTATTTTTTTTCCTTTATGTTAAATGTAGAACTGATTGATTAAGGTGGTAAACATATTGAAATCCAAAGTAATCCTAAAAAACAAATACATAACCAAAAAACTACTAGTGATTTCATTATTTTTTATTTCCAAGCACTCTTACTTTTAATCAACTATCTTCCAATATATTTTATCATCTCACATGGTTTGTTCAGTTATGTGGAGAGACAGCAGAGAAGCCCAGGTAGCCAGAAGAATAAATGGAAATATGCAGCTAAGGGGAGTGGAGGGGTGAGAAAAACCTCTAGGAAGTCCAAGAGATCTGGGATATGAGAAGGTCCCATGACTGAATGGGGATGACCGTAGAGGAAATGACTTACAGTGAAGATATGGAACCTGAAGTGACCACATCCAATAGATTGCCAGGGCCCTCAGTGGAGGGAGGGGGTCACCAACTCACTATCAAAATTTCTGACTTAGAATTGTTTCTGTCTAAAAGAAGTACAGAAGTAAAAAAAGCAGAGACTGAAAGAAGGGCTATCTAGTGACCACCCAACTTTAAATCCAGCCCATGGATGGACACCAAACACAGACAATATTACTGATGCCATGTTATGCTTACACACAAGCATCTTGGTAATTTCTTGAGTGATGATTGATGAAATTCAAAAAAATGAGACCCAAGACAGGATAAAAAGAAAGTAAACAGGGACATGAACAACAATTTATTTTTAGTTGGTTCTGTTACAACTTAATCTCTCTGTATCTTTATTGGGTTTCTTTGGTCTCCAAATGACAAAACTCAATCCTGCATCAACTCTGAAATTATTTACACATATATTTGTGTATGACTAAATGAAACGTAACTTTTAAACTATACTCCAGAATTGAGATATAAACAAATTAGGATATTTCCTGAGAAACCATTAGCAACTAACATAAATTGTGAAATAAAAGCACATGTAATATTTAACATTATATTTGGAGTAGTTATGAATAAATTTTACATATGTTTTGCTTTATAAGTCAATTTATCATTATTCATCTTTCAAGACATACATCATGAGAACATAAGCTAAATTGGAAATGAATCCAATGTGTAAAGATGATGATAATTGATCTATTTATCTGATGATTATTGATGATTATGATCTCACATGCATTCTTTAAATTATGATGACATAATAAATACATATTTAATTTATATACTAAAATTCAAATTGTTTTCTGTGGCTATTTTTTCTAATTAACACTATAGATGTCAAAAGTTGGTATTAAATGCCTAGAATTTTTAGTTATACTATCAGACTAATTGATTCAGAATAAATTACTAAAATATTGTGCAAATTGTACCCCAAAGTTTAGGGTATAATTTAGTTTGTATTGCTTGCATGAAAAGAAAAAAAAACTTTTTCATCTAGATTTACTAGGAGAAAATGATAACATCTTGAGTGAGGTAACCCAGTCACAAAAGAACTCCTATGATAGGCACTCACTGAATATGTGGATACTAGCCCCAAAGCTTGGAATACCCAAGATACAATTCACAGACCACATGAAGCCCAAGAAGAAGGAACACCAAAGTGTGGATGCTTCAGTCCTTCTTAGAAGGGGGAACAAAATACTGAAAGAAAGAAATAGGGAGACAAAGTGTGGAGCAGGGACTGAAGGAAAGACCATCTAGAGACTGCCTCACCTGGGAATTCATCCCATACATAGGCACCAGACACTATTGCAGATGCCAAGAAGTGCTTGCTGACAGGATCCTGATATAGCTATCTCCTGAGATGCTCTGCCACAACCTTACATATACAGAGCCAGATGCTCACAGCCAACCATTGGACTGAGCAGGGAGTACACAATGGAGGAGTTAGAGAAAGGACTGAAGGTGTTGAAAGGGTTTCCAACACCATAGGAAGAATAACAATATTAACCAACCAGACCCCTCCCCCCAGAGCTCCCAGGGACTACACCACCAACCAAAGAGTACACATGGAGGGACCCATGGCTCCAACTGCATGTGTAGCAGAAGCTGGCCTTGTCAGGCATCAGTGGGAGAAGAGGCCTTTGGTCCTGTGAAGGCTCCACTGTTCCAGTGTAAGGGAATGCCAGGATGGGGAGATAGGAATGAGTGGGTGGGTTGGGAAGCACCATCATAGAAACAGGGGGAGGGAGGTTGGGATAGGGGGTTTCAGGAAGGGAAACTGGGAAAGGAGATAACATTTTAAATGTAAATAAAAAAATCCAATAAAAATAATTTAAAAAAATAAAAATAAAAAAATAGTAAGTATCCAAATTTTTACATGAATGCAATTGTGCATGTGAAATTTTACCCTAAATAACTAAGGAGTTTTAATTATTTTTACTTTTATTTTGAGAAGAAAATGGTGTTTAAATCATTAAGTAATTTTCTCAACATTTTATAGATAAATGTAAGACTCCATATTTTCACCTAAATGGTCTAATTCAAAGCAGGTACCACATATATGCTAACATATAATGTTAATTTGAAAACCTGAATGCTATATTTGAGTTTTTTGTATTACTCAAAATAATACAATAAAGTCTAAAAGAATGTACAATTAAAGGATACAGACTTAACCTTCAAAAACAGTTGTTAATATTTATGTCAAAGTACTTAATATTATCTAATATTAAATAGCAATACAATCATATTTTATCTTTTAATTGTACATTTTATCAATTTAGCAATGAAATTACATAAAGTTTGAATGCCAATTTTAGCATGACAAAAGCATGTCCAATGTTAAATGACTCCATAAAATACTCAATGTTTAGAAGAAAAAACAAAAATACTTTAAATTACTTACTTGACCTATTCCTTTTATTTGATAAAAAGACAAACTGCTATCATGTACAGTCTCCAAAATGGTTATTTTATGAAAAACGTTCATGTAGATAGTGCCTACAAGTAATGAAAATTAATAGATTATCAAATTATTTAAATATGATTAATATACCTATAGCCGTGTGTGTGTGTGTGTGTGTGTGTGTGTGTGTGTGTGTGTACAGATGAATTTGACCATGCAGACGTGTATGGTTAAAACTTTGGCATTGGCAGCCACTCACTGAGTCGAAAGAGGCAGAATGGCCAGTTCCTGTGCTCATCTAAGCTGCTGCTCGTGGCCTGCCCTGCCACCATGGGCCCTCTGATGAAGATATCTATTCCAGGAAGGAGCAGGACTGGTCGCCATGAGTAGCCAAGCTGAAGTAGCCAGAGCTGGGTTGAGCTGTAAGAGTGTCTAAAGAGGTGTTTAGAGTCAGAATTTCTCTAGCCCTGGCAGTCCTGAAACTCACTCTGTAGATCAAACTGGCAGTGAACTCACAGAGATATGTCTGTCTCTGCCTCCAGAGTACTGGAATTAAAGATGTGGAACCTGATGTCTGGGGCAGTTGAGTGATGCATATGGACTGTTGAATGCTCTATACCACTGATCACCATCCTGTGACAGGAGGATAGCTCACCCTACTCTGTTTTTACCAAGCTTCACTACCAGAGCTCTATTAATGTTATTGACCTAGCACCTGGTACAATACTAGAATGAGCTCTCAGCGGCCCAGCAGGTAGAATATGGAGCTCCAGGCCATGAACTTTGAAGAGCTGAACTCGTTTTTCCATATGATCATTGGCGAATTTGATCGTTCCTCTCATTAAGAAAAGGTGGATACATGAATGGAGCCTATACTGCTACCAGAGATCAAGACCACCTGCAGGCCTGGGAAAGTAAAGGAAGGACTTTCTCAGATTCACATACCAAAGTAACATTTCTTCTACCTGGTGGGCAGGGGGCAAGACTTGGAGTCACGTATCCCAAGGGCATGTATGATGTTGGCTTGCTGTCTCACAAGCCAGTTTTTCAGATTCAAGTGGAACATATTTTGAAGCTACAGCAGTTAGCTGAGAAACACTATGGCAACAAGTGCACTAGCCCATGCTATATAATGACCAGTGGCAGAACAATGGAATCGACAAAGGACTTCTTCACAAAGCATAAGTTCTTTTTTAAAGAGGAGAACATGATCTTTTTTTTTTTTTTTTTTT
>JANHMN010000001.1:43224884-43237441 GCA_030674055.1 Rhabdomys pumilio | reverse complement strand
TCTCTCTCTCTCTCTCTCTCTCTCTCTCTCTCTCTCTCTCTCTCTCTGTGTGTGTGTGTCTCTCTCTGTGCACACATATATAACATATGAAATAATTTTCATATATTAAAAATATATATGTAAAGAAAAACAGTAGATACAATCTAGATAAAATTATTACTTAATTTATAAATTTAGCCAGTAAAATATATACTTTCTAAAACATAATAAAGTGAATAAATACCATTAACTATTATAAGAATGTAAATATTATGTATTTCAAAACTTTCTCTAATAGAAATGTCAATTCAACCCAAAATATATGACCATGAGTAAAATATTATTTTAATATTTTGGCTTTCAGAATATTAGCATAATATTCATATTTGTGTTGCAATCAACGGGCAGTTTTAATTTTAATTACTTCAAAGACAAACACAAACAATAATAAATAGAAACAAACACATTTGAAACATAGTAAATTTAATTTCCACCTCTACTAGTCAATTCCATTGACATTAAAAACTATGGAAGTGTATATATATTTAATATCTGAATGTTTTATACTAGAGCTATGTCATTCAGCTTTAGGGAAAACATCTAAATTTATCAGATTTTTAATTAACCTTCCTCAACTGAAATTTGCCCTCACAATTTGAACAGAATATACTAATGAAACCTACTATTAAGAAGGCAGCACCTTTCCATTAAAGGCATTTTCTGTTTCACTATTTTCTGCATCAGTGTCATGGTCAAATGACCTCTCATTGATGAAGTTATTTCTCCCTAGTCTCCACAGGATGAAAGCTACTGTCCTGTGGAAATCATGACCCTTTTTTGCCCCTTCTTCTTTCCTCCAGAGTCTAAATTCTGTTGCCTATCAAAAGAAAACTGAAAGAAAAAAAGGAAAGAAAATGAAGACTAACTTTGTGACTGTCAAAATAATAATATATTACAATATACATCTTCAGACAATTTTGTTATTAATTTATTGCTTTATTGTAATGTATTTTTTCTTCTGAAAACCTCATATTAAACTTAATCTTAATTACAGTCACTTTTATGCGTCAGTTCTCACATTCTACCATTGATTCTAGAGTTTGAACTCAGGCTCCTAGGTTTGCCTAGCAAACATTTTGATTAGAAAAATCATCTTTCTGGCCTCCCTGATTTCTTTGTTTTTATTGATCTGAAAATTTGTAAGGTTTAAAATCAAAATAGGAATACAAGGTGAGGTAATAGATCTCAGTATGATATCCCAAGCATCTAGTAGAATATGGAGAAATGGTTGAAACCTATCATATTATGAGCATAATCACTAAGTGATACATAAAGAGATTCTTCTGCAATGTTACATTCTCTAAGTTTTTGATGTTCCATAATGCTTCTTTTTAAATATCTCCACTCTTCAGTTCAGAAAACTCTAAACTATTTGATATCTTCCCTATCTTAGCTTCCACTATTATAATGTTGCTCATTTCCAACATACTGATGCCAAATAGGCTCTATATACTTATATGATCAATATCATTTCTGCTCAAGAGGCCTGAAGTTATAATGGAAAACAGTTTGACCATCCATGATGTGCAAGGGAATAAGAAGTACTCCTCTATTGTGCCTACTTTATTTCTTACATACAAATTCATGCTTTGATTTCTTATCTTTGATTCCCCTGGTAATAGATTTTAACTTGTAAGCCATGTAAGACTTCTGCTTCCAAATTTGCTTTTGGTCATAATCTTTACCACAGCAATAAAAAGCAACGAATCAGAGTACAAATTCAAATGATTGCTAGTTGTCATTCCAAACCCATACGTCCATTTGCATTTCTGGCCTCAAGATTCAGTACCTCTATACAATGAGTCACAAATCATTTGTTTTTCATGAGGTGCTTCATTTGAGTTATGGGAAATACATAGCAAAAGGTGCAATGATTGAGGAACAAAAATAAGTATATGCCTGACTTTTTTCCTAATGACCCTTTCCTCAGGGTGGCTGGTCTCGTTGTTCAGTATAGCAAATTTTTGATGTCTGCAAACTCTAAAGTACTGTAATTTCTAATTATTTTGTAATTGAGTTCCTGTGTTCTTTGAGCTTGATTCTATACTCTATTCTTGCAGGAATATATTGTACCTAGTTTCTAATTCTAGACATATTTAAAATAGATTTGGGTGTTGGAAAATAATTTATTATATGTTGGCAAAAAGCCAGAAATCAGCAGAAATATATGAGAAATAATTGAATTATACATTGAACATGAGTGAATGCTATACTACATAGTGTTTCAATATTGTAGCTTAACAATATAGAACACTACATTTGGAAAATAACAGAGAAAAAACAGAATCAGAAAAAGGTAGATATTAAAATTCAGAATCTAATCAATGATTTTTAACATTTTTATGCCTTCAAAACCTATTTAAAGCTACTAAATATATGCAGAATTTTTAATTAGTAATTTGTACTCCAGTAACAAACGACCTCAACATTTCACTGGCTTAACACAACCAAAGTTTATTTCTCACCCCATGCAAAAAATGTCAATAGACGGCACAAGAAGGTGTTGGAATACGCAGAGTAAGAAATCATATTAAAAATAATAAAATTTTTGAATCTATATAATCCTAAACCTGTTTAATTTGTATGGAATAAATTTAGCTTAGATGGTTTTTAAATTATCTGGTTAAAAGGATATTGCTTTTGAGTCCATTTCTTTTTAAAGAAATCCATCTGTCTACAATAAATCTTGAATTACAAATTAAACTATAACATTTTAGCTATAATTTTGTCATGTCCTAAATAAATACAGAATTCAATTGTAGATTAAATGAAAAAAATAAAAAAAAATTGTGAAAGAAATTTTCTCTAAAAGATAATGGATTCTACACATAAGGTAAACAAGGCAAAACAATGGACATACCAAAGCAGATAGAAGAAAGAACACAAGGACTCAATCTTACACAGCCAAGGAATGCTGAGAGTGGAAGAAACTTCTTCTCTGAAAAAATTACAGGGATTGATTATGTAATACAAATGGTCATCCATGAAAACATACATAAAAATAACAGTGTAAACCCTGAAGAGACTATATTTAGGGTTCTGTAGGTATATATGTATACCTTGAGTATTCAGTTGACACTTAATGAAAGAAAGACTGTGAATTTGAAAGAAAGCAAGAAGCAGTATTTCAGAGTGTTTTGAAGGAGGAAAGGAAAGAGTAAAATGATGAACTTATCATTTCAAAAATAGAAAATAGTTATAAAATCATAGATATTATCTCAAAAGAAACTGAACAATCAGCTTGAGTAAGATCATTATAGCTAAAATAAAATAAAACTAGTCTTCTTTGAGTCACCAGAAATATTTGAATTAAATATGAAGTATAAGAACTTATTTTCATTATATAATACCTATTGATACGTGTCAAAATTGAGATTAAGTTAGTGTATATTTAATTACTTTTAAAATTATTATAAATACATAAATTCAGCTATTTTAATCTGTATGATTTTACTCTATGTGTTTTCAGGGGTGACCTTTGGCAGTAGATGACCAATTTTTCTATTTCCACTTAGCATTCTTCAGTTGCCTGTAGTTCTTTGTGTAGTGGTAAGAAATCAGGAGATTTTCCCTGTCTACTTTTTCTTACCTATTGTTTTTCATCTTCTGGTCATGTCTACTAATGTTTATGTAAGCATGCAGGTGGTACTTTATGGGTAATGCTTCTGACATACATATACTTGTATGTAACAAATTATCAAAAAGGAAAGCACAAGTATGAAAGAGCAAGGGAAGGTACACAAGAGTGTTGAAAGCAGGAATGGAAAGAAGAAATGATGTAATTACAATTTCTAGGAATGAAACTTATAATTTTATAAAAATACAACATACATACTCATTTATTTGTGTTTGTATGGTCTAAAATTTGCACATTTTAACCAAAGATGAATTTGATGAATATTATAATTTAAATATTGCTATGACATTTATGTTAATCTTTAGGATAATAAAATAATATTAATAATCTTTTAAAAAGTTAATTAATAATATACACATTTTTTAAAAGAAGAGCTAAGCAAAGTAACCTAAATAGAAATAGAAAGCTAAATATTTTGTTCTTCAAATGTTGATTAATTTGCATTTAGAATAATTTTCTTATGACATTCAAGTGATTTCTTTCTTTTAGGTTTACATTTGAACAGTTTCTCTCACACAGTTTTAAGATATTTTGCATTCTTTCTTTCTGTGTGTTTCCTGAAATTATGTCCACTAAGTTGAAAAGATGATTTTAAACCTCTTGTTTCCAATAGATTTTTTTATCTTAGATATTTCCCTATTTAATAAGTTCATGAAACTATGCAAGAAGCACTTAAACACAAAGACTTGTTTCCAAATATTTTTTAATATTAGTAGCCAAAATGTAGTAAAAATCACAACAAATAGAATCAGATTAGTTAAAATGTGTTTATATTATGTATTGTGATTTCTGGTGAGTACTGTTCCTTACAAGTTTATAATGAAGGCTTACACTTTTCAGCACCATGTTTCCTAACACTAACCGTCCTTAGAGCATTTAGAAATCTGCATAGAAATCAAAGTATCAAGAATATTACAGCATGTCTTATTGACTCATTTTAAATGGCATTTGTGAAACATTATCACCGAGCAATAGCAGAGAACAATTAGCATCCCACAGGCTTCCATTGAGTACTGTATCATGATTTATTATCCTCACTCTGTCATCTAAGTGGAACCATATACCTAATTATAATTGTTGTTGCTGTTGTCTAGCAGTGGAGTGATTATAGCGTAGCAGGTACACCAAAAAAATAGTTTACTTCTATTAATTGTTTTTATCTTTTGCTTTTATTCAAATCATGGCTTCCTTTTTTCCCTAATTGCTGTTACATATATACAGACATACATACAAATCATCTTTGTTTTAAAAATTGATTATGTGATTAAAATTTTTTCTGACATAAAGTAAGCGTATTTGTACATTCCCAACTCTGGTGCAGCCTTATAAAGTTTTCAGTATGAACATATGATAAGAATTTTGGTTCATTCCCAAATCATTAACCTATAATGAAATGGGCTTACTAATGGCAATGTAAATGGAAACATATTATAATTCTCTATTTCTCAGGATAAAAAATTCCATTGAAATTCTCAGTCAGTTTTTTAATTAATTCACTTAAATTAGCATACAAGCTATTAAGAGTCATCATGCTGTTTTCAAACAAAACTTATTTTGTTGATTCTCTTCCTTATCTCTGACCTCCACATGTGTTCCATGGAATTCTCCACAATGCAGAATGCACACAAATATATTCAATAAATGTAATTTTAAAAATGTAAACACCAAGACGATATCTGTTCATGGTTTAAAAATATGACTAAGTTGTTAGTGTTACCTAACTTTGTTTACTGATTCAACAGCTGAATAAAACCTCAAATATTATTTTGGAAATATTGATGTATTTTTTTCAAAGGACATGTAAAATAGTCAAAATCCTAAGTCAGGCAATACACACACGCCCCTGTAAAAAAGGAAAGCAAAGTTCAATGACTTGTATTACAGCATTTTAATGTGTATTATCTGAAGCTACAGTAGTTAAGGTAATTTATTATTGACAAAATTATATATGTGAATTTAATGGAACAGAAACAGCATAGGCATATACAGTCAAACAAATTTAATGGAGACACTGAACAAATTAGGTAGAGGAAGAATAGTCTTTTCAATAAATCATATTTTAGTTAATAAACTCATGGTTTGGGCTATCCATGTAGAGAGAAAATGTATTAATTAATTATAATGTCTTCTGTTTCACTGATTCAGCATTCCACCATACTTATAACATGTTAGAAGTCCGACTTACCCCTTAGTTTGTATGAAATTAGAAATGTCAGCATAAGCCCATATTTACATTAATATTGTTATAATCATAGAGGAGGTTATATAGAAATATGTCTGTACATTTCTTTATATTTTCACATTGATGAGTACACTTATTTACTTGGTCTGTCAAATAGGATAGCCTAGGCCATCTAACACTTTAGTACCAATAAGCATGTTGGTAGTCTCTATTTTCAGCAGCCATTCTAGAACTAAATGGTGCTTCCTAAAGAATGACTAATTCAAAGACGATGTTCACAAATAAATGAAGTAACACAGCTGTATCACAAATTGTAAAAATACATTCAAGATAAGACACAATGAAACTGACATATATAGTGAAATTATAGCTGAATCTATTTTCAATGTCTGTGGCTCAAACAATTTTCCAACACAACTAAATAATATTGGAATACAATCCAAAAAGTAACATATATTTCTTAATTCATACTGATGTGGAAAATGAATATAAATATATGTGTATGTCTGAGAGTATATTTTCTTGCAGAAAATCCCTAATTATCACAGAAGGTAGAACAAATTCTACACCCCTTTATTCTACACATTTCATCGTTATTATTTTTTTAAGAAATCCATCAGAAAGGGAATGGTGGATCTCTAGAGAGGAAGAAAAAATTGTTAGGTACGATTTAAACCATTTTTTCAGTTTCCTCTCATTGTGAATGGGAATGATGATTAAAACAAGGAACCAGTCCAATGATGTCAGAGGTTTCAGTCAATTGATAGCATGCTCCTCACTTTGTGTCTGTGGCAAGCAGAATATCATGACAGGGAATGCTCAGTACATCAGAGTTGTTTACCTTAGAGCAACTAGGTAATACAAAAGAAGAAAGAAGAGAGGCTGAATTCTCAAAATTCTTGTCAAGGGCTCACCCTCAAAATCATTTTCTATCAAGTCTTGCAAATTAAAGATTTCTTATACCCTTATATTTTAAAACAGTCTTCTAAAAACATTATTATATGTACATACATTAGAAATGTACACATATACTTTTATTATACACACACACACACTCACACACACACATACATATATATATATATATATATATATAAACGCATATGGATATAAAACCTATTGTGTCTACCATTTCTTGTTTTTTATCACATGGTTTCAGAATAATGTAAGTTTAATTTAATTATATAAAATTTTGTGGATATTGACAAAAATACTGGCTTTCTAACTGAGCTTGGAACTCAATAATTTAGCTAGATTTGTTACAAAAAAAAAAAAAACCACTAGAAACCACCTGTATTTAACTACTGAGTAGTGGCACTATAATGTGCACCACCATTCCCAGCATTTTATATGGGTATTAAAATTAGATATTAAAAAGTGTGATAATATGTTAATAATGGATAAAACTGCTTTCATGTTATGTCACATCAACAGACAAGCAGAGAAAACCTAGAGGGAAAGCTAAGTTTCCTGGGTTTTTCTTGTGAATATGTCCTGTGTCTCTATGCTTATAGGCAGTATAAAATATTAAAATGTTTTTGTACTTAATATTTTGCTGATAAAATATTTTTATTTTATACTTTATAATTATCAAATAATACTTGGCTGGTATTCATATGTAGATTAGATACTAAGAAGTAACTTATTTCTTGTAAAGAATGTTGAAATTGTAGAAATAAAGTATGGCTTTTTCTTTTGGGTATTTGGAAATACTGTGGAACAGGCTGTTTAAAATAATATTGTTTTCTTTTTGTTTCCTTACTGAATTCAAGCTGTTGTTTTTCTTTTTAATTTAAAAAATGTTAGCATCAAAGAATCAACCTACAAAAATATCTTATAAAATCATCTTTCAGAATTTT
Source organism: Rhabdomys pumilio (assembly GCA_030674055.1). Lineage (NCBI taxonomy): Eukaryota > Metazoa > Chordata > Mammalia > Rodentia > Muridae > Rhabdomys > Rhabdomys pumilio. Next base: position 43,229,724 of record JANHMN010000001.1, on the reverse strand, counting down.
CAGTTTTACTTGTTTTAGACAGGAGGTCTCACAACTTCACCCTTTTCCAAAGTCCTTCAGACTTCCATCCATCAAACTTACTAGAACTTGAAGGTCAAGTTTTCCAAAACAATAAATAACAGAGATTTAAAAATTAAAGTGAAAGTAGAAACTTCCTAATATATAAACACATAAAAATCAAATATAAGTTGCTATTCTTTATAAAATTGATTCTTAAAGGTAGTGAGAATGTTTGCTAGTTAAGATTTCATACTCAGGAGATGAATTCAGTTACCAAAGCCCCTATCAGCTGGCTCAGGACTGCATCTAACTGCAAATCTAGAAAATCTAAAACCCTTTGCTGGATTCTCTAGATTCTTTAACTCATGTTCAGATACCCACAAACAGGCACATGAATATATACATGTAAATTAAAAAAAGAAATTGACACTTGAAAAAATAAAATTTTGTGTTCTAAAATTCTTTTTATTACAGTCAAAGTGCTGAAGGTCGACTGTTATTGCTTTATCTACACCCCCTTTACAAATAACCACATGAGATGGGCAGTGGTGGCGCATGCCTTTAATCCCAGCACTTGGGAGGCAGAGGCAGGTGGATTTCTGAGTTCAAGGCCAGCCTGGTCTGCAGAGTGAGTTCCAGGACAGCCAGGACTACACAGAAAATGTCTTGAAAACAAAACAAAACAAAACAAAACAAAAAACACCAAATAAACAAACAAAACAAATTCCCACATGAGAAGGTAGGCATGTAATGCACACCTTTAATCTTAGTACTTGACAGGCTAATGCAGAAAGATCTCTTTGAGTTCAAGGCCAGCAAGTTTTACATAGTAATTCCCTGTCTGTAACCAACTACTGACTAAAATAACAAATTTTAGTCATTCCTTGTAACAATAAAACACGTTTTTTCATGAGAATTTTACATATAACATCCAAGTTTATAATTATATTTACTAATGGTGAAAAAAGTTTATAAAATTTTTAAAGAGTTGTATGCAAATATGGATTAACAAATCAAAAGTAAAACAAAAATATATTTAGATAATCAGTCATAATCACTAATTTGGTAAACACTGTTAAATAAATACAAGATACAGTTTAGTTGCTTAAGATTTTTAATAGCTCATGTAAATTTAAACTAGATAATGATGGTTTTCGCTTCATCAGAATTCTAATACATTCAGATGCATGTATATATATGCATGCATTTATGCAAATTTATATAATTAATATATGTACATATTTTACCTGTGTGGCTATAAACATCTGCATCTATATAAGCATATATAAGCATATATATGTATGTATACATATATATGTATAACATATATAAATATAATTCTATAAAATATGTATGATACAATATATCATTTAATACATATACATGCATATAATATACATACATAAATATGATATATCATATGTATTTCTCAAAATCATCTTTATATATGTTTTATATATACATATATATATATACTTATATTCACACAAATAAATATGTACATATGTTAACCATATACATATGCATAAATTCAGTAACAAGCATATTTTAAAAAAATCCATGATCAAGGATTTAGAAAGAATTATTGAACAGAACATAATAAAAAGTAACAACTACTGCATCAAATAAAAAATGCACAACAAAATGAAAGGTGCTGCGTACATTGTATTGTGTCCACTTGAAGCTTCATATTCATGGCACATAAGTGCATAGTAGAAATTGGGGAGAAAAACAACAGCCAACTAAATATAATCTCTTATGCACTCATGACCTGTTCAGTCATGTGGAAAAGGAGGATTGTTGAAAACAGTAATTCTCAAACTTCCTAATATTGTGACCCTTTAATACGTTTTATGCGAATGCCAACCCAAAAACCATTTTCATTACAACTACATAAGGGTAAGTTTGTTTGTGTTATGTATTATAATGTAAATATTAGCATTTTACAATGGTCTTTGCTGATCCCTGTGGAAAGTCATACAACCCCCAAAGAGATCACTCACAAGTTGACAAATATGGCTTGATAGCCTAACACATTTGCATACATTAATAAAAAGAAAAAAATAGGGAGGTCATGATTTTGAAGAAGAATCAGAAGGGTTTTATGCGGGGATAGTTAGGAAAAAAGGGGAAAGGAAAAATACAGTAACTGAAATATAATCTCAAAAATAAATGTACAATAATATTAATTAAATAAAATATATTTATTAATGAAAATTCTAAGAAAAAACTGTCTTATGAAACTGTATATTCATTTATTTATCAGGAAATTAACCCATAAAATAAAAGAAAATATGAGTAAATGGAGAAAAATGTTTTTCAGGTTTTTATTAATCAATAGTACATTTGAAAGTTATACATAATTCCAAAGCACTGGCATATCTGATATCTTTAGATGAACTGCAGTGAGTAATTTAATGACCATAAAGTACATTTGAGTTAGTCATTTGCAACTTGTAGCAAATGTTTTAATTTGTTCAGAAAACAGAATCTTCCCTTTTCAGTTGCAATTGTTTTTTATTACAGTGTAATAACCCACATCATTTTTTTCTCACTGGACTCAAACAAAAAGAAAAAAAATATAAACAGATAAAAAGTAAATAGGTTCCTTGTTCCATTAAAGCCTTGTTTAATCACTGTAACACACTTATTTTCATAAGTAGTTTACAGTTGCTATTTCCTTTCTCAATTTTTTCTGCTCTCCCAGACACATTCTACCAAGTAGACTTTTATAGAACTGTCATTTAATATCACCTTTCTTTCATGGTGTAAAAACTTTTATTATTCTAACATTGATATAATCCAGAGTTTAAAAATTACATTCCAACAAAGCACATGCAAAATTAAATAGTATAATGTGTTGCTATATTTTGAAAAGATAGTTATACATTAATATTAATAATTTTTGGCATAGTGACAATACACCTTGCATTTTGTTTACATTGAGAATTCTTTACTTTAGTATGTAAGATGATATGATCATCTGTATTTTATTGTTAGGATCAGCAAGAGAAATCAAATGAACAAATTCTCATTAGTCTTAGAGACTAATTAAAAGATAAATGTTTCCTTTAAAATCTCATGGAAACATAAATATGATAGTTACCTTATTCAGCCATAATCAGAGAGGCTTTCTCCTATAGCAGATTGGTATAAATATAGAGATTCACAGAAAGACATTAGAGAGGAGAGGAAGAGGTTACCTTGGAACACATGGATCTAAATGTGATGTCTCCATCAAAGCCCTCCCTGCAGAATTCAGAAAAGCACTTAGATATGAAGACAGAAGGAGATGGAGACAGAGGAGATAGAGGACAACAGAAGACCAAGGCCTTCTGAAACAACTGAATAATGATCATATGAACTTAGAAAACATATGCATATAGTTTGGTGCAGAGCTTTGTAGGCCTCATGATTGCTGATTCAGTCTCTCTAACACTCAGTTTAATAATATTTTTATGGAAATTCGGTATATGTAAACAAGTGAGTGTCCGATTCTTGTGCCTTATTTTGTGGCTCTTTTATTTTTTTGTAGGCTTGACTTGTCCAAATTTGATATCATAGTTCTTGTATTATCTTATATTTTATTTCATTATGTATTGTTGTTATCCCCAGAAGCCCCCTCTTTTCCAATGAGACAGAAACAGAGTAGTTCCGAATGGCACAGAATCAGAGGAGTTGGTGAGGAGTAGAGTAAGGGAAAACTATTCAGAAATAAAGAGAATATTTCTCTATCTATCTATCTATATCCAAAAATGTTGCAAATAAATTAAAAGAACACGGAATATGTAGAGAAACACTTTAGTATACATTGTAAAGCATGCAGTCAGTTCATTACCATGGCATTTTATATTTATCTGTATGTAAACCAATTAGTTATCTTTAAACACAATATTGAGTTATGGCTATGGTCCAAGCAAAATATGATTGTGTTAATTTTGCCTCATTGTTTGTTTGTTCGTTTTTTTAGCTTTGAACAAGAAGGCCTAGAAAACCATATGACTTTCCTCACATTTTATATTGTTAACTCTTTTTAAACCTTATTTATAGATTCTGTCTCTATATGCCAGTGGAGGCTAATGAAAAGATATTCTCACAGACATTTGTAAAAACAGTAAGGAAACTTTCATTCAAAGTATTGCAGTGTGGATTCTATGGGGAAGAAAATGAGACTTAGCTAAGAAAATGTTAAACACAACTGAAGAGGAAGTCAAGGAATATACGTTAGTAAAAGGGTGGGGCCTCAAAGTTAGCAGATATTTCATTAGAAGTTAATATGTGTTCTTCATTAAAATGGATGATAATTGGTGTGAAATTGAATATATTCTCTTCCAAACAACCTATTATCCTTCTAAGAATGGGCAAATACGTGGGCAGAAACTCAATGGTTTTACTTTACAGAGAAGGTACTCCCAACGTTTAAATTTGTTTCTTTTCTAACGTTTGGTCCAAGCGAATTGCTTCCAAAGTGAGCTTATAAAATTGATAGAGTAACTGTTCATACTCACACTTAACAAATAAGCTTAGAGTTCTTTTTTTTGAACAGAATCCAAAAGGCTATAATCCATCATACCAAAGAGAGCGCGATACTCTTGAACACAAGGTGTGATGATTTGACATCTTGGACATCTAGTAAGACATACTGACTTATAGAATAATTGTGCCACAGGCAAATACAGGCTAAACCTGAACTATTTAAACAATACAATAGTCTTCACTCACTGTATTGGGACAGTTGTCACTCTTCTGTAACTTTCAAGCATCCTCCAGTATTAATTTACACTTCTCAGAGATTATTGGCATAGTTTCTTAGATTACATTTCATCAGTTTTCCTTAATG
>JANHMN010000001.1:43197384-43219884 GCA_030674055.1 Rhabdomys pumilio | reverse complement strand
TGAGACTTGCATCCTGGACACTGAATTAATCTAAGTCTTTGTCACCAGTCTTATTTTCTTCTTTTCTCTTCCTCTCTTCTTTTCTGTCCTCCTTTCTTGATCTCTCTTTTCTTTGAATAATATTTCTTGAATATGCTTTGTATAGTCACAAAACTTATGACAAAATAATATGATGGTCACCATGGTAAAACATGGGCAACATCAGCTATGGGTCACACTAGCCCTTGACAGTCAAAAAACTATAAACATCTTATTTCATAGTAAGAATGCTGTGGTATGTCTATAATATACAAAAGTACTAAATGAGAATACTGAATAAACTGCATTAAAGATGTAAGCATAAAGATAGACAGTCCCTCATAATGCTAGAATGAAAAAGTATGAAATTCACTAATTATAAAATCCTGTGACATAATTCCAGCCGCAAATTATTTTACTTTAGTAAAAATAAAACCTAGATAAGTAAATAGTAGCAATAAAATAAAACTTTACTGAAAAAATGTATAGAATTATAGAAATGTATGGAATTATTGAGATACTATTTATAGAAATATAAAGAATTAAAATAAAAATCAGATTGGTATTTGAATGAGAAATTTCTTAAATGAGATAAACTTCAAACAGCATTACATAACTAATATTTTCTAAAAATTTTTGCTTAAATATTTACTGTTGAATTGCAAAGGTAAAAATTACTTACCTCTATAATGTAGTATAATATTTTGTAATAATGAAAATTAATATTAATATCACAATAATGTTGTTATGATATAATTAAGTAATAACCATAAACATACTATGAGATTATGAACAAAAAATTTATAGAGCATTTTCTGATTTGTTTAGCTCACAAATTATTTAACTGAAGAGAATATGCCATGTCATTGTGTCATGTAATTTATAGTACAACATGACCAATTTTCTTAAATTGACCTAAATATGCAATCCTTAATATACTGTAGTCTTATTTGTTATCTATCAATGCAAAATTTTTAAAGGAAATTAAAATAAACAAGATTATGAGTAGCCAAGATTGTGTTGAGGATAAAAACAAATATTAAAGCAATTATAATTATATACAGAAGAATATTCTAAATCTGTGACATTAAAAGAATATGATTTTGTTACTAGATGGGAAATAAAAATAGGATGATGTGAATTCCTCAACTGTACATATCAGTTTACATAATTTGTCCAAGAGAAAACTTGGAGCTGAAAATAATTTTTTTGCAACAATGTCCACAGAATTTTTGGATTACTCATATTAAAAAGTTTTTTTCTACTATCTAATATACTTGTAAGTAAACATATTTTTCTGAACATTTTTAGATATTTGAATGTGCATCAAATATAAAAATGATAAATTAAAATCTTCAATTCATATCAGTTTCATTATGAATTATAATTGGTTCTAATACCAAGTTCAGTGAAAAGTAAGAAAATGTATGGAATGGCAATAGTATGCTGCCAGAGTTCTTACTACTGCCAGAATTAGCTTCCAGCGCCACACACACACACACACACACACACACACACACACACACACACCCCAAAGTCACTCACACATACACAAACACTCATAGAGAGAGAAATAAAGAGAGAGGTTGACAGAAAGAAAGTAAAGAAAGAGACTAGAGACATGCGGAGACATAGAGAGCTTCTGAAGATTACCTAGCATTAGTATTAGGAGCACTATTATCTATGATATTTATGGCTCCTAAGAGCCAAGAAGAAATCATTGTACAGTATACAGCAACCCTAAGAGTACTCTAATATTACTTTTTCAGTGCAGAATATGACAGCTGGAGAGAGTTCAGAAAGATAGCAGAGCACATATAGACAATGACAGCTAACGTACTGGCGTGGCTTGGAGTGAAATTCAGCAGAATTTTAGAGTGGTATTAGGTTTTTAGATACTTAAATGGCAAAATCTATAATTATCTCTACTTCACACAACCCAGTATGGTCAACTACATAAAACTGAACTTATAGTGGCAATATAATAAGAAAAATCTGTAAAAATAAAGCGATTACATTTTCTAATATAAGGAAATTTTTAACACAGAAAAAATGAGTACATATATAAATGACTGTAAGTTTTACATTTATAGTAAATATTTTCTTTCTTCAAAGAAACTAATATGAGTGTGATAAAGGTACCTAGAGAGTTCTGAGATGTATTCTCAATACATATAAATAACAGATGTACTCTAAAAACAAAATGTAATTTAAAATGTCTACATGTAAGTTATATAATTTTAAACACCTTAGTAAACAAGAATGTAGAAACTTGAAGATACATTTTAAGTGTGATTATATCCCAAGACTAGTAAATAAATAATAAGAGACTACCTAACCTAACTATTGGTGTTTATTATGAGAGCATGCAAAGCTATGAGCCCTGAGGAGGACCATAATAAACCATTTACCTTTCTCAAGGGAAGACTCTAAGAAACTTGGAATTCCTATAGTAGTTCTAGGTTTGTTTATCTTGTTAATTTTCTAAAAGAACCAGTTCTTGTATTCACTGATTCTTTGTATTGTTCTCTTTGTTGCTAATTTATTGACTGCAGCCCTGAGTTTGATTATTTCCTGCCATCTATTCATCTTATGTGTTTGCTTCTTTTTGTTCTACAACATTTGGGTATGTGTTATGCCTTCATTTTCATTTAATTCCAGACTCTTCATTTGTTTCTTTATTTCTTCCCTGACCCAGATATCATTGAGTTGAGAGTTGTTCAGTTTCTATAAGTATGTAGGCTTTCTGTTGTTTCTGTTGTTGTTGAAGTACAGTTTTAATCCATGGTGGTCTGATAAGGTACATGGAGTTATTTCAATCATCTTGGATCTGTTGAGGTTTGCTTTGTCCAGCCATATGGTCAGTTTTGAAGAAGGTACCATGAAGTACTGAGAAGAAGTTATATTCTTTAGTGTTTGGGTGAAATATTCTGTAGATATCTTTTAGGTCCATTTGATTCACAATGCCGCTTAATAGTCTGAAAAGATCCATTGCATGCACTCAGCATCCAGAGTTATGAGAATTTCTAGAAATTTCAATCTCACAATCGAGCCAACTGCCAAATCTACCATACATTTACTATATGTGCTACTTGACTATAAGCAAAAAAAAATTAATTATTTACAGAGAACCATTAGGAACTAATGCTCTTTGGAAAGTCAAATCCTCTAAGTTTCAAGATAACAACAAGGAGATGAAGGGATGTTCTTTGAGAGGCCTGCTTCCCAGCTGAGGGAACCTGGCAGCACTCAAAACTACCTCTTCTAACTAAGATATTGTTTTTCTTCCTAGGCTGAATGTCTTTTTGCTGAAGAATAGATAAGGACAAAGTGAAGTGTGTTCTAGCTATGTCCTTCTCATTTCAAAATGTATTTTCAGCATGTTTTGCTTGAAGATTGCAAGCAAGTAGAAAAATTATGTGTTTCCAAGTTCCTTCAAAGTCTTCTTATCTTGCAAGTGAAAGATGAAAATTTAAAGTCAGATGATTATTTACAAATGCAAGCAAAATTATAAAAAGTTAGAGCTATGTATTTTGATGAGCATAATTTTAATTTTGTAAATTATTTGTGGTTTTATTTTTTATTCTCATCATATATATATATATATATATATATATCACATTGCAATAGCACTTTCCATTCCCTGTACCCCTCCCAGTCCGTCTTCCAATACTTCCCCTCTCCCATGGAACTGCTACTTCTCCAATGCCCATTAGAAATGAGCAGGCCTTCATGAAATATCAAACAAACAGATCATAGCAGGTTACAATAAGAATAGGCACACACTTGCATATTGAATCTCAGTGAGACAACCCAATAGGTAGAAAGCTTCCCAAGATAAGGAAAAGAGTCAGAGACATTCCCCTATTCCTACTGTTAGGAGTTCTATGAAGACATCAAACTACACAACCATGATAAATATGCAAAAAGACTAGGTCAGACACATGCAGATGCCTGCTTGTTGTTTCAATCTCTATGAGCTGCTATGAGCCCTTCTAGTTGATTCTGTTGGCAGTGTTCTCATTGCGTCCTAGACTTCGTTGGATCCTACAATCACTCCTTTTTTTCAGTAGGATTCACCAAGCACTGTCTAATGTTTGGCTGTAGGTCTTTGTATGTGATCTCATCAGTTGCTGTATGTAGCCTCTCTAAGGATGCTTGGGCTAGGCTCCCATTTACGAGTAAACAGAGTATCGAGTTTCTGCTTTCTGGCAATCAAGGTAGTGTCACGCATGGGTATCAAGTTGGACAAGTTCACAAGTTGGTCACTCCCATATGCTACAATTACTTCTGCATGTATTGCTTCTAAAGATGGTGCACTTGATGAACGACTGTTTTCTTTAAGGAGCTGACAACAAGGAGTTTGACACTCTTCCAGTGAGTATTATAGCAACACAAATCAAACTAGTGTATTTTGTAGTAGCTGTTGCTATTTATCTGTATGGTTTTTTTTTCACCTTTGATATTGAGGGGAAATGTCACAAAGATAGGTGTATTGACCTGGGAGGACTTAAAGAGAGTGTGATAGGAGGGTATAATGTGAAATTACTCAATAATCAATAAAATGTTATGTTGGAAAAAATGGGTACAAATACAAACAGAAAACTAAATAGATCAATAACAAATGCCTGAGAAACACTTAAAGAAATATTCAACATCTTTAGCCATGAAGGAAATGTAAATCAAAATGACTCTAAGATTCCATCATACAGCTGTCGAAATGGACACCATTAAAAACAGAACTAACAGCTCATGCTGGTGAGGATGTGGTGCAATGGAAACACTTCTCCATTGCAAGTGGCAATGCAAACTAGTAGAGCTATTTTTCTGAATATTATTAATATTTATTAAAACATGTTGAAGATCAGTAATTGAGACTATTCAATGCAAAATGTCAGTGTAGATAGAGCCTTCAATATCATTCTAGTTTAACTTTTCATAACTTCAGTTAATCTAGTCATTCTGGATTTCTGACGGCATTGAAGATCTATAGACTCATAGCCAATCCAGGCTATTTACCTTGAGAGAAAAGATCTGAGTGGATGGTTTTCAGCTGGCATTCATTCTAAAGCCAAGAAAACGCCAGGTTCAAAATTAAGTGTTTTAGTCAAGAGAGAGGACAGAGATTCTGGTTAGTCAACAAAAGGATGGACTGGGTATTAAGACTATCTTGTACCTCTCTGGTACAAATAGGAATAATTGTGCTCTAATTGTATTCTGAGAGAAAAGTGTTATTTTAACAGGAAGGGTAATATGTAGGAAGAGCTAAGGGGGAAGGAGCACCGAGAGGAAAAATTGGAGTAAGGAGAGGAGAAGATGAAGTAGATGAGAAGCTAGGTAATGAGAGAGAAAGAGAGAGGGGGCATGGAGGCAGAAGTTCATGTGTCTCCACTAGTCAAAGATAGTTTACATAGCTAGGTTGGGTAGTAGGCTACACTTCTGATTGAGCATTACCATACTTATAAAGTCTTTGATTAACATTAAAAAAAATGTATAAAAGCAAAATGGAAAAGGGGGCATGGGATAGGGGTTTTCGAGGGAGGGGAAATGGGGAAAGGGGTTGGTATCTGAAATGTAAATAAAATATCCAATAAAAAAAAAAGAAAAAAAGTTAAACTAGTACAGCTATTATGGAAATCAATATGGTAGTTCTCTGGAAAATTGAGAACTGATCTACCTCAAGTCCCAGCTACAAAACTTCTGGACATATATGCAAAGGATGCTCTATCCTACCACAAGGACACTTGTTCAGTTATGTAGATAACAGCTTTATTCATAAAACCCAGAAAGTAAAAAGAACCTATATGTTCCTCAGTCAAAGAATGAATAAAAAAAAGTGGTATATTTACACAATGGATTATTACTCAGCTGTTAAGAAGACACCATGAAATTTGCTGGCAAATGGATAGAACAATAAAACAATCATACTGAACTTGAATAATCTAGACTCTAAAGACAAATATGGTATATGCTCACTTATAAGTAGATATTAGCTGTTAAGTAAAAGATAATCCTGTTATAATTCCTACTAGAGATGATATGTAATCAAATTTAAAAATTTTTTTGAACTCATATTAAAACATCAGTAGAAGTACATGAATATCTGCCCCAGAATCTACCAATATTTTATGACAGTATCATATAATATGGCAATCTACTATGAATCCAAAATCTCCATCAACAGAACTGAAGACTAAGTATTGCATAGTTAGAAAATGGAATATTTTATGCATATAATAAACAATGTACTGACTTGCAACTACATGAATCTATATCACAAAATATTCTTAATTAATGCAATACAAACATAAAAATGCAAACTGAGTAATTAGATTTATGTAAACCTTAAAATCCATCAAAGCTTAAATCGGGTTGAAAATAATGGATAACTAAAAAAAACTTAATGACATTTCCTTGTCTGTTTATGTTGTGCATGTTATGCATGCGCAACTAGTTATCTGTGCATATCGGTGGGAAACTGAAGAAACTGCTGCTCTCCTTCTAGCATATGGACCACCTTCTAAGTTGATTCTTCCTCTGAAGAAGCATTTTTCTGATTTCTTTGCAAAGTTTAGGTAGCTCATTATTGGAGGTAATATATTTTTCTTCAGCTTTGGCACATACATCTAATGTAGTTTGTAGCTGCATACCCTCTTTAAATTTCAGTTCTAGAGTATTGAATTTTTCTCAACTAGTAACTCCTCAGTTCTCCAGGTAAATTTATTGGACACGGTTTTCACCAAGCTGGGAATCTCTCTTTGATATATAGTAAAAAGCCTCCAAATAAAACCAGACAGCCTCTTTCATACATACTCCAGGTGGCATGCCTGACACCGTCGAGAGGTTGCTTCTGTCTTAGTAATTATTTATCAATTATGTATAAATTATTGCAGTTTTCATTTTATATATGATAAATTCACCAACAGAACCTAATTAAATCACTCACATGTGGTTGAAGCAAAATAATAAAGTGTTTAAAGCCCAGTTTCATGAAGTAGTGAGTCTCAGAACCAGCTAAAAAAAAAATCATTTTATCATCTAACTCCTAGTCTATTACAATTTCAAATTTATATGCACTTAAGTATAAATAAGGACAAGAATTACTATAGGTATATTAAAAGATTGCATGTTTTTTTCTGCCAGGTGCTTTACATACAATAAAAATTATAATTCATTATTTACACTACAGGTGTAAGTCTTTAAGAGTATCTCAGGCTTCAAAACAGTTAAGCAAGTTACCTAGGATAACTTAACCCATTCTATGCAAAATCATTTCCCTCACCTCAGGAGAATTAGATACTACAACATTGACGAATAGGCAATCATGTCTCATTCTAAATTATAGTACCCATTCTTATTTAAGTGTATTTTCAGCATTGCACTAATTTTTTATAGATCTAAAAAATAACTTCATCAACCAACCAAAGCATAATTGTCACCATGCTTTTATGGCCATATCTTTAATTTAATGCTATTACTTTGATATAAAACTTTCTTTTATGACAACATTTTAATCTTATTGTATAATCTTAGTTTCTAAAAATAAATACACCTAAGAAAGATAAACACGGCCACAATGTAGCACATCAAAATATCCTTCTTTTTTCTCTGAAAATAGTTTCAAAGTAGGAATATCTAACATAATTCTGGAAGAATTATCCTTAGCACAATAATGTGCTGTTCCTCTTTGGATAGATTCAGGCATCCTCACTGAAGCAGGGAGGGAACATTTCATTTGTATCTATGCAAAAGATTCATCAACTTTGTAGCATCTAAAACTAAAAACATTTCCAAAAATAATTCTTGTTATCAGAGTTTTAGTTCTTCAGGCTCACTTATTCTAATTTGCATGAGCAATAGTTATTTTGATAAGATGGAATTGTCACTTTATTTTGATGATAATAAATAATTTTATGAATATACCATGCTCACTTCACATATGCACAATTACCAAAGGAAAATAATGAAAGTAAGTGGAAGTTATGTAAAAGCTTGTGATGTTTCATTAGTAGTAGAATTGTTCTATGTAAAGAGTTAATTTGTTAAGAATAATGTTTATTGTTAAAACCTATAGAGAATCCAAATTTCGTTTATCTTTTATAATTAACATCTTGGAGGCTAAAGTTTATGGGTATAGATAAGCATTAAGATATGTAAGTTGTGTTTTTTAACTTCCATTTGTACTTTTTTTTTTTTTTGGTTTTTCAAGATGGTTTCTCTGTGTAGTCCTGGCTGTCCAGGTACTCACTCTGTAGATCAGGCTGGCCTCAAACTCAGAAATCTGCCTGCCTCTGCCTCCCCAATGCTGGCATTAAAGGCGTATGCCACTATTGTTCTTCCCATTTATACATTTTAATGCATTAAATATATGACATGCAGTAATTGTCTCTTTGATTATTGCCAGAATGTAGATATCTGATAAGGTAACTCGATCCAGCCCATGCATGCTCTTTGATTGTTGGCTCAGTCTCTGAGAACTCCCAAGGGTTCAGGTTAGTTGACTCTGTTGGTCATTGTGTGGAGTTTATATCCTCTTCAAGACACTCAATCCTACCCTCAACTCTTCAATAAGAGTCCCCTGTCAATGTCCAATGTTTGATTGTGGGTGTCTGCATTTGTTTCAGTCATTTGTCATGTGGAGCTTCTCAGATGATGTTTAATTTTAAAAATTAAGAACACAATATATCTTCATGTTATCAAATGGGTAATGTTTTTTTCCATTCTTACTAGGATATATCAGTAGGAATGAAGGCATGAAAATGGATGTCTTCTCATGCCAAGAAACTATAAATTTCAGGATTGTGGTCCAATCTCTGGAGATCACAATGACCTGTACATAAAATAATTATTACTCATCTGTTTGTTTTAATGTTTACATTGTTTTTTTTACTAGTGTTTGTTATTTTGTGCACTGTAATTTTTTGTTTACTATCTTATAATAGAATGAATCATATAGGATTTATATATATACATATATACTTAATTAAAATTGATATACCCCTTGAATTATTTTTTAAAAGGTGAGATTCTACAAATATAGTTGATCTACTGAGTGACAGAAATTCAGACACTCAAGGCTCTAAGAGACAATAAGTATTCTTTCTGTGTCTTTGAACTTAGGCAATTACACACTTTCATAAGGTGAACTAATATTTATAGTTTTTAAGATGATTCTTAATATGTGGTATATTTAAAAACATGATAAAATTGACAATGTTAAAATATGTATACTTGCATTTATGCATAAAGAAATCAGAATAATTTATGTAATTATTTTATTACATAAATGGAATCACAAATTATGATAATTTACTTATGATGTTTTAATGCTTACATTCCATCAACATTCTCTACAAAATAAAAGTATTTTAAAGTGTATTTAATATAACATTAATACTTTATAATTAGAGTGTTCTGAGGATCAGTTTTCTGTTATTTGCCACTGTTAAACAGCCATGTAGATTCTACTTATCCAGAAAAAAGTTTCAGTCTAAAAATATCAGAGTGTGGAGATTGTCAGGAGTCATCTAGGATAGGATAAAGCTGGGGCAGGTGGCCTTCCTGGAGGTGGCCCATGGTTTTTCCATGGCTTAAGATGGCTGAGCTCTGTGACATAGGGTCTCACGAGACTTCATCACAGACTTACTCCTTGCAGCTAATATATCTTTTCTAATATTATTAAGTATATATAACAATCACGAAGTTTTAACGCACCCTTATGAGAAGATTTCTGCAGAACAACAAAGATGTATCATCTTGTAATGATGCATATAGACAAATGAAAAATTGCTTAATTCTTAATGTTTCTATAAGAATTCCTAAATTATACTAGTAATTATTAATTCCTTTATAATAAGAACTGCTATTAAGTCTTTTGTGGTGTCAAAACTGCAATCAGAACTTTGCTAGTCTTCAAGTATTAGAAGTTAATTGCTTCTGACATAGAAAGCAGGCATTTACAATTTAGAACACAACCCAAGAGGTTATAAAACAATTAATGAAGGTTTGTAAAAAGAGGACTAATAATTTATTGTAGGTACAAGGACAAAAGATAACATATTGACTGGGTTTACCCATAAAAATTTCAATGATATCTTAGTTATGATCTTTATCTCTCCTTGAACCTGTTGAGCTACTGACAGATAACGAATCTCTTGTCATAATGGAAACATTCACTTTTGTCAACTTCTTATTCAGTGTATGATTTAAATTTTTATATTTGAACTTTCAGTGAACTCTTGTAAAAAAAAAAAAGCAACTACAACAACTAAAAAGGATATTTGAAAAAAAACAATGTGATCTATTTCCCTAGAAAAAAGTAAAAAGACTGGGATTACATTGTATTAAAAGAACAAGCATTATCATATCAGAGCAGGAGGAGAGAGTAATATCGGAAGGAGAAATTAAGAGAGCAATAAGTAGAATGCAGAGAGAAAGAGGGACAAAGAAGAAACTGCAGAGAGACCAGAAATATCAGAGAGGCTTCTCCTTACCATGGGATGGAAAAGGTCTTTTCTTAACAGCAAAGCAGTCTTCGTCATACTGCAGAGGACAATTTTCTTTTTACAGACTTGGGTTTAATTCATTTAGCAGTAAAAGGAGAGAAAACTTTTCTTTCTCATTGCAGTAAATATCAAAGCTCCTTTTTCATACAGAATGAGTGAAATCTTTTTACACTGGCACTTAGGTGTTTTGATCCATATACATACGTAAGTATGGATATGTGTGTGTGTGTGTAGTATGTAACTATGAGATAAGTATGTATCTGAACCCAACTGGTTTGCATGGAGGTGTATGAGTGTGTATGTGTGAATGTATATATGTGACTTTATTCATATTTTCTTGTGAAAAAGTTTTTCTGCCTGTGAGTATGACTATCTTCTGGTTTAATAAATGTTTATTGTTCCAAGCCTTTTTCCAGCTTGACAAGCAAAGGTGAGGTTTCTGGGCAAGATGGAAAAAGCCCTATCAATTAATCCTTTTCTTAATCCCTTCCTGCCTTTACTATGAGTTGCTAAATACTAGAGACTACAATTTATGGCCTCAGAGTAGCTCAGACAAACAGGTCAGCTAGCACTGCAAAGTAACTTAGACTTAAGACAGGTAAATGTTTTAATATTAAAAAGCAACCTTAAATATCTCATAAGACCAAGTCTTGCCCCCACGTAGGATCTTTCCCCCTCCGCTAACTTCAAGAGAGAACCAAAGAGAAGAACCATCATAGCGTGTCTCCTGCAGGAGATTTGATGATCTTCGTTTTTTGTTAATTGGAAAATGGAATATCATTACTCTCGATATTAAACCTTGTGAACACCAACAACAAACAAAAATAAAAAAATAAAAAAATTGAACCCCAACAGATTATTATGCATAATTTTAGCACCAAAACCAGGACTATTTTTATGAGGTGTCTTAAATCTGTGATAATGATAATCTATTATTAAAATGCAAAGTAGGATACAATATATTTAATTTGAAGGTCTGAGATAACATTGACCTTGTTTTCAGGTGCACATGCATAACAATCTAATAATAGCGCATCACGTTACACATAATATTGGTTTCTATCATTTTAACTTTGAGTGTGAGAGTAAGACTCCTGAGACTATAAAATATGATCATACTGATAAATACTGAGTGACAATCAGGGGCTTAGAGAACGTAGCTCAGTTGGAAGGGCTTTACAACCTAAATTCAATGTCCTACAACTTAAAAAAAATAGGTTATAGAGCAAATATGTTTAATCCAACTCTGGATAGGCAGAGGCAGAAGGATCCTTAGTACATGCTGGCCAGCTTTCCTATATTAATTGTTGAAACCCAAGTCGCAGTGAGTGTTCTTTTATCTAAACAGTTCAGGACAAGGAATGACAATCAAATTTTCTCCTTATCAATCTCACACAGATACATGTTTACCTGCACACACACACACACACACACACACACACACACACACACACACAAACACACAGGGTCCAGTACCCAACAAACTATTGAAGGGTACAAAACATAAAAGGAATAATTTCAGTGAGAAAAAGTATTGGAATATATTAAAGAAAAATCAGTTTTATGTTGTAATAAATTGTATACATCATCACAATAGTGCTAAAAATCTTATAATAAAAATGTTAAAGTTTATAAGAAACAAGTGCACAGTTATGACTATTGAAATAATCTATCAATGAAACTTTCTTTGCATATAAGGTGCAAAGTCTTGTCCTCTTTTAAAGATAATTTGTGAGTGTTAATGTTTCAGATGTGAGCTGTCACATCTTCAAAATGTTCTTAAAGTTATATTGCATTAGAAGAGTTAGCAGGATTTATACTTGAGTTAAACATTGTGAATTCATTTATTCTTGGTTATTTAGGCCTCTTAACGCCCCAGTAGAAGGTTTAAGCAAAAAAGCATTGAAAGAAGTTTCACCATTGAACAGAAAGCATTTGATTAAAATCTAATGGTGATTTTTTTTTTAAATCAGAATGACTGTCATTTACAGTCAGTGGAATAAGGGGGGCTGGGTTCTCATTCTCCGTCTTGTGTAATTACAAGCATAAGGAAGACAGATCATTTGCAACTCTGGATATTAGATTTTACCCTCTTTTTTTTTTTCTTCCAAGGCACAAATGTCTCAATGGTAATCTTGTTCTTTGATACGTCAAGAATGATAAAATCTTCAATAAAATTTCATTGACTAGTTCAGAACAACAAAATAGTAAGTGTTTATTATCACTTTGAAAGAATCTAGAAGATGCAACTCTAAGCATGCCTGTGAAGAGTTATTTTGATTATTATAGTTTAGGTATTTAAACAGCCCTCTGTGTGTGCCCCTCATTCTCTTGCTTGGGATCCTAGGGGTGATACATATGAACATTAACAAATGAGCTTTCAACCCTTTCTTTTCTAATTGTGGATGTGTTGGAACCTGCTACCTTGAGTTCCTGCTAATATATCTTCCTTACTTTAATAGATTATACCTTGAACTATGAGCTTTAGTCAGTATTTATCAACATAATTGGAAAGGAATCTAAGATACCATAGAATCCAACAAACATTTTTATGTAGCTGGTACTGTCTGAGTTGTCCATCTTTTTTTGATGGATTTCAATTTAATTTAGAAATGGAATTATCAGAGAATTGACTTTACTTTCAGCCACCAATATCAGTGCAACATCTATTATCATTTATAAGCTATTCTTCTTATAGAAATTATTTGGTATTTAAAACCTTGGATAGCAAACCAGGATAGAGAAATAGAAAGTTTCACTTTCTTCAGCCACTAATGACTTAAAGGGCAGGAGAGATTCTGAAAGTGGAGCAAAGAAAAAGTTTATTTAATCATCAAATTTTCAGTAATATATTCTTAAGGGTATACTAGTAGCACTTTACTTTAGGGATGATAAATATTTGTTTACTTGAATTTAAGATCCACTGAATAAGAGGGAATTCATTCCTATTACTGTAAACTTTGCCTAAACAAGACCAGCTCACCAGTTTACAAGCAAGTGTAGTTAATGAATTTTGTGATATTACAAGGTGCCATATCTAGATGAAGAGGTAGACTCAGTTAAAAACTCTTCAGAGATGAAGACTTAGTCTTCTGCAAGGATGATGACCTGCCTGATAGGTTATTCAATCCCAATTTCTCATCACTAAAGATGAAGTGTTTGGGGTTGACAGCAACAGTTACAATATGAATTTGGGATCACTGGAATTCTATTTGTTATCCACACTGTATCAATATCAATCAAATCCATTCTTTTTTATCCTTTATTATGTATTACTCTTTAATGGTTATACTGGGAAGGGAGGTTCTGAGATTAGCATACTTTTGTTGCTAGGGCTCGGATTTGTTAGAAAAGTCCTATTATTTTGAGTAATTTGTTCTAAATTAACAATTTAAGTTTCCCTAAGTATTTATTTACAAGCCAGGTTTACCATGTATATGATGTAAATCATAAGCATGCACAAAGCCATCTTTAAAAATAGATTAAAACTGCAACTTGTTTAGTCACTTAATTAGATCAATATTTTGCATGTTGAAATTTATACCATCAACTACTTTTTGCAAATATACTTTTTAAATAAGGTTTATTAGTCTGACTATCAATCCAAAGTCACTTCCATAGTTGGGTATTGGATAGGTCTCTTGGAGATAGAATAATGACTCAATACATTGGTGGATCACATATTACTATGACAATATGACAAAACCTCTTGATAGCTGTACATTATTTCATGTTACCTAGAAATGCGATGTGTGTGTGTCATATGTTGTTAACATCAGGAGTACACACAGAACACTATGTGGATCTCTAAACAAAAACCAACAATTAAGAAAACAAAGTAAGATGGATTCTGAAAAATAGAGTGAAGCAACAGCTAGGCAGTCTTCTGCCTCCATCATCCCATTCTTTTGTGTAAGCTACCCATAGCCGTAGGCATTCTCTGCCTTGAAAAAACAGGTTTGTGGGCTGAGAACTTGATAATATTCCATTTTCTTTCTGGTCTCCATTTCCAATTCACAAGTCCCATTACCACCACTATAGTAGACCACCTACTGGGACTTGTTTTTCATCTATACCTCTTTTCCTTGGATACTAATGATCCTTAAAACAGATTCAGATTTCCTCCACCTTGTGAACTTTTTCTTGCCCCTACCCTTCTTCTAGCCAATCCTTACATGTTTATGTTTGCTTCCAATACATAGAAACATATTTAATCCTGGATCCAGTGGCCACAACTGACAGGATCTCAGAAGATTTCTCTACTAGGCAACCAATAATCACAGCACTCTCATAAGCACCAAACAGAACAACAATAACACAAACAAAACAAACAAACAAATAACCAAAAACATGGGACAAAAAATAAACAGAATAAACTCAAGACCAAATTTCAAAACATAGAATTAAATTCATACAAAATTCAGAAGCTTGGAAACCAGTGGGAAAATGCAGTTAATTATGACCAGGACATGCCTCTACTAGAAACTAGCAATCCCTATTACAGTTGACCCTGAGAAATGCAATATAGCAAAAGCACAAAATAAGGACTTCAAAATAGCTATTTTGAATATCTGAAAGAACTTTAAATAGGATATGAATTAATATATTGATTAAATCTATAAAACTACAAACAATGGAATGAAATTAAGAAACTGTTTAAGATGTGAAAGTAGAAATAGAATTACCACAGAAATCCTAAACTGAGTTAAAATTGAAAATTAAAGGAATTATAAAATTTAAATAGGAACTGGAGCAGAAAGCCTAGCCAAGAGAATAAAAAACGTAGAAGAGACGATTTTGGGCAATGAATATAGGATAGAAAAAAGATGGATAACAGTCAACAAAAAATGTTAAATATGGAAAAATCAAGGCACATAACATACAGGAAGTCGTACATACTATAAAAAGATCAAATCTATGAATAATAAGAATAGTAGAATGAAATTCCATGTCAAAGACCCAGAAAATAATTCTAGCAAAATTATAGAAGAATATTCCAATATACCAAAAGCACCTATTCTTATCAATGCATCAAATCAGATGAAACATCAAATAAGTTGAACCAGAATAAATTTCGCACAACACATAATAAACAAAACACTAAACATACTATATAAAAAAGAAAATATTAAGAACTCTGAAACTGGTAATATTCAGTCAAATGAAAGAAAGATCAGCCTCATAAGAGTTTACTAAGAAGTTTTCACAGTGGAGGTATTATTAAACTTTAATATCAACATGTATGCTAAGAAAATAATAACAAACCATCTCTTGATTTTTGTCAGAAGCTATGTTGTAACTTTTACATCATTTTCTCACTAATTATATGCCACATCTTTATGATTCTGCTTTACAGACTGACTTATAAAATGGATGTGAGCACCTCTCCTCGGAGGAGAATTCAAGGTCCAATTAGCTAAAATCTTATGTGAATTTATGACTCTTTATTTCAAACAACTAGCAATTGTATGTACTTTCTATGTGCTAAATTTTTGCTTGAAAAATGTTGGTGGACATTACGTACACCCATAGTTATCAAGGAAAAAGGGAAGAAGTGGAAGCCAGAACTGCTCTTACAGAGCCTCTTTTCAAACCATCAGGAGAATGTAGACTTACCAAGACATTGTTTAATCTTCAATTTAACAAATGATAAGCATCCTAATCTCTTGTTGATCTCCCTTTCATGTAGATCATATATTTCTATTTCATTTTTATGGGCTATTTTACAGTAAAAAATGTTACTTCTGTCATGAGGTACTCAAACACATTTTGTTAATATTCTTATGGGCATGTGTGACCAGGGGAGCTGGCCTAGAGCAAGACCAAGATTGAGATGAGCCCCAAACTCCACAAATCTCCCACCAGGTGTTATAACCCTTCTCTCCAAGTGCTGTACTCTGTATGCTTGGCACAGGACCTCTGAGGACAGTCATGTCTTTGGTCTAATTACTGGTTCAACCTAACTTCCTTTCTTCTGATAAGAACTATCTGGCAGGTTCTTAGATTTTTTCTTTTTGTAAATTTTAAACTTAAATCCCAGCCAATAAAATACAACCAACTAAAAAAAATCTTCACTCACAACCCAAGCTCTATAAAGCTCTTGCTCATCCTAAATAAAGTTCAGCTGTCTCAATGAAGATGTTACCAGAAGTCATTCTTTTGTACTCATAGACATCTGAACCCTGCTGCTCCCCTCAACGTTATGGCCAATGGTGACAACCTCCAAAGAAAAGGAGACCCACATATTTTTCCACTGAGATAAATGAGTGAGCACTGGATCGATTCTCAATGAATGAAAAGATTGTTAAATTTCCCAAAGTGAGAATAAAGTGATTCACTTTCTTTCCTTTCTTTTTTTAGTCTTTCCTTCTTCCTCATTCCTATCATTCTTTCTCATTTGTAGTTTGTTTATTTTCATTTCTATTACTAACTTGTTAAACTGAGAGAGTACTAGGACATATGTTTGGTCTTGGATAGTACTTTCCCTGGGGTGTTTTTTGTGTGATTTGTGTGGTGACCTGAAGCTCTGGCAACGGATGATTATGATCCTTGGAAATATGAGGAAAATTACAAATACTCTGCAACTAATTAAAACTCCAAAGAAGAGACATCTGCTTAATATATGTAGCAATTCCAGCAGTTGATAACAGACCACCTTCAAGCAGCAAAGGCTGAACAAGTCCCTTTAAATAAAGTAATTATGAAGGGTAGTAGCACAGATATAAAGTTGGATAGCATCCAAATAGAGTCATAAAATGTGCTAATTGGTATTGAGGATTAGAATACACTAAAACCCAAATGTACAGCACACAGTATGGACTTTTCTTTACAGTGAAAGTAACTTTTCTACTCTTGAGACTGAAATTGGAATAGGATATTAGGGGGAAAAATGACAAAGAAAGAAAAAAGGAAACTCTAGGATTTTCACTCTCTTTACAGTTTAAATTATTTTAGATATTCAATGACTCAAGTAGAGCTGTAAGTGGCTTATAGTTTATGTGTTTCAGTGACAGTAATTATACCACTTGCACAAACAAAAAATAATTCAAGAGGTTTACCAAAATCTAGAAGACTCATTTCATGTACATAGTCAGAGAATGTAATAACACTTCAGAAATAAACCAAAGCATTTGCATGTGAAATAAAACTCCTGTACATATAAGAGCATATATCTACACTTCTTCTAGTATGACATCTTATATAGCATAATAATCAGTGAATATAATATTCAAGTCCTATTTATTCATTTGACGCTCTTAAACAGGGAAAACAAAACAAGCATCTGATGTGGAAGTTAATAGTAGGCAAAGAGTAGAGAAATGAGAATTCATTAATTTATTTATGATAAAATAATGTCAGCAAAGCTGTAAAAAAGAACAATTAAGGTACATATTTAATTACATATAATATTGAAAATTAAATAAAAATATCAGTATAAAATTTTTCATGAGGATTTTCTCATACTATTCACTATAAACTGAAGATAGTATGATAATTTTAATTGTTATATTAAGAATCTTATGTTAGATTATAAGCAAAATTTAAGTTTAAGATTAAACAATCTGTGCCATTTACTATTTAACCTAGCTAAAAGAAATTAAACATACTTATTCCAAAAGCAACATTAGTATAACTTATTTGTGAATGAACAAAGTGATTGTAATTTTCAGACATATATTTTCATATGAATACATATTATATGTCTATAGTAAATAAACATGTGTGTTTATTAATTTATCACTGATAGAACTTTTTCCTCTCTTTCTCTCTCTCTCTCCCTTTCTGTGATGTGTGTGTGTATGTGTGTCTTTGTGTAATGTCTAGCTGTGGGTCTCAATATTTCTTTCAATCAACTCCAAAAAAGGATCCTCTGATGATGGCTGAATAAGATACTGATCTATGAGTATAGCAGAATATCATTTATAGTCATTTTATTGTTACATTTTATTTAATTAAGACCAGTAATATTTGGCTTTAATGTACTTCTCTAAACTGTATAGTCACTGATTTTGGTCCCCTGGTTCATAGACATTTGTTGATGACTCTCACAAGATTTCTGCTTCCTAGTGAAACTTTCAAATATCCAATAAAATTATTTCCTGCTGTGGAGTCCTTTTGTAAACTTAGTATACCTTGTTAATCCTCAGGGCAGGAAAGAGACCAGGCCATGCCAGAAGGGCTCATGTAGACAGGTCTTTCCTCCAGACCTCTCTAACTGTCATAATGGCATTTCCAGCATCTGTAACTATCAAGAAGATCAGCTCAGTCCATCACCCAGACCCTACCTAGATTATATTAATTTTAGGTGTGAATTCTGAACAAAAGCCAAGATTTGCAAAATAGGAAAGCCCACTAGTCCCTGAACTTCCCACAGAAACTCATCAATCTCTGAGCTTCCCCTCACTCAGGACTTAAAATTCCTTCACTGCCCACCCTGAAAATTCCTATTCTAGAAAGAAACACCTTACAAAAACCCCTATATAAACATTGCCCTTTGTCCAATCCCTTTCCTGTCTGTTCCCTCCTGGCAGCATAAGCAGCCACTCCTGGATTTGTCCTTCCAAACCCTGAAACCTCCCAACATGTCTCTTTTATGATATTACTTTTCTAGTGTGACTCTCTCTTCAAAAAAGTCAAACAATGAAGAGAAGGGAAGATGCAAAGAGAAGGAGCAGACCTCTTGAGCTCCTGAGCTCAGCTGGTGATACCCTCCTCTGGGAGCTGCAGCACCTCTGCTGAGAAGGCTTCCTCTCAGAGACTTGTTGTACCTGGTCTCCTGTGTCTCAGGATCCCTTCCATTGGGATACTTTAACACCTCAGAGTTGTGTGGTTCCTGCGCTTCCAAATATTATCATATTTATACCTGATTAATACATTTTTGCTTTTTAAAATACTTTTCATGGTATGATTTTTGATCCCTTTTTCTCTCTCTGTTTCTTTCTCTCTCTCTCTTTGTTTTGTTTTTTTGTTTGTTTATTTATTTATTTTTTTTTTGTTTTGTTTTAGAGATAATTTCTTTCACTGTCTTGTAACTGGCTATATAACATGTTCAGCAAGCCCCAGTCATCTTCATGAATTTGCCTAAGTATTGCCAAGATATTAAGGACATGCTACTCTAGTTTTATTTTCTTTTTGAAACTTGAGATCTTGGAATTAAATCCCTTCTTGCTAGGCAAGCATTTTAATTACTAAGAAAAATTGTAGTGCTTGGTGAATTCATTCTGTTTCCATCTAATTATTTTTCTTCTTTGTTTCTTTCTTTCTTTCTATTCATTGAAATAGAGACTGAGAGAAATATAGAGATATATTCAGCAAAATTCTCTTAAAATTATTGTTTAACCAGTTATATATCCATTGTAATCTTAGTCAAGATAGAGAACAAATATTTATTGAGTTAAGCTTGTTAACTATTTTCTTTGTTTGTTCTTTAAAGACCGAGTCTACTGTAACCAATGCTGGCATCAAACTGTTTGTGTAGGTGAGACTAACCTTAATTATGCCCTGAAGAAATTAAACTATACTTTTGAAAAAAAAAGGAGGGGGAGAAATAAAAATTGTTTTCAATTATCAAATTAATCTTTTCCTTTAATTAGTGATGTTTTTAAGACTTTACTTTATCTTTGAAGAATAAACTTTGTTTCTGTTAAGCACACTTTAAAAAAATACGTTTGATTAGAGTTTTTCACTGCAGTTGAATTTACTAGGTACTAGCTTGTATGACAACTAAGAAAGTATGTTTAGAGGTTTCTCACAGAATAGAACCACAATATGACTCAGTTATACCGCTCCTATTTATTTAAACAAATTAATCTATACCCAATTACAAAGGTAGCATATCTATGTCCACTGTTCACATAAACCAAGAACTGGACAAATATACTGTGTGGGAAACTCAAGATTAGATAAATGTCTATCATTCTCTCTCTCTTAATTTTGAGTATATAATTTGCATTATCTGTAAAGACCAGGAAGCCAAAAGAAGTGTTTGAAGCAAAGTGTAAAGAGGTCCAAAGGAGCTGTAGATCATCTGAAAGCAGAGGGGAATAACTGCATAGAAAGGTGTAAGTAGGAGTGGTGATGGAGAGATGGGAGAGAGGACACAGGCAAAGAAGGAAAACAAAGAAAGCAGATGTGTGAATGAAAACCATTAAGAAAATTGACTACCTTAGAAGAAAATTTAAAAACATAAAAGATAGAGATAGTGACTGCTAAAATTATGATACTCCTTTAAGTAGGTGTATAATACTTCTTTGAGTTCTATATCAGGTTGGAGTCCTTTGATAATTCTAGTGCTTGTAAGTAATCAAGTCACAGGTATTGTTATACCTCAGTTTCTACAAAACACAAAATTCTCCTTGAATATGTTTTTCCTGCCTCTCTAAAGTATAGCATATTGGAGTGATTTTACTTAAGATTATTTTGAATACTGTTATTTTTATTTGTCTCTATGAAAAAATCATATTTTCCCACATGCCACTTGTCCATCACGTGCAGCTTTCCCTTGTGGTTATTCATGTGACTCATGTGACTCTTCTTAGTTCTCAGACTAAATTATCTGATGCTCGGAATAATGTTGGATATTATGTGAGACTTAAATCAACTAATTTGGGGTTCCATTTTCCCAGGTTTCATCAACCCTATGGTGTGACAAACAGGTTATCTATGAAAATTCAATAGTATGACCTGTTAATGAAAAGGCTGCATACTTTGATTGCAAGACATAGAGAGATAAAATTGGACTTAAATGAAGCTTCATTAGTAGTTGCTAACTTTGACACTGCTGATGTATGCTATATAGGCTACTGAAGGAGAATTGTCAATATGTTAATCATTGTTCTCTTGCTGTGAAGAGACATCAAGACTAAAGCAACTCATAAGAGAAAACATTTAGGGAGAGTCTTACCTACAGTGTCAGAGACTCAGTCAATTATCATCATGGCAGGAAATACAACAGCAGGGAGTCAAGGTACTGGAAAAGTATCTAAGAGCTAAGTCTTACTCTGTAAGAAGAGAGACTTGACCTGACAATTGCTTTTGAATTTTCAAAACCCACCTCTATTAACACACACCCCCCAACAAGGGCACACATCCTAATCCTTGTAATCATATAAAAAAAACTCAACTTCCTAGTGACTAAGCATTCAGTCATATGAACCTAATAGGCTCATCCTTATTCAAATTACAACAGTCATCCTTGTTTTTACAAAGCCTTGGAATCTGTAAGCTATGATATCAATCTACTGAGAAAATGAAGACAATAGTGCCACTACTATTATGAAGTTAAGCACCTATGTTTTTTTTTAAATTGGGTATTTTAATTATATTTACATTTCAGATTTTATTCCCTTACCCCACTTCCCCCCAACACCCAGAAACCTCCTATTCCATCCTCCCTCCTCATGCTTCTATGAGGTTGTGCCTCCACCTACCCCCCACCCCTACCTCCCCACCCTCACATTCCCCCCCACTCAGTGTTCATCCTTCATGGGACCAAGCATCTCCTCTCCCACCTATGCCCAACAAGGCCATCCTCCTCTACATGTACAGCTGGAGTCATGGGATCCTCCCTAGGTGCTCCCAGGCTGGTGGTTTAGACCCTGGGGAGCTCTGCTTGGTTGGTATTGGTGCTTTCCTCATGGGGTCACAAACCCTTTCTGCCCCTTCAGTCTTCTCTCTAACTTCTCCACTGGGAAACCCTTGATCAGATCAGTGGTTAGCTGTGAGCATTGTCCTCTGAATGTGTCAGTCTCTGGCCGACCTCTAAGGAGACAGCTATATTAGGTTCTTGTCAGCATGCACTTCCAGCCATCCACATCAGTGTCTAGCTTAGGTGACTGTACATGGGACTGTATTTCAGGAGTAGTTCACATGAATAATTTCCACCTCATATTATAACCCTAGTCAATGTTCATGACTAGGGTCAATAACCCTGTGTGTGTGTGTGTGTGTGTGTGTGTGTGTGTGTGTGTGTGTGTGT
>JANHMN010000001.1:43106904-43190296 GCA_030674055.1 Rhabdomys pumilio | reverse complement strand
ATGATATATGATATATAATAGTATATATAATACATTTATTTAAACTAATATGTAGTATAGATACATTTACTCACATGTATTGGTAAATATCCTTTGACATTGATATTAGAAAGGACTTAGTAGACTAAATGTCTGTGTACATATGCTGAGCTGAGTCACTATTCGGGTTTAGAAAATAAAGTTGTGTTTAAATGTATAAAATGTGTGTTTATTTTGTTGTTAACCATCAATTTTAATGACCTGATCTCATGATTTATATGTAGTGGTATTTAAATGCCATAACAAGAAAATGTACTTAGCCATCAGTAAGTATTATTGCTTATTGAGTTTTATCAAGGTTATAAAAATCAGTATTTTCAAAAAAACTGCCATAACAGCTAGTTAGCACAAAGTAAGTATACGTTTATCTTTTACTAGATTCTAAAGCAGTGAAATATTTAATTTAATTTTCTAATTTATATGAATTTGCTCTTTTTAATTTTCTGAACTTTTGATGTGTGTACTGTATTTATATTTTCCACCCTCCATTTGTTCCTCCAACCTTTCTCAAATTAATGACTTTATTTTATTAACATTATCTGAATGAACAAATACACATATACTTATACTCATGTCTAAAAGATACTGTCTTACAGAAGGTAACATGGTTTTCTGATTTTATAATTATTATACCCATTTTTCTTGACAGCCATATGTGCATTTGTAAGATACTATGTTGGTATATAGAGCTCAAGCTGTTCTGTGAACTCTCTAGGCAATTCACATTGTTCTTGAATCTGCATGATTTTTCTCACTCAATTGAGTACAAGACTAACTAACTCTGCAAGATAAATATTTCCATATAATATTTAGTTCAAAGGGTTGGTTAAAATAAGGATATGAAATGCAGATGAGTGTACAAGAAAGACTTTCATTTAACTCTCATCACTAGAAATAGGTGTCCATTTCTTCAGAATTTTCCAACTCACAGACTCCTGAATTGTTCAAGTAAGTGGCTTTACAGTGCAGGCTTTATCAGATAAGTTCATGGTGATTATATATGAAGCTCACCATCTCAGTTCAGTGTATATTCGTGATGGCCATCCATGTTTCAGTATTTCTCCATACTCCTGACAACATCTTTATTGAGCTTATAAAAATAAAAACTTCTAGAAAGTATTTCAGTTATTTTAGAGACTGCCCTCAATTTTCATGTTTTAAATCTCAGCAAAGCATTCTGGAGACTATTGAAATT
Source organism: Rhabdomys pumilio (assembly GCA_030674055.1). Classification (NCBI taxonomy): domain Eukaryota; kingdom Metazoa; phylum Chordata; class Mammalia; order Rodentia; family Muridae; genus Rhabdomys; species Rhabdomys pumilio. Next base: position 43,189,062 of record JANHMN010000001.1, on the reverse strand, counting down.
GGCTAATTGGACACCTATCTGAAAGAGAAGGAAGCAATGGACTTGTCATATATGGATGAACACCCAAGAAGTTGCATAGCAGACACAGTGACATAAAAATCAGAGATCTGAAAGTTTACACTAGTGGAGAGAATATATGAAGGCATTTTAGATTTAAGTTCCACTAATTGCTAAGTGCTATATGAAAATATAATTAGTTATTTTTAACTTTATAAAGCTACAGAAAATGAACTGAGAAGAGAAACACCAATTATTACTAACATGCTCAGAGGGCTATCTTTTCTAAATGACTAAAGACTGAGAATTTAATCAGAACATTACTGGCTGATAATAATGAATATGATGGCATCCTTAAATAGAGGCAAAATCCTAGAAGATACTTACTATTATGTAATCTTATGAAGTGGAATATTACAGTAGAAGTAATGTGATTTTTGACCCATAGATCTACAGTGAGACAAACAAAGTCAAGGCACATAAGAAAGATAATAGACAGTAGGCTTCTAAGGGAAATACCCAATGCTATCTGAAGGGGAATAAGAACAGAGGGACAAGATGAAGATATAATCACGATATTCAAAACTTCTGAACTCTTACATAGTTTCCGAAGGGAAACCACTTTCATTATCCATTGAGAAAAGTTGCATAAATCTCTTAATAAGATTCTGGATTGTGTTGAAAATATGTCATAAATGATCATACAGATTTTACACAGAGAAATATATTGCAATTCCTATAGTAACTTAAAAAATGAATTTTGATTCAGTAAAACACAGATACCAAGAATATTGATATAATTTTTTATTGTTATGACAATTTTATGCACAAAGTATAAATTACTTTAGATCCTTAAGTGCTTGAAATCTACCTCATTTTTCTAATTTCTAATTAAGTTGTTGCAATGGTTTTTCTGTTTGGCATAACTCTAATATTGATTGCTTTTGCATAACTACTAACTTTCTTCCTTTGTTACCAGTCTTTAATTGATTTCTAAAGATGATGGGGAAGATCCCCCATGGTGCAGAAAGAAAGGTAGAAACATAGAAACATTGAGATCACCACATTATCAAGGCTTAAGAAGAAGACATATTGCATACTATAGCACATAATTTAAATTAGTAAGGACTTGAACACTGCAAAGATTTAAATTTACTGGAATTTGTAAGTTAAGCCCCTGAGAAAAACAGATGAATTGTGAGGAAATGAGCAGAATTTTCACAAGCTAAAATAGGTGGTAGGCTCAATTATAATGCCAGAACTAGTTTTGACAGGAGAGGTTATGTCCTCTTGGATGTATGAATGTTCTTTTAAACATATTTCATTTTGTTATATATTATTACCAAAACAGGGAATGTGAAATCCCTCCTATAAAAAGTATAGGAAAAACATACATTTCATGTAGTTCTGCAGCGATTTAGTATGTCTTAGGACAGCCATCATTTTTTAGCATTAAGAGATCTGGAACGTTTTTGCATCCCTCACAGTATCATACTGACTCACTACTAATAATAATAGGAATACTAAAGGCCCCAGGAGGATGATTTTGCCCCAGAGCATAGAAGATCCACCATAGGAAAATAAAACCTGGTATACTGTATTTAATAAAATCAAAAAGCATTTACATTTACAAAGTCTATAGTAACAATGATGATAAAATCAGCATTCATTAATATAAGTGTAAGAAATTTTGTGCAAAAATTTACCTCCAAGAATGAAAGTTTTATAAAGATGTCAAAATAAATTAATTGAATTCACAATATTTGCCTAACTTGTTCCAAATAGAAACATTAAGAATTGAATTTTTGCTCTCTAAATATCTCTATTATGTTATACATTTTAATAACTTAATTTAGGTTCTTCTAGCAGTTTCATTTGATTGCTCAAGGTATTAATCAATGGATAAAATCAGCTCTAGGATCCATGAAAATTAGAACAGCTTGGCAGAATTACATTGTGAGAATTTAATATTGTCCAGAATAAATTAAACTGTTAAAATATTTGGAAAATTAAAATAGTTAATTAGTCTAACATCTCTGGAGTTAAATGATTTGATGGGAGTGCTAGTACACCATAGGAATGATAAAATAATAAGCATAGATTATCCACTTTAAAAGATTTAGTACTGACTAAACAATTCACCTAATTTTCCAGAAAGATAAGAAAACATAAACAAAAACATTGATGCATGATATGTATTCACTAATAATTGAATATTAATAAAAAAGTACAGAATACCTAGGATACAATCCACAGACCTAAAAAAGGTCAACAAGCCTACGTGCCCAAGTGAAGATGCCTCAATCCCACTAGGAAGGGAGAAGAAAGCAACAACAGGAGGAGGGAAGAAGGGAGATCCCTGGGTGGGAAAGGAAACACGGAGAAGAGAGGAACATGATCCGTTATTGAGGGGGTAACAGGTGAAGCCCTGTGGGCCAGCAGAAAAAAATGGAAAGAGGCAACCTTGGGATGTAGGAAGTAGGGGAGACCTTCCAGATGTACAGAGACCTGGGAGGTGAGAGGACCCAAAGAGAGAGACCTTAGGTGAAATACCCTACAGTGCAGAGAGGGAACTTAGCCCATTTCCAGTAGAAAGACAGGGCATCAAGTGAGAGATGGTGTTACTATCTCACAGTCAAAAACTCTGACTCATAATTGTTCCTGATTGAAAGAACTGCAGGGACAAACATGGAGAAGGGATTAAGGTCTTGGTCTTCAATTCTGATCAATCAATTCTATTAGAGAAACAACACTCTTCACAATAGTCAAAATTAATATAAAATACATTGGTGTGACTCTAACCAAAGAAGTGAAAGATATATATGACAAGAACTTTAAATTTCTGAAGAAAGAAATTGAAAACGAGCTCAGAAGATGGAAAAATCTCCCATATTCATGGATTGGCAGAAATAATATAGTAAAAATGATTATCTTGCCAAAAGTAATTTACAGATTCAATGCAATCCCCATTGAAATTTCAACTCAATTCTTCATAGAATTTTCTTCATGAATTTGAAAAAATTCTTTATGAATTTGAGCAATTCTCAAATTCACTTAGAATAACAAAAACGCCAGGATAGCAAAAACTATTCTTAACAATAAAAGAATTTCTGGGGAAATCACCATCCCTGACCTCAAGCTGTATTACAATGCAATAGTGATAAAAACTACATGATATTGGTGCAAATTCAAATTTTCTAATAGTGTTTTTCTACTCCTAAGTGAAATTTAATAAAACTTTATTTATCAATTCAACATTATATGGTTTCTTAAATCTTTACTAGAAGCATAAATTTCCAATTAGTATATAACATCTTACCTTTAAAAATGTTACACAATCCATATTTTTGCAAAGTACATGTTACAAAACTGCTTAATTCATTAATACTTTCAAAAATAACTGATGATGTTGGTAGATGTGTATTCTGTTACTGTTTAATTCAGCCGTGACCCTAAGCTAACTTTAAATTTTATATTTTATTTAAAAAGAAGTGAAGAAAATTCCAACAGTAAATCTTTGAGAGTAAACAACAAACACTAGTTAACTACACAGTTACTTCTAGATTTGACTTAATTAATATATTACTCTGTAAATGCTAAGGGGAATTCTAACATACATTAATGCAGTTTTGAGTATCTATTTATCCAAATACCTTACATAATGTTTTTTAAAAAATCACACATTCTTGAAGATCTGATTTACAAGTTGAACATGTACAATTTAAAGGTATTAATTCAAATCAATATGTCATATATTAATAAAATAAGAGAATCATGGGTTAAAGTTTTTTTGATTTTCAATGATGAGTCACCCTTTATCTTTAAGTCTAAAGTATTTGCTTGGGATGAGAATGAAAAATCATCAATTCAATAACTTGCTCCGGATACACATAATGTTCACTTGTACAAGTTTGTAACTATTTTAAGTAATTTAGTTACAATAATATATAATTTCTAGAAACAATAATGCCACATTCCCTACTGGAGAGTCATTTCTTCCTTTTACTTATTATAGGGGATAAAAGAAAGGATCATGCATTATTTTGAAATGAGCATTCAAAAAATTCCCTGGCTTTGTGAAATTTTAAGTGCTTTGTTTATAATGAATTATACCTAATAATTATACGAAATGCTTCATTACTAATACTGTTTGGAATACTTGAGATTAGTATGATATGTTATACTTCTGTTTCTCTTTCATTTTTCTTTAGAAGACCAATATTTTGTAAGCATTATTTTACTCCCAATTGTTACTACTTGACACTTAAAAAAAAAAAAAATGAAGTGGAATTGTTGTCAGTGCTGCATTTCCTGTAGAATTTAAACGACAATCTAAAAACTGCTACACATAGAGCAAGCCTTTAAGGACAGTTGGCATGCTGAGACATTATAAATTGAACAATTTTTGTAAGTTCCCACTGATTATAAAAAATACACACACATCATCACATTGATATCAATACAGTAACAATCAAGTTTTAGAATTTAAGAGTTTGAACAAAACCTGAAGAAAAATAATCTCATGAATTTTTGTAGTATTTCAGTGTTTATTATTTATTTTAATGATCTCTGATAGAACAGTCAACAATATGGAAAAAGAAATAATGATGTATTCAACTGTCTTATAAAGGACTATTAACTCAAAATATTTTTTGATTGAGCTTCTAATAAAGTAACAAATTTCTAACTAACTAGAAAAAAGAAAAAAATTCAATGAACATATTTATTTAATCAAATTTAAGTAATATTGGTTGATTTTTCAGCAGTAAAATATTTTGAAAGGCAAATGTAATTATTTTTTCTTATATCTGCTAATTTTCTTTTATTTTATGTTCTTAAAATAGGTCTCTTAATTTATTATTTTATGTCCATATATAAAACAGTTTTGAGAAAATTTATTACATATATTCCAAGTCATATATTACAAGTCTTCTGCTTTGAAAAACACACTGTCTACCCTGAATAAGTAGTTAAACCCTAAAAGACAACATAGCAAATATAACTATTTAGAAATTTAAAAGAATAAACTCTACTGCTAAAATAAGCAAGTCTTTACTTTTCCAAAACAAACTCTAAATGGATGGCTATAGACCTTCTGAGAGTCTGGTTCAGTGGTTGATTTTTTCATATACAATTTGAAAACAGCTTGAAGTCAAATAAATAGGTCACATGCTGTGTTACTTAGCTTCTGGCCCTTGGCTACAAGGTCTTGCTGCTGCAGCATTCTGTCAAATGTTGCCTCTCTATTGACAAGTGTATTGATTTTCTGATTAATGTACAACTACTTTATTGGCATTTGCTACAGCAGACATCATTTTAATGTTTATATGATCAATAGTTTCACCAACACTAAGAAACCCTACTGATGGCCTGAATGGTTATAACTATAGGGAATTTTATATCTCTTGATAAATCCATGAAAGATGCTGTAAATATTATCAAAGTAAAGAAAGTAGATGTTCTATATTGTGTTCAATTATATTTTGCTTTCTAGTAAGAGAAAAGTGTAAACAAATCAAAACAAAAAATCTTGCAAGCAATTTCTTTTAGGAGAACCAACTCCATAAATGCTATTTGATACAGAGCAGCAGTGCAAAGATCTTAGATAAACCAAGTCCAGATTTCCCAACCATATATTAGGATATATGTGTTTAATGGACTTCTAAATATGTGCTGAGTTTTAAACAATGCAATAAAATATCAAAACATCACAGTATCCAAAACTATAATAATTCCACTACTTAATATTCAAAATAGCATAGCAATACAGTCTATCCAGCTATTATATAACACATATTTCTTCCTTACAATAGTACCATTTATCTCATAATTGTTTAGATGAGATATTATTAGTCTATTCATACTCTAGTGTATAATTAGTTTATTTTATTAAATTATTTCTTTTATTCAGAGAAGAGGATAGATTACTGGTCTCAGGAAACAGACTGTTATAAGATCTAAAAACAGAGTAAATAATTTCTGGATACTGTAACAAGAAATGTTTCTTGGGTAGAAAGTCCTGAAAATGAATAGGGATTTTCAGGAATGCAGCATTTCTGAACCATGCTTGTGATGTAATTGACTTTCCATAGACTCAGTTAGTTGCCTATGAGACACATTATTATTAGGTACCGTGCCTAAACCTATCTGACTCATGTTCCTTCCAGTACCTCAATAACCTCAGATTTTTCTACACTCTGTACTTTGGTAGACCCTTTCCTTAGGGGTCTCATCAGATCCCTACCTGCTGGGAGTAAACATCTGTTCACAGCTCTCCAAAAGAAGCCATGCAACACAATGACACCTGTGAGGACTAGTGTTAATTTTCAAGTTGACAAAATAGAATCATTTGGGAGATGACTGTCTGCACTGCTACTCAAAACAATGACTGGAAAAGTTTTACAAGATCATCACCCAAACATTGATATCATTGTTGTTCAGTGGGGCCAGGATTTGTCTCAGGCTAGCAGTTGAGCTTGTCAGCATTGGTCAGGTTGTAATTTTATTGAGTTAAAAAAATTGCAGGATTGAGCAAGTTATGGTGAGCAACTGGGATCAGATGGTGTATGGTGAGCAGTGACCCCTATGGACAAACCCTGAGGGGATATTTGATGCTGTAGATATGAGACCTCAGCTGCAATAGAAACTTCCAGGTACTGAAAATGCCAGGACCAAAGGAAATCTACTGAGAGTAGGTGAAGGTATGAGATTCAGCAGACTTAGAGAAAATTCAATATATGTTTAAGGCAGCAAATCTAGAGAAAGTGGAGCAACCTAACCCATTTTAAACCTGGAAAATAACATTAAGACTCGTAGAGGTCAGAAATAAGGCTGCATCATTTGGAATTTGTTCTACTGGCTTTCACTCAGTTCCCTCCTAATGCCCTGAATCATCCATTTTGGAGGAAGTATTTATTTTTTGTCACCATTTTGGCATTATATTTTATTTTATAGAAATTCTACTAAAGATACTTTGGACTTTTGGACTACTGGAGTTGTTAAAGATCATAAAGACTTTTAAAATTTAGTTGAATGTAATTTATATTATATCATAAACTGAACCTGTGACCCCAAGGGATGAAATGGGATGGCTTAAAATTAATATCATCAACAGTTCAAGGTGACACATGGTGGAGGTTGTATATTATTGTCAGCTTAAGACCTAGAGTTGCCAATGAAACAGGCCTATGGCTACCTGTGGTCTGTCACTTTTGTTTGTTTGTTTATTTTCATTGCGGTTTAAACAGAATCTCATTACATACCTGTCTGGATTGCAGCTCATTTTTAGATAAGGCTGGCTTTAACCCACAAAGATTTACTTACATTTTCCTCTTAAGGGCTAAGATAACAGGCACTCATACAACAAAAGGCTTGAATTTCCTTAATAGAATTGATTTGGGAAGCACATTATTTTTTTGTGTCAGAACATTGTCTATGCAGATATCTTGGTGTACAAAAGAGTGGAGAAAGTAAACTGTGCACTATCATGCATGCATTCATTGCTCTCTTCTAATGACTGCAGATCAAATGTGGTTAGCTGCTTCAAGGTCTTGCTTGGCTCTCCTTCCCTGCTAGAAACAAAGACTCTCTCAGCGTCTGATAAAGCTACAGGTGGATTGTGGAGATGATGCTTGCATCATCCACAATAAGAGTAACAAGACATGTAGCTAAGGTTGTGAGACAGGAGGTATGTGCAGAAAATTAATCCCTGATTAATGCAGAGGTCTTTCTTGTTATTAGAATATAATATTTTTGATGACACTGAATTTAAGTTATGTCATTAATATATAACAAGCGCCTAAGTTGTGATGAGAGATATCCATAACTAGTGGACTTGTTCATTAGAGTGATTAGAGATATGGGTTATAGTGAATATTTAATAATCAAATTTAAATAAATACATTGGTATGAATTTTTTATTGCTATCTTTGGTCTATAAAAAAAACCCTCTATAACTGTATGAATATAAAATAACCCCTCTCTTTTCCAAATGTTTCTATCAAATACTCTTCAGTGTTTTATGACTTTGGATCAAATGTAAACACAAAGGAGATGTATTCTTTTTTTCTTCATTTTTTTCTTCTTTATTGGATATTTTATTACATTTCAGATTTTATGCCCTTTCCTCATTCCCTCCCCATAATCCCCCTACTCCATCCTCCCTCCTACTTCTATGAGGATGTGCCCTCACCCACTCACCCACTCACCCACCCACCCACTCCCACCTCCCTGCCCTTGAATCCCACCACACTGGGGCATCCAGCCTTCACAGGACCAAGATTCTGACGAACTTCAACTTCTGTCATCACTGCTTATCCTAATCTAGAAGGGAAATTTATTTTTTCCCTTTAATTTGTTTTACTTTTTAATGAAGGGAAAGAATTATTTCTTCTCACACATCTCAGACCATAGTCAGCATTAAAGAGAGTTAGAACAGAAACTCTGTGCAGGGACTGGAGGCAAAGCTGAAGCAGAGTACATGGAGGAACTTTTTTTCTGGCTTGCTCTCTGTGACTTATACAGTCTGCTTTGTTTCTCAGTGTTTAAAAACATATAACATTTTATAATTTTAATTGTAATAAAATTACATAACTTCACCCTTTCTTTTCTTCCATTCAGTCCCTCCCAGTTATCTTCCTTCAAATACCTTTCATGTTCTCTACCCTTTCAAGTTATTAGCCACTTTTTTGTTTATATTTTCTACATATGTGTGTGTGTGCACATGTGCGTATGCTTGCGTATGTGTGTGTGTGTGTGTGTGTAGCTTACCATAATAAGAGTAACAAGACATGTAGCTAAGGTTGTGAGACAGGAGGTATGTGCAGAAAATTAATCCCTGATTAATGCAGAGGTCTTTCTTGTTATTAGAATATAATATTTTTGATGACACTGAATTTAAGTTATGTCATTAATATATAACAAGCGCCTAAGTTAATATATAAACACACCTTGCTGAATAGTTTTTGTTTGGTTGGTTTCAAGGCTGACCATTCTGTATTGAACAACCAATAAAGGGTCTTATCCCTGAGAGAGTATAATTATCCCTCTAATTATCCAGCAGCAAACAGTTGCCAGTAGTTCTTTGATTAAAGGTAGAACCCTTGTGGAATTTTTCTTTCATATTAACATGTCCATTAATATTGATATTTTTTGTGTGTTCATCCAGTAATATTCAGGACAGAATGTATAACAGCAGGCTACTTAGTATTCTGGCTCTAAAATTCTTTTACTCTCATCTTCTGTTATGTTCCCTGAACTGTAGATGCAGGGTCTTTTATGTATATGTATCTGTTGGGGTTTGGTACAGCATGATCTTGTTGGTTTCTGCATTGTGTCTGGTTGTGATAATCTTCTTTGATGATTGGTGCTAGCTACATTTATCTGTGGATATAATAATAAGATTTAGGAAATAGTAAGGAAGCAGAGCAAAATTTTGCTAGTGGAGCAAAATGTTCCATGTCACCACTGGGTTAGGAATGTTGGCAGAGATTTTACTGAAGATGATTTCCCGAGTGTTGCATGGCTATTTAGTTCAATTAAACAACTGGTGGTTTTCAGGGACACAGGAGTGGCTTTTGAACATCTACACATATCTTGCAGTGCTAGTAATTGCATGTTTATATACATTGTAGCTTAGTAGTACAACACCTTTAACAGCTTTGATCCCTCATCGTTTTCAGTTTTTGTTTTTGTTTATTTGTTCTTATCTGTTTGTTTGTTTTTGTTTTGGATTTCTTTTGTATGCTTAATTTTCTGAAAGCATTAAAGTTAGGCTGCTGCACAGAAGCTTTCAGCCCAGCTTGAGTGCCCTGCACCAGGATAGTCTCAAAGGTTAAAGGTTAGCTCCTTTTGCTGAAGAGATATCATACTAAGGAACATTTTATATCACTCTGTTATTGAACGTACTAGATATTCAAGTATTTAAATAATAAGGCTCATAGTTTAGTCTAACATGAACTTCTAGGTAATTCTTTAGGCAATTAAACATGTTTAAAATATTCCTTTAATAAACAAAAGGCAAGGTTATATCCAGATAGCACCAGACTATTAGGAGCAAACTAATTTTGATTAACAAAAAAAGAATTAATTAGTTTGGTAATTAATCAATAGGATAATTCACAAACATATAATTACAAATTGATTATATGGGTATTTCTTGTAATTATTTTGTGTGAGGAACAAAGTGACCTATAAATAAGTTCCTGTTCTCCATATGCTGAAAAAGAAATGTAACAGATAGATTCCATAACTTCCGAACTTCTGTTTCCAAATACAGTAATAGGGTTTGATCGGGTCTTCAAGGAAGGTAGCTTGAACATCCAACAATATATTAAAAGAAAAACTACTATGTATTCACTATATATTTTACAAATTTTTATATTTCCTCCTTGTCATATAAAAATTAATTTCAATATTTTTGTTTTTCAAGTATCTAATCTTTCTGTAAGGTAGAATTGTGTTATAAGAATACCACCACCAGATCTTCTACTCTTCTCCTAATTCTTGGAGACTTTTCCAGATAAATTAATTGAAACTGACCTTTTTATTATTTTAAAGTCAAATGAAATGTTATTGCTATCATGTAGTCATATTTTACTGTTATTTTAATATTGATACTAATTTATGGAAAACATAAAATACTAAAATTAATATCTAAGTCAGGTGTGAAAAGTAGTGTTATTATCTCTTAACTGTCAGAATTATATGACTACTTTATTTCAGTGGGACTCTGGCTGATCTAAAGTCGAAGTCATTGAGTTATGTAGAGTTTGCAGTGCTACAGAGAAAAATGACAAATCACAAGACAGTAATCTTAGAGTCATTAAAGAATTCATAATTACAAGGAATAGCATTGAGGCTTTAGAGAAGAAAAAATCACATTGAAAAAATTTAGGCATTAGTTTCTCTATATAAAATCAAAAAAGAGACAAAGAAATGCAAGAGTGAACATTTCAAGTACGACCTTAACCTGGAGTTTGCACTCAACTTTCAAATGTCAAGCATGATATGAGAAGATCTATAGATCATTGGGAAATGGGGAAAATAAGGATGGTTCAAATTGGGGCAAGTGGCAGGGGGTTGCTACAGGCAAGAAAGTATTATTTAAGCCTCAGGCATTTTGAACTAAGCTTTGGGTTAGAAAGGAAAATCTAAGGTCACCTGAGTGTAAAGTTTTAAGAAAGAGCCAATAAAAGTTTCTGATTACTTGGAGGTCAGGAAACTCTGAGTGGCCACTTTGTACTATAAAAAGTGGTGGATATCATAAAGTCAGATTTTTACCTCAATTTAAAATCACACAGAGCTTGACTACTAGGAGTGTGCAGTAAGTATAACAAGCACACTTTTTTTGAGAAAGTGTCTCATGTAGACTAAACTAGCCTAAAACTTACTATGTATATAAGGATGACCTTATAAGTATATATAAACATTTCTGATTCATTAAGAAGCCACCTGCATTTATATTAATTAATCAAGTTACTGTATCTCATGTATGAGGTCAACTCATGTATGACTGACTCATTCTGTATTATTTTAAGATCATCTGGGATCTTCCTTAGATGGAATTTGTAGGTAAAATATTTTGTGATGTTTTCTTCAGCACAACAACTTTAGTGCTTTCCATAAATTTTGACTCTTTCCACTGGCTCACAATAATTCTATACATTTAACAAAACAGCTATTTAGTAACAACTATTTAAACATTAATACATGGTAATTGAATTCAATTAATTGTAAAACAGTTTTTCCTCCAAAGCCTTGGTAGTTTAAAAACTGCAACCATTTCAATCACACACTATTTAAATAAAAGACTCCTCAAGTGTTTCAGAGCATTTGCTGCTCTTCAAGAGGGTCTGAGTTTGGTTCTTCAAACCCACATCATGTGTTTTACAAATACATGTAACTCGAGCTCCAAAGAACTTGGGCTTATCTTCTTGTCTATACAGGCTTCCTTGTACATATCATATCCATCATTATATATATAGATTAGATATAGATATAGATGATATACATAGATATAGATATAGATGATAGAGATAGAGATAGAGATAGAGATAGAGATAGAGATAGATAATTTATACATATATAAACAATATATTATATATATACATAAACAATATATATTTTATATATAAACAAAAATAAGAATAAATCTCTTTAAAAAACAAATTTTCCCATCACTAATATAGATCAAATAAGCTAAGTAATTCCATAATGCCTCCACCACACTGCATTCTATCTTTGTATGATTTACCATTTTTCATAATAATTATCAAAGTGTAACATGATCTAGGGAATCCACTTTATGTTTATCATTACCCTCAGCCTACTAAAATGTAAGATACACTTTCAATTTGTGTAACCTAGTGGTCAGAAATGTGCATTGAATATGGGTGACATTTCAAAGTATACTAGCTTGGCTTGGCTTAAACCTTACCTTAAGTAGTGTAAAAGTCAGTAAAAAGAATCAGTCTATATCCACTAAGGCATAAAATTCACCTCATTTTTCTAATCCCTAACCTTGTAATTTCAATTGACTTTCATATTTATTTAGTTGTTTCTTTGGTGAATTGGAAATTGTCAACAATTATTAAATGGTGATTTCCACTATTAATAGTAACAAAAAAGACTGAAGTAGGTTAAAACCATAAACGAGGCTACTTTTCAAAGTGATTAAATAAATAAATGTGTCATGATCTACATTTTCCTTTTATTTCAATACAATGATCATTAAAATAAAATTAAAATTGTTTAGCATAGATTCATACTTTAAAATGTCATCGTGTTAGTAACTAATAAAATGGTCTTAAGAACAATTAATGATCATGAATAGAATAGGGTCACTAAAGTAAGAGACACTGAGGGAGAGTCAGGATCAACTTGCTTTTACAAGAAAAGAAAAAGCTGAAGTAGGCATAAAGAGGAACGGAGAAGCAGATGGCGATTTCCAATTGATTAAACATGCTGTTCTGACATCAAATAAGTGAAGAGAAGTATGTTAGTTACTTGTCTCAATAATGTCTCAAAATGTCCAGAAACAATACTTAGGAAATAGAGATTAATTCAGCTTAGTTCTATAGTTCCAGGGGACAGAGTCATATGTAAAAGCAAAGAAGTCACAAATCCAGTAGTTGTACAGTGCAGGTCACACTACATTAGCTCTAGGAAGCAGAGAAATATGAAGGCTAGCAATCAGGCCACTCACACTTCCCCCTACCCCTTTTTCTTATTAAAAATAGACTCTTCTCTCGTACAGTACATCCTACCACATACCTAGTGATACTACGTCCTTTCAAGTTAATAATCAATATTTTCTATCACAATCATCTCCTGAGGCTTATTGACAACCCATGATATAAAATGCATACAGCTCTACTTCAAAAATCCTTACAGTCTTTAAAATTGCCGGTATTATTTAAAAGTTCTAGGTGTCTCTGGGACTCAAGACAATATCTAAACTGAGAACAACAATAAAACTATAGACATATTGTATTATTTTCCAATACATTTATAGCAAGAGTCATGGACTAATATGAACGGTGTCAATCTTAAAAAGGACAAAACACTACTTTGAAAGGACAAAATTGATTGGGTTTTCTTAATTAAGAGTTATTTCTAAAATGAGAAATGAGTATGTGTTATCCAATAAAATTCCCCCAGATGCTATTATTTTTAATTTTTAAATGTATTCTTTTTTTCATACATTATATCCCAACAACAGCCCTCCTTCCTCCATCCTTCCAGTTCTTCCCCTCACTATATCCTCTTCTTTTTATTTGCCTTCAGAAAAGGGAAGCACTCTGGGGATATCAGTCAACCACTTTGGGTGGGTTCTCCAACTTCAATTAATATGAGAAATTGTCTTGCAGACATGTAGATGGAAAGTTCAGCATCAATATGGTGTGCTGGTCTATATTCTGCATGCTAACCATGGAGATCTGCAGAGCTCTGGCCTGGCTAGAATAGCCAAGGAGTTGCATTTTCCGAATGGGAGACTGCAGTTGTATCCAGGCAGTCACTGCTCTCTTCCATGTGGCTGCTGCTACTCAAGAGTGGTGAGACACTGCTATGCAGATGGCAATGGAGTGACTAGGAACAAATTTGAGGCCACCAGGCAGGAAGTGACCAAGGCAGACCCAGGCAGCTTCCAAAGGTGGAAGCTTCAGGGAAAGTCTCTCAAAAATTGCTAAAGCTCTTATATGACAGAAGTTCTCAGATGACGCTTGCTGATGTAATTCTCACACCCTTATTCCTTCTGCACAGGGTCTTATATATATTTTGGGGCAGATTGGGGGTGCTTTCTATTGCCTCTACAACAGATGCTTTCTATTGCCTTGGTCTGAAATGTTAGGGATGGTCCATCTGCACGTGAAGGTGATTCTGAGTGCTGCTTCGATGTGACTGGTTGTCAGCATCCTTTCTATAGGGGCGCTATGTTCAAATGACAGAGACCTTGTCAGGAGTAGGTGAAATGCCTGTTGTCCTCTAGTATGAGGTGTTGGGATTTCTGAATACACTCAACCTGACCACATTTCCTGGCACATTCCACTGGCTCACAAGCGTGACCTCATGGAAGCAGAGGACCACAGGTTAACTTGAGAGAAAGAAACAGGCCCAGGTCAGAAATACAACAGGTCAAAACTCCTAGTCTGATCAGTATTTTTAATTTTTAAACATTAGTCATTATTATTGTATATGTGCATTGTTGAAGAGGCATGGCAGGAGATATGTGGCATAAGGGTGTGACACAGGGGGCATGGCATGTGTGCAAGATACACAAGGACAAAGAAAACTTTTTTTTTTATTAGTCCCCTCACTCCTGCTTTATGTGTGCTCCAGGCATTGAATTCAGGTCATATGGTTTGGTGTAGAAGCTATTTCACCAAAATACTTTTAATCTATTTGTTGCCTTAACAGCTTCTTTTAAAGGTACATGTGGTTGCACTTTATTCTGTGCTAAAGATAAGACAACATTTTAAGTAAACCTTAGGATTTTTGACAGACAATATTTATCTATGATCTGATATCCAAGTGACTTTAATTTTTAGATAGAATATACAATGTTCAAATGCATCCCAAAACCTGTATGTTTCCTCTGGATATTTGCCTTAGCTAGGTTTATGTTATTGTGGTAAATAACTGACCAATACTAACTTGGGTAGGGGGTGGATTAGTTTATTACAGCTCACCGGTTGTAACTCATCATCTAAGGGAGCCAAGGAAAAGGCTCAAGGCAAGTACCATACAAAGGGAACTGAAGCAGAGTCTACATAGGAACACTGCTTATGAGCTTGCTTTCAGTATTACCTTCCAAGTTCTTACATAAGTCTGTATTCAGCGGCTTTTCAAACCCAAAGCTCTCAAATCCTTCATTTTACTCTCAAAAATCTTTGCAAGGCATAAAATTCATGTGATTAGATATATTGCAGTGAGCTGGTACAAGTTTCTTTTTGGTATTCTTTTCATTGCAGTGATGAAACACTAATCAAAAACAATTTGGGAAGGAAAGAATTCATTGTATCTTAACATTTTATAAGCCACCAAGAAAGGAAGTTGAGGCAAGAACTCAAGGCACAAACCTAGAGAGAACTGAATGAGAAACCATGGAGCAATGTTGCTAACTTTTTTGCTCCCAGGCTCTCATTCATTTACAATTATTATGTAGCCCAGACTCACTATTCAGGGGTGGTACCACTCCAGTGAACGGAACTCTCCTACATCAGTTATCAACTTAGAAATGTCTTTAATATAAGAGATATGAACCATTCCACCTTGTCACTTGTCACTTGCTGACAGTAACTGAGTAAAGGGCATTTTTAAAAGTATAGAGTTAAAAAAAAAGTGTGACTAGTTGTAACTTTCAGTACATACTGTGAAATGTACGGCTGTTGTAGTAATTATATAAAAGAGCGGCTGCTGTTCAAGCCGACTATCTAAGCTGCAGTGGCTCTGCCTAGCTCAACCATGTGGCCAGAGACCATGTGTGTGCTGCAGCTAGAAACGGCCAGCTAGAAACACCAGCCCTGTCACCCAGCGTGGGAGATGTCTCTGCCAGACTATTCCACCAACCACACAGGCTCAGTACAGATGAAACTCTAATGCTTAGGTTATCCAAAGGCTTATATATTTGGTAATTATCAATAACAAGATGCCCATACAATCATAAGTGTAACCCAATACCCAACCTAGATATACCAACTACCTTTGACTGCTACAGTCAAGCTAACATCAGCCTCCATGTGCCCTCTCTCATTCTCCATCTCTCCCTTAGCTCCTCCTCTTCCTTCTCCTCTTACTCTCCTTTACTTCTCCCACCTTAGCTCATCCTACTTATAGCTTTGTTAATTAAAAGATTCTGTCTCAAATCATACTCTTTTGAATTATCTAAAATACATTGATTTTAACCTAAAATTCTACATGACACTAAATGGTGTCATCATATCTAAACAATCAAAATATTTTTAACAAACTAGTCTCACAAGATAGTTAGCATTAAAAAAAAGATAGTTAGCATTTATAGAAAAATTTTCATTTTTAAGTCTAATTTTATTTTCTAATTTTTCATTTTTCATCCCTCTCTCTACACTCTTCCCAGTCAACCTGTCCCACAATCCCTCCCACAACTGACACCCCTTCTCCTCTGAGTGCATATTCCTTTTCACTGGAACAGCAAGTCTCTGAGGTTAGGCACTTCCTCTTCTACTGAAGTCAGGCAAGGCAAACCAGCTAGATGAACATATCTCCTGTACAAGCAACAGCTTTTAGGATATCTTCTCCCTTCACTTCAGTTTTTCAGGACTTATATAAAGACCAAGTTGCACATCTGCTACATATGCATTTGGCAGCCTATGTTCAGCATGTGAATGTTCTTTGGTTGGTGTTTGAGACTCTAAGAGCACCAAGGGTCCGGGTTAGTTGTCTCTTGGTCTTCCTGTGTAGTTCCTATCCCCTTTGGATCTCTCAATCCTTCCTCCAATTATTCCATAAGACTCCCAAATTCCATCCACCATTTGGCTGTGGGTAACTGTATCTGTCTTCAGCAGCAGCTGAATGGAGTCTCTCAGAGGACAGCCAAGCTAGATTCCTGTCTGTAAGCATAACAGAGTAACAAAGTATCATTAATAGTATCAGTGATTAGTGCTTTCCCATGGGATAGGTCTCAAGTTGAGCTGGCTATTGGTTGACCTTTTAAATTTCACTAAGAAGGAGAAATAATAAAGTCATAGATGAAGGGAGGGAACTGGGAGAGAGAGTGGATGTGAAGGGTATTGAGGAGGGGATCAGGATCAGGTATGAGGCAGGACAGGAGAAATAGCCAGATGGCCATGAGAGTGAGTGGAAATCTGCAACTGACAGGGTGTGGAAGTGGGTGGGGGATCTCCAGGACAAGACACAGACCTGGGATAAAGAATACATCAAAAAATTAATAGAGATGACTTTAGTGTGATTCAAAACATTGGGGATATGGAACCTGAAAAGAACACCTCTTGTAGTCAGGCATGAACCCCTTTGGAATGATGGAAACAACAACCTACCCACAAAACTTTCTACCCCAAATCTCTTCAATTTACAATGTTTATCTTGTGAACATTTGGGGGGTAGTTTGAGATCTATAGGCAGATACTTTCTATTGGCTTGGTCTGAGATGTTATTGATGTCTCATTTGCAAGTGGAAGGATTTAAGGTGTTTTCTATATGTGACTAATTGTCACAGTGCTCTAAGTGGGGTGTTCTGGTTTTGTGTTCCAAGACAAAAACCTGATTGGGATTAGATTTAAACACCTACCATTCTCAATTATGAGAATTTCTGGGGTTCCTAAATCTTCTCATCCTTACTAGGTTTTCTGTCTGGTAGCATGGCCTTCTGCCTCAGAGTTAACAGGACATTTAGTGTTAGGAAAATACTTGACAAAAGCAGATATGTTAAATAATTGATTGATGCCAATGAATGACATTATTCACTGAAATGAAAAGATCATTATAATTATTATTTTTAAAATGGGTTCTCAATAGACCAAACTGGTGTAATCAATATGTTTTTTAGGAGGACCATGAACGTTCTTTCCTCCCTTTAAATTTAGGAATCATAAGTGTGACTCAGAATTCACATGTCATGACTCAAATTCATTTCCCATATTCAAGGGAAGCATTTTGACAATTGACCTAGATTTCTTCTTTTTTTTTTTTAAGACAGTTATTTTAGTGAAAATCAAATTAATATAGTGATATTCTTATGTGCTTTTTATATATAGCTTACATTTCATGACATACTGATTATTATTAATCATCACAATTTTAAAATGTTTTACTTTTTATTCCAAAGTTTAACTGAAGATATGCACTAAACTTCAAAACCTATTGTTAGCAGTCACATGAATACACAAAGAGAAAGCCAAAATCCCAGCTCACACACAACTGCTTGGTATTCCTCTAAAGAAATTGGTACTGGTTCAACTTAGTTGTAAATATTGAGAAAAAGATCAAGTAGAATTTTATATCTAGATTTCATGTGCTGCCTGATCCCAATGAAAAATTTCTGTTACCTTTGCTAAAACCTTCTAGGAAATAAATGTTTTCCAAGTGAAAGGAAAATAGAGTAAGAATTTAATATTTTCATTTTTTCTGAATTGATTCAAGATACTTATTTTGGCACTTGTCATTGATTTGTTAACTTTTTTATATATTAAAAGATAGAGAAAACATTGCCTAAGAGACAAAACCTTACAAAAATATCATTTAAAGAGATAAATGGCTAATGCGTTAAATAAATATATTGAGTCCATTTAAGACCCAGTATTCTTCAGTGTATAAGACAGTGTTCTCACTTAAAATACATAATCTTGAAAACATTATTGCTTATACTTGTACTATCATGAAATAGTTTATAAGCAAGGAAAATTTTTTTAAAGTACCTGATGTGTTAGTGTGTGTGTGTGTGTGTGTGTGTGTGTGTGTGTGTGTGTGTTGTTCTGTGTTTCAACACAGTGTATCTTATATAACTACTCAGCAACAATAATTCACATGTGAACAATATTGTTTTCTTAAATATTTATTCAACAATCTTACTTTTTCTTTTTGGTGACTCTAAAACGTTAATATGGAGAGTCCCTAGCATCTTGGCTGTCTTCTGAGGAAGCAGACCCATGTAACTTTAAAAGACAATGTATTCATAGAGAATTCTTCTCATTTATTATTTAAATACTCTGTAGAGCAATTTATATGTCTGTTTATTTGACAAAATATCAGGTTAATAATATCTGGGCCATCATTTTTTACGTCAGCTAGAATGGTTGTTGGAAGGCACGGTGGCTGCAGCCGAAATGAGGCCTCTGAATTACTGCTCACTAGAGACCTGCAGGGAGACTATAAATTACAAAATGAGCAAGAGCCTAAGCACTGCTGACTAGGCAAAATGCTCACTCTGTTCACTTGATCGTCTACTGAGAATGCTTGTGTTAAAGGTCTCACATGAACTCTCCAATGACAATCTTCAGATGCTAAAGTATGCTCTTTCTTTCCTCATCCTTGCTTCCTTCTGTTATACTGTTCAAGTAGTTAAAATAATGAAGACTGCTATATGAAGTAAAAAAAGGCAAACATTTAAATGTTAAAGTCTTAAGACATCAGAGTAGATGTGCTTGCAACAAGAATAGAGCTTGTTAAATGCAGCAAATAATAAAGAGTATTAAAAAACATTTATATAGTATACTTTAATGAAGTAACATAACAATTAAGAGCATGGAAACAGAGCATATGTGCAAAGTACACAAGGACAAAGAAAACTTTGCTTAATTAGTTCCCTCTCTCCAGCTTTGTGTGTGTTCCAGGCATTGAACACAGGTCATAAAGTTTGGGGTAGAAGTTATTTTACATGCTAAAACAAAATATGTTTAATTAAGTTGGAACTGAAAATTTAGCTCAATGACACAGGATATTGACACAAAACCCCAGCACTTACTGCAAGGGGAATGAAAATTAATTTATCTGAAACTAAAAACAAGTTATTACAGACCAAGAACACAATATCAGTTTACCTCAGATTACATAATCTGATGTGGAAACAGTTTTCAAAGGTTTTTATAGTAACAAAATAAAGCATAAACCATATATTTTTCAAAATATTGGTGAAAACATTCAGTAGGCAGGTTAAAGCAGAGTTTATGTACTAAGGAAGGGGTTTTCTGTCATAGGTCTTCAATGTTATCTTAGTTGTTTGTTTGTTTAAAATAAGGTTCTGCTAGCATAATACATTCCAAAGGGGTTTATCTGTTAGACACAAAATGAAAAACCAGAGTCAAAGGTGGGCATGGTATGGCTGCTTGAGCTGCCAAAGCACATACTGAGTATGTGATAAACTGTAAATAGGTTCTGGATCTATAGTATTCCAACTTCTCTACAACATTAAGTTATAGCAGTTAATGAGACTTTCAGAAAGCTGAATCAATGACAAAACTTATTTCCAAAAACATTTGCATGTAGAGCTGGGTGTGGCTGTTTGGGGGGACAGAGTGACATGGTCTCTGCCCCTAGGACAGGGTACCAGGGTGAACCTCCATAAGAGTTGATGGTTCCTGTGGGCACAAGGCTTGTTTGTGTAATAATATAGATAATTTCTGGCCCAATAGCAGTGGAACACTTTTTCCTTTTGAGGAACATCTTCTCTCTTAATGTTAATGACTCCATGATAATTAGAAACAGCAAAAGTCCAGGAGTTGAGGATGTGGCTAAGCCTAGACAAACTGGTAAACAGGCAGATCTTCAGGACAGCCCTTAGGGCTGTGGGAAAGAGCTCTAAATACATGAGTTCAAAATATATAATTTTTCAACTGGAGGTCAGCATGTAGAAGAATGCAAATTGACTCATTCTTATCTCTTGTATAAAGCTCAAGTCCAAGTGGATCAAGGACCTCCATACAAAACAAGATGTACTCAAATTAGTAGAAGAGAAAGTGGGAAGGACACTCAAACATGGGCACAGGAGAAATATTTTCTAAATAGAACACCACTGACTTATACTCTAAGATCAACAGTAGACAAATGGGACCTCATAAAATTGCAAAGCTTCTGCAGGGAAAATAAAACTGTCAATAGGACAAAAAGGAAATCAATTGATTTAGAAAAGATCTTTACTTATCTAACATCCAATAGAGTTAATATCCAATATATACAAGAAACTCAAAAAGTTAGACTTCCAACAATCAAATAACCTTATTAAAATGGTGTACAGAGCTAATAAAAGATATTTCTCAACTGAGGAATATTAAATGGCCAAGAAACACCTAAAGAAAAGTTCAACATCCTTAGTCATCAGGAAAATGGAAATCAAGACAACCCTGAGATTCCACCTCACACCAGTCAGAATGGCTAAGACAAAATCTCAAGTGACAGAAGATGCTTGTGAGGATGTGGCGAAAGAGGAACACTTCTACATTGTTGGTGGGATTACAAAATGGTGCAGAGAAATAAAGAACATCAGATAAATTAGATATCTTCATCTTTTACCTTCTATCTTTACATATATTTGAAACTGTGGATAGTGATTCTCCTGCAGGCTTTACAACAGGCAGGAAAAAAATGATCAGTGTTAAGGTAAGAATGAAACTCAATTTATCTGAATTTCATTGTGACCAGTGCTGGACTATGGTGTAATGGTGTTTGTCTTTAATCCCAGAACTCCGGAGTCAGATGCAGGCAGGTCAGCCTGGTCTACAAAATTAGTTCCAGGACAGCCAGGGTTGTTACACAGAGAAATTCTGTCTTACAAAAAACAAAAGAAAAAAAAATATAAAGTAACCATACTTTATCTATCAACCTTTAAATAATGAATCACAAAGTATCATAATTTGTTACAAGAAAACCTTGGACCAGAAAAGGGTGACTTTCTGAAATTTCTCTCTACCTGGAATTGATTTCCAAAACTACCTACACAATGTTGCTTCAGTGATGGTCGAACCACAGATTGACAGAGACTGTTTATGTAAACTTATTCCTGTCCCTCTGTATAAATTTCAACTTCACTTCAGGGACCAGAAGATGAACTTCAAGTTGCCACAAGATATCTTTACCAATCTCCAATGCATCTAAATTTAAAATTTATCCTACTTTTTACTTGTACTTTTTCTGTTTAAATTGGTTTATTAAAATTTTGTGTTCTTGAGTCACAGATTATAACCACAAGTTGGGTTCAAAGCAATCCAAAGATGTTTAGCCTACTTTAGGTTTTTTTTTTTTTTTTTTTTTTTTTTTTGTGTGTGTGTGTGTGTGTGTGTGGTGTTGTTGTTTTTTGTTTTGTTTTTGTTTGTTGGTTTTTGGGTAGAATATAGCTTTCCCTAATTAGTAGCTATTTTCTAGTGATACCTAACTAAATTCTTTCTCAGATTGTTCTATAGTGTCTCTATTAGGTCTACCCTGGATGTTGACTGTTAGAATGAAGACTAATCTAGTTCTCCCATCAGCTGTTTCTTGACAATAAACACATATTCATATGTTCTAAACACATATTCATATGTTCTAAAATCTGACCATAAAAGATAGCTGCTGGAGAGGAAGTTTAAATAAATGAAAGCACTAGAATAAAACGAAAGCAATTGCCAAATATTAATGAGGTTAAATAATGATAGGAAGAGATGACATTAAAACTCTATGCCTAGTAATTATTAAAGCTCATGTGATTTACTACTATTTAAAGCAATTGCACTTTTCTTTTTCTTTTTTATTGGATATTCTACATTTCATATGTTATCACCTTTCCCCATTTCTCCCCACAGGACCTCCCTATCCTGTTCCCCCTCCCAATCCTTCTATGAGTGTATGCCCCTACCAATTCACTCACTCCCCTTTCCCTGCGCTCAAATTCCACCACACTGGGGTATCCCACCTTCATGGGACCAAAGACCTCCACTCTCAACAATGCCTGACAAGGATATCCTCCAGTGCATATACAGTGGAAGTCATGAGTCCCTCTGTGCATGTTCCCAGGCTGGTGGATTTGACCTTGTGGGAGATCTAGTTAGTTGGTAGTGTCATTTTTCCTATGGGGCCACAAGCCATTTCAGCTCCTTCAATCTTCTCTCTACTTGCCCCATGAGGGACCCCATGAGGAGTTCAATGGTTAGCTGTGAGCATCTGCCTCTGTACATGTCAGAATCTGGCAGAGCCTCTGAGGAGACAGGTATATCAGACTTCTGTCAGCTTGTACTTCCTGGCATCCACAACAGTGTCTGTTTTTGTTGACTGTAAATAGGATGGATTCCCATGAAAGGTAGTCTCCAGATGGCCCCTCCTCCATTCTCTGCTCCACACTTCATATTTGCTTCTTTGAGTATTTTTGTTACTCCAAAGAACTAACTGAAGCACACATACTTTGTTTTTTTTTTTCTTCTTGAGCTTCATGTGGTCTGTGAGTTGTATCAGGCATTCTGAGCTTTGGGGCTAATATCAATTTATCATTGAGTGCATACCATGTGTGTTCCTTACTCAGGATGATATTTCCAAGTTCCATCTATTTGTCTAAGAATTTCATGAATTCCTTGTGTTTAATAGCTGAATAGTACTCCATTGTGTAAATGTTCCAGTTTTCTGTACCCATTCCTCTGTTGAAGGATATCTGGGTTCTTTCCACCTTCTGAAATAAATAA
The DNA here is from genome assembly GCA_030674055.1 of Rhabdomys pumilio. Classification (NCBI taxonomy): domain Eukaryota; kingdom Metazoa; phylum Chordata; class Mammalia; order Rodentia; family Muridae; genus Rhabdomys; species Rhabdomys pumilio. The sequence goes on along the minus strand of JANHMN010000001.1, from coordinate 43,165,429 downwards.
GGCTGCTATGAACAGAGTTAAGGATGTGTCCTTGTTATATGTTGGAGCATCATTTGGGAATATGCCCAGGAGTGGCATAACTAGGTCATCAGTTAATACTGTGTCCAATTTTCTGAGGAACTGCCATACTGATTTCCAGAGAGGTTGTATCAGCTTGCAATCCCATCAACAACGGAGAAGTATTCCTCTTTCTCCATGTTCTCACAAGCATCTGCTATCCTCTGAGTTTTTAATATTAGCTGTTCTAACTTGTTTAAGGTGTAATCTCAGGGTTGTTTTGAATTGTATCTCCCTGATGACTAAGGATGTTGAACATTTTTTAGGTGCTTTTTGATCATTTGAGTTTCCTCAGTTGAGAATTCTTTGTTTATTTCTGTACTCTATTTTTAATAGGGTTATTTGATTTTCTGAAGCATAATTTCTTGAGTTCTTTCTATATAATAAATATGAGTCCTTTATTAGATGTAGGATTGGTAAAGATATTTTCCCAATCTGTTGATTGTCATTTTGTCCTATTGACAGTGTCCTTTGCTTTACAGAAGCTTTGCAATTTTATGAGGTCCCATATGTCAATTCTTTAACTTAGGGCATAAGATATTGGTGTCCTGTTCAGGAACTTTTTCCCTGTGCCCATGTGTTCAAGGCTCTTCTCTGCTTTCTCTTCTATTAGGTTCAGTGTATCTGGTTTTATATGGAGTTTCTTGATCAACTTGCACTTGAGCTTTGTACAAGGAGATAAAAATGGATCAATTTGCATTTTTCTACATGCTGACTTCCAGTTGAACCAGTACCATTTGTTGAAAGGCTGTCTTTTTTTCACTGAATGGTTTTAGCTCCTTTGTCAAAGATCAAGTGACAACAGGTGAGTGGGTTTATTTCTAGGTCTTCAGTTCTATTCCATTGGCCTTCCTGCCTGTCTCTATATCAATACCATGATGTTTTAATCACCAATGCTCTGTAGTGCATCTTGAGGTCAGGGATGGTGATTCCTTCAGATGGTCTTTTATTGTTGAGAATAGATTTTATAATCCTGAGTATTTTGTTATTCTATATGAATCTGAGAATTGTTCTTTCTAACTCTGGGAAGAATTGAGTTAGAATTTTGATGGGGATTGCATTGAATCTATAGGCTGCTTTGGGCAAGATGGCCATTTTTTCTATATTAATCCTGCCAATCCATGAGCATGGGGGATCTTTCAATCTTCTGAGATCTTCTTCTATTTCTTTCTTCAGAGACTTGAAATTCTTGTCATACAAATCTTTCACTTGCTTTGTTAGAGTCACTCCAAGGTATTTTATATTATTTGTGACTGTTGTAAAGGGTGTCAACTCACAAATTACTTTCTCAGCCTGTTTATTATTTGAGCCATGGAAAACTACTCATTTGTTTGAGTTAATTTTATATCTAGCCCCTTTGCTGAAGTTGTTTATCAAGTTTAGAAGTTCTCTGATGGAAGTTTGGGGGTCACTAAAGTATGCTATCTTATCATCTGCAAATAGTAAAATTTTGGCTTCTTCCTTTCCTGTTTGTATCCCTTTGACCTCCTTTTGTTGACTAAATGCTCTAGTTAAGGCTTCCAGTACTATATTGAATAGGTAAGAAGAGAGCAAGCAGCCTTGTCTAGTCCCTGATTTTAGTGAGATTGTTTCAAGTTTCTCTCTATTTAGTTTGATGTTGTCTACTAGCTTGCTGTATATTGCTTTTACTATGGTTAGCTATGAGCCTTGAATTTCTCTTTTTTTCCAGAACTTTTACCATGAAGGAGTGTTAAATTTTGTCAAATGCTTTCTCAGCATCTAGTGAGCTGATCATGTGTTTTTTTTTTCTTTGAGTTTGTTTTTATAGTGGATTGTGTTGATAGATTTTCATATATTGATCCATCCCTGCATTTCTGGGATAAAGCCTAATTAATCATGATAGATAACTGTTTTGATGTGTTCTTGGATTAAGTTTGCAAGAGTTTTATTGTATATTTTTGCATTAATGTTCATAAAGGAGACTGGTCTGAAATTCTCTTTTTATTTGTTGTGCCTTTGTGTGGTTTAGGTATGAGCAAAATTGTGGCTTCATAGAAAGAATTGGGTAGTGTTCCTTCAGTATCAATTTTGTGCAACAGTTTGAAGGTAATTAGTATTAGGTCTTCTTCAAAGGTCTAATAGAATTCTGCACTAAAACCATCTGGACCTGGTTGGTTGTTTTTTTTGTTGTTGTTGTTGTTGGGTTTTTTTGGTTTTTTTTTTTGTTTGTTTGTTTTGGTTTGGTTTTTTGTTTGGTTGGTTTTTTTTGTTGTTGTTGTTTTGTTATTTTTTTGGAGGTAGACTTTTAATGACTGCTGCTATTTCTTTAGGGGTTATGGGATAGTTTAGGTCATTTATTTGTGTAGCTGCCTGTGGGTTCACCTGGAAGGGTGCTGGGAATGAAAGCAGGAGAGAGGGTGAGAAAAGATGGAGCCAAGACAATTATTCTGATCAAGGCTTGAAGTTCAATATTCAGCTCTCAATGTAAAAGGGAAACCCCACCGTAACCCTTCTTGTTTCAGCCAGAGATGGGTGGGGGAACCCATCTTTGGTCACTGCTGGAGATGAGTAGAGGAGAAGATTGGTGGAGGAACCCATTCTTTGTCACAGCCAGAGATAGCTCAAGGCAACTCAGTGGGCAGTCTCTTTTTCTAAATTCCTGTAGCAGGATGTATGTGCAGCCAAGTTGGGTAACTTCATCTATGTGTTTATTTTTGTGCAGCCAAGGTGGGTAACTCCACCTTTGTTCTATTGTGGTCAACAAGGTCTTTCAGGCCTGCTCAAAGATGGAGGAAGGTCACAATTCCCCCTTTTTTTGTTTTATAAAGATGAGCAGTGACAGCAGGTAGACTCAGCACAAGATTTCATTCCATCTAGGGTAGCGAGTGGCCTGGCAACTGTGCCTGGCTTAGGTTGGCATCTATATTGCTCTATATTACCCGTCATTGAGAAAAACGTACATAGCATATTGATGTATGCCTCTGCCTTAGATTTATAGGAGCTCAAGAACACTCTTACCCATCTTTGACTAACCGGCCATCATTCACACACTCTTTCCCGTATAGACCAAAGACACATTCAGACCAAAGGACCCATGAGTATGCACTCAATGCAATTCTTCACAGTGATGGATAACTGCCATGATAAATAGCTGAGCTTGTTGAGAGCGATCCTGTGTGAAGGCAATCAATCTGTTTAAAATACAAGGTTCAAAGATTAAAAGCAGCATGATTATCCAAGCAATGTAGAAAATATAGTTGAAAGCAGAAATGTTCTAGTATCTAATCCAACTTCTGGTTGACATGGATCAGACACGAAGTCTGGCCAGCAGGTATATAGTGGGTGGCTTTAAGTATTGACCACATGCCAGGTTAAATCAGCTGACTAGTAAGAATTTTGAGCTATCTTTATCATCAGAATAATAATTAGGTTCAAGATCTGTATCCACATGACAGACCAATCTTTCAGGCAGCCATCAGGTTCCATTTTCTTTTCTTTCTTTCTTTCTTTTTTTTTTTTTTTTTTTTTTTAGATACAGATGGAGCCATGACCTCAAAATAAAACAGGGTCGGGACCATTCCAAATATTAGTTAGGGGGTCTCTCCATTTGACCCTGGCAAATGAGCTGGAAGTGACTGGATGCCAGTGGTGATCCACTGTAGACTGACCTTTAGCATCAGTTTGCAGAAAATTTTAAACAAATAAGACAAAAGCAAGGTGTGCTTTTGGTGACCATGGAGGGTATAACTCACTCTTTTTAGCTTTTAGAAGCCAATTTTTCAGAGAGTGATTTGCACATTCAACAATTTCTTGTCCCTGAGGATAATAAGGAATCTCAGAAATAATATTAAATTGTCAACAAAAACTCAAATGTTTTGACTGTAGTCAAATAACTGCAATAGCTAGTTCCATTACCTATCTTAGTCTAATATGGAACACCAAGTACAGGAAAATAATGTAGGCAATAACCAATTTCATTTTTATTTGCTTCTCTTGTTAAAGCAGTTGCAACTAGAAAGTCTAAAAAGGTATCAACCTACTTGTACATATTTTAATTTTTTCAAAATCAAAAATGAGTAACATCTATTTGTCATAATTGATTATGTATAAGTCCTCAAGGCTTAACACCATTATGAAAAAATTGAGGATACTGAGAACAAGTTTTTTCAATTTAACTTGCACACTTTCCAGAAATGTCAAATTATTTTCTCAAGCTATTACTATTATGATGTTGTAAAGAATAAGATTGTATGGCCAATTGTTTTGTAAGGCCTATAATCTGCCTAGTATACAAATTGCTGTGACATTTTTCTGGGGTTCAGGCAATCTAATATGAGCTCTTAAATGTCTTATAAAGTTAGGGAACAGTACATGTTTCTTAAATTAAGCTGTATTTTTATAAATAACTATAAAATTTGAGAATTAGCAATATCTAAAAAAGGAACAATTTCAAACAATTACAAACCATGAGCCATATACTGTTTATGAGCATAGAAATTGAAAGCTTGATATTTATTAGCATTTCAAACAGTGGCTACAGCACATAATTTAATTATTTGTGTTAAAGCAGGGGAAACTCAAGAAAATGAACATGTGATCTAATTACATATACCATCTTTTCAATAGATGAGCCATTTGTAAATATAGTAAATACAGTAAACATCTTTTTTATGGGCTGCATGCGTAGTAAATTTACAGAAAATATAAAAGCATGCAGAGGAAAACTAACAACTTGTCTTTTAGATAATGATTATCAAACTTGCCTAAAAAGTTTGCCATGTAATAGACCAGATATCATTATTTTTCAATAACCAATTTTATTGCTGTTTGGAATAAGAAATAAATATTTCATTTAAAGTACTTTTAAGATTCTATCTTACAATCTTGTATTAAGATTCTATCTTACAATCTTGTATTAACATAGCAATAGTTTCATAATAGGATGTTCAAACTTTACTTGTAGATGAAGAAAGATGAATCTACATTAATGCTTTCTTTTGCCAAAGGGCTGCTGTGAGCACATGAGTAGCAATAATGCAAACAGCCAACAATTTATTATAGTCTATATAATTTATCTGTTGATAACTAACAGCTTATTTTACTTTCAGCTAAGCTATTTCTCATTCATTAGTTAATTTTCCAGGGAAATTAGGACTTGCATCCCCCTTGAGAATATCAAACAGAGGGTCAAGTTCTTCTATGGTAAGCTTAAGATGAGGTTGTAGTCAATTAATATCTCCTAACAACTTTTGAAAATTGTTAAAAGTAAACTATTTTTTTGCATGTACACCTACAAACCAGAAGAGGGCACCAGATGCCATCACAGATAGTTATGAGCCACCATGTAGTTGCTGAGAATTGAACTCTAATATTTTTTTGTTGTGAGTCTAGCTTTTAACAGCTGAGCCAGCTCTCTAGCCCCAACTATCTATTTTTTATTGAAATTTTCTGTGCCATAATCTGCTTAAGATATAATGGAGGTCTCAAATCGTGAAAAGATATTGTGTTTGAATCTTTTTTGGAACAACAAGTATTCTAAAATTTTAAAGCTCATTATGTGAGCACAAAGGCTTGCAGAAAAATCTCCTTTAGAGAACAGCCAATTACAATGAATAATATACACTAAAAGATTTAAACTCTTAACTTCTTGTATTAAAGCAAAAACAAATTTTTTATATAATGTAAGGCTATTAACCATTTTTTGAGGCAAACCTTTTTAATGATATTGCTTCATGGGCTCTCAAAAATTACAAGCAAATTCACTGGATGTATACCTCTCACCTTTATCAGGATGTAAAGAAACGGTATAAAAACAATCTTCTAGTCTATAATAATTTTATATGTATTTACTGGAATGGCAGCTGGAGTAGGCAAGTCAGGCTGTAATGCCTCATTAGTTTCATAAATCTTAAATTTGAACTTTGATTTGGATTAATTAAATAACCAATCTCTTTTAGCTGAGTGAGAGTATCAGATAAAGGTCAAACTGAAGGCAATCTTGTCCTCTGTTACTTTTAGAGCAATTTTTTGTTAAGGGGCACAGCTATAATGCTATAGAGGGAAGCAGGCATAACTTTAATTCCTTCAGCATAATCATTATATATAACTCCTGGCCCATAAACTGTTTGTTGTGAATGTCTTTGGGTCTGAGGCTAACCCTTCCTCAAGGGACAAGCAAGGCAATAAACAAATTTTGGACAACATCTTCTAGGGGCTGGTCATGAAAACCAGGACAAAAGAAATGCCTGTCACACAAGCTTCTGCTGAGCACAGCCTGAATTGTCTTAATTCAAATGTAAATTTTGTTAATCTTGGCCTACATTCTGAGGCCTATCTCAAAGATTATCTTTTTTATCCAAGGACAAATTTCTGGCATGTGACCTTAGTGACCTGATTGTTTGCTCATGCCTTTGTTTCTGGGACATTCATTTTTAAAAGGACCTAAATCTCCACATTTAAAATATCTTTTATCTTTATGGTTTTGTGCAAGCATTGCTTGTACAGTGGTCTCTTGTAAGGCAGCAACCATTGCCAGACCCTGATTGTATGAGGCTCCAATTTCAGCACAAACATGAATGTACATATGTAAGTCTGTGTTTGCTTCTTATGGCCAGATAGTTGTATAGCAAGCTACATTAGCATTCTCATTAGACAATTGTGCAACAAAAGGAACTCCTGCTTGAGAATCTCCAAAAATTCTACCATCTGTTTTCAGCAGCCTATATACAAATTCCTGAAACTGTTTTTCAGGGCTCTGTTTAATACTAGATAAATTCTCACTAAGATCTCCTTTAGTCAGTAATTGATTCTAAGCACAACAGGCAGCCATTATAATCAGTGCATACACTCCTACAGGAAGTTCAACCTAATTAGCATTACCTTCATATTGACCTTCTCTTAGAAGCATATTAAGATCCCAATCTGCATTGCCTGCCTAAGCATACAGCATGTCAGTTATCTTACTGGTATCATGCCATTTTGAGCTCCAAAGCAAGTAATCTCTTTCTGAAAAAGTAGCCTTACATATAGTTTTTCAATTGACATACATGGACATTAGAGCACCAAGGACAGATAATACACAAAGAAAGTAGCTCCTGTGGAAGCCAGAGAAAAACTCAGGATGTCTCTTGAATTTTCTCCTGTTCCTAGGAGAGCTCTGAAGTAGCCTTTTCATTCTTTTTTCCTGACACAGTCCAGAAAAAGAACAACTGTTTTTCTGAAACCCTTTCTTTCTCTGGTATTCACGATCTAACACTTTCTTTCTTTCTTTAGGAGGTGTAGCAGTGGCTATTGATGTTTACTTTTCAGTGCCTTACTTTCTTAGTCTTCCAATTCCTTCTAACCCTGCTCATCGTAGGCTGAGGGAAAATGCCTATTTAGAATTCTCTTATCTCAAAATTTGCTGTCACCTCCTAGGTGAGGTAGGCATTGGGTAAACACTTATTCATCCTAGAGACCATGTCTCCTTAAACACACTATTTACAAACACAGCTGTAACAAGCTAACATCAGTGCTATTCATTGCTCACCAAGTGCTCCAGTTACTCTTCTTCTTCCATTTTCTGTGGAGCTCCACCCAAGACAGCATGGTCCCTCATTTTCAGGTTCCTCGTTGCAGCACCATTCTGTAGCCGCCTGCAGCCATGATCAACTAGGTTCACCTGAAAGGGGGGCTGGGAATGAAAGGAAGATGGGGGGCAAGAAATGATGGAGCCAAGACAAGTATTCTGATCAAGGCTCAAAGTTTAATGTTAAGCTCTCAATTTAAAGGGGGAAGCCCCACCATAATCCTTCTTGTTTCAGCCAGAGATGGGTGGGAGAACTCATCCTTGGTCACTGCCGGAGATATCTCAAGGCAAGTTCAGCAGGCAGTCTATTTTTCTAAGTTTCTGTAGCAGGCTGTATGTGCAGCCAAGGTGGGTAACTCCACCTAGGTCATATTAATTGGTCTATTGTGATAAACAAGGACTTTCAGGCCTGTTCAAAGCTGGGGGAAGGGCAAATATCTTTGATTTAACTTTGGTACTTTGTTCCGTCTAGAAAATTGTTTTTCTAGAAAAATATTTTCCAGTTTTGTTGGGTATAGACCTACAGAAAGAAACTGGAAAAAGCATAAACTAACAACTTGACAGCGCACCTGAAAGCTCTAGAAAAAAAAGAAGCAAATATACGAAGAGGAGTTGATGACAGGAAATAATAAAACTCAGAGCTAAAATCAACAAAGTAGAAACATAAAGAATTATACAAAGAATCACAAAACCAGGATCTGGTTCTTTGAGAAAGTCAAGAAGATAGATAAGCCCTTAGCCAGACTAACCAGAGGGCACAGAGACAGTATCTAAATTAATAAAATCAGAACTGAAAAGGAATACATAACAACAGAAACAGAGGAAATTAAAAAAAATATCATCAGATCCTACTACAAAAGACTATATTCAACAAAACTGTAATTGAACATTCCTAAACTTATATATCTCTTGCTCTTTCTGTCAACCCTCTCTTCCTTATTCATCTAGGCTACCTTCTTACCGTTGTATCATTCTCATACTCACAGAAACATTTTTTACTGAGGATCATCAATGAGTAAACTGCACTTAGATACATGTAGCCAATCTTTCCTATCTTCAATTTCAGTTACCATAGAATTGCTTTTACTATTCCTGCAATCTGTCTGCAGAAGCTTCTTCTCCCATACTATGTGCCTATCAACGGAACTCCACCTCTTACCTCAGACCTAAGCTATATTTTTCTCTTTCCACTGCTCTTCTCAAAATTTCATCCTCATCCATTTTTATCCCTTTGTATCACCTACTAAAACCTCATAGTAACCACATTTACCCAGGATCCAGAGTGAATCAGAAAACCCAAAGAAAAGAACACTTTCCCAACAAAGACATAATCACATATCTACAACAAGAAATACATCAGATACACACTAAGATACCCCTTCACAACATAAAAGCACAAATATTAACAGTCAAGGCTATATATATTTTCAAGTATGCAGTAACACTGATGTTGTTTGTTCTATGAAGTAAAAATTAGCTAAGCACAAGAGAATGACTTCAAAACAATTGCAAGTATGTTAAAGGACCTTAAAGAAAATATAAATAAATGAATTAATGAAGATCATGAAAATGCAAACAATCAAATAAAATAATAAAAATATTTCAAGACACAAAAGTAGAAATTGAATCACTAAGAAAACCTAACTTTAAATGAATCTAAAAATAAAGAATTTTTGATATCAAACAAACAAAAACCTCACAGGTAGAAAAATAGAATATAAGACATAATAGATAGAATCTCAGGTCTTGAAGACAAGATAGACAAAGTGTACAGCTCAGTTAAAAGTATTAAATCAAAAACTAAGTATACAATATATGCAAAATGTTGACACTAAGAAAATACAAAACATATGAATTATAAGGATAATTGAAGGAGAAAAGTTCAGTACACAGCATAGAAAATGTATTGAAGAAAATTATTGTAGAAACTTCTCAAATTTAAAAAGGTATGCAATGACTTTACAAAAAGAATACAGAATGCCAAATGCATAAGAACAAAATAGCAATTTCACATGATATAATAAAATACTAAAAAGAAGAGGAAAAGAAACAATTGAAATATACTAAGAAAACTGTACCAGTAACATAAAAGATAGGCTCATTAGAAGACAACAGTTGTCTCAGTGGAACCCCTAAAATCTTCTAGAATCTGAAAAAATTATATATATATATATGTTGAGCTTACAAATTGAGAGCAACCATAGATGCCCATCTAGACTGCTAGCTTCAGAAAAATTTTCAATCTCAATCACTGTAAAAAAAAAAAAAAACACTTTCCACAATAAAGCCAAATTTAAGCAATTTCTAACAACCCAGTTATAAAATGACACTAGAAGGATATATATATCCAAAAGAAACAATAAATAATAGCAGAATTGTACACTGAATGGCAGGGAAAATATGTACCATACCAGAAATGTAACAGAGATGAATCAAGTACCTCAATACAAGAGTAGATATCCTAAATATGATTGAAGAAAGTAAGATGCAGAATAGGCTTTAACTCAGGAGCATAATAAAAGACATGCTGAACAGAAAACTGATTAGCAGAGACACAAATAACAACAATTAAAAAATGGAACCTCATGAAAGTTTAAAGCTGCAGTATGGCTTTCAGGCACCATTATTTGGTTAAAGCAACAGCTTAGTGAATGAAAAAGTATGTTTACAAAGCATACATTTGATAGCTGTGTAGTATCTTGAATATACAAATAATTAAGTAATGACAAAAACAAAAATAAGGAAACAAATAACTCACTTAAAATGATAGACAGACCAAAACAGAAAGTACTCAAATGATGAAATACAATTGTCTGAGAAACAATGATACTGACAAAGTTAATTAAAAACAAAATGACAGCTTATTCTGGCATTAATGCAAAGAAAGAGGAACATTCTTTGTTTTAGGGAGGGATGGAAGATTATATAGCAACTATGGAAATTCAGTATTGCAATTTCTTAGGAAGATGAGCAGTGATCTAGTCTAGGTTCAAGCTGTTTCATTCAGCCTTGGCATATACCCCGGAGGTTCTACATTTTATTGTAGAGAAACTAATCCAAGTTTATAATGGCCAGAAATTAGAACTAGCCTAGGTGTCCATGAATAGATAATGAGAATGTGATATATTTAAACAGTGGAATATTATTTAACTGTAAACAAGATTGAAATTATATATTTATGAAGAGAAATAGAATTGCTGTACGCTTAGATATTCCAAACCCTACCTTAATTAGGGTTCTTAAACGCTTCAAACTTTCTTCTAGCCCACAAACCAGAGGTAATGGAGACAGAACAATAATAAGAAACATGGTTCTTGGACCTGTTTAGAAGTATTTCTCGCACGGTAATTCCAAACTTTATTATCAGAATATCAGTAGTCCAGTCGAATAGCAAACACCAAACCCGAGTCAGTAGCAGTGTCTCAATCCAGCAAAACCCACAAGTGTCCACCAAGTTGGTATGAGTCAGAGAAAGTGGGAATCATCATTCAGAATAAACACAAGAAGTTCTTTGGTATGTTTATCTGTAGGAAATGAAGACCATTGAAGTGTTACAAGGAGTAGCAATTCAAGAGCATTCTGCCACTGTCTATGATGTGATATTTATATTCTTTCTAAACATCATGTACACACTCATGCATCTGCTCCAGTATAGTATCATATGACCTCTCACATGTCTGCTTCAGCAAAATATCTTCTCATGTGTCTACGTCAGCAAAACATCCTCTCACAAGATGCTTCCAGAAAAACATCAGGTAACACAACTGAGTTTTCAAATATACCAGAAATTCCACATGAGAACTAGAAGTAGAATATTATACAGGGAGAGGAAGAAAGAATGAAGTGGGGGAATATAGAAAGAGCTAAAAATAAGCATTTTAGAAATGATAAGAAAACTTTCTACTGTATAAGCTTCCTAAAATGAATCTACATATAGTCACTAAATAATGGTGAGGAAAATGGCCCAATTAGACATTTTATAACACCAAATAATACCACAAATGCCAGAAATATTTTACATCTCATTGAATTATAGGCCATAAGTACTGTAGGAAACCTACTGAAAGCAAACTATTGACACTTATACTGGTCACTCTGCACAACTTAACAGTAGTCCCTAAATCTAAAAGCAACACTTAATTTTGTCATTATTCACAGAGAAGTTGAGTTTTTGCCTAACTAGAAGCTTCATTCACTACTAACATTCATCTTACAGAAATGTATTATGCACACCATTGGAGGAGAAAACGTGCATATCAATATCAACTAGCTACAAACCATGCACCTTATAAAAGTGACTGTCTACAAGACATACTGGGTTAATACTGGCATGAATGTTGTGAGAACAACCAAATATTTTTTGATTGGTTTTAATGCTACTCCATGAGATAGATATATATTTGACACTATAGTGACCAGGATCTTAGAACTAAGTCATATGTCTAAGTGGAAATCTATTAATATTATTCTTCTAAAAACATATCAATAAAATGACTTCTAATGACATCAGTCCCTACATACATTAGTGCCTTACTCAGCATACATTAGAGAAGCTTATTCTTAAAGTAGTTGGAAATGAACATGGAGACTTACAACTGGTCATTGTGTAGAAAGTGAGAGATTTTGGAATGCTAAACCTTGAACAGTATATCATCATCAAAACCTTCTCTTCAAGATTTAGGCACCTATGAGAAAATAAGCTGGAAAGATTCTAAGAACCAGAGATATGGATGACTTCAGGGAAAGGGAGTCTTCCAGAGACTATAGGAGTGATGCACTTTTGAACTCACAGAGACTATGTCAATAAAACCTGTACAAGTTGATTTAATACATGAGTCTCAGCACTGATATGGAAAAGTGGACACAGAGTTCATAGCTCTAAACAAGAAGCTATCTTACTTTATTCACCTTGGTAAAGGAAAAAAATCACTTTTCTCTGATGTACACTGACTATGTGTTATATCAACTCCACCTCAGAGAGGCCATATAGGCAGGAGTATCTAGCCAGCACAAAATGAATTCAATGGTATTTTTGTAGATTTGGATTTTTTGTTTATTTATTGGCTTGATTTGTTTTCATTCTTTGTGTGTGAGTGTGTGTGTGTGTTTGTGTGTGTGAGAGAGAGAGAGAGAAAGAAAGGGGGAGGAGGGAGGGAGAGAGAGGGAAGAGAGAGAGGGAGAGAGGGAGAGAAGGAGAGAGAGAGAGAGAGAGAGAGAGAGAGAGAGAGAGAGAATTATAAATATATATTTATAATTCATGTCATTGTATGTGATGATCATGGAGTTAAAGATGGAGTTAGACTACATCCATCAAAAACTTTGTCATAGGCAGCTGTGATTCATTAGATAAGGAATTATTTCACTGAACTTGAATTCTCTACAAGAGCTGAAAGAACACTGAGCTGCTGAGTGTCTCCCCAGTTTCTTTCCTAGCTGAATTCAGCCTTTTAATTTTTTTTTTCAGTTTTAATTCTGTCCTCTTTTACCTAAATCAATTTACCTCCATCTCTTGCTGTCTCTACTGGTTGTTTCTTTCCAGCTGTTCTCTAGAATTTCATCAGCATCTTATTGCTAACATCTCTGTCACTCAGGTTCTCTTGTTCTTTTATTTTAATCTGTTACCAGCTCAGCCTGTCTAACAATGAAGATTAATATTAGGCAAGGAAAGACAGACCAAGAGAAGCTTTTTATTTACATTGAAACATCAGGGGAAATGTCACATGCAGGAAAATGTTAAAACAGGAATAAACAACCCACTTTCACTTCAAAAGAGTGTGTGACAATAGTATTAGCAGAACTCATGTAAATAAAAGCCTGCACTTCCACCAGTCTAAAAATTATAGAAATTAAGAACCTCTTTAATTATTCACAGTAATCCATTTTACTAAGGAAAAGATAGCCTTGGGCCTCATGCTGGGCCATCAGAGGCCTTATGACCCATCTTGTTCTTATTTTGTTTCCTAAAATTTTTTCTCTATAGCTCTTATGCTTGTTTTAATACATTTTGATACATTCCTTATGACTTAAAAACAAAAGGTTTATTCTGCTAGCTTCATAATCAATAAAGTTAGCTTAAAGAATATTTTAAATATTGTATTTGAGCTCAAATATTGTATTTGAACAAATATGTTTAAAATTATAATTGTTATTAAGGTTTCAGTTGCATTTTAATATAATGATTTATATAAATCCTGTGTTTCATTGACATTAAGTGCTAACATTTCAAACATTTTAATGTAAGCTCTTATTAATTTGTATTATATTGATTTCCTTTTAAACAAATGCATTCTTATCATATTGCACTCTTTATCTTTCAGACAGTGTTCCTTATTTTGTGATGAATTTTCATGGCTTGATTTTATCAGGTTCAAGTGTGTCATATTTGGAAGATGCAGTGTTAACTCTGTTTTAGGTTCATTGGAGACACTGAATTGTTTATGCTTTGAGAATCCCTTGGAAAGCTCTGACAGTTTCATCTCACAGTTGTTGATGGAGATGTTAAGACTCTATCCCCATATCCTTGCAGTGCCTTTAGTGGGTTATGTATCACAGGTCCACATCTTAAGTGAAGGTGAGTTTATAGCAGCCATATCCATTTTATTAACAATTTTGTGGTGATCCTATTCATTCTATTACTTCTTTTCCACTTAATTGTTAAGAGATTTTGTTTATAGAATTGTCAAGACAAATTTCATTGATCCAAGTTTGTTCTTGCCAGTTAGCTCACTAAATGGCCAATTTGTACTAATTTGCAGAATGGTCCATTAGTTCAATGACTGTTTCTCTAACCTTTATTTTTTCATGTAGCAATTGAGTTATTGTTGAGTAATTTTCATTCAGGTTTTATGGTGGAATTTAATGAAATGTTCAATTTTCTGAATGATAATTCTGCTAGTGTTAAGGACTAAGGTCACAGAAAAGAGATTTCTATGAATCTTACAATGTCAGGGAGAATTGATACAAATCAAAATTATTTTAAATCACTTTGAAAATGTTATCTCAGCTATACCTTTGAATCAAATACATATGATCATGCAGAGAATGGTATATATATATATATATATATATATATATATATATATATATATATATAATTTATAGCTTAGAAGCTGTTATTCATTTATTAAATGACTTTTGGTTATACTATTTTCTCTAAAGCAAAGAATGTGTTTCAAATATAACAATATGCAAGAGCAAGGTGTTGTAGACATGGCTCAATGTTTCAGAGCATTAACAACCTCCAGAGGATACATGTTAGATCTCTAGCACCTTCAAACCTTTAGCAGTTCAGAAACTTCTCTGACTCCAGTCATGGCACATCCTAGGCCTGTGTGTAGATTCCATGGCACCAGGTACACATGTGTTATACATACATACATGCATGCAAAATACCTACATATATTTTTTAAAAGAGCGTCAAGGTTACTTGATTTTGTTGGTCTTCCTGTGATGTTCCCATTCCCATCAGTGTCCATAATCCTTCCCTCTGATCTTCCATAGGAGTCCTCAGGCTTCATTTACAGTTTGGCTATGGGTGTCTGCATCTGTATGAGTCAGCTTCTAGGTAGATCCTCTAAGAGAACAACCATGCTAGATTTCTGTATTAAAGCATAACAGAGTAACAAAGTATCTTAATTGTGTCAGGGATTGTTGGTTGCCCATGGGGTGGTTCTCAAGTTAGGCTGGTTAATGGTTGGCCATTCCCTCGATCTCTGCTCCATACCCTGTCCCTGCATTTCTTATCAACAGGATAAATTTGAGATCAAAAGGTTTTTTTGGGTAAGTTGGTGTGCCTATTACTCCACTAGGGTTTCTGCCTGGCTACCTCTTCAGGTTCCATATCCTCAGTGTTTTGAATCAGAGTAAGGCCATCTCCATTAATTCTTGTTCATCTCCCCTATCTGTCAAGTTCTGGAACTCCCCAACATAATCTCCCTATTCCAGTCAGTTGAAGATTTCCATTCATTCTTATGGCCATCTGGCCATCTCTCCTGTCACTCTCCACACCTGATTCTAAACTGCCACATTCCCCCACCTTCTCCACACAGGTCCTTCCCTCCATTTGACTCTTATGACTATGGTATTCCTCCTCTAATGAGACTCAAGCATCCTCACTTATACCTTTCTTCTTGTTTATCTTCTTTGAGTCTGTGGAGTGTAGCATGGGGATGCTATATTTTATGACTTAATGTCCACTTATAAGTGAGTACATACCATGTGTGTATTTTTGGAACTAGGTTACCTCACTTGATGGCAGTTCAGTCTCTAGAAGCCCTCATAGGCCCAGATTGGTTGATTCTACAGGTTTTCTCATGGTTCCCTTGACCCATCTGGGTCCTACAACCCCCTCTCCCTCTCTTCTACAGAATCATCCAAACAGTCTAATTTTTGGTTGTGTGTCTCCCCCTCTGTTTTTATCAGTTGTTGGGTTAAGCCTTGCTGATGGCTGGTATGCTAGGATCCTATCTAGAAGTAGAGAATTATAAGAGAAGTGCAGGCCTCACTGACAAAGCAGTGGCCACTTCCACATAAATGTCTGGTAAACAGTGAGTGGGGACATGCAGCAGAGGAAGGAAGCAACTTCTGCATGAGAGCCAAACTGAAGCCTACCTAAGAGACTAGAGTTTGGTGAAGCCAACAATGACAGCACTCAGAAACTGCCAATTGGAGGACTTGCCTGCTTGGGACCAGTAAGACATGGGTAGAGGGTACAAACGGCATTCTCTCTAGAATTAGTAAATGAGCTTGCTACCTGCCTCAATCTATCTGTTCCTAGAGTCTGGGCCCTGCTGATTCCACACTGCCTCTTTTCAAACCCACAAGCGGGAGCCTCTAGCTGGAATACTCATTGGTTAGCCATTCCCTCAATTTCTGCTCCATATTTTTCCCTTCCCATCTTGTAAGCTGGATAAAAATTTTAAGCCTGGGTTGATGTCCAAATCCCCCCATTCGAAGACTTTACTGTTGACAGGAGACTGACAGTTCAAGCTTCCATAGCACTGAGCCTTGGATAGGGTTACCCTCATAGATTCCAGAGAGTTTTCATTGTACTAGGTTTCTAATTCATCCAAGAGATTCTCTGCTCCATTCCAGTTGTCTCCACCACGACTCTCTTCCTTTTCTTCCCCAAACTTGATCCCTTTGGTTCACATCTAACTCCCAACCAGTACCTGCCACTCTACCTATGAAGTCTATGCTGTTTCCTATTTCAGTGAGATTCATTCATCCCCATTTGAGCTCTCCTTGTTACTTAGCTTCTTTGAGTCTGTGAATTTTATCATGATTATTCTTTACTTTATAACAAATATCGACTTAGGAGTGACTGAATACAATATTTGTCATTCCGTGTCTGGGTTATCTCATTCTGGATGATATTTTCTACTTCTATCCATTTGTTTGCACACTTCATAGCATTATTTTTAATAGCTGAGTAATACTCCAGTATGCAAGTGTACCATATTTTCTTTATCCATTCATCAGTTGAGGAACATCTAGTTTGTTTTCAGTTTCTGGCTATTATGATTAAGCTGCTATGAACATAGTTGAGCAAATGCCCTTGTGGAATGGTGGAACATCCTTTGGAAATATGCCCAGGATTGATATAGATGTATCAAGAGGCAGAACTACTCCCAATTTTCTGAGAAAATTATAATTTTTAAAGTGGCTGTAGAAGTTTGCATTTTCACAAGCAATTGAAGAATGTTTTCTTTACTCCATATCTTCATCAGTGTAAGCTATTTCTTGAATTTTTAAATCTTAGCCATTCAAACAGATGTAAGATGGAACCTGACTCTTGTTGATTTACAGTTCTATGATGACTAAGGATGTTGAAAATTTAATTTAGTATGTCGTGGTCATTAGAGATTCCTCTATTTTGAATTCATTTTTTAGATTTGTATTTCATTTTTAATTGGATTATTGGGTTTGTTGTGATCTAGTTTCTTGAGTTCTTTATATATTTTGAATATCAACCATGTGTTGAATGTGAGATTGGTGAAGATCTTTTCCCATTCTGTAGACTGCCCTTTATCCTTTTGATAGTGTCTTTTGCCTAACAGAAGCTTTTCAGTTTCATGAGGTCCCATTTATTAATTGTTAATCATAGTCCCTGAGTTTTTGGTGTTCTATTCAGGAAATTGTCTCCTGTACCAATGCAATCAAGACTATTCCACAATTTCTTCTATTAGACTTAGTGTATCTGGTTGTAGTTTAAGGTTTTTGATCCACGTGGACTTAAGTTTTGTAGAGGATGATAAATATGAATGTATTTGCATTCTTCTACATGTGTGCATCCAGTTAGAGCAGCACCATTTGTTGAAGATACTTTCTTTTTTCCAATGATAGTTTTAGCAGCATTTTTGTCAAACATCAGGTGTCCTTGGGTATGAGGATCTTTTCAGGGTCTTCAAATTGATTCCAACTCATCAACTTCTCAGTTTTTATCCAAGTACCATGTAGGTTTTTATTATTGGTGCTCTGAAGTACAGCTTAAAATCAGGAATATTTTCATTGGTTCTTTTATTGCACAGTACTGTCTTAGATAACCTCATATTTTTTTCATATGAAATCAAGTATTTGTTTCTCATGGTCTATAAAGAATTGTATCTGATGGGAATTAGATTTTTATTGGAATTGCATTGGATCTATAGATTGTTTTTTTATAAGGCTTTGTTTACTAGGCTAATTCTGCAGATGTATAGCACAGGAGATTTTCTCATCTTCTGATATCTTCTTTAATATCTTTCTTCAAACATTTGAAGATCTTGTCATACAGGTCATTACACCAAGATGTTTTATACTATTTTTGTCTGTATTGAAGTATGTTGTTTCCCTAATTCTTTCTCAGCTCATTCACCATTTGTACATACGAGACATTACATTTGTATCTAAGCAGTTTGCTGGTAGTGTTTATCAGCTGAAGAGCTTTCTGATATAAGTTTTAGGCTCACTTTTGTATACCTCCATATGATCTGCACATAGCACTATTTTGACTTCTTCCTTTCCAATATGTGCACCCTTGATCTCCTTCAATTGTCTTATTGTTCCAGCTGAAACTTCAAAGTACTATATTGAAGATTTACAGAGAGGGTGTGTATGTTTGTCTCAATTTAGTAGAACTGTTTTGAGTTTTTTCACTTTAATTTTATGTTAACTGCCAGATTGCTGTATATTACAGTATATTGCTGTAGAGTATTGTATATTAATTAGGTATGTGTCTTGTATCATTGATCTTTCAAAAACTTTTATCATGAGTATTATCAAGGGGGTTGAATTTTATTAAAGATTTTTCCCCATCTAATGCATTTTAGTATATTTTAAGAATATAAAATTTTATATGTTATATATCTATGTATATTTATACTTCTATATACTTTTAAATATTTATATATTATTTTTATATATAATATATGCACTACAAATTGATTATATGGTACTATATAATTTTAATGTATATGTGTATCTATGCATATTATACATATGTATTAATATTGTTAAATTTGACAGAAGACTTGGGAAAACTTTAAATGCATTTTGCTGATAGCTGTCTTCTCTGTGAGTATAATTACATAGCGTCCTGCAAATGCAATGCTACTGAGGGTAGAAAAATCATTTCTCTTTAGAATGTTTCTATTGACAGCTTAAATGTGTTCCAATGTGTGACTAAGTGGTCAGGCTCCTACCAATAGCATTAACTGGACTATATGTGTTGTTGAATCCAAAAGATGATATGAAGTTGGGGAAGGACATATTTGCAAGGATTCCAGGGAATGATGGGAGGAAGAGTTGGTTTGGATATGATTGAAATGCAATTCATACATATATAAAATTTTCAAAGAATAATGTTAATTCCATAAAAATTTATGAGTGGACATTTATACTAAAATGCTTTATGTACTCATGTCACTTGTAATTTGTTCATTGTGCATGTCTGTCTGTGTGTGTGTGTGTGTGTGTGTGTGTGTGTGTGTGTGTGTGTGTGAATAAGTCTGCATGCCTCAACATCTTTGTAAATATTAGTTCTTAGAATGAATATGGAATCTTATCAAATAACTTACACGTACTACTTAACGTATTTGAGTAATACTTGCAGAATTGTTAGGTGACCTTCTAACATTTATAAGAAAACATGAAACTGCTCCTGAAGTATAAAACTTTGTTGGATATTAAGAAAACTAACACAGACAGATTTGTAATTTCTATTTTTTTCTGTTTGTAGTAACAAATGTTGGAAATAAATTCTACAGAGACCAGCCATTTTTACCTTCTATCTGCAGGTTAGTTTTATATTTATACATATTTTATGCTATATTATCTATTCAGGGTCTACATAAAGCCACAATATCATATATTATATAAGGTAGGAATAGTAAGAGATTTATGTTGGATTTTTATCAAATATATGCTTTATATAGAGATACTCTGATCAAAATACTATTCTTTAGTCAGTTTTGAAGGCTGCAGCTGATGTAATCCAAGCCAAAATGAGGGGAAAAACATGTTGAAATATCCTATGCATGTAAGAATTGCAGAATAAGAAATAGAAACCAGAAGTAACCAGAAACCCAGAACCTCAGCTATTCCAATGTTTTCTATTTTACTGTATTACCATAACATCCAGTTTCCATCCTTATCCTTGAGTATAGGAAAATAAGCAGTAAGAAGCACATAGTTTACATCTTCTACTCTAATCTGTCCCATCTCAATTTCGTATGTTAAAGCTGTCACTGTACTGAAGTTGAGTATATGATAAAACTACACCTTGATCCAAACATACAGAGCCACAAAGTTTGCTATGTGGCCCATTTGGGAGAGTTAATTGGGAATTAATACTCCAGGTTTGACAATATTTTATTGTTTTGCTACGATAATTTTTACACACATACTGAAGGGTAACCATTGCAATTCTAACATTCACATTTATTTGAATATGTACATTATAAAAACATGTTCTGAAACATGTTCCACATGTTCTGAAAGAGAAAAATCTAGAAAGGATTTACTGTAATACCCACTCACCAAATTAATATAGGAAAAAGTCAGCAGAAAATGAAGAAAAGAAATCCTAAAAGTACCAAATACATAAATCTTAAATGAGCTACTGACAGAGTTCAAATAATATGTAATTAATAATATCCACGATTAAGCAAGGTCACATATAGAAGCTCATCATGGCTTTTCATTTCAGTCAGTATGCTACTTACAATTTAAGGTACTGCTATTCATTGTGAATGTTCACATATTTTTACCTGGATGTAAAGTCAATGCTGCTGCTTTACAATGCTCAGAGCAGTCAGAAGAATTTTGAAGGATAAAATTGGGAACTCTGAGCATTTGCAGCCTAAGGCTATGACACAAAGCAGCCCCCACTTTACATTGCCCAGAAACCACAAAACAGTTTAAAACCTCATTGTGGGAATAGGGGAAAAAAGCAGTCAAAACTGTTTGATTTTTAGTATCTCTGAATACACAAAAGATAAAAAATATTGAAATACAGCATTACCATATCTGAAACAATTTGGTGTCTGTGTTTCAAAGCCTCTTTACTTTCACAAAGAAACATTAGTGGAAATATCAAGGGAAATGAATATCACTCTTCTTTATTCATCAGAATATTCTGCAATTGAGTATATTTCTTCATTTAATTTAGAGATACACAGATACAGAGATGAAGACTACTGAATGGCCTGCTTTCAAATTTAATGAGATAGTTATTAATCTCTTTGCAGGAAGCATTCAATGTAGCTTATTTTTCGGGATGACACTTGTGTTGCTTGTTAACCCATGGGGTTCAGTTGTACTTCTTTTGTTTAGTTGACATTTTCACATAGTTTCTGGAACCATAGAGTCTGTAAACCAAGACTTTTTAAAATTAATCCTGTTTAATAGTTTTCACACTGGAGTTGCTGAGTGCTAAGCATTGAAATTGACTGTAACAGGATCTGTCATCCCCAACACAGACACACACACACACACACACACACACACACACACACACGTCAGTTTTACATCAATTCCTCTGTATGCTTGACTTCTCAGAAGCCTCTGTATGTAGTAATGTACTTGTGAGATTCTTTGACAACACAAATAATAGTGAAATTTAAGTAGAATATATCATATCTTTCTTCTAAGTCAACTTCTAGTGTAGCAGCAACCACAAGAAAAGTATCAATCCCACACATCATTGTTCTTATAATCTCATAGTCTCTCTGAAACTACACAGGACAGACTTGATTATATTTCTTAGTGGAAATAGATAATAATAAAAAAATCTTCAGAATTAAAATTTCTATAGCAGAAATAGAAATGAACATAAAAATTAGTAATAAATCCCAGAGTTAATGTATTTAGGTCAGTCAGCTTTTTGCATGTCCAAGTCAACTGATTGCATTTGTTCACAGCAGTGGAGGCCTAATACAAACATGGGCTCATGGGAATTGCAGCAGAGGATGGGAGAAGGGGTACTACACTGGAATCTAGAAAGTAGATTTCCAAGAGCTTGTTAAGAATATCTTGGAGCTACCCTGAGAACCATGCTGCTCTCTCCAACACTGATCTTATAGTAGGAACATATCCAAAAAATTTGAGATGTCACTGTGTTTTCATTGATATAAAGGAATAGGAACAAATTCTTATTAATATTCACTTATTCAACAAAGGGCAACTTGCTCATTTCCTTGTACTTTTTTTTTTTCCTTTTTCATGACTGGGTTGTAAATTTTCCATTTTTCTTTAGGCTTACAAACATTTTTTAATTCTATAAAGAAGTATACATTTGATTTATTTCCACACCTCCTTTTACCTGGAACTCCAACTGTGTCTTTGTTCATATTATCTAAACTTCATGGTTTCTTAATCATTATTGTTACACACACACACACACACACACACACACACACACACACACACAAAGTCATACAAACACATACACACACACACAAGCATACACATATTTATGCATGCACCCACACTTCTTGTATATGTTTTACAAATTCCATTTAATAATAGCCTTGTGGGCATGTGTTTTTGAACATTTGGGATCTGGTAACTTATCAAGGCATTCACCCTTAGAAAAGACTAATTTTGTCTCTCTCTGCAGCTATTGACTGCCTGTAGTTTTTCATGTAGATATGATACCTTATGAAATTTCCTCTGATGCTATTGCTCTATTAATTGATGCTGCCTTAGCCTTGATATTGGCCTTGCTTTGGCAACTATGTTGTCAAAATTTCGTAGATACTGATTCAATTTATTTGCATGTATTTTTCCTTCCATTTCTGTATCTATTGAGGTTATTTTGTCTCTAAGTTAATTTATATGATTTATTATATCTATTTATATAAGATTTAAAGCTATTTTTGCTATTATTGTATCTCTGAAGCAAAGGCAATTTGATCTCAGTACAAAAACTTTTTGATACATACTTTATTTACTTTGCAAGTATTTTATTGGCAACATTTACAACTACGTCCATCAGAGTTACTAGTCTGCAGTTTTCTTATTTTGTTGGTGTGTGACCAAGTGTTTAAACATCTAAATTTATGTGAATACACTTATTTGAGCTAGCACACTACATTTTTCCAGGCTTTGTTATTCAAGCAAAACTGCCTTTGAAATAAGGATTTGTGGAATGTTCTGTTTTTAGATTGTTTTTAATTAATTTGAGGAATTTGATTGTAGATCTTTTAAAATTCTTGTCAACTCTGCTATGCAGAATTTGGCTCTGGACTCTTTTTAAATCTAAGGCATTTTGTTACTGATTCAATCTATATATTTGTTGTGTTGCTGTTCTCTTCTTAGTTTAATTTTGGTAGTTCAAAAAAAAAAAAAAAACTAAAAACACCTAGAAACTCCCACATACTACCTTAATTGAATACTATTTTTAAGGAATTGCTTTAAATAGTCTGAATTCATTTTGGGAATGTTTTAGTGTTTCCCTGCTTATTTCTGATTCTATTAATAGGAAATAGTAGATTTCAGCCGTAAAAATATTAAATCTCAGATAAAAAGATATTATGGAAAATATGAGAAACTAAAAAGACCTGTCTTATGAATGAATTTTTTTAAAAAAATTAATAAATGAAAATGATGATTATACTGAAAGCAACTTTTAGATTCAATCCAGTCTGATGAAAATACTCACAACATTCTTCATAGAAGTAGAAAACAAAATCCTATCACACATATTGAATCACAAAATAAACCTGTCAAAGTGTAATCATGGACAAAAAGGATAATGATAGAAAGATTAATATTCCAGGTTTTTAAATTTGTTATAGGACTATAGTAGTGAAAACAGTATGATACCTGTACAAAAACCGACATGTATTCCAACAGAATAGCACAGGGGATCCAAACATGAATGTGCATAACTGTTGGCATTAGATGTTTGGTTAAATGCCAAAATCATATACTAGAGAAAAGTAAGCATCTTTCATTTTGGGGGATGGGAAATCTTCATGTGCAGACATAAAAGAATGACTAGTACTTATATCTGTCACCTTGCATAGGAATTAACCCCAAACAGAAGAAAACATCAGTACTAATAATAGGAAAGGACTCTATGAAATGGACTCTGTGCACTCTGGAGTTAAACCTAGTACTTGTAAAGTGGGTTCTCATAAAACAGTGGAAGCACACAGACTGTGGAAGCATCTTTACCAGTTATCCTTCTCATGGACAATTAATAAATAGAAAATATAAAGAACTAAAACAGACAACCAATGAGATAAATGACCCAATTAAAACAGGACTATGAATCTGAACAGAGAAGTTTCAACAAAAATATAAAAGAGCATAAAAGACATGTATAGAATGTACTCAATTATAATCGGACATCAGTCATAATATGAAGGATAATATAATCCTTAGATCCAACGATATAATCCACAGATCCAAAGGGACTGGGTAAAAGAGTTCCCAAGGCAGAATATAAAAATCTAACTTAGAATATGAAACTAAATAGTCATAAAAAGTGGGTGGAAAGATGGATCTCAGGAGGAGAGGTAAAGAATGAAATGGGAATGATGATCAGGTTTGGGGGGAGGGAGTCGAAAGGGCTGGGAGTGAGAATGAAAATCACTGAGGGACATCTCTGGGCCTAGCTGGAGGTCTGGAACAGGCGAGAATACAAGGAGTCTATGGGAATGACCATAGCTGAGATTCCTACCACAGGGGGATATAGAGACTGCACCTCCTTTAGCCATGTGGGACTTCCAGAAGAAGGAAGGAGACATCAATCCATGTTGCAGCCTGAGTTGTCCCACACTTGGGGTCCAAAATGTCACGGACCACTCTATCAATGTAGGAACCGTACTGCCAAAAGCCTTGGGGGTTAAGTTGTTAGAGCCCTTACCTCCCCAAGCTGCTCCAGTCTACGGGTTGGGGTTCAGTAAGAGAGAGAGAGTGAGGATGGACAAGAGGAATGGAGACCAGACAGAGTGTAATTCAATCCCGTTTATTCTTCAGTCTCTCTTCTTTTCTCCAAGTCCCTAGTACCAAGTCCCTAGTTCCAAGTCCCTAGTTTCTACCACCTAATCCTAGTTCCAGTTGCTAGTCTCTTTCCCAGTTCCAAGCTCTTTCTCCAAGTGCTAAGTGTCTCACTTCTTAGCCACGCCCTTAAGGTCTTATCTCTAAATCTGATCTCTAAGTCACACCCTTAAGTCTCAGCTCTAAATCACATCTTTAAGTCCCACACACCCAAGGGAAAATCCTGGGGATCTAAAACAAGATGTTATCAGAGTGTGCTCAGCTGTTGTAGGCTAATGTAATGAAGTCTCTTGTCAGGGTATATGGCTCAAGATGGCTGCAAGGATGATAGTGAAAGAGTTAAAAAATTTTAAACCTTCCATAGATGGAGTCAAGAGTGCAGCTCAGCTTGTTCTGCGCTCTGGGTCCTAGGAAACTAGCTATCCACAAGACAAAATAGATAAGATAGGAGTTCAGAGCTGAGAGTTTAGGTCAGCGTGACCGTGCACCCTGGATACCAGGAACTAAACTGACCACAAGCTAGATTGAATAGAGTTTGAGCTGGGAGTCAGCATGCCCATGCACCCTGGATACCAGGAACTGCACTGAAATAGGGTTTGATTCTTAAGAGAAGAAAAGCTTGTATGAGATATTTCCCCCCTGACTGTTTCTTGAACCTGCCATGGAAGCTGAACACTGGACAGGTGCTTTCTATGGATACTTAATCATGATTTCCCCCCTTGTCTCTCTGGATTTCAGTTTTTCCTTTTAAAAAATCTAGCTCTTCTCTAAGGGGGGGGGTCGTACTTCATTTGCTTGCCTCTGCATAGGACAGGCTAGAAGTGCGGCCTCAACTCATTGAATCAAGTATACCTCTTGTTAATTGCATCAAGTTCGATATCTTGCAGTTATTGGAGTGGCTGTGAATTCCCAAGAGCAGGGAGGAAGTTCCTTCCTTTCTGGCGGGCTTTACAATAGCTGCCTTCTGTCGGCTCCCCACAAATCCACTCACAAAAACATTAAACACAAAATTGGTCTTACCTACAAGATGTGCAGGAATAAAAATGGATCAGTATTGATAATAGTTGCAGGCAGAATCTTAGCATAACTATGTCATGAGAGTCTTCATTCTGCAGTTGATAGAGGCAGATTCAAAGACCCACAGCCTAACATTAGGTGAAACTTGGGGAGTCTTGTGAAAAAGTGTAGCACCGAATTGAGCAACATAGAGGGATCAAGGACACTACAAGAAGACCCACAGAGTCAACAAACCTGGGACCCTGGGGGCTCACACTAACTGGACCACGAAACAGGAAGCATTCAGTGGCTGAATCTTGACCCCCTACCCATTTGTAACAAATATGCAGCTTGGTCTTTGTGTGGGTCCACTAACAAGTAGAGTGGAGGGTGGCTGTCTTGGTCTCTGTTCTTTGCAATTTGATCTGCTTCCCTTATCTGGATTGCATTGTTTGGACTCAGTGGAAGAGGATATGCCTAGTCCTCCAGAGATCAGATATCCCAGGGTAGATGGCACCCGAGCAGGGCTTCCCTTTCTCTGAGGAGAAGGGGAGGGGGCAATGAAGGAGGGATTTGTAAAGATGAGACTAGGAGAAGAGGAGGGAGATGGGCTGTGGAAAAAAGAAGACCTGGTGCTTGTCCAACTGGCAGTCTCTAAGTAAAAGAATTAAAATAGATTCATATTTTTACCCTGTACAAAACTCAAGTCCAGGTGGATCAAGGACCTCAACATAAAACTAGATACACTGAATTGAAGAGAAGAAAAAGTGAGAAAGCATCTCTAACTGATTGGCTTAGGGGGAAATTTCCTAAACAAACCTCCAATGGCTCAGGTTCTAAAATCAATAATTGGTCATTGGGATATCACAAAACTGAAAAGTTTCTATAATGAAAAAGATACAATCGGTAGGAATAATCAGCAACCTACAGGTTGGGAAACAAATCTTCACTACACCTACATTCGATGGGCTGGGCTAATATCCAAAATACACCAAAAAAAAAAAAAATAAAGAAGTTAAACTCCAGAAAATCAAAAAATTCCATTAAAAAAGGATTACAGAGCTAAACAGAAAATTCTCAACTGGGGAATCTCAAATGACCAAGAAGTATTTAAAGGAATGGTTAAAGTCCTTAGTCATCAGAGAAATGCAAATCAAAATGACCCTGAGATTCCACCTTACACTTATCAGAATAGCTAAGGAGCAAAAACTCAGGTGACAACCTGCTCTGGAGAAAAGGATGTGAAGAAAATGGTATACTCCTCTATTGCTGGTGGGATTGCAAACTGGTGCAACCACTCTGAAATTCAATCTAGCTGTTCTCAGAAAGTTGGAAGTAGACCTACTTAAAGAGCTAGCTATACCACTCTTGGACCCAAAAGATGTCCCACCATACCACAGGTACACATAGTGTTCATTGTGGCCTTATTTGTAATAGCCAGAAGGTAAAAACAACCTGGAACTCCCTCAACTGAAGAATAGATAAAGAAAACACGGTTCAGTTACACAATAGAATACTATTCAGCTTTTAAGAAGGAGGGCATCAAGAGTTTTGCAAATCAATGAAACTAGAAAATATCATCCTGAGTGAGGTAACCCAGACCCAAAAAGACATCCATGGTATGTACTTACTAATGAATAGATATTAGCTAAAATATACAGAATGCCTAGCATAAAACCCACAGAAGTTTAACAAGGATAAAGGCCTCCTGAGTGTGCTTCAATTTCACTTAGTAGGGGGAAGAAAATAATTAAATGAGTTAGAGGAGCAGGGACTCCTATGGGAGAGGTTAGGGGGAAGGGAAAGTAGAACAGGAGCAGGTATAGGGGGAAAAAGAGAAGCCCAGAGGGCTAGCAGAATGAATATAAATATGAAACCTCAGAAGATGGGAGGTAGGGAGACCCTCTAGGAAGTACCAGAAACCTGGAATGTGAGAACCTCTCAGTACTCAATGGGAGTGACCATAGATGAAATGTCCAACAGTTGGGAGAGGGAAACTGAAAGAGTTCACCTCTAGTAGATGAACTACTCAAGAGGAGGGATGGTTTTACCAACCCACAGTCAAAATTTTTGACTCAGAAGTGTTCCTGTCTAAAAAAGTAAAGGGACAAAAATAGAGAATAGACAGAAGGAAATGGAGAACATTCTGCTTCCTGCACCATTAAAAGTTCCCAAGTGTTGGTTTATAAAGTAGAAGCAACTAACATGCTTATTCTTATGAAATTCTAAGGAGTAAAGAAAGAAAATCTCAATGAAAAGATATTTATAAACCATAGTGATTTTTCACAAAAGGTAACAATGAGTTAAATACATAAGCTTAGAGAAGAAAAAATGGAGTTCTATTCCATAACTAAGACTGAGACTCTTGTACTAGCAAATGGTTCAGTTTTATATAAAACAGATGATGACATTCATCATGAAAAAAGTAGTGTATGGAAATAGGGTGAGCTGATTTTGGAAGGGTGACTTGAATAGGCCAGTCTCAAAAAGCTTCCATGAAATGGAGGGTTTGAAAAACTCAGAAACTGAAGACTATCCAGGTAGAAACAGAAAAAGTAAGCACATCTTCCAGGAGAAAGAAGTCAAAGGATGATCATAAACTATAATTTCACCAAGATTACAAAAATAAAACACATAAAAATCTTAGTTATAAGAAAATTAAATCTAAAAAAATCACAATATTATGACAGATAGTCAATATTTAATTCATCATCTGTTATAATTACTACATTCATAATTTAAAAATAAATATATCTTATAGGTAATGTATAGATATATGAAAATATACATAGTTATAATTAATTGGTTTGAGATTTCTAATCATAGTGCTTATAAGAAGATGCACTCAAATAGCAATATTGCACTGGTGCCTTAATTATTTCACTTGTAAGGTAAAATCTCTAAATAATGACTCTCATTTAGTGAGTGACGTTTTCAGGCTCTTGTGATCAAGTGAAGTTTTCTGGAGTTCTATCGTTGGCTGCTTATAGTTCCTACATGCATATTTCCAGTTACAGCTGGTATATCCTTAGCTCTTCAGCCGCGGTGCCAAAATAATGAGACAGAAATCTTGTAAAAGAGACTTTGAAGTGTTTGTATTCACACCTGGCATCTTAGCTTCACATGTATCATGAGGAGGAAATGACTCTGGGAGGATTTTGATTTGACAGAAACCCTCTACTTACTTATTCATTCAAAGCTCAAAAATCCAAGGCCATTCATTCTACTGAATGGACGTAATTTGGATTTATTTTCATATTAACTCTACTGAAACGTGCATTAATTTAACAGTCAATGTAGTTTTAAGTGAAAGTGACACTTCCATGAAACCTTTCATAAAATACTTTGGCTAGTAATATAGATCACAAGGGCAAATTATTTTAATGTTTCCAATTCCTGCTCTCAAGAAATATATGATCAAATGAATTACATATAAAATATTTAAGATGAGGAATAGGTGCTTAGTTACTAATTCTGAGCTTCTCCACTGTGAAGAGACTTGTGCTGGATCACAAGATCATATTCAATCCATCTAATAAATCCATATATATGCTGTTCTTATAAAGAACACCGAGTAAGACAAAATGAGGTACAAATGTGTTTGCAGAGAAACAGAACTCTTGGAGTAAATTCATGTAGGAGATATACAAGACTTGCTGGTGTCAGGTTCTAGCTCTCCAACTTCATGAAAACTACAGTAGCTACAGACTTTCCTGGGAGTGTGAGCACTGAAAACATTTGATTGGAGCTCTTTAAAGAACCGGGAAAGGAAAAAAAATTGAAAGTTATGATTCATCTCTTGTAAGGAACAAGAAATTCAGTAGCTATATAAAACATTTTAGTATTTATAGAAAGGTAAGGAATAATATGTTACTGATTTTTGCTTCCAACATCTGTGGATCAAGGAATAATCAAGCTGGGCAGTGGTGGTGCACGCTTTTAATCCCAAGAGTGAGTTCCAGGACAGCCAGGGCTATACAGAGAAACCCTGTCACGAAACACACACACATACACACACACACACACACACACACACACACACACACACACACACACAAAGAGCAATCAAATAAAGTCAGAGATAAATTTGCCCAGCTCCCTGTACACATAGACAAATTAAAAATTTCCAAACGTGACTTAAAATGGAATTTTCTTTCCAATAGCCATAAATTATCAAAACATTAAACTCAAACTCTGATCATTACTGGTTGACGAAAATTGATATCAGGCTTTTAGAGTTAACCTATGATACATTCTTTGATCAATTCACTTTTGATGTTCAACTTGGGTATTAGAACTAATACAAGTGCAATTAGAGATAAATTATCAGGAAGAAAGCTACTGTATTATTGAATATTTTCATACCAAACCTTTAAGGGTCTGGGGGAGGTGGTCAGGTATGAAGGAGGGGATTGGTTGTATGAGTTGAGGATACCTACCTAATGACAAAGTGGGAGATGGTAACAAGGTAACACTCAATACATGAGTCAAAGACAGGTCACCAGAAAGGGTGGAATTTCAACCCATGCGTGTCATAAAGAGGATTGGCTATCAATTCCTGAAGATGGATGGAGACAGTCGCAATATTTTGGTGTTACTCAGAGAGAAAAGGCCAAGTGTATATTGCAAGTATTGGTAGAGTAGCAAAGCTGGGTGTACATGGTTATTGGCATCAAGGTTCTATGCCTGTCTATAGGGGCCAAGGGTTTTCATTGGAGTGGATCAATATAGTAACTTGAGTTGATCCTGAATATCTGAAAAGGGGCCTCAGGCTCAAGATAGTAGTATACATGTTTCTCGTGCTCATTGAGGAGAGTAGGAGGAGCTGTCACTGTCAGCATAAGTTTAGTATTCTCTCCTAGAGAGATGCAGTTCAGGTAGCAGGGATGGGTGCAGTTGGACACATTAGCTGATAAAATCCAATTCTGTAACACAATCGATAATACTAGCATAAAGTTATTTGAAAGAATTATAGTTTACCATTACAAATAAAATTAGTCTGAAAAAAAAATCTATATTTGAACATGAAGAAGTTTATTGCTCATCTGAGGTTGAAGGTAAAACCTTACTGCTTAAGACATCATGTACTTCAGACCCAGGAATCAGAGGCCCTTTAGCTAGAAATAACCTGTGTGCTTCCTTCATAAAGATTAGCTTTCCTGTTTCCAGAAGATGTTATGAAAGCTTCCAAAGCATGGAAGCAAACAAAAGTCATATTCACAAGTGTCACTTATAAACCACAGGAGCAAACATGATACACTAAATTTAACATAGACATGAAGCTCATGAAGAAAGAAGACTAAAATGTGGGTGATTTGTCCTTCTTAGAAGGAGTAACAAAATAATCATGAGAGCAAATATGGAGACAAAGTATAGGACAGAAACTGAAGGAAGAACCATTCGGAGACTGTTCCACCTGGGTATCCATCCCATGTGCAGTCAGGAAAGGCAGACACTGATGTGGATGCCAAGAAGTGCATGCTGATAGGAGCCTGATATAACTGTCTCCTTAGAGGTCTGACAGAGCCTGACATATACAGAGGGGAATGCTCACAGCTAACCACTGAACTAATCATGGGGTTCCCAATGGAGAAATTAGAGAGAAGACTGGAGTAGCTGAAGGAATTTGAGGCCCTCCATGGGGAGAGCAACAATACCAACCAACCAGAGTTCCCAGGGTCTAAACCACCAACTTGGGAACACACATGGAGGGACCCATGGCTCCAGATGTATATGTAGGGGAGGATGGCCTTGTTGGTCATAGGTGGGAGAGGAGGTCCTTGGTCCTGTGAAGGCTGGATGTTTCAGTGTGGGGGAATTTGAGGGCAGGGAAATGGGAGTAGCTGGGTGGGAAGGGGCACATCCTCACCCAGGACTAGTAATGGACTTTTAAAAAGATTCTAAAATATTTTACAAAATCAGTAAATTCCCTAACTGATTCTAAATCTTCATCCTTAGTACTACAGATAAGTGTAGTTCCCATCCCCCCCCCCATCAAATTAAATTCTCTTTGCAAGAGATGGAAAGTATTACAGAAAATCACCACCAACAGAATTGCATACTTGTATATGAGAAGCCCAGTCTCAAAGGTTACTTTTATAAAATATTCCTAAATCTAAGGTTGAGAGGACAGCAAAGAAGAGGAGAAAGAAAGACTATAAGAACCAGAAGGTCAAGAAGTTTGTTGTGGGATTGTTTCTCATAAAATCTCACAAAAATGAATACCTAGACATGAGGTGAGCAAGTATAACAATAATACAGGTGGCAAAGTAGACAAGAGAATGCCCATAAGTTCTCAACCCTACTTAAAATCTAGAAAATGCTGAGATGGGGAGAAATAGTCTCCTCCAAGGAAAAGCTCACAAATTAGTTATACAAACAAAGTGATAAGCGCAAAAACTGAGTGCAAGTAGTATTATATAGGCTGAGGGGGTAATCTTAAGGAATATACATGCATATACACATGCATATATGCATTTAACTACAGTTAATGATAAAGGAGGCTATTAATTTCAAAGAGAGCAAGGTGGCATATATGAAAGGTTTTGGAGTGAGGAAAGGTATGAGAAAATGCTGTAATTAAATCTCAGAAATGAAAAAAATGAAAAGTATTTAAAATCAAGATTTTTAAATCTGTTCATTTAGAAATGAATAAATAATTGCAAAATCATTGGCAGGGCATATGAGAGTAAATGTTTAAAGTTTGTAAATTCATGCTAAGTGCATTTTATGTATTGTGTTTATATTTTATCATTTAAGAAAAAGATAAACTCCAAATGTTTTCACATGATTCCCATCCCACTCTATCTACTTCTTTTTATCAATTTTTACAAAATATTATGCTGACTGTGGATACCAACAGTTCCCACATTTGTGATTTCAGATCCAGCAGATCCATGCATTAAAATTAAAAACTTAAAATCTTATGATATGTAATGTTTGGATATATGATTATTTTTGTATATTCCAATAATGAACATAAGGCATTTATGTTACTGACCATCTGTGATGCCATCTCATCTACACGCCAGAAGAGAAATGGTTCTTTCCTGGGCATTCTGTGCCACTTAACAGTGATGTATTCCTTTCTGTGCTCTTAGCACTGTTTCATGTGCAAGCACTGTAGTATTTGTACAGAGCCTACTTATACCACCAAAGTCAAAGATTTGTCCCCTCTTTATTTCACAGTGATTAGTAATTTAAGGTAAGTTCACTCCTATGAATTTTATTCTTTTTCGAAAATATTTTTATGCAATATTGTCTGATAACACTTTCTCTTCTCCCTGCTCCTCTCAGTCTCTCTCCTCCTCCCTTCTTATATGCACCCTTTCTGTCTCTCAACAAATATACAGGCATCAAAAGAATAATTATAAAACAAAATAGGGTTAATTTATTTAAATCTGATATCTGATAGTTTTAGTGTTCCTTGTTATCCGTGATTATCTTCTTGTAATCTTCAGAAATTTCTTATTTCTATAACTATGACTTATGTCATCAAGTAAATAAAAACACCCTTCTTTGACTGTATTATTATGACACAATATGTCACAATGTATCATGCCCTTTCTTTTTCTGAAGTTCTTCTAAATTAATACATACAACTTAAATATAGAGCTACAGCCTGTTTGATCCTTTACTTGAAGATCATGGAAATATTTAAGACGAAGAACTTTTCAAATTGAATCATATTAGTTAATGGATAAGAAAGCTTACAAAGATTGTAGATTTATTCACTGGTAGAATTATTTAATACATTTAATTTAAAACCTAAATATAAAATCAAGCAACATAGTGATTAACATTTTACATATTTATTTACAAATTCACTCTCCTCAATGCAAATCTGAG
Organism: Rhabdomys pumilio; assembly: GCA_030674055.1. Classification (NCBI taxonomy): domain Eukaryota; kingdom Metazoa; phylum Chordata; class Mammalia; order Rodentia; family Muridae; genus Rhabdomys; species Rhabdomys pumilio. The sequence continues at coordinate 43,131,513 of JANHMN010000001.1, read as the reverse complement.
AGCTCGATTTTTCTCTACATATAAAATTCTATCATCTATCTATCTATCTATCTATCTATCTATCTATCTACTTATCTTTATCTCTATCATCCATCTTTATCTATTATATAAATATATACATATATATGTATACACACAAACACACACACATGTATGGGTGTGTGTGTGTGTACTAATATTTCAGGTGTATATATTTGAATAAACACAAAGTTACATTTTTGGAATGGAAAACACGATGACAACTTTATTTATTTATACTTTTACTTAACTTGTACTTTTAATATTTACTTATAGTTAGTACTCCAAACTTGATTTCTGTAGTTTATCATCATACATATATTTAACACTTTAGTTGACCATCCCATCTTTATTATTCTTCATTAACATGCTAGGTCTCATGAAAAACACTCCTGGAAGTAGTCTGGGATAGTATTCACTTAAACTTCTAATTATTTCAAGAAGAGTTCTGTGCAAAGTAAAGTACTTGTTTAGATATGTAGAAGAAATAGTTGAGGGGCAAATAAAGGCTGCTTCATAATTCAAAGTATGCTTGGATAGCTTTTATACTTGCCTAAAAAATTATCTACTACTCTTGTCCTTTCTTATGTTTCTGGGCTGCTTGCCTGTCAAGAAATGAAAAAGTAAAAAGTAAAACAGGTCTGCAAACGTGGCTCTTGAAACAACTCTGCTTTCTGATATCAGTTTCTCCATCTTAAGAAGGAATAAGCATAAATAGAAGACCTGAAAACAAATATATTTTACCTTATTAATATTGTTTTTCCAAAAGACAATAAACACTAAAACCTTCTCTTATTAGTTTTTACTACTGAATCGCACTGATTTGAGTACAAATATTATTTACTTAAACATTGTTACTACTATTTTTGATCTTATTTAATAATCTATCTAATAATCTTACTTTATATTTGGTTTAAATATTATAGATGTGTAGTAAACCAGTATACACTAAATCGTACACATGCAATCAAAACACTATAAACTTGATAGCCACTAACTATTGATAGATTTAGATAATCCAAATAGAAAGGAATCACATATGCTTAGTAAAATCTAATCTCAGTGTTTAGGAAACAGCATTAAAAAGATTAAACATGCACAGTTGTAAAGAAATCATGGCTTTAAAATTATTAGATGTATTTAAACTACCACGAATTCACTTTTATATATTTTAACCATTCACTATAAATATATCTGTGTTTAGATTTTGTAACTAAAGGAAAAACAAATTCATCAGTTAAGAATTATTAATTATTTTGTTTTCTTAATAACATGGTAATAGACATACAAGGAAAGAAAACTATAAAAAGGCCCATTGAAGAAAATAAAATATTTTTGAGATGTGTCATCAGATTTAACTTTGATAGTAGTGGTGTACTCCATTGAAGGAACAAATTTTACTATATAATATAATGTATTATTTAATAACATATTTTATTAATTTATCGATATAAAGTATATATTTAATGCTTAGATCTTGTACAATTTACTTGTATAAATGGATTAGAAACCCTTGGAATATACTTATAAATGGCACTTAAAATCATAAAAATGTTATGTAAAATCATAAAGTAACTAATGACAAATTTTCTCCTAATATTTTAAAATTTCTACTTACAGCATGTTAAGTTTTAATGTAATTGATATTAAATTATATATTCCTTAACATATTGAGCTGAGCCATTTTCAGCTTAATATATCCTTTGAAAGCACACATTATTCATCTTTATGAATCTGAGAAAAATAGGAAGTCATATACAATAATTTAGAAATAAAATCAAAAGCAATATGATTCATTTTCACTGAATAATTATCATATAAAATTATTAAGAGGAAAATATGAATGTAATTTTCACTATATTCTTTCTTTTGAAAATAATATATAATTTACAATATATGACTAAAGGATTAAAAACAATTACAAAAATCCGTAAAATGGTTTCTGAAAAATGTGTAAAATGGTTTAATGTAGTTTGTGCATATATTTATTTTTAAAAAGGAAAAAACTTAGATTGTAATACGTGTCTCCAAGGTTTGACATGGTCATGGGCATGTCAATGAAACTATAGGGTGACCTGAAACATACCATGGATCCTTATCCTTGAGAATACAATAAGAAAATACATATATGAGAGCCAGGACTTTTATAATAGAGCCATTAACATGTAAGCATGGGCTTTTCTTCACATACCAAAGTTCCTAAAAGAACAACTCTGAGATTTAATATTTCACAAACAAATTCATAGCCCAAAAGCTTTGGCTTGTTCTTTAACTAGTTCATAACTTAATTTTTCATTTATTCTATTCTAAGTCACACCACCAAGTTGGTATCTCTCCTCAGTTTTATATGATCTGCTCCTTCATTGTTAGGGATTAAATTTTTCAAGTGCTTGTCTCTATCCCAGAATTCCTTTCTCTGCCAGAACTCCCACCTGCTATTTTCTGCCTAAGCTAGTAAGCCAACAGTTTTTACTGACAAGTGATGCTTCCATACATTCCACAAGATATACTAACATTCTTTCTAGAAGAAGTATAAACACCAGACCCTCATCTGACATTCCAGCCATCCGCTCACTATTGTCTATGGTTGCCATGTTATGAGTTGTGAGTACCTGATTTTAAAGGAAATTGTAGGTTACGTGAAAGTGTTTATGTGGCTTATGTGACATTATTGCCATACTAATGTTGGCCAGGAATGTGAAGCAGATACTTCTGCATCACTTATAGTTCTATAAGTAATCCATTGGTTAACATTCTGGAATTAAAAAGAATTGTTCCTTTGTTGATGAGTTATAAAGAAGTGAATGTTCATGTGTTCCAGGAAAATTCATACACCTTAGGGTGGCTATTTTATATATGAATCTATAAACTTCATCTTTTTGTTTGATCGGTGATAAAATGATATGAATGGGGCAAAAACAGCTTAGAAAATGTGCTGTAGTTCAAACCCATAAATTCTTTTTTCGTTTTTTTTATTGGATTCATAAATATGGCTTTACTTTTTGTTGTAATCAAATATCTCTTTTTTGACATTGAGATTTGAGTGAGAAAAAAGATCTGAGATTTAATCTATTAAAACCATGCCTTGGTTTTTCAGTAACACTTTAAGCAATTAGAAAGTACTTAACTAAATAAATGGCTTAGTATTTCACTTTCTATAACATTTTTAACTTAATTTTGCAAAACTCAGAAATACAAGAAAATTGTATTAAAAATAAAATAAAAACATATGTTAGCAACTTGACAGTCAAGTTTCACAAATAAATTTTAGTTTTATATCTTTACATTGAGTTCAATTCCTCTTAAAAGGATATTGTCATAATATTCTTTGCATAGTAAATAAAATTATTATATTGTGAATCTATAAAAAGAATATTAAAAGTACTAAATGAGCATATTAATCTTAAATTTTCTTCTATTTCTGAGTTTAGAAAAATCAAGTTAGGAAAACATTATAGAAAGTGAAATACTAAACCATTTATTTAGTTAAGTAGAAAAAAGCAAAACCATAGAGAATGCTAAAAGTTTTACACACATGTCTCTGGACAGTGCTTTTTGTGATTTACAGGTATTCACAAGATTATTCTAATATACAATTATTTTGCTAGCCTCCAGGCACTAGAGAATACATCTGTAATGCTGTAGATGTGGAATGAAGTAACTGAAATGGTTGCTAATAAACAAATAAATATCATTTCTGAGTACTCTATATAACAAATCAGAAGTTACATAATGTGGTAAACACCTAATAGAAAAAAACCTTCAAAAAACCCAGTTGATATTCAAGCACTATTTTTTATCTTTTCCTCACTTCAGTCCTGGTGTTACAAGGATGCAAGGATTTAGAGAAGACCTATTCCCGGTTCTTTGTCACAGCACACTAAAAGATCCCTTACTTTATTCTCATTTGATCAATAACTTCTCAAAAGTCCCTTGAGTATTATGACTGACTCAGAAACAAATGATTGGACAAGTGATTACTAGTGATAGGAACCGTAACACACTTTGGATCCCAAACTGAAAACCACTCTAATAATGTTGGGCTCTACAGTACATAAGAGAACACAAGGCCTGTTTTCACAGTAGAATTAAGATACAACGTATTGGGCAGATTATATCTCTGCTCCTTAGTAAGATATAACTTTGGTAACTTTCTTGTTGTATTTTTATGGTTTATATGCAAAGGTCAAAGTGAAAAAAAGAAATAAAAGATAAAAGTACTGAGAAGAAACATAAAAGGGTTTCTTGATGAAATGATAAGCATTAAAAACAATAGGTAAAATAGAATAAATGCACAGTATTGATGTCTTGTCCACAGGACTGCAGAGAGCATCTGAGAATCCCGTTAGTTATTGGATTAATGAAGTTCTTCTACACAGACTGTCTGAAAGAACTGGATTTAAAAAAATTCCAAATAAAATATAAGATCATAAACAAATCAAGGAAAAACTAAATTTTCATATTCAATTCTTAAATAAATCCAAACTTCAACATTAGTAAACTTTATGGAACAGCTGGCTTTAATTTCTTTACTAAAAGAAATACAGACTGAATTTAAAATAATTGGGGAAAGAAGTATTTCATGAACAAATCAATGTCAGTGAAGACAGAAAAATTATAAAAAAAAATCAGAGACATTCAAAAGTGGAAAATTATACTAACTGAACTTTAAAAAATCACTAGAATAGAAGAACAGATGACATTACCAGAGGGGGGAATGTGCAAATTTAAAGGTAGGTCACTTAAAATTAGTATCAGTGAAGAAAGAAAAAGGAATTAAAACCCTGAATAATGTTTATACAACATACAACACTGTCAGGTGAATAAATGTACATGTATTATTGCTAACTTGCAAAAGAAATTATAAAGACAAAGTGGTAGCAACATATGTAAAGGAACAGTAATATAATAGAAGATATTCAGTATCAAAGGACATAATTGTGAACGTAGTGGGAAAAAGTCAAACAGGAGACCTAATAAACACTAAGATAATAAACTCTGAAAGTTGCAAAACAGAGATACACTTTAATCAAACTGTCAACATTGAAGAACAGTCAGGGAATATGGAAGTGAGCAAGATGGAAATAATTCAATACATGTTAAAGATATTTTACAAGGACGTGAAACATTTTTCAATAGAAATTGCTGAAAATAAGAAAGTTCTTCACTTAAAGCGATAAAAGTAGCAAAAAGAGAGCTATCATCAAAACTGTGGTTTCTGTACAGTGCAGCCTCAAACAAACAGTAATGGAGAACTTTTCTGTTAACCACAACCTCATTTTTTGTTATTATGCATTGAAACAGGGTAACAGTGTTTGCATATATTTTGAGGAAAAGAAGACACACTAATGTTCAAAATAATCTCTTAGCCATTAGGTCAGGCTTTTTTGGTGATGGTGCTCTATACCAAACTAGAAATAGCTGAGAGGTTATTTCTACAACAGACTTTTCCCTGTTTAAGCACTATTAATGGCAGGAAAGGATGAAAGAGATGAAGAGGGAAGGAAAATAGGAAGGAGACAAGGGGAAGAAGAAGAACAAGAGAAGAAAGGAGGGAGAGGGTAGGGAAACAGTGTAAGAAGAGATAAAGATGAAAGATATTCCTTACACACATACACAAAAAGAGAGAAAGAGACAGAGAAAGGGAGACATAAAGACAGAGAAACACGGAGATACAGAGAGAGGAAGAGAGATACACACAAATAAAAGCTGAAAGAAATCTAATACAAGACATGCAGAGAATGACTTAAAGCTGCATGAAAGTAAAGAACCCTTTAGTACTTTAAAACCTGTACTATTTTACTTCATAATTCTTTTTATATTTTAATTTAAAACTGAGAGCATAACAATATATATTTTATATTACAAAGAAGGTTGGGTATAAATATGGTTTGTTACTTTAGCATAACAATATATATTTTATATTACAAAGAAGGTTGGATATAAATATGGTTTGTTACTTTAGTAAAATAAGAGGAATGCAGAGCTGTGAACAGATTTTTGGTGTGACATCAAAGAAAAACTGTTATCAGTTTACAGCAGATTATCATAACATTAATATATTTTATGCAATCTCTGATATCCCCACAAGGATACTATTTATACAATATGCATCAAAAGGAAAAAAGAGGAGCCAAACCCAATCACTATAAAAACCAACTACAAAGGAAGACTGTAGAAAAGAATATGACAAAACGATTCTAACATTCACGAATCAATTGACAAGTTGGCAACTGTAGATTCTTAAGTATATTTCACGTCACTACAGACTTATCAAATTCTGTTATTGTCTAAATGCAGTCAGCACAAAAAGCTTCACTGTTACCTAGTTGTAAAATGATGGTTCTGAAGAAAGGGCCTTTGCAAAGAGTTTGGTAGTGTAAGCAGAGTTTTGGGGAGTAGAATTCATGGCCTTAGAAATAACACAAAACCCAGCAGTTGCCTGTTCCTGAACCAGGCTATAACTTTGAGCAAGTCAGTGAATTCTAACAAGAAGCTCAGTCTTCTCCTTATCTGGTCTTCTATTCACAGAATAATGAACATGTATTTTGCATTCAATTAGAATTGGCACACTCTTCAATAACTATATTGTGTCTTCAAATACATTGGGAATCTGTATGCCAAACGATGGAAGTCCATTATTGTTGTTCACCTCACAGCAAAATCAATTCAAAATGAATGAAAGGCTTACATAAGTAGTTTAGCTATAAAACTCCAAGCAGGAGCAGACAGGGATTTTGTGGAAATGATTGTGGAAGAAAATTGTTCCCTTAGCCTAGCAGCTGCTCTAATTTGCTTCCTTGTCCCTGTGAAAACACTGACCAAACAAAAACATGGGGAGGAAACGATTCACTTGACCTTACACTGCCAGGTCACAGTCCATCATTAAATTTAGCCAGGGAAGAAAGCCAAGCAGAAACTGAAGCAGAGGCAATTTAAGAATGCTTCTTACTGTCTTGATCTGTGATTCATGCTTGGACAGCTTTCATACACAATCACACCAAGTAATTGCACCACCTACAGTGGGATCTTTAGGACTGGCCCAGCAGTTCTTTTAAGGATTAGATGTTGAGGTTGGGCCATTTCAAATCTCTGGACCTGGGTCAAGTAGCTGGTCAACCCTCCCACACTCTTGTCCTTATGCCCTCGGGGTGGGCTCATCTACAACATCCACATCTAGGGTCAGCTCTCCTGTGTGATGAAACAGGTGAAGGGGCCCACTAGTTCTCTTGCTTTCATGATACAAATGCCAGCTCTTTCCCCTGCCATAGATGACAAGGGACAAGTTTGGAACAGGGCATCATTCTCTTGCCCATGCTGTCACTCAACTCACAAGTTGCAGGGCCAGCTCTCCCACACTCACATATTAGAGCCAGCTCACTTGCAAAATCCACATTCAGGGTCAGCTCTACTGTGCTGCCCAGGATAGATGCAAGGCCAGCTCTCCTACTCTCAAGACTGCAGGGACAGGTCTTGCCATGGGTGGTAAAAGGTGAGTGGGGAGGAAAATATCTTTTTCTCATCCGTGCCAGAGCATGCTTTCTCATGCTCATATCCTCAGGACCTGCTCAACTGCAACTCTTACAATATGCAGACCTGCTTTCATGAGTACTGCAGCTATTTAAGGGCAGGGTCAGCTCTCCTTCTCTCATGTCCCCAGGGCCATCTCTCCTACAATGCCTAGGTGAGGGGTGGAGCCTCTTCTGCACAATTCTCAGACCTCAACATGTCCTAGGGTAGTAGTCCTGACCAAGGGTGTTCTATTGGCCTTCAGTGGGAAAAAAACAACTTGCTGCTGCAGAACCATGGACCCAGTCATGGTCCTCAGTAGCAGCACAGGCCAGGACACCACCATGTTCCCTATTGGTATCACTGGCTACTCATATCAGTCTGTTCCTCACTACCCTCGGTTTTTCAGTTCTGCCTCTCTTCATTGTGCCCATATTGTATCCCTCTGTTTTTGTTTCTCTCCTAACTACCCACCACATAGTTGGTCATCTTAGTAGCAACTGGGGACTCTTGAATGTCTGTAGTTTTCTCAGGAGCAGTCTCAGGAGTACTATGACCTACTCATGCATTCTAGCCCTAATTAGAGGTCCTCTGATGCATGGTCTACCCCTCCTCAGGCCTGCTAGTGACAAACTGTAGGTCCTTAGGCTAGTTTCCTGTCTGAGTCCTCTGGCTCAGGACTGGTGGTTGTCTCAGGCTGGACTTTTTTTTTTTTTTTTTTGAAATGGTAGGGTTCTATTGATTCAGATATTCACAGTATTCACAGGTCAGAACATTGAGTATATACATAGCCTCTCTCCTCTCTGCCACCTACTAATGAAGATGTGACACAACAGCCACATCTGTAATTCATCTAGGGGCAGGATTCTGACATTACTTAAATGCTAGATATAAAAGCTAACAGTTGAAGCATTGATTCTGATTATCAGTAGAAAAGACACATTCGTAAGAAGCTTGGGTTGGGCAAAAAAAAAAAAAAAACACTGAATAAAACTTTTAAAAATAATTCTCATCTTTACTTATCAATTTCATATAATTTAGATAAATTTGCACATTTTATCTTTCTGCTCAAACTAAAAAAGCATTTATATTAATTCATATGGTTTTCTCCTTTAATATGTTTTAAATATTCATTGTTTTATGTTATATTTATTACATATTAACTTTACATCCTGTTCCTTACACTCATCCTGTTCATCCCTTCCCACAATCCTTTCTCTATTCCCCTCCCCCTTCTCCTTTGAGCTAGTAGGGTCTTTCCTGGGAATACCCTGACCCTGGCACTTTAAGTCTCTGCTAGGCCAAAAGCTTTCCTTTTCCACTGAGGCTAGACAAGGCAGCCCAGATAGAAGAACATATCCCATAACAGGCAAGAGCTTTTGGGATAGCCCTGCTCTAGTTGCTCAGGACCCACATGAAGACCAACCTGTACATCTGCTACATATGTGTGGGGAAACCTAGGTCCAGCCCAACTATATTCTTCAGTTGAGGGATAACTAGGTTGTTTCCTGTCTCTGGCTATTATGAATAAAGCTGCTATCATTTGGGTATATGCCCATGAGTGATATAGCTAAGTCTTGAAATAGAACTAGTCTCAGTTTTCTAATCAACTACTAAATTGATTTCCAAAATGGCTATACAAGATTGTATTCCCACTAGCAATTGAGGACTGTTCGCCTTGCTCCACATCCTTGCCAGTGTGGGAAGTTAAACCATGCTTGGAAGTATGGTGGGTAGAGCAGCTCTGAGACTCAGGAAATTAGGTGGGTACACACCTGAGATTGTTGGAGGCTCCCTGCTCCCTGCAAAATTCCTGGCCTGGAATATCTGCTACACTTCCCACATAAGGAAAAGTGACCTGTGCTCACATAGGTCCAGAAAAGAGTTCTCCATGTTCATGAGATACCTGCAGGCCCTGGGGGTTCAGCTAATAAACTTCTCTTCCAAACATTCCTCCCTGCAAAAGATATTTAATCTCAGATCCACCCTGAGAAGTTGGTACACATCTATTTTCCATGATGAACAACTAATAAACAGTTTAGGACCAAAGACTGTCACTTTCATCAAGGAAATTTCATGGGGAGCATGGAACAGACCTTTGCCTACAGAGACAAAATTTCTTAAATCTCCTTAAAAGACCCAGCTGTGCTCCAGACAACTGCAGCTAAGTTGTCTAATCTAAGTTAACTAAGCTAATGGGCTAAGCCAGAGCATCATATCCCAATCCTGGGATAGATGATGCCTGGAACTTAGGGAATGCAAGCTTCAGCTTTCTCACATGTCATACTGTGATTTCCCTCCCCCAGAACAGTGTCTCAGTGCTTTCCTGAAGCAAGATCAGCCCAGCAGCAGTGTGGGATAAGCACAATAAAACTCTCCCCATTTAGCCTCCTGAGTGGCTATGCCTTGTAGCACAGCAGAATATAGACCTACATGCAGGGATGTACTATCACATGAATTTTTGATTTTAGCAATTCTGATGGATAAAAGATGAAATCTCAGAATTGTTTTGATTTGCATTTCTCTGATAACTAAGGACTTTGAACAATTCTTTAAGTGTTTCTCAGCCATTCCAGATTACTCTGTTGAGATTTTTGTTTAGCTCTGTACACAATTTTTCAATTGGGTTATTTGGGGTGTTTGTGTTTAACTTCTTGAATCATAATAAATTTTGGAAATTAGCCTTCAGTTAGGTATGGGTTGATCAAGATATTTTTTTAATCTGTAGGCTGTTGTTTTACTCACTGGCAGTGTCTTTTGCCTTACAAAAGCTTTTCAATGCTTCAGCCCCTCTCAAATGAAAGCTCTTCTTCCAAGCAATCAAGACATCGGCTTTTTCCTTCAACATCTTTAGAAGTGCTAAAGTGGGCAAGAATATTTTTGTCCTGGTGCTTCTTCACTTCCTTGTCAAACTGCTCAAAGCAAGACATGCCCATCTCATTGAATGTGACCATGAGTTGAGTCCAGGGAGAAGCACAGGAAGAACCCTAGGGTACTGCTGTCTCACTTAAGACTGAAATATGGAATCAACTCAAAAATATTTTAAGTTATAAGTAAATATAAGAGAAGGGGCAGTGCTAGGGGCCAACCATAGGAATAATGACTACATGACTGACTTGCAATCAGAAATTTTCTTTATTTGAATAAATTCAAAAATATTTATAATTTCAAGAGATACAGATCATGTCATTTTTGGCCCATGCATTCTTTTCTAGTATGCCCATGGTTACACTAATAGAAGGATTTTCTTATCATTAAAGCCAGATCTTTATTCCTAAAAATTCCACAAATCATTTTACCTTAAGCAAGGAAGCAAACAAACATGTTACTGCCAGTTCTCAGGCTGGTAGCACTTTGTGGTTTTAAGATATTTAGATAGAGAATAGACAGAATCCAAGTCAGTCCATGCTAATCATTCTGTTTTATGTATGTATGTATGTGTGTATGTATGTATATGTGGATATATCTATATCTATATCTATATCTATATCTATATCTATATCTATATCTATATCTATACCTATACCTATACCTATACCTATACCTATACCTATACCTATACCTATACCTATACCTATACCTATATCTAATCTGTATCTGTATCTGTATCTGTATCTGTATCTATATCTATATCTATATCTATATCTATATCTATATCTATATCATCTATATCTATATCTATCTGTATATATATATATATACACACACATACATACACACATATTGCTTTGAATGGTCAGTCATATTAATTACAGATTTGCTTAAGTCTTGGAAATAGAAATAATTGCAGCTGTTATTTATAATATTGTAAGAATTTATTCAATAAAGGAATTGTTTTGTTTCTATACAAAACAACACTGCAACAACTTGGTATAAAACAATCTTTCCAATAATGACAAATCTAAATACTTTTCTAATATTTTTATAACACTTATACCTGCTATTATATTATATTTTTCTTTCTAGCTCTTGTTTTTTAGTTCTTACTACGGGTTTAGTATGTATGATCTTTTATCTTATAGGTTATAATTCTAAGGAACTCTACACATACTGTAAACAAAGTTCTGTACTCTGATCTGTTGTCACTTCTCCTGGTCTACTGAAACTTGTCAACCTCCTCTGAGTTCAAACTATTCTAATTATTTTGTTTCATGAATTTGCTTAGTGACAGGTAACAATCTCCAAGGCATAGAAGACACTCACATGTAGGATCAACTAAAGTTACTTCCTTGAGAGCAGGTATATTCACAACCTTTTCAGGAGAATACAGAGGCAATTTTGTCAGAGAAAACATGGGTGAATCATTATGCTAATAGCCCCCTAAGCATGTAATGTACAGAGACTCTAGAATGACTATTCCAGCTTGCTTCTTGTGTTCATTTGATTGGAAAAGTTTTTCCAGCACGTTACTGTGATGTAATTTCTATATTTATTGTTGACGTATGATTCTTGGTTTCAGAAGAATGATGGATCCTGTTTTCAGATCCATTCTGTTAGCCTGTGTCTTTTTATTTGAGAATTGAGCCCATTGCTGTTGAAAGATATTAGTGACTAGTGATTGCTATTTCCTGTTGTTTTGATGTTGATGGTGTTGTGTGTGTGTGTGTGTGTGTGTGTGTGTGTGTGTGTGTGTGTGTGTTTGTTTGGGTGTACCTCTGTTGTGGCCTGAGCTGCCCCACGTTTGGGGGCCAAAATGGTGGGGACCGCTCTATCAATGTTGGGACCTGCACTGCTAAAAGCCTTGGGGGCTAAGTGTTAGAGCCTGCACTGCCCCAAGCTGTTTCAGTCTGCAGGTCAGGGTTCAGCAAGAGAGAGAGTGAGGATGAACTCCAGGAATGGAGACCAGACAGAGTGTGATTCAATCCCGTTTATTCTTCAGTCTCTCTTCTTAGTCCAAGTCCCAAGTCTTGAGTTCCTAGTTCCTAGTTCCTAGTCCCTAGTGCCTCCAAGTTACTTCTTCCAAGTGCTAAGTGCCTAATGTCTAATGATCTTCCAAGTGCCTAATAACTAACCCCAAGTTGTATTGTCTAATTCCAAGTTCTTTCCTCCAAGTGCCAAGTGCCTAATACCTAATTCTCTGTTCCAAGTTGTACTGTGTCAAGTAATCTGTTGTCTGGTTCTCTGATCTCTCTTCTGTCTGCCTCTTATCTGTTATATGTCTCACTTCTAAGACACGCCTCTAAGTTATGCCCTTAAGTCATGCCCTTAGGCCGTGTCTCTAAATCTAATCTCTAAGTCATGCCCTTAAGTCTCAGCTCTAAATCACACCTTTAAGTCTCACACGCTCAAGGGAAGATCCTGGGTATCTAAAACAAGATGTTATTAGAGTGTGCTCAGCTGTTGTATGCTAATGTAATCAAGTCTTTTGTCAGGGTATATGGCTCAAGATGGCTGCAAGGGTGATAGCTGCCTTCTGTCAGCTCCAGACATGCCTCCCTTGTTTTTGCTGGTATAGAATTGCTTATTTCCTGTGTTTTCTTGGATGTAGTTATCCTCCTTGAGTTGCAGTTTTCCTTCTAATAATATTTATAGGGATGAATTTGTAGATAGATTTTGTTTGCATTTGGATTTGTCTTGAAATATCTTGGTTCCTCCTTCTATGTTAACTGAGAGTTTTCCAGGGTATAGTAGTATAGGTTTGCATTGTGATTTTTAGAAGTTGCAAGATATATGTCCAGGTACTTCTATGTTTTAAGTCACTTGAGGAGTTGGGTATAGTTCTGATAGTTCTGCTTTTGTATGTTCCCAACCATTTTTTTTATGCCGTTTTTAATATTCTTTCTTTGTTTTATAGATTTTGTGTTTTGATCATTATATAGCAGGAGGACTTTTTGTGTAGTCCAGTCAGTGTTTTATAAGCTTCTTGCATGTTTATAGGTCACTCTTTCCTTAGGTTGGGAAAGTTTTCTTCTATGATTTTGTTAAAAATATTTCCTGTGCCTTGGAGCTGAGACTCTAATTTCTTCTATTCCTATTATTTTTAGGTTAGGTGTTTTCTTGTGATCCCAGACTTCCTGGATGGTTTTGTCAGAATATTTTAGATTTAACATTTTCCCTGACTGATGTATCAATGTATTCTATTATATCTTCTACACTTGAGATTCTTTCTTTTATCTCCTGCATTATGTTGATAATGCTTTACTTCTATTGTTCCTGATCTCTTCTCTAGGTTTTCCATCTCCAGGATTTCCTCAGTTTGTGCTTTCTTTATTGCTTCTATTTTCACTTTCAGGTCTTGAACAGTTTTATTTAGTTCCTTCACCTGTTTATGTATAGTTTCTTGTATTTCTTTAAGGAATTTATTCATTTTCCCTTTAAAGGCCTCTATCATCTTTATTAGATTAGGTTTAAGGTCATTTTCTTGTACTTTGGATGTGTTAGGATATCCAGCACTTATTGTAAATAGGTAGCTGTGCTCTGAAGGTGTCATTATTTCCTGCCTTTTGTTGATTGTATTGTTTCCAGAATGTTTAACCATGTGGATGGCCTGGGTCCCTGGATTTTCCTGTTGTAGTAGGTATTTGAAGAAATGTTAACCTTGATTGTCCCTGTTAGGCAGGCATATAATGGATATCCTTGGGTTGTATGCTTCCACATCTGCAGGTCTGTATGGTTCTGAAGTTGAATATCTGATGAATGTGGGCAGAGAAGTAGTGGTAAAATTGAGGTCCTCTTGGGATAACTGGCAGGTTAAGGCAGCTTTGATTGCTCTGGAGGACACAGCAAGCAGAAAAGAGAGGTGGGGAAAGAAAGCTCACCTGTCTTGTTCAGAATCCACAGGTGTGATGAAGGTAAGTAGAGATGAGGAGGGAGGATGGAGCTAAAGATTCATTTTTAAAAACGTGCTTATGTGAGTTCCTGAGTTTGAGAATGTGTACCTAAGTACAGTTGCTTGCAGTGGACAGTACATGATGGTGTCTTAGAGCTAGAGTTACAGTGTCTGTAAGTTATTCAACAACATTCTGTGAAGTACAGTCTATCTTTCCAACCCATTTTCTGTTAATCTTTCAGTACAATTATTTTGCCACACCATGTTTTTTATTGAAAGTAGATTTTTCTCTCATATAATACATCTTAAACACAATTTTCTCTCCTTCAATTTCTCTCACCACCCCCCTACCATCTAGTCTTTCCCAAGATCCACTTCCTTTCCATTTCCCCTTCAGAAAAGAACAGGTTTCCCAGAGACAGCAGACATGCAGGAAAAATTGAGATAAAACAACATAAGGCAAAATTCTTTATTTTTTCTAATAGGAGTAAAAGAATCTCAAGGATTTGAGATATACCCAGTTTCATTGTTAGGATTATTCCTACAAATACACCACACTGATAATCATAATATATTCTTAGAAGACCTGTTGCAAAACTGTGAATTTTTGATCATATAATATTGATTTTTGTCTAATATGATAAACTGGTGTCATTATTGCATTCTAACATATATTCACTTCTTATTATTTTCATGCATCCCCAATATGTCTACCTCTCATTAGTGCTGTTCCTCAGATATCTCCCCTTTCCCTTTCATGAGTTCATGTCCCACCCCACCCCCACACACAGATAGAAAAACCAGATTCAACACTTAAAAGAAACCTTGTAATATCTGTCATTTTTAATTTGACTTTTTTATTTAATATAGTAACACTTCCATCTATTGTATATGGCATAATTTATTTCTTCACGGATGAATAAAACTCTGTTGTATAAATATAATTTTCTTTATCCATCCATATGTTGATTAATATCTAGCTATATGACACTTAGACTTATAAAAAGATCAACTGTTTTTATTTATGTGTATGGGTACATTTCCTGCCTGCATGTCTGTGAATGACACTTGTGCATTCTTTTTTTTTTTTCAGAGGCCTGTAGAGTGGATAAGATGCTCTGGAACTAAGTTACAGACAATTGTAGGTACCAAGTGGGTCTTTGGCTAAAAAATTGGTCCTCTGGGAAACCAGCCATTAATTTTAACCACTGAGTCATTGCTAAAGCTTAGACACTTTAGACTATGAATAAATTTAATGTAAGTTTAAATATCTGGTGCAGTTTGAGAAATTAAGAGTACACTGTTAGTTTAGCTATTCTACACTGACAGTACACTTTTAGAGGATTTTTTTTATCTGAATGAAAAATACACAGGTGATTATTTTCTAATTCATAATTCAAATGTATGGATATTTTCATTCTGTACTGCATGATTTTCTTCAGTGGTCTGTTAGCAGTTTACCAATAATTTATTCCTCCTAAATTCTATTTTTGAGATTTGAATGTGTAAAAGAGGTGGCTTTGTTATACATGCAAACCCCATAACTGGCTTTCTGCTCACAAGTGTAGTCCCACAGAAATCCATTAACAATCTAAAGATCTTTGGAGTTTACACAGTTTTTCACCCTTGAAAGCATTTTTGCCTTTAAGTACATGCTGAAGCTTAGTCACTCCTCTGACCACTAGTTCTGCAGTGCCCCATTAAATATTCATATTTTATTAATAATGTAACATATGCATATTGAATTCAATGTTCTTGGAGAAAGCAAATATCTCTTCATATTATTTTATGATCTATCTACATATGCCATATACTTATATAATATATCATATATCAGACTATATATCATATATAGTCTGTCTACATCCTGCCTTTACTTGAAACTTATCTTCATTATTTAAGATTAAGGAGATGGGTAAGTCATGTGGGTAAATGTATGCTGTTACACAGTGGCTGGAGAGAGTTGACTAACCTTTTCTCCCATAAGATAAAACATCGACTCCTTCTGCAGCACAAGTGAGTTGTCTATGAACAGAGGGTGAACTTTCACAGGATAGAAATCCCTGGGACTTTGATCTTGGAAATTATATCCTCCACAACAGAGAGAATTTTGTTTTCAATTTACAGATTAATCAACTTAAAAGTAACATTTATTCTATTGACATAATTGAAATATTAGAAACTAACTGATATTAGAGGCTAAGCTTATTTTTCTACCTCTTTCTGAACTCTGCCTGACTGGCTCAACACAACTGGTCTGGCTCAAACTCCTCTACCCACTCACTGGCTCTACCTGACTTCTCTCATCTTCTGACTGAATTGCTCTGTTTGGACTCCAAGCAATTTAACTCAAGCAATCTGCTCTAATCTTCTGGCTCCTTCTCATTCTTTGGCATATTCTCTTTACCTTGTTAAAGCCTAGATAACTATTGCCTGTCTACCAGCAAGTTTGGGTTGTTACTAATGTTATAAGGAAGTATTCTCATGTGCTGTTACTAGGGAACTCTCTTGCCTAAGTTTATTGCATATTCTATTATGTTCTGTGCTTTGGTGTTCATAGAAACCAATCAAAATAGAATTCAGTTAGAACTGCTTTGTATAGTTAGCCACAGTATGCTTGGAATCAAACCTACTGCCTAGCAACACTTCCCATACCTATGTACAAGCTTTCAGGGTTTCTTGCCTTAAAAAAAAGCTGCCTCTGGGATGTGCCCAAACTTAAGAAAGACATCTGCACCAATATAAGAGGCCACATGGAGTCAAACTTCCATTTTGAGTAAGGATTGAATAGAGTTTAAGTTCCTAAGACCTCTCTGGGAATTAATATCCTACTTGACAGAAAGAGACATGTACATCCTGGTTGGCAAGTTAAGACATGAATGTTAGGCAGGACAAGTCCCTTGTCATAGTAAAATACTCCAACCAATGAGAACAGGATAAAGATAAAACAAAGAAATGTTCCTAAGGAAATCCCCTGTTCTTAAATCTGATTGGTACAATAATTTGACACAGGTGTTTGTGGATTTCAGACTTAAAAGCTCTATAAG
The DNA here is from genome assembly GCA_030674055.1 of Rhabdomys pumilio. NCBI lineage: Eukaryota > Metazoa > Chordata > Mammalia > Rodentia > Muridae > Rhabdomys > Rhabdomys pumilio. The sequence goes on along the minus strand of JANHMN010000001.1, from coordinate 43,114,170 downwards.
ATTCTGACTGGAAGTGGCAATCAGCTTGAGTGTTGACTGTATCCGTGATCTATCAGGGTTGGAGTGTGCATTAAATAAACCAGCCCTGTTTGGCTGAAATTGGTGTCTGAGTGGTCTGTGTGGTAATTCCCAGACCACAATAACATGTGTCTAGCTTGTTCTCTCTGATATTTGTCTCTGTAAATCTGTCCTTGTTAGAAAACTGCTTCTAAACTTCAGGAACTAAACTGCCAACCAAACTACCTGAACAGAACTGACTGACTCTCTCACTGCACTGTTTTTAAATAGTGTTTCCTTACTTGGCTGTTCTCATAAAAACTGATCATATCTTATCTCTGAATCATTCTGGCAAATCTTTCTCTGATTCATCATTTTGTCTGCCACTCAATTAGACCTCAGTTTCAAACATGGGTGCTTCTTTCAAGAAAAGAAAATTTATCTTCATTGCTTGAGATTAAAGGTATGTACTAATGTAGTGTCTGTATTCCAGGTAGAGCAGAGAATATTGCTGGATTAAAATTTTTCTACAACTCAGTACTTATTTGTTTGTTTTGTTTGGGGTTTTTTGTTGCTGTTTTATTTTTCGATTGATGTTTTGGTTTGGTGTTAGTATTACTGTATTAGAATGTAAGATAAGTTAGCTTCTGTAATTTTACTTCATGAAAAAAACTGACATAATTCATCATGCACATAGAATACTTAACTGAAGAATTGAAAAATCATTTATAAGTATGTGGTCCTCTGCCACACACAGCCTTGAAGTATAATAACTATTGTCTTATGTATGTGCAAAAAACATGCATATGTTTCCAATAGTTAAATTTCATCTGAGGGTAACTCATAATCATTACATTTAAAATGCTTCTTTGATTCTATTAAAAAAAAACAACAACAAAGAAACAAACAATCAAGCAAATAAGACAGTTGTAAGAAAAATGAAGAAAAGGTTAGACCACAAGATACTGGGATTCTTTTAAGGCAGATGTTGGCTGGTACCTTGCAGTCATTGTCACTTGCCTTGGCAAAAATAGCCATGGGCATCACAAACTCCTGAAGATGACAGTGTTAGTAGCTAGAGACACAAGACTCTGGGTTCATTTCAAGAATGATTTTTTTTTTTGTTTCTGATGTTTTTTATATATCATTAAAATAGTTACTAGAAATGGTTCTGTACCAGAGTTTGAACAAATAGCATATTTGACTCATATATTAGTTCTTCTGCAGTTTTGTTTTTCTCTGAAGAACATTCCTCCTGGGTGTTATCTCTTGCCTTACAATGTTCCACAGTCATAAGCTATATCTTGCTCAGGGACTTAGATTTACTTAGGAACTATAGACCATCTGGGCCACAAGTGGTTGCAAATGAACCCACTTTAAACTGAGACACAATTCAGAAGTAACAGGACAGGAAAGAATCATAATGCAACCTGGATATAAATGTTACAGGGCACATGCTGTTCTCTGCAGAGACAGTTGCTAAAACCTTAGGGGTCAAGGGTAGATATACTACCATGCACATGTGGCACGAAGTAAATCATCAACATGGATGGGAAAAACAACTGTTTCATTTCCATTGATAGAAATTTCAAAATATTCAAATAGTAAAGAAGAGTGAGTAAATTATTAAAGAAATTATTGCTTGAGTATAAAATATTTGATTATTGATTTCAGAATAAGAGAATGCTTAAATAAGTAGGACATGACGTAAGAAACATCTTAATCAAAAGTTGAAATAGCTCTGAACACATTTAACTGAAAACAGAAATCAAATATAAAAACTTGTAACATTTTGTTTTCATTAACACTGAATCAGTATTTATCTTGAGAATTAATTAGAAAATATATAACTTCATATATAGAATATCAACATAACAGAGAATTTTTGAAGTATGTCTCAAGGTTTGGAAGAGTACTATAATATTATAATCATCACATTGAGTTTCTAACATCAGAGATTTTTCTACTTCTTTCCCAAATAGTCTCTTACAAAAGGTGCCCCAGAGGTCAGCTTATTGAGAGAAAAAAAATTAGTATTGTGTGAAATTGCTCCAGATATAATTATTCTCTACACCTTTGTTCTCTACACTTAAAACCACATATCCTCGAATCTTTAGAAAAACCTATTTCAAAAGCAACTTTGTTGTTTAGGAGAACAATACTATAATCCATTAATATCCATTAACACACTTTCCCAGATACAATGTTTAATGTTGTTTAGGTGACTGAGCTTTACTTTGGAGACACTGATTGTTGAACAATAGATGCCAGAACAAATGTGTATTCATTCAAATGTTGCAATATTATATGCCTTTTACCAAACAAGGCAATGCTCAAACATAGTAGCACTATTCAGAATAACTACAAAATGTGTATCAAGGAAGATATAACGTGAAACAAAGAAAAATGAATATCAAAATGGACAAGAAACGCTGTATTTAACATTTATTTTTCATAGTACTGACTGTCATACTTGCCACTACTTTATGTCCCATTATGTGACAATTAGTATATAGACATGATAAAACTGATAAAATAATATGTATTTTAAGTTATCTTAACCTGAGAGTAGTGGGATGTGGTCTACTTACTTGTTAAAGTTTTTGAGTAATTTTATGGTCAAATATTGTTCGGATGAGATTATAGCAAACCCTCAGGTCTCCTTTCTCTCTCATCTACATCTTTTCCCATGTCAGTATCTTGCCTGAGTTTGGCACATTTGTCAATTTGCTTTTTGTACTGACAGACTATTACTAAATGTTAGGGTCTCTATTTCAGATAAAAGCTTCCTTGAGGTGGGGTGAAAATTACACCTATATGTGGGTAGAAAGACAAATATTTAGAATACAGGTAGGCATTTTGTTGATAGTGTAAAATGGTGATTGTAAGTTCTCCTCCAAGATACATAACCTCACTAGCCTCAGTAGTTCTCTAAGTAAAAAGTACTGGACATAACTTCTCTTTTGTTGAGCTGATCTTAAGTCCAATATAGAACTATTATTAAGACACTAGAATCAGTGTGGAAGAGTAGTCAGAAAGATTGCAGAAGCCAGAGCTAAAAGGAATTTGATCCTATATTATGTGTTTTACAAACTTAAGAAACTTTGTTTATTGTCTTGCTTGTTCTTTGACTATTTGTGTTTATTGTCTTGCTTGTTCCTTGATTATTTGCATTTATTGTATTGCTACTTCCTCAACCTAGAATTGACCATAATACTTGTATGTAATTAAAATGGTATAAAAGCAAAAAGGAGGAAGGGATATGGAAAAGGAGGTTTCTAGGAAGAGGTAACGGGGAAAGGATGACATCTGAAAATTAAATAAATAAAATATTCAATTACCCCCCCAAAAAAGAAGTTTGTATAAATATTAAGTAGGTATTTTCTATGAATATATAAAATATAATAGCTGAACTTAGGGTATTTCCCTTTTACTAATTTTAGCATTTGAAATTATAAATAATTTATAAGATAGTTTAATGCTATAAAATAATTAGAAAGTCAAATGTCTTGAAATTTGGTCTTTTAATCAATGAACATACTCTATATCAAAAATAGTCAAGTTTGTTAAAGTTACACTTAAATCAATACTTCTGCTGTTACAAAATAATTCTGAATTTATTATGTCTAGGTCTGCTGCAATTTCTTGCTATGTAACCCTGGCTGACCTGATAATTGCTATGTAATCATCCTGCTCTTGAACCCACTACTCCCCAGCCTCTTCTCTCTGAGTTCTAGAATTGCAAGCATGTGTCACCATCCCCATACTTTTCTTAATGTATAAATAAGTTGTTTTATTTTAATTCTGAAAATAAATGCTTAATACTTACATTGATTCCTAAAGTTAAATATATTCAGAAATATATCATTTTAGACAATAAATATATACATATATATGTATGTAGTGATAATAAACACTAAATTATAGGAATAAACACTAAATTATTAATTAATAAATAAAGTCTATAGGATATAGGATATTCTATAGACTAGATATTCTAGGCAAACCCGGGCATGTGATAATTCATTACATGATTGACTATATCTTGCAATGATGCATAAATGTTTCACACATATTCAAAGGGAATTTTTCTTCAAATTTTGAAGTTTTACCTTTTCCCAGATAAGAAATATATTCTATAATTGTTCTTCTTAGTGTCCAGTGGCTACAGAGAGACTGAACTCCTACTCAGCTAGATAGTAATGAGGACACCTGCTGGTTCATCTGCATGGTATTCTGATGCCAGTATTTCTCTTGGAAATGGATTTGCAATGAATTACACTCAGTATTTAATGATAAACTAAGAAGTCCTTTTTGCATTAAAATAATTTTCTAGTGACAGACTAACATTCAGTGCACATTTAAAATTCAGGGCTAAGACCTGTTTGTTGATAAGATATTAGTACTGAAGAAATAATGAGTTAGGTTGTTCTAATCTGACAGAAGTTTTATTAAGATATAATACTTTTATAAGGCAGAAAATACACATATGTGTATATGTGTCAGTGTATATGTATTTGTGTATATATGTATACGTTTATGCATTGTGTATATCTTCACATGTGTATTTACATATATGTAAGTAGGTAGACATTTGAAACTACAGAAAGATTTACAAATTCCATATGAAAGAGGATAAACATGTTTGCATGCCAGAAATTTTCTCTAGAAATTGTCTGCTTACATGATATAAACATTCAATCAAGGGTCATACATAGTGGACTCACAAACCCTTGCTCCATCTTTTTTTGATTATAAAGTCTTTTGAATAATCTTCAAAGCTTCTTCCCAATCTTAGTGAAGAACACACACACACACACACACACACACACACACACACACACACATTTTCTTTTTCTTTTTTTTAGAAAACCAGGAAAAAAATCGACAAAACTCATGCTATGTACTTATTGAATAACTTTAGTGTTTTATTTTTTACTTCTTTTTAAATGTATTTTTATACTTTTTACAAAGTCATGTCCAGTACCTCTTATTTAAGATTTCTTGTTATCTTTTGGTATTAATGCTTACAGAACAGCTTTAATACTATCGGCAAAAAAATATGAATTGTTCTTTCAAAGATTCAGTGTATTTAAATAACCTCAGTTCTCTTAAGGCTATAAACCTACAGTCTGTATTTCCAAACTGAAGTTACAGTTTTCTATTCTCACTGAATACCGTCAACCATGAAAATTTAATCTGAAGCTTCCAACTCTCTTGTGGAATGTCTTTATTAATGTACTTGTAAAGTATTTTTATGTATTGCAATACCTTCCAACTGTTAGAGATTTTCTGAATAAGACTAAATTTGTTTTACATTTTAATGCAGTGACATATGTTCAATCATCAAAGTGCTCACAAGAAGCTTGCTATGTTCAAATTATGAAGCCATGATTAATGTCTTGTGATGTTTTGCTGGTTCTTTATTCATAAATTGATAAATTTGAGAAGTTGATCATCTGGAAAATTAGTTATTAAACACACTGAAAAGAGTCATTTAAAACCAACTCCACATGTAAATGTATTTAAGATAAAATGTATGGTGATAAAGCTGGGCATAAACAATATTCATAAGAAAAGTCATGATATTTATAACGACTTCAGTATCATTGACGGGCAAGCCTTACTAGTGAAAGCATTGGCATATTATTCTGTTGTGTGAAAATAATTTTTCTCCCAACCACTCACACAGATTCTTTTCTGCATGTTACCTAAGCTATTTTCCCACTTCTCTCTGAAAGTCACCCCTAACTGTGAAAGCCCAGGCAAAAGAGAAGCTCTCTTTCAGGACTACAACTCTTGTCTTCATACTTTGTACCTACAGGTAATTCCTCAAAGCTGCATATCTAAGTTAAATCAAAGGAAATGCTTAGGACAAACACACAAACACTTTCACAGAGCAACATATTGCCTTACAGTTTGGGAGTATCTGCAGTGTTTTAACTTTACAATTCTACTCATAGGTGAATCTCAGTGTCTGAATATGATCTCATTATTTTCATATCAGCGGAATAAAAACCCCTGTGTGCTAGTCTTCTTTTACTTAATGTGATGCTTTTCTGAGTGCATTGCTCTAGCAGCAGGTGGTAATGTAAACAATTCAGCCAATTTAATAGTCCAGCCATTCTTTAACCAGTGAGACAAAGAAATGCCGTACAATTTTATCATTTCATGCCTAGATATGTAATGAAAAAAATCAAACCTTGGCAATCAAATAAAGAAGTGAAGAGTGACCAGCCTGCAGGGGACAGGATAATACCAGAAAGACAGATGAAAATTATTTGGTATAAGTAGACAATCCTAACAGCACTTCATATTTATTAGAGGAGCTGCTAGAACAGTAAGTCATTTCTGAGACTGCATTGGTAGCAGTATTAATGTTAAAAACAACAACAACAATAACAACAACAACAAAAAAAAAAAACCCAAAAAACGTAATGCTTCTCCTTTCATTTATTTAGAAGCTTCTGGCACAGAGCGGTTTTTACTATTAAGAAGATGTTAGTTCATTATGTAATTTTAGTATTTAATTTAATATTTTTTCTCAATTCAGAAGTTCTTTCATTTTTTCTTTGTTATCTTAGAGTGAAGATTCCCAGTTTACAGACCGGGCAGATGATTAATTTTGAGTATATCTCAGTGGATGGGGAAAGAAAGGGCAGCATTTCACTGATTTTTACCTGCATACAAATAATTGTCTAGTTGTTCCAGCCACATTTACTAATTACTTTTTGTCATTTAGTTACAATGGATGTCTGTCTAATAAGTTTATAATATCATTGACATATCTCCTATTGTTTTGTGTCTCCTCTATATTACAGTTGTTCACATCTCTGTTTATCAGGGTTAAGGACATAACTTTCACAGAGTAACCCACATCTCTAGTTTTTCAATTGATGAGTAAAGAAAATTCTGGGTTTTTTTTGTTCTCTGAAAGATATGAGAGAATTTCTCTCTCCTATAATTAAGATGATTGGTAGGACCCACCAATGAAAACACAGAGCCTGTTTTTTTGTTCATTTGGTTGATTTTTCTTTTTATTTGGGGAGCTATATCATTGATTCTACTTAATAGATATGTGTATTCAGATCTTTCTTTATAGGAGACTTGGTTGACTATTTCTTAAATTATCCTAATGTATGTAATTTATCAAATTTATAATAATTAGTCCTCTTGACCTTTTTATTTCATTTTTCTTTATTATGCCTGATACTGAGTAGATTCTCTCTCTCTCTCTCTCTCTCTCTCTCTCTCTCTCTCTCTCTCTCT
>JANHMN010000001.1:43064598-43096682 GCA_030674055.1 Rhabdomys pumilio | reverse complement strand
TATATATATATATGTATATATATATACATATATATATATATATGAATCCATTCATTATTTTTAATGAAATAGCTGAATAAAAATTTAAATGTAAAGATTCTGAAGTCAGTTTGACAAAATTTCACAAATACTATTTTCAAATTGTTTCTAGTTAGGATCTTTTACAGTAGGTGACCATATTTCACTTATTATTTTAAATGGTTTTTAGAAAATTTTTTGTAAAAGAGTAATTCTGATATATACAGTTATAGGAACCAAGCATTAGTTCAAAACAAAATAAGAAAAGTCCTTGGTACAAAATTAGAATACTGTATTATTATATTTATTATACTATGCTTAAAAGCTACATCATTTTATGTGTAAGGATTACACTACTATAAAGTCCCAGGCATAATTGTGTGTGCCTGAGCAAAACCTTTAAACTCACACTTTTTATTTCACGATCAGACACTTTATAGATTTTCTCTATGTCTATGATTAAGGGACACGAGAATGAGAGGTAAGAGATTTCTAGTAAATATAATTACTGTGCTTGACAAGCCTTGAAGAGCTCAACAGTGTCACAGGGCTATAACCTCGAGTAATAATTCTGATATCACAAATGTCTCCTGTGAGTCAGCGAGAGAGTTAGTGAAGGCTTCTATCCAGAAATTACAGGAAGTAATTGAAGGCTAAACTGAACTCTTGGCTGGAGTGATAAGAGCCTTTGCTGGTGGTTTTTGTTATGCTTCAATCACTTACATTTCAATTATACTCTCTCTAATACCAACTCTTCTCATCCTGTTAAACATACTCAATAGCTGTCCTTTTCTTATTTACCATGTATTAAAAAAGAAAAAAGAAAAGAAGAGCAAATGGCTCTTTTCCAGGCCAGAATAGTTAAGTGGACTGATGGTAGACTCGAGTGATGCTTATACTTATGAGAGTTTCAAACCAGCCACTCACATATATGGTGATCAGCTATCCCTATCTAGGAAAATATCCTTTGAGATTTTTTTTTAAGTGAAAGGTTCAATGTGTTTGGAATTGGTACATATGTGCTGAAAGTTTGTTACTATGCAGAGCAGATTTACAGGAGATTCTACAGGAATGATCCAAAAATATCAAGAAAGCAAGCTCAAAATTTCCATTTCAGTTTCTACTGATTTCTTGGTATATACTTTTCATTATACTAATGTTTAAAGTTTAAGATGGTGCATGTTTTATGCAGCTGTCATCTATGAGTTTGTGTCATACACTTATAAGCACATATTCTGCCTATCATCTGTTAAAAAAAATAGTCCTATAGAAGGCTGGATCTGTATTACTTTGGAGAACTTTAGCACAAAGAAACTGCAGTAGACTCAATGAACCACCCAAGTTACTGGGATAGGTCAATTTCATTACCATTTGAATGTAATACATTATAAAGCTTGGAAGTCATTTGAAAAAGCTATGCAATCAATCGGCATTGTCATTATATCTTTAAATCTAAATACATTATAACAAAGAAATTGGGATCAATCTAGTTCTCTTTTGACAGATGATAAAAATTTGGTATATATATACACACACACACACACACACACACACACACACACACACACACACACACACATATATATATATATATATATATATATATATATATATATATATATGAATTCCATTCACCTTTTGTAATAATATAACCACAAATTTTCTTAGAATATATAGTATTAGTCAAGATCACCCAATCTCAGATAGAAAATAAGAACATGATCGCCTTATGTGAGGACACAGCCAATAATATACACAAACAAATATACACATGGGTACAACACAGCACAGAAAAAAGAGAGGAAGAAACATAATGTATTAGATTGTGAGGAAGGCCTGAATGCTGATAATGCATACAAGTTATGAAGGAGGATTCAAACTGGCATGTTTTACTATCTCTAAGTTTGCCATAGAATTTTTGGGAGATTTGGTGATACGTAAGCGCACAAAAATTGTATTTGATACTAAAAGTGCAAACTCCAATATGAAGCTCCAGAACTTCAGGATATTTATTCAAATATATATTACAGGATATATATTACAGGATAGTTATTCAAATATATAAAGATTCATTGATATGTATAGATACTATATATGATTAATTTTGGTGTTTGAATTTTAATATTCAAGGTTTTAAAATTAAAATTAATAGAAAAAATAAATAATTTTTAATCAAGGTTGGTGGGTCCAATAATGCCATTCTTTAAAACTAAGATTTAAAAATTCAACCTTAAAATTTATGAATGAACCAAAGTAAATTTGCAACACATAGCCAGAACTTCAAAGTATTGTCACAGGAGTCCTCTATTCAGATGTGGATGAAAGACACATAAAATATTCTGTGCCTTAACTAATAAAAGATGTCATTGGTAAAATGGATAAGCACAAAATAATGAGAAAATAAGAAATCAATATTAATTCACTGTGGACAATCTTCTAAGATAAACAAATGAGGAATAAAGAGCATTAAAACCAAGAAAATAAGAATAAATTAACAGGAAAAATATACATACTAATACTGATAAAATATTTCTAATTCTAATTATTCTATTAAGTGATCCAATAAGGTTTCTCCAATATAAAACAAAGATACAACACCTAGATGAGTACAGAAAACTCAACAAGCAAATGTAAATGCTACACCTGCTAAGATGGACAATCATATTCCCAACATAAGGCCTCTAAAAGGAAATGGGTAATGAACTATATAATGAAACAGAAATCAAGGAAATGTAAGAAGGGATAACACAACCTTCAATGTATGATATAAACCATGAAAACATAAATATATATTCCACTGAATGTTGATTCACCCACAATTTCAACTTTACAAATTTTTATTACAATTAGATTAATTGCATACTATCTCTTTGAAAATTACATAATAATGAAAAAATAAAATCATCCTACTTTTTAGACAAAAGAGCAACCATTGTCCAAAATCAGAGTAATCTGAGAAAGAAAAGTTAGTATAATGCCAAATAAAAAATGAAGACTCAGCAATACATGAGATATTATTATTAAATATACAAATACATGAGGTGGGAGGGAGATACATTCACGTATCTTCTCCTGGTGTTGACTTTTCTCATCCATATTGCTCATTTGGTCAGTTCAGACATAAATTTGTGTAAAAAGAAAAACATAAAAAATTTGTGAAAAAATTTGTGTAAAAATTAAACATATCATTTTTCAAAGACAGCTTTATAAGTAGAGTAATGGAACACATTGATTGTGCTGGATTTTGATACCTTAATTTCACAAAATATCCCCACACATAAGGCTGAGGAAACATTGTGAGAGTTGTGCCATGAGGAAAGTAAGAGCAAGAAAAATCAGGGAGTTTTCTGTGAGGCTGTGTCTCATAGTTATATCAGAAGCTACAAGCATAAACTCTAACCAAAATGGCATAATTATTATAATTGTAACCTAAAATCCTAATTAAAAACAAGATTAATGTAGAAAAGACAAAAACAGAAATGTCTTGTTCAGTCCACCCATTCATAAATGCATGTATAAATACTAAATTGCGTCCAAGATAGTAAAATTGATTAAATAGGAAATTTATATATATATGCCTCTCAGTAAGTATGTAAGGCTATTTTAAGGAAATATTAAAGAGAAAAGACACCCTTTCCCAGGTGAGTAGTGCTATCTGGTATAGGCATGGAGAGATATAAGAATGTCTAAGGAAAACTATCAGCTATGTTGGTTTCTATGAGACTGTTCCCCATAGGCTCATATTTGTGTGCTTAGTCCTGAGGTAATGAACTCTTTAGGAAGATTAAAAGGTGTATCCTGCTTAAAATAGATGTGACCTTGTTGAAGAAAGTGTCCTTATGGTAGGCTTTGAAGTTTCAAAAGTCCAAGCCAGGCTCAGTTTTTTGCTTTAATTTCACCAGCCTGCTTGGTATCAGGAGATGCCTCCCAGCTACTTCTTCAGCACCATGCCAGCCATGTGCATGGCCATCTTCCTCTAGTATGATAAACTTTGAAATTGCAAAACAGTCACAAATTAAATGCTTTAGTTATAAGAGTTACCTTGACCATGCAAGTGTGCCTTTACAGCAATAGAATATTGCATAAGATACTACTGTTATGTATCCTAACTTAGTGCCTCAATAGGCTGTATGGTGGCTAGACCATATTTACAACAAAGTTAAATATATCAGAGTGGGAAAGAGGTAACACTACATTACCTTTCATTACTTAACTAGAAGGCCTAACAAAATCACTCCTCTCATTCTCTCCATGAAAGCAATAATAATACAGTGCTCAGTGCTCAAGCTCACCATTCACTTGAATGGTTAACATGCAGAGCATGCCTAACAAGACATATACTTCTGTGGACGTGGACATATTAAGGAAATAAAATCTACTACCACATTCTTTTGAATTTTTTGCCTAATTTTGCAGATGGCAATGATGATTGAGCAAAAAGAGTTTTCTGCACTTGACAGACAATGAGGGACATGGAAATGACAGTCACAGTGATAAATTGATATCCATAGATAATAGAAATAGCTGTGTGGAAATCACATAGACTAATTCAAAATCGAGAGTACAGTTAGCCTTTGAGAGGACCATTTTTCATCCTCCATTGTAATGTATGAAACAGAGAACGTGGGTATAATTAAAGACAATGGTTATCTATTTAAACAACATCAGTATTGGTTTATTGCATATCAGAACATGTTTTAGGTTATGCACAGACAGTAACCAAATTTTAAGTAAACTTTACAAAGTGTGTTTTAGTCTCTTTTCCTGTTAGAAATACTGAGAAACAGAAAGATTTTTCAGATACCTGTTGATTAGGGTAACTGAAATTTTCATCTAAGAGGTGAACATAGTGAAGAAATAATTAAGGACTTCTCAAAAGACTATTTTTTTTCATATTTTTTATTGGATATTATGTTTATATTTCAGATTTTATTCCCTCACCCCATTCCTCCTACCACCCAGGAACCCCCTATCCTATACCCTCCTCCTGCCTCCACAAGGATGTGCCCCTACCTACTCCCATTCCCCACTCCCTACACTCGAATTCCTCCCCGATCTGTGTTCAGCCTTCATGGGACCAAGGAACTCCTCTGCCTCCCATGCCTGACAAGGTCATCCTCCCCTAAGTATACAGCTGAAGACATGGGTGCCTCCCTTTGTGCTCCCAGGATGGTGTTTTAAATCCTGGGAAGCTCTGGTTGGTTGGCACCATTGCTCTCTTCTTGGGGCCACCAACCCTTTCAGCTCCTTCAGTCCTCTAACTTCTCCATTAGGAACCCTTGATCAGATCAATGGGTAGCTGCAAGCATCCCCCTCGTCAGGCTCTGGCAGACCTACAAGGAGACAGCTATGTCAGGCTCCTGTCCACATGCACTTCCTGACATCCATATTGGCGTCTATCTTTGGTGACTGCACATGGGACAGATACCAAGGTAGAGTGGTCTCCAGACGGCCCCTCCTTGACATTCTGTCCCACATTTTGTCGCCCTATTTTCTCCTTTGAGCATTCTGTCACTCCTTCCAAATAGGACCGAGGCGTCCACACTTGGTGTTCCTTCTTCATGACGTTAATGTGGTCTGTTAGTTGAATCTTAGCTATTTCAAGCTTTTGGCTAATATCCGCATATCAGTGTGTTCTTTTGTGATTGGGTTACCTCACTCAGAATGATATTTTCTAACTCCATTCATTTACCTAAGAAATTTTTGAATTCATTATTTTTGATAGCTGAGTAGTACTCCATTGTGTAAATGTACCACATTTTATGTATCCATTCCTCTGTTGAACGACATCTGGGTTCTTTCCAGCTTCTCACTATTATAAATAAGGCTGCTATGAACATAGTGGAGCATATGTCCTTGTTATATGTTGGAGCATCTTCTGGGTATATGCCGAGGAGTGGTATAGCTGGGTCATCAGATAATGCTATGTCCACTATTTTGAGGAACCGCCAGACTGATTTCCAGAGTGGTTGTAACAGCTTGCATTCCCAACAACAATGGAAGAGTGTTCATTTTTCTCCACATCCTCGCTAGCATCTACCATCACATGAAGTTTTTATCTTAGCCATTCTGACTGGTGTGAGGTGGTATCTCAGTGTTCTTTTACTTTGCATTTCCCTGATGACTAAAGATGTTGAGTGTTTCTTAAGATGCTTCTCAGCCATTCGAATTTCCTCAGTTGAGAATTATTTGTTTAGCTCTGTACCCCATTTTTAATAGGGTTAATTGGTTCTCTGGAGTTTAATTTCTTGATTTCTTTGTATATATTGGATATTAGCCCTCTATAGTATCTAGGATTGGTAATGATCTTTTCCCAATCTGTTGGTTGCTGTTTTGTCTTTACATTGTCTTTTGCCTTACAGAAGCTTTGCAATTTTATGAGGTCCCGTTTGTCAATTCTTCATCTTAGAGCATAAGCCATTGGTGTTCTGTTCAGGAACTTTTCCTCTGTGCCTAGATATTCGAGGGTCTTCCCCACCTTCTCTCCTATTAGTTTCAGTGTATCTGGTTTTATTCAAAGGTCCTTTATCCATTTGGACTTGAGCTTTGAACAAGTGGATAAGAATGGATTGATTTGCATTCTTCTACATGCTGACCTCCAGTGGATCCAGCACCATTTGTTGCAAATGCTGTCCTTTTTCCACTGGATGGTTTTAGTTCCTTTGTTAAAGATCAAGTAACCATAGGTGTGCGGGTTCATTTCTGGATCTTCAGTTCTATTCCATTGATCTTCCTGCCTGTCTCTGTACCAATACCATGTAGTTTTTATCACTACTGCTCTGTAGTACAGTTTGAGTTCAGGGATGGTGATTCCCCTAAAAGTTCCTTTTTTGTTGAGAATATTTCTCACTATCCTGTTTTTTTTTTTTTTTTTTTTTTTTTTTTTTGTTATTTCAAATGAATTTGCAAATTGCTTTTTTTATCTCTGTGAAGAATTGATTTGGAATTTTGATGGGGATTGCATTGAACCTATAGATTCCTTTTGGCAAGATGACCATTTTTACTAAGTTAATCCTGCCAATCCAGGAGCATGGGAGATCTTTCCATTTTCTGAGATCTTCTTCAATTTCTTTCTTCAGGGACTTGAAGTTCATGTCATACAGATCTTTCACTTGCTTGGTTAGATTCGCTCCAAGATAATTTATATTATTTGTGACTATTGTGAAGGGCGTCATTTCTCTAATTTCTTTTTCAGCCTGTTTATCTTTTGAGTAGAGGAAGGCTACTGATTTGTTTGAGTTGATTTTATATCCATCCAATTTGCTGAAGTTGTTTATCAGATTTAGAATTCTCTGGTGGAAGTTTTAGGGTCACTTAAGTATACTATCATATCATCTGCAAATAGTGAAATTTTGACTTCTTCTTTTCCTATTTGTATCCCTTTGACTTCCTTTTGTTGTCTAATTGCTCTGGCTAGGAATTTCAGTACTATATTGAATAGGTAGAGTGAGAGTGAGCAGTCTTGTCTATTTCCTGATCTTAGTGGTATTGCTTCAAGTTTCTCTCCATTTAGTTTGATGTTGACTACTGGCTTGCTGTATATTGCTTTTACTATGTTTAGGTATGTGCCTTGAATTCCTGATCTTTCCAAGACTTTTAAAATGAAGAGGTGTTGAATTTTGGCAAATGCTTTCTCGGCATCTACTGAGATGATCATGTGGTTTTTTTTTTTCTTTGAGTTTATTTATATAGTGGATTACATTGATGGATTTTTGAATATTGAATCATTCCTGCATTCCTGGGATAAAACCTACTTGATCATGATGGATGATTGCTTTGATGTGTTCTTGGATTCGGTTTGCAAGAAATTTATTGCATCAATAAAATGTATTTTTCCATCAATATTCATAAGTGAGATTGGTCTGTCATTCTCTTTCTTTGTTGGATCTGTGTGAGGTTTAGGTATGAGCGTAATTGTAACTTCATAGAACGAACTGGGTAGTGTTCCTTCTGTTTCCATTCTGTGGGATAGTTTGAAGAGAATTGATATTAGGTCTTCCTTGAAGTTCTGATAGAATTCTGCACTAAAACCATCTGGTCCTGGACTTTTTTTGGTGGGGATACTTTTAATGACTGCTTCTATTACTTTAGGGGTTACAGGACTGTTTAGATGGTTTATGTGCTCCTCGTTTAACTTTGATACCTGTTATCTGTCTAGAAAATTGTCCATTTCATCCAGATTATAAAATTTTGTTGAGTATAGGCCTTTGTAGTAGGATCTGATTTTTTTTAATTTCTTCAGTTTCTGTTGTTATATCTCCCTTTTCAGTTCTGATTTTACTAATTTGGATACTGTCTCTGTGCCCTTTGATTAGTCTGGCTAAGGGTTTATCTATCTTGTTGATTTTCTCAAAGTACCAGCTCCTGGTTTTGTTGATATTTTGTATAGTTCTTTCTGTTTCTACTTGGTTGATGTCTGCTCTGCGTTTGATTATTTCCTTCCATCTACTCCTCTTGGGTATATTAGCTTCTTTTTGTTCTAATGCTTTCAGGTGTGCTGTCAAGCTGTTAGTTTATGCTCTTTCCAGTTTCTTTTTGTGAGCACTTAGAGCTATGAGTTTTCCTCTTAGTACTGCTTTCATGGAGTCTCACAAGTTTTGCTATGACCTGTCCTCATTTTCATTAAATTCTAAAAAGTCTTTAATTTCTTTTTTTATTTCTTCCTTGACCAAGTCATCATTGAGTAGAGCACTGCTCAATTTCCACGTATATGTGGGCTTTCCATTGTTTTTGTCCATATTAAAGACGTGTCTTAGTCCATGGTGGTCTGATAGGGCACAAGGGATTATTTCAATATTTTTGAATCTGTTGAGGCCTGTTTAGTTACCAATTACGTGGTATATTTTGGAGAAGGTACCATGAGTTGCTGAGAAAAATGTATATTCTTTTTTTTAGGATGAAATATTCTATAGATATAAGTTAAACACTTTCGGTTCATAACTTCTGTTAGTTTCATTGTGTCTCGGTTTATTTATTTTTTATTTTTGTTTCCATGATATGTCCACAGCTGAGAGTGGAGTGTTGAAGGCCCCCACTATTATTGTTTGAGGTGCAATGTATGCTTTGAGCTTTAGTAGACTTTATTTTATGTGTGTGGATGCCCTTGCATTTGGGGCATAGATGTTCAGAACTGAGAGTTCTTCTTGGTAAATTTTTCCTTTTATGAGTATGTAGTGGTCTTCCTTATCTTTTTGATTACTTTTGTTTGAAAACTAATTTTATTTGATATTAGAATTGCTAGTCCTGCTTGTTTCTTGGGACCATTTGCTTGGAAGATTGTTTTCCATCCTTTTACTCTGACATAGTGTCTGTCTTTGTCACATAGGTGCGTTTTCTATATGAAGCAAAATTCTGGGTCCTGTTTATGTATCCAGTCTGATAGTCTACGTCTTTTTATAGTAGAATTGAGTTCATTGATATTAAGAGATATTAAGGAAAAATTATTGTTGTTTCCTGTTATTTTTGTTATTACAGGTAGAATTATGTTTTTGTAACTATCTTCTTTTGGGGTTTTTGAAAGACTACTTTCTTGCTTTTTCTTGGTTGTAGTTTCCTTCCTTGTGTTGGAGTTTCCCATCCATTATCCTTTGAAGTGCAGGATTTGTGGGAAGATACTGTGTAAATTTGTTTTGTCATGGAATATCTTGGTTTCTCCATCAATAGTGATTGAGAGTTTTGCTGAGATAGTAGTCTGTCTGTGCTGGCATTTGTGATCTCTTAGGGTCTGTATAATATCAGTCCAGGATATTCTGGCTTTTATAGTCTCTGGTGAGAAGTCTGGTGTAATTCTTATAGGTCTGCCTTTATATGTTACTTTACCTTTTTCCCTTACTGCTTTTAGTATTTTTTCTTTGTTTTGTACATTTGATGTTTTGATTATTATGTGGCGGGAGGTATTTCTTTTCTGGTCTAAACTATTTGGAGTTCTGTAGGCTTCTTGTATATTTATGGACATCTCTTTCTGTAGATTGGGAAAGTTTTCCTCTTTAGTTGAAGATATTTACTGGTCCTTTAAGTTGGGAGTCTTTCCCCTCATCTATACCTATTATCCTTAGGTTTGGTCAACTCATTGTGTCCTGGATTTTCCGGATGTTTTGTGTTAGGAGCTTTTTGTATTTTGTATTTTCTCTGACCGTGATGTCTATGTTTTCCATGGTATCTTCTGCACATGAGATTCTCTCTTCTATTTCTTGTATTCTGTTGATGATGCTTGCGTCTAAGACTCTTGATCTTTTTCCTAGGTTTTCTACCTTTAGGGTAGTCTTCCTTTGAGATGTCTTTATTGTTTCTACTTTCATTTTTAGATCCTGGATTGTTTTATATAATTCCTTCACCTGTTTCCTTATGTTTTCTTGTATTTCTTTAAGGACTTCTACCTGTTTACCTGTGATCTCCTCAAATTCTTTGAGGGTGTTGTTTACGTCCTTTTTAAAGTCCTTTATCAACATCATGAGAAGTGATTTTAATTTTGAATCCTGCTTTTCCAGTGTGATGTGGTGTTCAGGACTTGCTATGGTGGGAGAACTGGGTTCTGGTGATGCCAAGTAACTTTGGTTTCTGTTGTGTACATTCTTATGCTTGACTTTTGCCATTTGGTTAGCTCTAGTGCTACCTGCACTCACTGGTTGTGACTGGAGTCTGCCTTTCCAGTTATTTTGGTTGTGCCAGAATTCCTTGGGGTTCAGAAGTCTCTGTGATCCTAAGCTTCAGTTGTTCTTGGTACTGTGGCTCCTCTAAGATATCTCAAGATATTTTGTCTCCACAGTAGTAGGCCAGCTAGGTGTTTGCTGCTCTGAGTGTAGTCGCTCTTTAGGATGTCTCTCGATATGGTGTTTGCAGCTCTGAGGGCAGTGACCTGCCTAGAATGTCTCTGGACGAATTTTCCACAGGGGAGCAGACCAACTGGTTGTTTGCTCCTGCCATAAGGATCCAGGCAAGGGGCAGAAGGGGAGTGGTACTTTGCAGGGGTGGGGCTTAGGTGTCATGTGTGCCATGGGGGCTCCTTTCTGCCTCTAGGGTGTAGAGCGGTGGTCTAGTGATCTTACCTGCAGTTCTGAGTACAGTGGCCAGTCTAAGATGTCTCCAGACACATTTTCCACAGGGGAGCAGACCAGCTGGGTGTCTGCTCCAACCACCAGGCAAAAGACATATTTTTTTTTTCTTTTCAAAATTCTTCAATAAAAAATAAGTTTTCACCCTAAGGCCTTGTGGATACACTAGTAAACAAATAACAAATATGTTTATTAGTGGATAGGTAGAAGCATCATAATTTCTTTAATCTTTGGACTTACTATTCCCCAGAAGAACCTGGCCAAAGTGATTAAATGCATAGTTGACCACACTTCTAACTAAGAAAATCCTGGGTGCACCTGTTAGAATGTTACCACAAGAACCAACCAAGCCTGCCCACCACAGTGATATATGCATATTGGAGAGCATGAGCTGACCTGTGGAAACTGTTAACTGCCACATATGCCGCACTCTAATGTGAAATCAGGGGAACATTCAGGATCACATCTGAACTCAAACTCTGCTTCTGTATCTGCTCTGTTCAAAGAACCATTGACTTGTTCCTTCAAAGATAAAAATAAATGAAGCTTTGGAGCACTCAAAGTATGTTTTCTTAAATTTTTTTATTCCAGGAAGGTAATCATTAAGACTGGAACTTTAAGGGAGTGGGTGAGATGTGTAAACAGAAAAGATAAATTTGTAAGAAAATTTCATTTTTGAGTTATCAGCACTGAGCCTCAATGAGTCAGATGATTAGGAAATCAAAGAGATTACTCAACAGTGGTTTAACATACTTTTAAATAATATTTAAGTTTTTGAGTATTAGATTTAACCAAATTCATAATTCTATTAATTGTATATAATTAACCAGTAACTTTCAGAAATTTAATAGTACTTGTGAAAGAGGCTTTATTATAGAATATAATACCTGTAAGTTAAAAGAATTTTGAAGGTGATTATGAATAATAGTGAGAAAATTGATTTAGTATTACTAGTTGATGCTGGCTCAAATTTGGTACTCAATTTTCTACATAAAAGTACACAAAATTAATTTAAAATAATTAGCATAATTTACTTTCTATAATATCTGAGTTCAAATCCACTTTGAAAATCATATTCTTGTGTTGACATGAAATCATAGTGAGTTAGAAAGTAAATTGGTGCATTCTTGTAACTCCAAAGGACAGAGAGATGTTTGTGTCAAAAATAGAATATATTTATTATAAACAATTTATGTTAATTTATGTTAAGAACATATTTTATAGCAAATGTGAAGGAAATGCATAGAAGTGGCTAGTAATGTGCAGTTCACAAATTCCTGTACTTTCACATTTTATGTTTGTGATTGATCCTATTTTTAAAATCTTTATAAATGCAGTGGAACTAATACAGTGTGCATTGCTAATACTTAATCCTTAAAGGGTTCATTCACTAAGTTGAAGAGATCTGGAGAAAAGAAGGCAGGTTCTCTAAGAAACTCAACTACTTAAGTACCTATATCTTTTCCACAAGATTACTAATATGTGTATCAATGCCTTTGTTGTACAGATAATGAAAAATATCAAGTGAGTGGTTAAATTAAGTAGTAAAGGTCACTTAGATGTTGCTCCATTGAGATTCAAATTCAATCAAGCAGTCACCAAATTAGAGAAAAGAATATGGGACATTTATTAGCAAGCATCTATAAATGCTACTAAGGATTACTTAAGTATTAAATGACATAATTGTGCTTTTGAAGACTAGCCAAAAAGACTGCTAAAATGTGTAAAACCTTGTTATCTTAATGAGAGTTAGACTCGAAAGAATTGTATTATAGTATTAAAGATGTGGCAAAAGCTAAATTATGCAAATTACATATTTTAAAAATTCTCAGTGATAACTAGTATAGAAGTATTTTGAGATATACATTAATATATATAATGTACATAAAAATAAATGCCAGAAATGTCCCTGGTAATGTTAGTATCAACAATATTCAAGAAATTGATAAGCTATGTATCATACCAGGGAAGCACTTAGTTTTATTCAGTTCTCCTCTAGTGGCATGTGACTCACAGACATAACTCCCCAAGCACTCATACTTTCAAAATGTAAGATTAAAATATTTTGTAATGAGTAAAGATATTTTTCTGTGTTTTAAATTGCTTATTATTTTTTGTTATGAAGAATTGCAGGGATCAAAATCAAGTTCTAGATATTGCCTGCCTTAGAATATAGAATGATGTGAATTGCCTTCTTTTGCAAAGAAAGTAGAAATGTTTCCAATTATTGTCTAAATATTATCAACAAATGGCTAATTGCTTCATGAAGACTGTAGTGTACATAGTAGATATGTAACAACTTAGGCTAAACTCTAAATAAGAGTATTATAGTCTATATTTCTTTTAGAGAAAAATAAATTTTTAAGATGTTATTCATCCTGCATTATCCTAAGATTCCAAAGAGATCTTGTTTCTCCCAGTTAAGGCTAGGACATTAATTCTCACCACTTGCAAAAAGAATTCTAAATTAATGTGGCACTATTGTTTTAAGATTACTGACACTGGTAAAGTTGAGATAACTTTATATTTATATTTATATTTGTATTTGTATTTGTATTTGTATTTGTATTTGTATTTGTATTTATATTTATATCATTTATAGTTATATTTATATCATTTATATTTATATTTATATTTATATTTATATTATTTATATTTATATTTATTTATATTATTCACTTTTGGATGTGTGTGCCATGCTGTTCATGTTCTGACTTGAAAGAGTATTTCACTATCTCCAGTAATATTTCATCTTTGCATATTAGCAGGGTTTTTTTCCTCCTAGTCTTCTGTTGCAATATCTGTGCTTATTTTTCACTCAGGTAAGAGTCCTGCCTACTTAACTGACTTAGATGAAGACATAAAGAATTAATATTAGAAATATTTTAAAATTTACCATAATGCAACATGATGAGGAGAAAAGATAAAGTATAAGGGGTAAACAGAGCCACTGTTAATCGGTCTCTGCCAGCACATTTTGTTTACAACAGAGGCACTAAGCCTTATGCCCTGCTATATAGCAGCTGGAGAGTTTGTTTACATTCATTCCACAGTGCAATGAAGACTCTTACTGTGGTAAGAGCTTTCTATTTTCCAAAATAGTTGCCAGGGTAAAATTAGAAACATAGTTTCTAGCTATGAAATGCAAGTGTGAAAGAGTTGTTCTTTGATCCAGAGGCAGTTTCTATCTCAACGTCTCCTTTTTGATGTCTGAATCTGTACTTTAAAATAAAACTGGAGAGATGCTTGCCTGACAAAGAAAGAAGACGAAGAATCAGATTCACCTCTAAAAGCACCTACTGAAGTGCTTATTCTGGTTTTTCAACAGAGCTGTGGGCCTCTGCTTCTAGTAACTCCTGGTAGAATGACCTTCATGGCAGAATTTCAGGGGTGTTGTGAACATCACTCTGGTACTATAATCATTAAATTCTTCCTCTGGAGTGCACTTCATTTGAAGGATATTCAACTGTAGGACAGACTTTCTATTCCTAATGACTTTGAAGTTGCAGCTTTACATTTTCAGATAAGATAAAATAGAGTCAGGGAGAAGTAAACAAGAGTTTACTATGCACAGGAAGGCTTTGACTTTGCTCAAGGCTATTTTCTTGTGAGAGGGGAATACAGAAGACAAAAATCTATCTTATATAATATGGTGATAGGACTAATTTATATTTTTAACATATGTATGTCCTACAATTATTTGACTGAATAGGTTCTAAAAAGTCCCACAGGCTGCAAGTGGAGTGAAATGAAATCTAACTGGCATTTCACCATACCCTTGCCCACGATATTATCACTCACTTCAGAAGGCACCCAGGAGCCTCTTGTATGCTCTGTGTAATACGCAGACACTTCATTATTCTCCACAAATTCATTAACTTTTATTCTATGTTTTTCCACATTATTTCCTATTTGTTATACAGTACTAAGGATTGGCCCCAGGGTCTCTTGCATGCTAGTCAAATAACCCATCACTGAGCTATACCACAGTCTACTCTGTCTTCCATTAGTTTCTTTATTTTTTTTAATTAATCATTTTACTCATTTACATTTCAAATGATATCCCCCTTCCCAGTTATTCCTCTACAACACCCTGCATTTCATCCCCACCTCTTTCCTCCCCTTTGCCTCTATGAGGGTGCTCCTCCACCCATTTATCCACTCCCATTTCACCCCTCTAGCATTCCCTTATGCTGGGAGATCAAGCCTCCCTCCTCTACCACTGATGTCAGATAAGACCATCCTCTGCTACATATGGATCTGCAGTCCAGGCTCCCTCTATGCATACTCTTTGGTTGCTGATTTCGTCCCTGGGAGCTCTGGATTGTCCAATTCATTGATATTGTTCTTACTGGTTTGCAATCTTCTTCAGCTTCACTAGTTTCTAACAGATTACGTGTGACTAAAAGATTTGAGATATTGGCTATCATATTGCTATGTCATCCCATAAGGCACACTACTCCTATCACTTTAAGCCATTATCCTGGTAAGGAATTTTTATATAACAATAACGATGATTCTATCTGGCTTTTACACCAAACAATTTCCAGTGGCTGTTGGTTGTTATGCATTCTGTTATTATCCAAACCAATCTGGTATGTTTAGATGTTACTAATCCCCATTCACATACACAGTTTATAAAAAAATGCCCTGAAAATACTCAATAAGGTTTGAATACTTTTTTATTCAGTAAAATTTTGAAAACAATGCTACTACAGGAAGCTAAAATTTGGTGTTATACCTATTTTATTGGTAAGGATATCAAAATTTTGAAATTTTTCTACTAATGACAGAATTAAGATTTTCCTGGTAATCTATCTGACTCTATGTTGAGAGCTTATTTTCATAGTTTTGTATCTCTAAATACAAATTATAGATAAAATACACTGAGTTATTTAGACCATTTATCAAAAATCTATTGTGATAGTTTATCTGTACTGTCAACTTGACTGGTTTTAAAATCACCTGGATCTCTGTGCTTAACCAGAAGAGCATTTTCAGAGGTGTTAAACATGAGTAGTTGTAGACTGGTAGCTCAGAGAAATGAAAAGAGAAAATGGGATCAACACATGCTGGATCATCCAGATTTACCCCGTTGGACATCTGATTCCTCCAGAAGTGACTAAACTGCCATCATCAAAGCTGCAGGACACTACTCTCACCACAATTTCCCCCCACTATGAGGGTCTGTACCTTAAAACCAGGAGGCAAAACAAACCCTCCTTACAATGCTTTCTGTTGGGTTATTTTGTCACAGCAACAAACAAATAGCTAATACAGCCACAGACCTAGCTTCCATTATTCATTCTGTCTAAAATGCCCTGAATAGAAGTTCAACAATCCAAACCATGCTGAAAAATTAGAATATATGATCTGCAAAATAAACCATCAATTGTTCTTGTGATTAAATTAAATTAGCTGAAGATTTGATTCCATTTGTCATAATAAAAAGAGTTATTATAGCACCATAATAAAATTAAAGGCCAAAAAAAGTCAACTTGATGGCCACTCAGAGATATAATCTTGGTTGTTTTGGAGCCTATTTCAGTACGTTCTCCCTGCACTTTCTCTATTTTCTGACAATTATCTTTCTTATTGCATCATTGGAATGAACCATATTTCTTTTTATTGCCACGACATAAATTTCCTAAGTGAGCAATTGTGTTGACTCACTGGTTTTACTCTTTTGCTAAATGATGACAACTGGTAAATTACCTGCAGTGAGGCAGCAGCAAAACGCCTTGTGTCTTCATCTCTAGCTGAAAAACAAAGTGACATAGTGTTCAGAAAATGAGTAAAGAATAGTGTTTTGAGGATACAGAGCTTTCCGAAGCTACGCATTTAAGCTTTCATCAACTTCTTTTTAAATTTGTATCATTAACATCTTTGAAAATAGAAGATGATATAAACAGTATCTTGTCCACTGATACTGGTATAGGTTTTGAAGACTGTCAGTATAAAAGTTCAATGACTTAAATCATTCCCTTATTTACTAACTGATTACTCCTTAGTTTCAAATACATATGCAGGAAACTGTAAGTCAGCCGACTTTCTGTCAACCCAAAATTCATTTAATTGTCAAGAATGTAATTTTCTTGCATTATGTATTATTTCAATGCATCACATCCTAACTTAAATGAAAGACCCAAAACATTAGATGAAGTTAGAATGCATTCATCAAAATTCAATAAAAATTTAAATTGTATTTTACAAAGTTGAACAGTTAAATAGGTTTTCCTGCAACAGTTATTCAAAGTGAAATATTATTTCTTCTCATAATGGAATAATCCTTCCTCTGATATCACAATCTATCACTTAGTTAAAGATAGTGCTGGAGTGGATGCAGGGCTTTTCATATTTCCACTAGATCTCGTGTAGTGGGTTGGGCCTAATGCTATTTGTATTCTAATATTAATTTGGGTCACCAAAATTGTATGCATGAGATGGTCCCCACTAATACACTGATGAACCCTGCTCCATTTGATTCTAATTGGTAAGTAAATATGCCAGCAGCCAATGGTTGGGCAAGCAGATAGAGTTGGGACTTTAGGATTCCTGGGCTTGAGACAGGGAGGAAAAAGAAGGGAGAAGAAAGATCTGCCATGCTGAGAAAGTGTGGAGAAGAAGAAAGACCTCATGCCTGAGAAGAGTGAGGACAATGAGACATGTCCTCCATGTGAAGGAGCAGGGAGAGCATGACCCAGAGCATGGTCAGGTCGGACAGCCCTCTGGGTCTAAAGCAACCAAAATAGAACACAGAATTTAGTAAGTAATAGTTTGGAATTAACTGTCTGAAGTTTAGGCAGTGGCTCAACTATTGAGCTCCTTAAGGCATCTTCGAATGTAAAGGTTCTGTGTGTCTATTGGGAATACAAACCATTGAGGCAAAGAGTTAAACCAATGCTGGGATTTCTTAATTAGATAATTAATAATGTAATCAGATTAGATTATAAATAATTCAATAATCTAGTACATGTCCAGATACCAGATTTATGACTTCATGCTGCTGATGTATCAGATACAGCTGTAAGACCTTAACGAACCCGTTAACCTGCAGCGTGCTCACTATCTGTTCTCCATAAGCCACTTCTAAGACAATCTCCTTTTGATCTATGAGACAAAATATGGGAGTTGTGTGATGAGAAAATCAGAAAATATTGTATAGAACTAATATACTTTCAATAATATATACTTTTAAAAAGTGTATGAGCTTTTTCTCTCATATTATATTGTACTATACTCAAATTTACTCCAGACCTTGGTTGACTGAAACCTCTGAATATTAAATAACAAATTAGAAAAATGGCAGTAGGGTTCAAAAACACAAACTCTCTCTCTCTCTCTCTCTCTCTCTCTCTCTCTCTCTCTCTCTCTCCCTCTGCAACATTATTTTGACATTTTTCTTCATTTTCCATACATTCCATGATTCTAAAGACTTCCTGAATTAGCATTTTTCTCTATTGGTTTATTTTTCAATGAGTTAAACGAAGCTTTGGTATGTGTGCATTCCACACTTTAAGTTAGACTTCTTTCTAAAGAATATACTATGGCTCTCCAGATATCAATCCTTTGATTAAAATTTGTAAACTGTTTTGGAAATGAACAAGTCTATTAGAATAAACACATACAGATGATCTACTGAAATATAATAATTGTGCAAATTAAATATACTTCTGTCACTGAAACATAAAAACTCTGAAAATGAATAATTCAGTTCATGGAATATTTTTATATTATGCTGAACTGATTATATTTCATAAAGTATTGCGGAATCATAAAGAAATATATTGAAGAAGATATATGAATGACTATAAATCTTAGAAAGTTTACTTTAGAAGACAAAATAAAGTATATCAGAGAGCCATGAAGGACAATAGATTTCACTAAGAAACTTCTGTTATTAAACTGAAGAAAAGAAAATTAAGAAAATACTGAAATGGAAGTGAAGAAGTAAATGGCAGGGATCTATGATGATAATTTGAAACAAATAAAGAATAGCACCTCTTTTGCAGGAGAGATTACAAACGGAGGCTGAAATGTTGAGTGATAGTGCCAGCACAGACCACAGTGTGGAAAATTGAAAATGGATTCTGAGCTGACATCCAAAGACTGGAAACATCTGTGTGAGAGTCAGCTGCAATTAGGCATTTGAAACTCATAATTACTTAAGGTGACATTGTTACTGTCAGGCATCACTCTTGTTAGCCATTACTTGTGGCATGTAAATAAAAACACCAGTTCCAGTTTGGCAAATTTTTATAAAAAATAAATAAAAATATTTGTAATTTAGAGTTCATAAAAAATTAAATGATCTGCTATTTACAACTCTAGGTACAAAGTCATAGAATAAATTAATTACAATTTTATGAAATTTAGCATACAATGGTCATACTTTCATAGTATAATTGAATGATATTTGGGAACAGAGACAAAAGTTGGAAAGATTTTACCTTTAATCTCTTGCATAGCAAAAATGTTTAAATATATAGATTAAAAGACCTCAAATTTCAGAATAGCCTGGCAAATTGTCAATGACTATTAACTTTATTGAATCTTCTTAAATGATATTTTCTTTATTTTTGACACGCTTAAATAGAATAAGAACATTTTATTCAAATAATTTTCTGCATTGTCTTTTCAAAGATTAAGAAAAATTATATCAAATTATATGATTGATTTGGAAATACTGAAAGCATTTTTATGGATTTAGATACTAAGTGTATTTCCCACACAGTTTACCGACATTCATACTAAAGTGTCACATATTTCTATGTTTGGAGTAACATTCTTCCCAACTTCCATCTGTTATAAAACAAACAACATTAAATTTAATATAATCTAGACTCTTTGTGATGCCTAATTTTAATATGTACTTTGATTTGATCTAAGTAGTAAAATTTTGAACTTATTTTTGTTACATAGTAAAGTGTGTTAACCTGTCCTTACTGCCACCATTTTAAAAGGTGGAGTCAGGGAGCTCACAGGTTAGAAGATAGGTAGCAAGATCATTTCAAACTTGTTTTTCCCCTTTCATGATTAGCAGTTGTAAAACTAAATTTTAAAGTATATATCATCTAAACTTGAGCAACATATTCTGTGATAGGTTCATTACTAGCATGAGATACACTTGATCATTTTTTTTGTAGACAGCAAAAGAAGAAAATAATTTCTTAAAAAACAAAACCATGAAGGATGAAGAAAGAAAAGACAAAATCTCATTTTGCAACAGAAGACTTTGCCTCTACTTTACAAGGAAGTAAAAGCCACACTGGTTTTCTTGTCTATGTCAGCACTGTTTACATTTAGTGTGACATGTGTTCTCATGGCTACAGTGGCAGGGAGGGTAAGTACTGTATTTACTGCTTCAGCACAAACTTAGTGTGTTAAAGCATTTGAACCACACCTCTCTATGGAGCATGTGGAGTTGAGTTGGTTCAGGTTTCTGCAAGGCAGAGTTGCAAGTTACTGAGAGGCTTTGGTGCCTTGGACAAATGTGGAAGGATCTGCTTTCCTCTGTCCTACAGGTTGTGAAAGCGATTAATCTTTTTCTAGTTGTCATGAAGTGGGCAGTGGACCATTCTTCTCTACACGGGGCTTACACTTTGCTGTTCTCAAAGTGCTATATTCAAGAACCAATACATCACAGATGTAATTTCATGAAAGTACAATTTCATTTTATTTCTATGGTACTTAGTTATTGATTTTTATATTAAATCATGAAAAAAATCAGATCCTTTGTTCTATATATTTTACCAAAAACATTTTAATTCAAGTATAATCTTAAAATAATTAATAATAACAATATAATAATAATAATAATATATAATTAAAAACAAAATAGTTGCCTTCTGCTTTCATTGAGATAGTTAAAACATAATTGCCTTTATGTAAACATCTAATAAAATAAGTGTCCTTAAAATGTTACTTACATTCTTGAAATGTTTATTTATTATACTTCTTTAAGGTGTATGAATGTAATTTTTAGAAAACTTTGTCTTACTTGTTAAGGCATGGATGTTTGTGAGTGAAATAATTTCATACAAAAGGACTCAATAATACTCTACTGTTGTGGTCCATGGGTTGTACCACAACAGTACAAGCACCTATATCAGTCAGACAGGGCTGGTTCATTGAACAGCCAGATCAGGGTTTTAGCTAAATGTACAGTAAGGAACATCTTTCTATGTGAATTTATAAAAGAGAAAACAACAACAACAAAAAAACAAGACAAAACAAAAAACACACGAAAATCACAGTGAACTCATAAGTGAGTACAGGAAGTGCTGCCTCATGGTAGGCTCTGGCTCAAGCCATGATATTTCATATTTACCTTTAATTTCATGGGTCCTACATAGAGTTTTATGGAATTTCTTAAGATCAACAAACTTCACAACATACAGAATTTAACAAGATATGTGATCAGCATGACCTTGCTGAGAATCAAGTAATTTTTCTGTTTCAAAGACTGGCAGACATATTAAAGCAACAATATGAAATAGCTGACAACATGGAACAAAATGACTACAGCTGTGCTGGGGGCAGAGGGCAGAAATCAACAGTACCAAGTACAATATATTTTAAAGGTAATGCACGTTTAGTGATGGAGACAAAATACATCACTTATTTAAATATTTAAAAAACATCTTCTTTAAAAAAACATCTGTCTTTCTAGGGAAAAGTAGTGGTTTTGTTGGAATAGGGAGAATTAGCTAGGATTTATTTCAGAGCCATAACCTATTAGTAGAAATCTATATAATTATTCTCAAGATGAAGTTATAATTTCTTAAATTGTACAAAATTTACTTTGATTTAAAATTTAAGGTTTTCATAGGTATGAGCTTCTTATTGATATAAAAGTGAGATGAATATTGATACTCACATAGGCACTGTGCCTGTATAACACATTTAGGAATACAAGGCTTAGACCCAGTCCTTCTTTAACTTTTTTTTAACTGATTTAAGATGGTTAGTCTGTGAGTTAAGGGACTATAGCAAATTCAGGGCTTTGAGTTTATTGTTAAGGTGTTTTCTGTATTTTATTTAGAAATAGCTGAGAGGAGTTAACAGACAACAGTCCAGATTGCCTTACATGGATAGTTGGTTTTCAAAATGTCAGAAGTCCACAGAATTGACTCTACAAACATTTCTGCATTAATGTTCATTTTTATTAGAGACCTGTTTGCTCCTGACAGCTTCCTGTCTTGGATTCTAAGAAGAAATTGAGCATCTTTGGAATTACTCTAGTTGTGGTGAGACAGCCACTGGGCAAGAATTGCCTCTTCCCATCTACAGACAAATTACTGTCCAGAAAAGGACGCACTTGCAGAATAGTCAACTGATTATATCTGCCTAGACAGAGTAATCAGCCCTTAATAATTCTGCATCACTATGGTCTGTCAGATGAATTTGGGCCAGAAGGCTGAAGATCAGATGCTCCAACGTTTTGAAGTATAGGGACTGTCCAGGTGCTCAGCGGTCTCTATAAATTGGCTAAGTTTTAGAAGCTATGCTTTGTGCTTCCCATAATTTCAGTTAACTCAGTCATTCCAAATTTCTGATGGGGTTGAAAACTTATAGCCTCATAGCCAATCCTGGCTATTTAATTTAAGAGAAAAGATTTGAGTGGATGGTTTTCAGCTGACATTCTTTCTAAATCAAAGAAAAAACCCAGGTTCAGAACTAAGTGTTTTAGTCAGGAGAAATGACAGAAGTTGTGGTTAGTTAACAAGATGATGGACTGGTTATTAGGACTAACTTGTACATCACTGGTACAAATTGGCATAATTATGCTCTAATTGTATTTTAAGAGAAAAGTTTTATTTTAACAGGAAGAGTGATATGTAGGAGGAGCTAAGGTGGGAGGAGTATGGATAGAAAGAGAAGGAGTAAAGAGAGGAGGATAAGAAGGACAGGAGAAGCTAGGTGATGAGAGAGAGAAAAAAAGATAGAATTAGGGGAGGGGACATGGAGGCAGATGTTCACGTGTCTCCACCAGTCAAAGATAGTTGATATATCTAGGTTGAGTATTTGCTTACACTTCTGACTGAGGATTACCAAACTTATAAAGCCTTTAATTAACATTTTAAAAAATTGTATAAAAGCAAAAAGGTAAAGGGGGCATCGGATAGGGGTTTTCTAGGGAGGGGAAATGGGAAAAGAGAATGACATCTGAAATGTAAATAAAATATCCAATTAAAAAATAATAAAAAAATCTTCTCTGCTTGTTATCAAATTACCTTTTTATTTAAGTTTATCTATACTCCTAATTCTTATGATTTAGATTTGATTATTATTTGATAAGTAATATTTAGATTGAAATTCTCTGTCCTCTGTAATTATCTGGATATATAGAATTTGTGAATTAACTTAAGATTTTGTAGACGTATATTATTACTTCAGTTCCACATGAACATACTTTTTCAGTACCAATTTATGCAATGTGTTTGTTTTAATCGTTTATCTTTCTCTGTCTATCTCCTGTATGTTTTTTGTCTTTTATTTATTTTTTTTTTGCACTTCCCAGTTCCCCCTCCAACTGTTCCACATCCCATACCTCCTCCTTACCTTCTGTTTCCACGAGAGGATGTCCCCACCCCCAAACCTCCACTCAACCAGACCTCTAAACTCCCTAGAACTTCCAGTCTCTTGAGAATTAGGTACATCTTCTCTGACTGAACCCAGACCCAGCAGTCCTCTGCTGTATATGTGTTGGGGTTCTTATATTAGCTGGTGTATGCTGCCTTTTTGGTGGTACAGTGTTTGAGTGATCTTGGGGGGCCAGGGCTGCTGGTCTTTTTACAGGATTACCCTCTTCCTCACCTTTTTCCAGCCTTTCCGTAATTCAACCATAGGGATCAGTTGTCCACTGGTTGGGTGCAAATATCTGCATCTGACTCTTTCAACTGCTTGTTGGATCTTCCAGAGATTGGTCATGTTAGGTCACGTTATTTTAGTATTCCATAGCCTCAGTAATAGTGTCAGACCTTGGGACCTCCCCTTGAGCTGAGTCCCACTTTGGGCCTGTTGCTGGACCTTCTTTTCCTCAGACTCCTCTCCATTTCTATCCCTTCAGTTCTTTGAGACAGGAACAGTTATGGGCAGAATTTTGACTGTGGGATTGAAACTCCCTCCTTTGATGCCCTGTCTTCCTGTTGGAAGTAGGCTCTATACGTTTCCTCTCCCTGCTGTCTGGCATTTCAACTAATGCCATTCACTTTGAGTCCTAAGAATCTCTAACCTCCCAGATCTCTGGTGCACTCGGGAGGGTCCCCAGGCCAACCTCCTACCTCCTGAAGTTGTCTATTTGCATTCGTTTTCCTGTCCCTCAGGACTTAAATCCTTTTCCCTCACTCAATACTAGATCAGGCTCTCCTCTTTTCCCCACCTCACCCAGTCTACTTTCCTTTCCAGGTCTCTCCCCTGCCCTTGTGATTGCTTTCTTCTACCTCTCCAGTGGGACTGAGGTGTCCTTCCTTGGGCCCTTCAGCTTTTTGATCTTTTTGAGTTCTGTGGACTGTATCTTGTGTATTCTATACTTTTTTTTTTTTTTTTGGTTAATATCAACTTATTAGTGAGTACATACCGTGCATGTTCTTTTGGGTCTTAGTTACCTCACTCAGGATGATATATTCTAGTTCCATCTGTTTGCCTGCAAAACTACTAATATCCTAGTCAAAATGTTTGACACAAAATTGATCCTGTTTAAAGTAAACGCGGGTGCAAAAATGTAGCAGAGACTGAAGGAAAGGCCATGCAGTGCCCAGCACAACTTGGGAAGGCACCAAACACTGACAGTATTGCTGATGTTATTTTGTATTTGCAGACAGGAGCCTAGCTTGGTTGACTTCTGAGAGGTTCTCCCAGCAGCTAAACAAGACAGATGCAGACACTTACTGCCAACCATTGGACTGAATTCAGGGACCACTACGGACAAATTAGGGGAAGGATTGAAGGAGCTTATGGGGATGGCAACCCCAGAGGAATACCTTCAGTGTCAATTGTTGAAACCCCAGGGAGCTCCCAGTGACTAAGCTACCAACCATACCAACCAAAGAGCAAACATGGCCCCTAGGAGATATGTAGCAGGGGACTGGCTTGTATGGCCTAAATGGGAGAGGATGCACCTAAATCCTCTAGAGACTTGATGCCTCAGGAAAGAAGGATGCCTGAGATCTAGTGGGGTAGAAATGGGGTGGAGAAGGGGTAGGGTGGAGATGGGTGATGGGAGTACCCTTTCACAAGCAGATGATTGGAGGATGGGGAGAAAAACTTTGGGCAGGAAAACTTGGAGGAGAGCAACATTGGAATGTGAATAAAATAATTTTAAAAATTTAAAAAATAGTAAATATTCTTCACATATGGATATATATTATGAAACTTCTACTGTATTATATTTCTATACTACCTCTCCAAAGATCCTATCTGCCTTTCCCTGTATCCTGTACTTCATTTCACGACTTGATTCTCCAGTTTCAATCACATGTGTTCATAACTATACATTCTATTTTCCTTCCCGAATGAGATAGTTTTCTCCAGTTCCTTACTCTATACCTATCCTCTATGTTTTATGGATTGTGACTTTTGTACTATTGATTTAACAGCTAATATCCATATATAAGTTTCAGGGTCTGGATTACTACACTTGTTTTTTTTTCTAGATTCATTCATTTACCTGAAAATTTTATGATTTAACATTTTTAAGAACTTAGACATTTCTATTGCGTAAATGTACTACACATTTTTTCTATTCATTCCTTTATTGAGGGATAGCAAGTTTGTTTCCAAATTCTGGCTATTATGAATTAAGCAGGAATAAACTTGGTTGCACAAGTATCTCTGTGGTATGATGAAGATAAAGTGTCCTCTGAATATGTGCCCTAGGGTGGTATAGCTAGATTAATTCCCATCTTTCTGAAAAACTGCCACAGTGGATTTAAAAGTTTGCACTCCCACCAAAATTTTCTGAGTGTTCCTCTTGCTCTACATAATTGCCAGAATAATCTGTCAATTGTTGCATTAATTTTAGTCCATCTGCCAGCTATAAATGAAATCTCAAAGTTTTCATTCCTAGTTTTTTGCAAATTATAGATATTGAACAATTCTGTGTGTGTTCTCAGCCATTTAACTTTTCTTTTGAGAATTATGTTTTCATCTGTACCGTATTTAATGGAGTTATTTTCTGATATCAACTTTTAAAGTTCTTTATGAATTTTGAATATTAGACCTCAGTCAGAGATAAAAATACTTTCTATGCGATGTAAGCTGCTTTTGTGTCTGGATGATGATTTCCTTTGATAACATCTGAAGTGTGAATAAATAAAATATCAAAAAAAAAGATATTCAGAGGCTTTTCAGTTTCATGAGGTCTCATTAATTGCCCATGATACCTGTTTTCTGTTAAGAAAGTCACTTACTCTGACAATGAGTTCAAGGCTAGATCCCACTTTCTCTTCTATCAAGTTCAGTTTGTCTTTTTGTTGTTGTTGTTGTTAATGTTATTGATCCATTTGAAGTTAAATTTTGTACAGGGTGATAAGTATAGACATGTTTGCATTCTTCTAAATCCAAATATCCAGTTTGACTAGTACCATTTTTGGAAGATGCCTATCTTTGTTCCAGTATTTGTTTCTGGCTTCTTAATAAATAAATCAGGTGTCCATAGGTGTATGTTGTCTTAAACAGATTTCAATTATTGATGATTTGGGTTTGCTTTTGTGTTGTTCTTTGTTTGTTTTGTGAAAATAGCATACTGTTTTCATCGCTAGAGCTTTGAAGTATAATTTGAGGTTTGGGTTGATAATACCTCTAGCAGTTCTTTTACTGTTCAGGGTTTTTTTAGCTATCATGGATTTTTTTGTACTTCCATATGAATCTAAAAAGTAATCTTTCAAAAATCTTTTAAGAACTGTGTTAGACTGTTTATGGCAATTTCATTTAATCGAAAATTAAATTTCATTTAATTTTTTGTGTTGATAGAATAGCCACATGTACTATGATAATTTCTTTCTTCAAACTTAAAATTTTTTATCATATAAGTCTTTCACTTGCTTGGCTGTTATTAGGTAATTATCTAAAACATTTTTATACAATTTGAGGTTATTGTGAAAGGTTTTATTTCCCTGATTTATTTCTCCATCGATTTGTATATAGCTCGGCTACTACTTTGTTGAAATTGTTTACCAACTATAGACATTTCTAGATGGAATTTTTTGGGTCACTTACATGTACTATCATTTCTTCCTCAAATAAATATATTTTGATTTTTTTCCTTTTCTAATTTGTATTTCCTTGATCTCTTTCAGTTATGTTTGTGTTCTAAGACTTCAAATACTACATTGAGAAGGTATGGAGAGGACCAAAAACAATATAATGTTCCTAATTTTTGTCTACTTACTTTGATATTGGCAATAGGCTAGCTTTAAACTGTCTTTATAATGTTGAGATATGCCCGTAGTATCTCTAATCTTCCTAGGACTTTTATCATGAAACAGTGTTAAGTTTTAATTTTTATATTTTTAGCAGAAAGTTTAAAAAATCTACTAGAGAGTTTCATAAATTTGGGTAATTTTTCTTATCAACCAAATATTTAAAATATTAAAATTGATTCATACATTGTTGAAAAGTATAAAAATTTCAAACTTACACATTCATTTTATAGATTGGTTATTACTGAAAATGTAATCCATGTTGAAATAAAAAACAGTCCTTGACATTAAATGAATTAATTTAGCATAGATACAAATATATAAGTAATTTGTTCATAAAACTTCAACCTAAATCATTTCATTACATCAAAGCTAAATTTGCACTTGTCACTTAAAATATAATTGACTCATATAAATTAATTTTAATGATACAGAAATTCTAAGTATTTGAAAACTCATGTCTTCTTTGTACAATGCTAAGAAGTTATATCAAAAAAGAGAAACCAAATTTCTATTTCAAATCTCAACTTTTATATCCTTGAATTTGTAACTTTATTTCCAGCTTGCAAGACAGATGCATGTTGAAAGCACAGAAGCCATTAACACCAAGTGTAATTGGTTTTCAAGCAGGATTTACCTGCTGTATTTTTGTAATGAGCTGAGTTAGCATCTGAGCTTTTCCTAACTAATAATTGGTGCCTTTTTCCTCCCCTTTGAGTCTCCTCTGCACCCAAAAACCTAGAAATTACCAAGCTGCTTATCTATTTTATTTTACTTCTTTGGCAAAATGTGATGAAGAGCACATAGAGCCCAATAATGTATATAAAAAATTTATAGAACATTGTCAACTTCAGATATTAAATGTACAAAATACTACAATTCTTTAGATAATAATCTATGTAAACAGTAAAGGAAGAAATCTGGGTTCTAGTTTTATACCAAAGTAACCTTCATTTTGTTTTTACTTTCCTCTTTCAGACAGGAAATGCCTAACACTCTGTAGGTTATCTTCAAAATTACAAGTCACGTACAAATTATGCAGTTAATTCTATATTTAATGTGCTATAAATAGTCTGTCACCAAACATTTTGATAAGATTCATTACCTAGTTTAACAACTTTCCCCAAAGAGAATGAATTCTATGGTCCCAAGCCAATAAACTTTCTCTGTCGATACACTTTCTTTTCCTTTGTAGTTTTGATGCTCCTTTAAAATGAAGTTAATTAATGACTTATATAAGACACAGAGGAGTTTGAACAGGTTGTATTTCCCTGTGATAATATTGTAAACATTATGAAACACCTTGCACTCATTACAGAGCTATCAGGTTTGCAATTATTGACAGGAGAAAGTACAAGGGTTGACTGCCCCAGAAGGGCTGCTTAATGAAAAAGAGAGGTTTTGTGTGGAACCTGTACAGCTAAACAATTTAGAAATTAACATAGTATCAGAGTTTTAAATGCTTTTATATCAGGGTATGTGTATGCAGTTGTATACCTCTGTGTATGTACGTGTTCCTGTCCTAGGAAGAAGATTACATGTCACTTCTCACAGAATGCACAGATAATGATTTGTATAAGGTTTGCCATTGATGTAAGGATGAGGACAAATAAGAGATCAGTATATTATCTTCTGATACAGTAATTGTAGGGACCATGGAGATCATGTGTAACAACAATGATTATAAAGCAAGATGGTTTGATTATTACCTATACATTATTAATTGGAGATTTTATTTATTTCAAATGTCATCCCCTTTCCTGGTTTCCACTCCAGAACCCTCCTATCTTATTCCTCCTCCCACTGCTTCTATGAGGATGTTTCCAACCTACCCACCCACTCCCACCTCACCACCCTGGTATTTCCCTACACAGGGTCACAGAGCCTTCCCAGGACCATGGACATCTCGCCAAACAAGGTCATTCTCTGCTGGAGCCATGGGTTCCTCCATGTTTACTCTTTGGTTGGTAGGTTAGACTCTGAGAGCTCTGGGGTGGGGGGATTTTTTGGTTGATATTGTTGTTCTTCCTATGTGGTTGTAAATGCCTTTAGCTTCTTCAGTCTTTCCTCTAACTCCTCCATTGGAGTCCCTGTGCTCAGTCCAGTGGTTTCAATTATCCTCCTCTGTATTTGTCAGGCTCTGGCAAAGCCTCTCAGAAGACAGCTATATCAGGGTCCTGTCAGCAAGCACTTCTTGTTATCCACAATAGTGTCTAGGTTTGGTGTTTTTATATGGGATGGATCCCCAGATGGGGCAGTCTCTGGATGGCCTTTCCTTCATTCTCTTTCTCCACACTTTGTCCCTATATTTCCTTTAGACAAGAGCAATTCAGGGTTAAAAATATGGAGATGAGGGGGTGGCCCCATCCCCCAACCGAAGACATGGATTAACCTTGGGTAAAGGTACTTGTTTTGGAAGTCTGGTGATCTAGTTTAATCTCTGGAGCGCATATAAAGGTGGGAAAAGAGAACTTATTCACTACACAAGTAATCCTCTGACCTGTATACGAGTACTATGGGATATATACTCAGGGAACATGAGCACATACACACAACCACTCACACACTCACACACATCACACACAGTTATGATAATAAATACATGAAACTTTAAAATAATTAACTATTTTAGAAGTAGATATGATTTATGAAACTTGTGAAATAAGCATTCTATTTTAGGAGCAAAAAAGTATTTGAATTTTCTTTTCTCAGAAAAGGTACTTACTTTAGCTTTATTTCTGCTTTTATACCCTCCTTGCATTGCTAATTTTATGCTCTGAGGGCTGTAGTAATAAAACAGAATATAGTTGGTCAAAGACACTTCAAGGACACAGTATGCATGATTGCCTGCAGGACAATGGAGTGGCTTATGTTAGAAAGACTTACAGTACTACATACTGAACACAGATGATCTCTCTCTGGGTAGCAGGCATGATAAGATGCTTAAAATACTAAGCAATTTAATATTTATGAGGTGTTTACATCTAATATTTACCATCTAAATTTTTTATGGTAGAGATTTCTGCAAATTCTACTGAACATATAAAAGGGTGAGCATTTCTAGCTACAAATGGTTTTTTAAAAAGTTATAAATTTATTTGATTCTCTGTGGGTTTTCCAAAAAATTCTCTTCACATTCTTTAATTACTCATTTCACTTTTAATAATAAACACTGTTCACAGAAATGTATAAAATATACATAGATATATGTATATCATGGTGAGTTTTGTTTCTTCTTGTTTTTCCTGTGACACTTATATACCAGCCTAGGCTGGTCTGGAACTCACTATGTAGCCCATTATTGGCTTGGACACATGATAACTAACACTCGCAATGCTCTGTTACCTGAATGTTGATAGGCAGACACACAAAATGTCATGCCAGGCCATAGTGATTGATTTGTCAACTCTTTAGATGAATATCAGTTCAGAATTTTGTTATTATAAACCATGAAAGGGGGAAAATAAAACTGACCTTTTCTTTTGTAGTAATTACTGAATGTGAAAATGGAAGAATATCATTTGCCTCCAGCTAAAGAGCATCTTTTCAATTCAGGCTCCCTTCACTCAGATGACTCTTTAACACGTGCAGAGCTATGCCTGACCACTTCACATTCAGAGGTAAGCCTGATCACTTATTCTTTCTTTTAAAACTGGGAATTCATTAAATTATTTTATGCTAAAATTATCAGTTATTGAGAATTCAATTAAACACATACACATGATTTTGATAATCCAATTTACAAATATTTGAGTGTGAGACAACAGCTATCAGGTGAGTGTGTTCTCACATGAAACTGTTTTCACAGAACTCCAAGTGAGGGGTGAGCGAAAGCCCTGGAGGACTCAACTTTTCACAAAGCATCATTCACAGCATTTAACAAAGGCATGCTGAGGGTGGGAGAAATGGTCTTCTCCATGGAACAGCACACCAATAAGTTATCTAAATCCCAAAAACAAGTCCTAAGTCCTGGAACCATATATAAAAGTAACAAATGTATTTATGTGCATAAACCTATATGATTGTATCAGCAAATAAAAAATGTGGCCATGGACTTTAAAGAATAAGATATTGCATGGAAAGATTTTGAGAAAGAAAAGAAAATGGTAAAATAATAGAATAATAAATTCAAAAATAAATGAATGAGTGAAAGACTAAAAAAGCATTTTTTTCATGGTATGTAGCTAATCCATTTGACGATAAAAATAAATATAGAGCATATAGATACACAGGATACTCTTTGGAAACTATGTTTATAGTTTTAGGAGACTCCATCTCAATATGCCCTTAAATCTTTTGAACATTATATTTAAAGTGTTTGATTCTCTGTTAAAAGCTAAACTTAAACAAATAAGATTTAATGAATGCTTGTGAGCAAAGAGTGAATCATGACTTCAGTATTGCCAACAATTATGAGAGGCCATACACATTAGAGGTCAGAATCAGCAAAGACTCAGTGAGCTGCAGTGAGGAATGTACTTTAAGAATGCTAAGACAAAGAAAAGAAAGGAAAGGGAAGGAAAAAGGAAAGGAAAGGAAAGGAAAGGAAAGGAAAGGAAAGGAAAGGAAAGGAAAGGAAAGGAAAGGAAAG